>JAJGOT010000047.1:1732500-2360447 GCA_022457155.1 Cladopsammia gracilis | reverse complement strand
CAAAACAACTCTTGGCCCAAGTGCTGAAGAGATCGTCTCTGAAGACAATACAACTATAAGAGAAGAAAGACAAAGGTTGAAGGAGGCAGAGAAACAACTAAAGGAGGCGGAAAGGGTTTCTGTAGCACGACAACAAGCAGCAAGTGAGGTTCAAAACCTCAGGGGAAGAATCGAAGAAACTCAAGCGAGGATTGACGCTCTGGATCAGGAACACGGTTCAAGCGTTGAGAGTCAAACCGAGCTAGATCGGTTAAAACAACTAAAGAAAAATCTTCAAGGCGATCTTGAAAACCAGAAAAAAGAATTAGGCGCCATTCAAAAAATACAAAAACAACGAGACCAAGAGCAGGCAAAGGTTGACAAACTCAGAACACAACTTTCTGCGAAAACAAAAGAAAGAAATGCTGTCGAAGCAAGACTGAACTCCACCAAGCCGCTGGATGAGTTAAACGAACAAGAGGCCGATCTTGTACGACAAAACGAGGAAGATCGACGCGTGATAGAGGATGAGAACACTTCTCCCTCTGACAGAGAAGCCGCGGAAGCCCGAGTTGCTGAGCGAGAAGAAGAACTGGCAAGACTAAGAACACAGGTTCAGGAAAGAGAAGAAGCCTTGCCTTTGAGAGAAAGGGTCAAAAATATCTTCAAGAAATATGGCTGGACCCTTCAGGCGGTTGTTCTGGCTGCAGGTCTAGTCATAGGTGCTGTGACGATTGCTGCAATGAATGGCTTAAAGGCCGGCACCAAGGCTATTGGCAATGGGCTCAAAGCCCTAGGAAATAAGGTTGCCTCCATCTTGCCAGGCTTGATCGGTTCGATCGTGAGCTTTATCTTCAAAACAGCCGGTCAGGTTATCTCCTTCCTTGGCGAGCACGCCTGGCTGCTGATCCTTGCCGTTGTAGGCTTTATGATTGAAAGGATCAGCAAGCGCAGGAGATAATTATCTCATCCAGGCAAACAACAAGCCTGCTAAAGCAATCGCACCAGCACCAATGAGTGCCTTGTTTACGTGATGTGAGTCGGGCTGTGAGTCGGGCTGGGGTGTGGGCTGTGGTTTTGGTGTGGAGGCTAGTTGTGGTGTGGAGGCTAGTTGTGGTGTGGGTGCTGGTTTTGGGTCTTTTGGTGCGATGCCCTGTGCCTGTGTCGCCTGTTTGTGAATCGGGTTCGATGGGTGGCTGTTTGGTGGATTAATCTTTGTCGGCCCTCCATCCATGGGGCGAAGGGAGGCTTTTTTTGTGGTAAGATTGACATCATTGTTAACACCCAGCTTCATCCCTTGCGTTGCCTGCATAAGATTGTTGTTGTACCCCACCACGCTCTCTGTGTTGATAACCATGCGTGACGGCATCAGCCAGCTCCCAGGGGCCACTACAAAGTTTAGCCACACTTTCGTTGCTTGGATGGCCTGCTGATAATGCTGTACGCTCTTAGATATGTCGTTTAGTCTTATAGCGTCCTCTAAGAGTGTGAGGAATACTCTCTGCGTTTCGAATGCTCGGCCTCCACTCCCAAGAATGCTGCTGCGAGTGTTTGCTTGTGCACCCAGGATGCAGTACACAAAGGCCTCGATTGACTGATTCATACGCGCTAGCCCTGGCTGTGTTAGCCCTTGAGCATAATTCGGTACAAAGTGCTCGAACTGACTAACAGCGCCCTGGTCGTTACGAACGAAGTATATGCCGTTTGCTCGATAGTTTGGGTCTTTTCTGTCTGTAACGCGCTCGTCATCAAACAGGGCTAGATCGGGATCAGGATAGTTGTAATCAGTAGAAAGGGGGCCACTATATGTGACCCAAATGTACACATTGCCAAGGCCGTGATTTTTGCCATATGTGAAACGGAAGTCAGAATTGGGGTCGACACCGAACTCTTGGCAAAGCCTCTTGTATGCGTCGATGTTGAACTTGTTGTCTTTCTGGTTGAATGTTGGGTCGTCTGGCAAAGCACTCACGCTCTGTTCTCCACCCAGCTTGTAGAGTATTCGTCTTGTTGTGAAATAGACGTGAAACCTGTAAAATGATCGTAGCTGCGGGGTTAGGGAGAGAGTAGAGTTCTTATCAAACAGAAGGTCACGCGAGATCCCGCAGCCGGTTGTTGCACACCACAGGGCGAAGTTTAGTTGTTGTGGCCAGAAACTCATATGCGGACTGCCGAGCCACTTTCTCCCATATTTTGCAGTTGTGAACGTAATCTGTGTGTCTCTGAAAATGTTTCTGTATTTCGTTGTGAAATAATCAGTTGGCGTGACATAGATCTTTTGCGCTTCGTCGTTCAAGACAGAGCCAATCATCATGTCTTTTTCGATTGATGTGGAGAAATCAACAGCCGGGATTGGCTTTTGTGTGTTTCGGTTTAACATCAACTGATAGGGGAAACCGCCAATATACTCTAAGCCAAGGGCGTCTTTCAGGGCTTGTGACCAATCCTTGTGCGGTATGTCTGCGGGCATAGCCCAGGAGCCTGGGCCCTTTATGAAAAGCACTTCTCCTGTGGCTTTGTGGTTTTCGTCGAAAGAAACTTCTGTTGTGAATCTTGACATATCAGCGTGCGGGAAACGCCTTTTGAAGTCTGAGATTGCCTTAGCCTTGGCGGCTGTAGAGAGTTTTTCAGCCTCCGGAGAACTCAGCCAAGCAAGTTGCGGATTTACTGTGGGGTGTGGATTTACTGCAGGATGTTGATAAATATTAGGTGGACGAGGAAAAAACGGGGGCGGGGGTCCGTAATCGTGACCGCCAATGTTTACACCGAGATTTGAACCAGGATTAAAACCACCAGGGCGTCTGCCAAACATGATTATATAACTATAATTTAAATATATATACACAATGGTTGTGTTAACAATCGTCGCGCCTTCGAACCCTCACACCATCTACTTCGATCACCCACTTCAGAAACCGAGTTACATACGGCTTCTAGCTTGTTCTTTTTACAACTCGTGGCATAATTTGAAAGAAAGTGCAACTATTTCAACAACAATTAGATAGCTCCAATGGATCAACTCCAACCGTGACATTACCTTCAAGGGCATTACACCATTGATAGCCTAGCGAAAGAATTTAACGACTTAGCCACCCAACATAGAATAAAATTACAATTATCAACTACTATAAATACACCAGTCGGCTCGATGGTCATTCACAATGGAAGTAATGTAAAGTTTAGTGACAATCTGGCGAATTTACTTGGCATAAGAGCTGTATTGTTTCTAGTAACATACGTCAAAGGATTAACATCACCAAGCACTTACTTTATCCACTGCGATCTGGTTGATAAAGAACAGAACCTGTTCAACGGTAAGCCTTCGACTGTCTTGGCTAAATTTGATCTTCGCGGAAAGCCATATGAGAGAGTTTTCTATGAGTCAACACAGCAGAACATCTTGCGTGACGTCTCGTCTGGTGATTATGTAAACAGCATAACTCTGTCTGTGAGGGATGAACACAATACCCTTTTTGACTTCAATAACCTGCCGCTTGAATTTGAACTTGAGATCAATTAAAAAATATATATATATATACCCCCTGATGATGAGCTCGGCTAACGTGTTGCCATCAGCTCCTGAATACAGCGAAACTCCATCGCTTTACCCAGACTTATCCAACGGTGAAGACTTCAGACTCAAGAAAATTTCTGACTTGCAAAAGGAGCTTGAATCGGAGGCTAATCATTACAGGCAAGTTGCGAAGAAATACAAGCGAGCACACACCATTGTTCACGGGACCGCAGTAAGTTTTGGTTTCATTTCTACAGGCTTGTCTTCAGCCACAATCGTCACAGCCCTGACAGGAGCCGGACTCATAGCCAGCCCTATCATTGCCGGCGTGGCAGCTATGACAGGTTTTTCAGCGGCCTGGCATCACTTTGTTTAGCAGGCGGCTTCAGAGAAAAATTACTAAACACGAGAAAATATACACACTCGCCCTTGCAAAACGAAACTCTGTCTTTGAGCTGGTTTCAAAGGCTCTAACTGACAAGCGTATCAGCGATACAGAGTTCGCAAGCATCTTGCGTGAGCTTGAAAGATATCACGAAATGAAAAATGCGATACGCTCTGGTGAAGCAAAGGCCGCCAACAAAGTAAACAAGCAAACTCAAACTCCAGATCTTGAAAAACTCAGAGGCGAGCTTCGCAAAGAAGTCAAAGAAGAATTTCAAAAAAAACTCAATCGTCTTGCCGCCGTGTCCAAGTCAGATTTGAAAGAGTAAAATCGGGTTTTAATCTACAAATCTTGAGAGACAAACACGTCACGCACTTTGACTCCGATGAAATCAATGGAGCGTCATGCATGAAATCAAAACAAAAGTCTATATTGTAATCATCACAGGGTATTTATTTTCAGAAAATAAAGGGAAAGCCCCTTTTCCTTTATGACGTAAACCTTGCCAGCTCCTTTCGTTAGAACTGGTTTCAGCCGGTCGAAAGCGGTAGATTAATCTATTTTTTCTGCTGATGTAATTATCATGTGATGAGTTTTAGCCAATATTAAGCTATAGCTTCAGCTTTTAACGTCATTCGAAACAAGTATGGATAACAACCAAATGCTACAAGACGTTTTGCAAACTTTTTCAAGACTTCAAGAGAAATACCCAAGAATTAGACCAAACCTGGAAAAATGTTTAAAAGAAATTCAAGCAAAATATGGAGGAGACCAAACCGCTTCAAGACAAGATAAAAAAGAAAAAATTACGAGGCTTTTAACCAAGTTCATGGACATGAAACATTTGGATCTGTCTTACCAAGGGTTAGTTGATGAAACTGCGAGAAATGAACATGAACTGATACAACTTTTGAAAAAACTGAATGAAGCAATTTTATCCTGTAAAAAGAAGACGATCTTGTTTTCCTTAAGGCAAGGAAAATTATTGCAAGATGCAAAAATATTTCTTACGCGCTTGATGAACAAGAATGTTCGAGAGATGTGTGGATTTTCTACTCGTTATGTTAATTTTTTAATATCATTGTATCAACTTGTTGAAGAATATCCAAGACTCAGTTATTGTGCTGTTCCCATTCGTACTTTCATGGCCAATATGAAAATCATTCGGGAAATCTGTGAAGAAGACGCTACCTTCTGGAAGAACATTTGTTAAATTTACAAATGAAAGACATGTATATTCAATGATGTAATGTTTAAAAATAGCACAACACGTGATTAGATTGTCAGAATAGGAAACGCGTTTCCTACTTTTTTGAATCGATTAGTCTACCTTTTTACTAAGTTATGACGTCATGGCGGCTTGACACGTGATTTGATTGCCAAAAGTGGGAAACGCGTTTCCTACTTTTACAAAGATAAATATAACGTCATGGTAGCTAGACACGTGATTTGTTTGTCAAAATTGGGAAACGCGTTTCCTACTTTTTTGAATAAAATAGGCAAGTATTTTAGTCTGTACTATCATTTAATAACATCAAGGCTATTGACTAATTGAATATTTGTAATTTCTACTTATAAACATGAATGCTAATAAACTTCACAAACGCTTCAACGGTTCTGAAGCCTTCTATGAGGCTGAACTTTATAAACGCTTCAACGAACAAATCTCTGCCGTCAGATGTATGGATGAAAATAATAAATACAAGTCTCAACTAGAGCGCTTGGATCTAAAGCACAAATTCATCCGGCTGCAAGGCTTCTATGGCAGTAACTATAGACACGAGTTTTTACGCGCACAACTACAAGAGAAGCTCCAAAGCCTCTTTGAATCTCTTTCTTTAACCTCTAGACAAGAACAAAACCAGCGGTATCGAGAAAACAGTTTTGTGTTCGTTTCAAACAGAACAAACAAAAATATAAAATCGTGTCCAAGCTGTGGGGGATCTTTTACACTCATGCCTGAATCCATAGAACTTGTCTGCAATAACTGCAGCCGAATTGAACTACTAGACGGCGCTGCCTTTTCTAGTGTAGACCTTTACAATGGAGGAAATATGAAAGTGAAAGATATGAGAACAAAAAATTATAATTTCAAATATCGGCTTAATCAGCTATTCAGAAATAAATCTCCGAGATTAACTGATGAAGAAATTAAACAAACTGTCTATGTTTACACAAGCGTGAAACCTCATCTACCGAACAACACTAATTATAATTTCGCAATTCATAAAATCTTGACCCTAATTCTGACAGAGGGGCCAAGAAAACAGAAACTTTTATCTTTCATACAACTTCCGAGGCAATCTTTGTGTCTAAAATACGAGCCGTATTGGCAGGCAGCAATTCTTGCTGAACAGATTGCTCCGCCAGCTTATCCATGAGAAATGTCTCAACTTGAGAAATATCGTCACGAACTAATCTTGCGACGCTGAACTTAGCTGTCTGTCTAGGAGCTTCAGAGTGCTCAGCCATTTTTTTGCGAAGCCTTACCAAGTTCTCGTGAAATCGTTCGACCTTCGGTTGAATACTGTTCAAAAATCCCTCGTGCTTGACAATTTGAAGCTCTGTGACATTCAACAATTTCCATGCAAAGAAAGCAACCGGCTTCGGCCCCTCATCTGGAGCAAGGAGAGCCTTTTTCATTCTGATGTAACGCAAAAACTCTTCATCTTCGTATTCTTTGCTGAACGACATTCTGACCGCACCGTAAGAACACCATAGGTCTTTCTCGGCTATTGAAGCCATTATTTGCTCAAATGTCTGAGTTTGTTTAAAAGCACCAATATCAATCAATTCAGTTTGCTTGCGTGTTAACTTTTGTTTTGAAAACAGATAACAGACACCCCAAGCGAGCGCTGTGTGACATTTTGTCTGGTAAATATTTCCGCCGTTTAAAAGATTATTATGATTCGAACTTGGCTCTATCTGGTTTAGAGAACACATTCTGAAGTAAGAATCAACGAAAAGGCCTTTATTAACCATAGATCCACTAAAACAAAGACCCGTTTGTATCTGGGGTATATAATAACTAGGCACTCGAGTCATAGCTATTTTCCGCTTGAAAGGACATTTGAACTCCAAAAGAATTACATTGTTTTCTTTGTCTAGATAATAGCCGTCAGGACTGCATATAACCTTTCGATATAATGAGTGATCTGTTGCTAGATTAAGGGATATAGAATGGGCAAAAACTCTAGCAGAGTGCTTCTGTTCAAAGCATTTGCGAGCGATCGGTTCGAACAGATTGCCCCAGGTACAGGCCGTATTGCTATGCATGTCTGATGGCTGTATTTTCTTCAAGAGCAAGCTCTGTGGTGTTTCAAATGGCGAAACTCCGGTCAAGGCTGCAATTTCGGATGCCCCAAGAGTATTTTGTCGATAACTCACCCAGTCGGCGCTCTTTTGTTTCAGACCAGTGTTCCTCGATTTGAGAAAGTTCAAGAACAATTGTGTTGTCGTCATCATTGATATACGAAGGGAAAGTGTTTTTTTCAATTGGTGATAACGGCGACAAGTTGTTGTGGAGTCAGTCTTTGTGCGGCTTCAAGAATATATTTCGGTACAATGGATGGAGGAGATGTTTGCCCTTGAGTTTCTTTAACGCATTTACAGAGTTCGCCTTTTTTTCCTTTTCTGCATCCATAGCAAAGAAGACTTCCATGTCTTGAGTGATTAAAGGCCGTTCGTTTAATTGATTGTGTCAGAACGCTCTTTCTTCCTCTCCCCATCGTCACTTAGGTACCCAGGAGAGGGGTTTCTCCAATTGGTTATGTATAGCTTGCCATGTTCAAATAACGGTTTATTAGGGTCTGTAACAGCTTAAAAATATAAGAGAGCCCCCGACCCCGAGTAGTATATAAGGAGTCAGCTCAAACACCATTTTTTCTGAAGGCCCAAAATAAGCCTCCAAACGCCCGAGTTACCGGGCCCCCAGGGTGAATGCATGAGCCCTGGGGGCCGGTAACTCGGGCGTTTGGAGGCTTATTTTGGGCCTTCAGAAAAAATGGTGTTTGACTGACTCCTTATATACTACTCAGTGACAAGAAAGGACTATTGTGTGATTCACTTCAAAGCAAAGCAAATCAATTCTCGAAAATGCTATAACAATAGTGGACGCACAGGGTTTTTGATGTGGCTTCCCTGCTATTGTATTAGTTGTATCTATAAACCCATGGCAAAGAAGTCAAAATATATGTATTCCCTCCTGGTTTATAATGAAAATCACATACACCAATTCAATATACTAAAAACATAAATGGTACAGCCCACTTTCAAATTATAAAGTGAAAAATTATTACTTGTTTTTAAAATTACTATCTGCCCGCATTTCACACTTTTCATAAACAAGATGCATAACCATAGGAAATAGAATTACAGGCTACTGCAGATATAACAATCTGATTGGCTGGCTATGGTGTTTTCATCAGGAGGGAGTACATGCTCAGGAAAAATATTTCAAGAGTCTTTTATAAAAGTAATACAGAATACAAAAATATTCATCTAAAGATCAAGGGTTCTTTATTAGGAAACTGATTTATCATGAAGATTATGTCTTATATAGAAGATGGAAGCAGTAACAATAGTGTTTTCATATGATGTCATGGCGGCCATGTTGGTGTCCAAAAACAATAAACGGCAGCCATATTGGCGTCCCAAGCTAATCCTGTGGGGATTGAACTCTTTTCTAATGCAAACACTGTTTTGTTCAAATAAATTAGCATAGCTGCAGACCACGTAAGTGAAAACACTCTATATCACAATTCAAGACTTTTTTTTTTTCAACGGGAGATTGAGAGAAGTAGAAACAAGCGGGTTTTTTTTTTGGCGTATTTTTTGAGCGCGAGAGAATGCGTGCGGGGCAAACCAAGCTCCTCCCCTCGCGTGAATCCCTCACGCTCGCCTCCCTTGCTTGAGAAACGCAAAATAAAAAAAAGAAAATGCCTCTTCTGCAGGCTAATAAATTGCAATATAATGCTTCTCAGTACAACGACTGCCTGGGTATACGCAGTTAGGCGTCTAGTTATAGTATACTTTGTAATTTAGTTTTTTTTACGAATTGATGTATTTTCGCTGTTTGCGCCTTCTTGTCTGTTGCCATTTTACTTGTTACATAACCTTTTGTTTTGCATTTTATCATATTACATAACTTTATTTACATTTTTCAGTTATAGTATAAATATTTGTGACTCTGTAAGCTTGTTAGGATTTTTAGCTTTTTAAATTTTTATTCCTGTAAATAGTTCCACCTGAAGAAGGCCGAAGGCCGAAACGTCGACTGAATTAAACAGCGGGAACAGTTAGAAGTTTGCTTCTATGTCACATCTTCGTACACTTATCTACTAATTCACATAGAAGCACCGTATCCTACGTGGATCCTTCTACTGGGAGTCATTCGTTTGGTTAACCATATTTATCCTGCTTATATATATATATATATATATATATATATATATATATATATATATATATATATATATATATATATATAGACGGTTTTGAAGGTGCTGCCTGAGCCAACGAAAGATGTCATACCAAAAGGATAACAATAATGGATTCACAGTCCGGATTCGGTGGATACGATAAAAAACTAGTTAAAAAGACCGAAAATGGACAACTTTTGGTATAAAAAATATAAAAATTTAGTTTAAAAACGTTTCGGTCTCTCGACCTTCATCAGTTATACAGACAAGTTACACATGAGACTTAAATACGGTTACAACAATGACAGCAAACAACAAAAGATATAATAACTAAGAAAAACAATCAAAAATAGAAAAAGTTATGCAATAGCCCCAACTTAATAAGTTTCCCATTCAGGGCTCTGAACAATCATACAGGCCAATGCCACAACAAAATCCCTGAGCAGGGTCCTTAAACAATGAGTAATAAATTCCACACTCAGAGCCTTTGAGTGACGAGGCCAGCACAAAAATAACAAATACCCGAACGAGGCCCTTGAACGTTAAGACAATTACAAAAGACGATAAAAAATTATGCTAAAAATTCACTATAAGAAAATCACAACCTAGTGATGAAACCTCCCTGAATTTAATTGTAATGAATACGATTTTTTGAATGAAATTCTTGTCTTTTATTTAGCCCAAAAGGTGAAAGCGAAAATAGTTGCGCACTCCAATACGCTTCTTTCGTGACAAGTAATTTTTCTGTCTTGATTTGTGTTTGTATAAATTTGGTCTATGCATTGAAAAGTGAAATCTGTTAGAATGTGTGGTGTTTTGTTGAAGTGTATGGCGACCTCGCAGGTTTTCTTGTTTGTTTTCATCGTAGATTTGTGATTCCTAAATCTAACTTAAAATTCCGTAGTGGTAGATCCAACATACTGGAGATTGCATTTCTTGCAATGAACCAAATAAATCACATTATCGGAGTTGCACGAAAGTCTTTGTCGAATACTATATGTTTTGCCAGTTTGGGCGCTGAAAAAAGTTTTAGAACTCACAAAGAGTTTTAGAGGTCACATCTGGTCTATTCGCAATTTGTTATTTTTGTGCTGGCCTCGTCACTCAAAGGCTCTGAGTGTGGAATTTATTACTCATTGTTTAAGGACCCTGCTCAGGGATTTTGTTGTGGCATTGGCCTGTATGATTGTTCAGAGCCCTGAATGGGAAACTTATTAAGTTAGGGCTATTGCATAACTTTTTCTATTTTTGATTGTTTTTCTTAGTTATTATGTAAGGTTAATGTAGTTCATTAGTATTATTTGTGGCAATTGTGGTTTTCCTTTGGTTTAGTCTCGTTATCACTTCTATTATTGTATTATTGTTGTAATTTTTGCTTTTATTTTTGTTACGTAATTTATCAGTAGTTCAACATTAAGTCATTGTTGTAACCGTATTTAAGTCTCATGTGTAACTTGTCTGTATAACTGATGAGGGTCGAGAGACCGAAACGTTTTTAAACTAAATTTTTATATTTTTTATACCAAAAGTTGTCCATTTTCGGTCTTTTTAACTAGTTTTTTATCATATCCACCGAATCCGGACTGTGAATCCATTATTGTGATCCTTTTGGTATGACAACTTTCGTTGGCTCAGGCAGCACCTTCAAAACCGTTTATATATATATATATATATATATATAGTTTATTGTCTTTATTTCCATATTTTGAAGAATATTAATTAACATTTTGGAAGAAAGATCCAGACAAAGGATGTTTTTGAAACATTATATATATATATATATATATATATATATATATATATATATATATATATATATATATATATATATATATATAAAACGTTTAAATGCAGAGGACCACTCAACACTACGATAAATAGTGGTAACTTACTTTCCGGATCTCCTTTATAAAGGGATGCGAGTACTAGACGTCATTATATCTTGTTACATCTTAGTTACATATTTTTCATGTAATCTTATATTAGCCAATCATGTACTTGTTATCTAAATTCAAATTTAAGAGCCGTTGTATATTATTTTCACTCCTACGCTGGCCCTGTAGAAGACTAGTTCTACTAGTCGAAATATTGGCCATTAAACCTGCCATTAATTTCCGTTGTACTAGCCTTGCATTTCAAACGTTTATATATATATATATATATATATATATATATATATATATATAAATTCGGCTAAAGAAAACTTTCCTGCTATTTGCTGTTATTTGTAATTCCTTTCCTTTTTCAACTTTGATGCAAGAAGAATTAAAAAGTGATTATATATAAAAAGTCAGCAAAGCGTAACGCCTGGCGTGCAGCCTTCGAGGTCAGGAGTTCAATCGTGTTCTTGTTTTTCTCAGAAATGAACTAGCTTTGTGCTCACACATAAGCCGTATTTATGAATAAGAAAGTCGGGAAACGGTGAAGTCAATTCACCAAGTCCGGACAAAATTTTGTCCTTTGAAGCTTCGCACCAATATGTACGCTTATCAACTACAGTTACACCTGCCCAGAAGCTCTGCTGCTGCATGCACCGCAACTCAGTTGCATGATAGCAACTAAGACTCACTCTTTATCTAGCGCTGAGCTTGTTAAATCTGCATCTCACCATAAAATGAAGTCGTATATATGAAATTTCTAGATGGTTAGTTCAAACTACGACTGGATTACGGAAACAACAACATTTCATGTTTCGTGGATTCAAGCATTAATTTTTCCACACGTTACCAAATATGCATATAAGCTTATATTTCATACTGCGTGCACTGGCATCAAGATTCCTCTTGGAATTTGTGGTCATTCATTCACTCCACTGAGAATTAGTTCATTTATCGGCGTGGTTAGCGTAAAATCGAAATGGACCTGTATGCTACAGATAAATCTTAATTGTTATAATGATGAGGCACTAATCAGGTCTGCTACGAACCGAAAGGAGGCGGCCCTAGCTCTGAAGCGATTCTTAAGTGGCCAAACTAGTACTGGCCGAGCCATTGCAAGCCACTGCAATTGCAAGCCCTGCATGGTGACTGGAAAATTGCACATTGTTATTATTTTTGAAAGGCATTCATAAATTATTTATTGTATAGCCCTTGAGTAACGAACTTGATAGAATAAGAAGCCAGAACTGCACTAATTCTACAATTAAGTGAAGCAGTCAGTTCACGGAATAACAGAAAGCTCTTGTAAGTAAAGTTATTACATGGTTAAGACGACAATATACAACTTTACGGTCCTCGTTCACTTAGAATAGCTCAGTTGTAGTTATATCGGAGTAAGTTGTACTGCCACTGAAAACAAAAACAGTAGTATTCTTAAATTCGCGTAATTGAAGAAAGGAATGCCAACCTTCTAAAGTGTTCATCAAGGCACTTTCTGCAAAACCTGTGACCACATTTCGTCAGCATTGGATCTTTCAGTGGCAACTGACAGATTGCACATTGCAAGTCGTCTTCGATGGAATTCACAAACTCCTCATCCAGCCCTCCAAGCGACGGAACTGCTCGAGCGTCCGCCATATTTCACACTAGCCAGACAAAAGACAACTTGCTCGAGTGTCATGGGCGGATAAAATGAATTTGATACTCCTTTGCGCTTAGGGTCAGGGTGGTGTTGAACTTATTTCTGTTGTCGCACGGGGAAGGGAACTCTCGTGTCACGCATACACTCTGTGAGAGACTTTTCTCCTGTCAGGGTCCCAAAATAAGGGGAGAGGGGGCTGTGGAACCCTGACATTTCTTCTTTGGAGCCCGGATCCCGAATTGTTTCCAACCTGAAGAGATATTCAACGAATCGTAACTAAATCAGTCCACAGATTTTGCAAACAGGCTCGAAAAACACGTAGAGGCGCGGTGGTTAGCACGTTGGACTTTTAACCTGAAGGTCTGTGGTTGAAGGCCTGGTCTCTACAGTCGTGTTATTTCCTTAAAGGGGCGCTATCCGCCGAAATAAGGAAATTATGTTTTCTAGCTTGTTTTCCATGTTATATCGCCAAATGCCACCAATGCCACAAATATTCTATACAGCAAAACAGATTGAAGCAGTTGTGCGGAGAAAAAGTACAGGATTACAAGGATTGAAGTGGATTACATTTTATCAATTTTACTTTTGTAACAGGCGGTTAAAAAATCAAAGCTTCCATTCTGGTGGAATTTTAGTCGACATTTTGTCTCTGTTCATATTTCTTTGCGTTCATCACTTTTGGTGATTTTTTTCTTCCTATTTCAAGATAATAATGCAAGCTTTAAGTAAGCATCTTGCTATAATCATGAAAACACGATAATTCAGCCCGGACACTGTCCCCTTAAACAATAAACTTTGCTTCACGTTGTCTCTCCACCTAGGTGCATAAATGGCTACCACCGGCAAGGTTGCCTAACAAGTTGCTTCCTGCCACAAATACCGGTTTAAGCTCCGACCGTGTGGGTTTCCTGAGGCTTTTGTGTGACCAAATACTTAAAATGCAGCCATAGGATGAAAGAATAACGATTGAAAAAATATTCGTGCGTGTATGACCGTTGCGGTACTTTAACACACTCTCTCTCTCTCTCTCTCTCTCTCTCTCTCTCTCTCTCTCTCTCTCTCTCTCTCTCTCTCTCTCTCTCTCTCTCTCTCTCTCTCTCTCTCTCTCTCTATCTCAAATATTTATTAATTTTCTGAGTGATTGTAGACAGGTAAATGTCAATATCTCACTATCACTTTTAGGCCCCATTTATATGGAAAGAGGAATGAGGATGATCCTAGTGCTAGGATGACCCTAGAAAGTTCATTTGGTTCACATGCATAAATGTGGCTTCCAGGATCAACTTGATCATTTGGTTTACATGAAAAATTCGGCAGGATGTCCCCAGTTCCTTTGAGTTTGGCGCGGTTGCAAAGCAAGACGGCGGGCGACAATAACAAACCCTGGGGGACAGTACGCAGCTCTTACAAGGTCTTCTCTGATTTGTTGAGAAAATAATAGAACAAACAACACAACAATGGACCCTAGCCCTAAAAACAATAGAGCTGCGTGACATCCAGGTCCAATGAAATAAGAGGTTGTAAAGAGCTGCGTTGTATCTGAACCCTGGGACTCCCGAGACCGTTTACATGGAGCTAGGATGATCCTAGCGCTAGGGCCAAATGCAACCCTTCGCATGTAAACTGAAAGCAGAAAACATGTTGCGCTCAGATAATCCTAGTGCTAGAATGATCCTAGCACTAGGATCATCCCCTTTCCATGAAAATTAAAATAGGGCCTTAGAAGCCACAAAAAATAAAAACGTTTGTATCAACGCAACCCAAAAATAAAGGACCAGGTTTTTTAGTAGTTACTTTAGAATTTTACTCGAGTGATAATTGGCATACTTTTTATCCATTCGAGTGCCTAAATACCGTGAGTTGTAAGAGGCGTATTAAAGTTGAGTTTTAGTGGACGTCAATCAAAGAAAAGCCGTTAATTTTATTTTGAATTATGGCAGGATTTCAAGCAAACAAAGCACAAGACAAAACAGAAGGTCCTGAAATAAACCAGCTGCCAAGAAATAATACGGCAATGAAACTTTGGAAGACGAATGAAAAAGACCCTATACTTTCAATTTTATTTCGCGCCCTTAAAATGATTCAATCCACTAGAAATTTACAGAGAGAGTGCATTACACGTTAAACTTTCGATCAAAAGATTTTTTTAAAAAAATTAATCCACTAGTTTTTCAATAAACGCTTCCCAAACAAAAGTTTTACTTCTGTGAGTATAATGAGCACATTTAAGACTTTGCTTCTGATCACATCAACTGAAATATAGTAAAGCAAACAGGATGAAACCTTCAAGGGATGTAGTTTTATGACACATGACACTGGACGAAAAAATGGATTTACATGGGTGGCAAAACAGTAGTAAACATGTAGTAAAGATGACATTTGCACAACTTTGCTCATCTTTGCAGCAAATCAAAACTTGATGTTTGCACTTTATTTGCAAAGAAAGCAAAGCTGGTAAATTCCACATTTTCTTTATGTTTGCTTGGCATGGCAAAGATGAGCAAATATGAAATTTGCTTGGGGTAGCAAAGATATAGTAAATTTTTGCGCAGATGCATATTTACACCACATTTGCACACACTTTGCACGTGAGCAAAGATGTATGTTTACATTCACTTTACACCAAGTGCAAATTTGGTTCAAATTTAGAGGCCCAAATTTGCTACATATTTGCTCAATGTGCAAACTTGAGTAAATCCAT
Organism: Cladopsammia gracilis; assembly: GCA_022457155.1. Taxonomy (NCBI): domain Eukaryota; kingdom Metazoa; phylum Cnidaria; class Anthozoa; order Scleractinia; family Dendrophylliidae; genus Cladopsammia; species Cladopsammia gracilis. The sequence continues at coordinate 2,344,929 of JAJGOT010000047.1, read as the reverse complement.
TTTTTCGTCCAGTGTGAATAATGTATGGTGATAATATTGTTTCAATTTGCCCGGGAAACGCTGGCATCGACGAATTAACAGAAAGTTATGCAAATCTTTACATTTTTTATGGAAAATATTTAACCCAATTTTATTCGAAAACGCCCTCATATAATTTTTTCAAACTTTGCAGTTTTGAAGACTTACATCTAGACCGTCTATAAGCGGCATACAGTCGTTTTAAAAGTTTAGGTCTAGATGTTGAGAAAATTACTAAAATGCAAAAGCCATGACGTCATCTGATCGATATTATAGTAACACCGATGTTAATCAAATCTACGTTTTTGGAAAGTTCATTTCATCTAACCTTTATTTCTAGTATATGTGTGAAGCAGCTTTTTTTTTACGTCACCGAGCTCAGACAGTGAAGTATCAGCCGTTCAAAGTTGTTATGTTGTGTCGCCAAAAAACCAGTCGAGCCACCTTAAAAAGAAAAGCTGCCGTTCACATAAACCGTATTTTTAAAATAAACCTTTGAAATTTCACCGTGATGATTTGCAAACTCAATGATGCATGAATAGTAGGCGCCAATTTTTCATCATGTTGGAATGAAATCTTCCCTTTAAAACTATAACTTTATACCTCGATTTAGGTTGTTTTAAAATATCTATTTTTTCTTTTCTGGCAAAATAGTTCGAAATCTAGTCGGAATTAAAAAAAAAAAAAAAAAACGTTAACTGGTTTCCTTTCATTTTTCATTGACGTCCACCAAACTCAAGTTTGACCTTCTGGATGAAGTGCAATGGGTCACTATAAACCAATGATACGGTTTCTTTCTTTCTTGATATTTAGTGAACGGATCTCTGGAGCCAGGGTAGAGTTTAAGGGCGTGTTCTGTTCTGTGAATCCGAATACGGATTTTCGAATCCTGGATTTGCTGGATTTCAAATCCACGAATCTGAATCCAGATTTTCGGATGTGATCTCTGTCCTTTTTAACCCGTGAATATACGCGCATGCGTAATGAACGGGTTATCGGTAACGACGACAGATATGCAAATGATCACTCACTCGCTCACTCCTTCCATCAGCTGTAAACTTAGCGACGTAATGCTTTGTTGCGAATGCGTTTTGTAACAAGAACAGCGTGAATCCAGCGATAACAATAACTAAATTGGTGTAAACGAATATAAACAACAATAAGCTTAAAGATGTTTCGCATTTGGAGTCTTTAATGCAACGTTAAAATCGATCTGAAAGGAATTTTCAACTGAGACACGCGTTTTGATGGTTATCTGCTTTCAAGTAAGTTCGTTATGTTTGAGAACCTTGGCTTTATAGATCTCAAGTCTAGTGTTTGGTTTACGCTGGGCTCAGAAGACGAAACCATGTTTTGCGACACTTGGATCTTTTTTCAGCTGGACTGCCGGTCAAGGTTTTCAAAACACTAAATGGCCGGCAGTTCTATATTCTCAGTAAATTTCACAAAATCGAAAAATTCCGGCTAATCTAAACTATCATATGTCGACTTAGAAAAGTCAAGCGATCCTGAAATGCTTTATAGATCTCAAGTCTAGTGTTTGGTTTTATACGCTGGGCTCAGAAGACGAAACCATGTTTTGTGACACTTAGAACTTTTTTCAGCTCGACTGCCGGTCAAGGTTTTCAAAACACTAAATGGCCGGCAGTTCTATATTTTCAGTAAATTTCACAAAATCGAAAAAATCCAGCCATTCTGAACTATGATATGTCGTGGTCCTGATCAAACGAGCCGGTTTTGTGGGATTTCTATATCACCCACGAAAGCATGTTTTTGCAGTCGAGCTGAAAAAAGTTCCAAGTGTCACAAAACATGGTTTCGTCTTCTGAGCCCAGCGTAAACCAAACACTAGACTTGAGATCTATAAAGCATTTCAGGATCGCTTGACTTTTCTAAATCGACATATGATAGTTTAGATTAGCCGGAATTTTTCGATTTTGTGAAATTTACTGAGAATATAGAACTGCCGGCCATTTAGTGTTTTGGAACGCTGTGGCTATATGGCCGGTAACCGGTCAAGGTGTTGAAAACACTAAATGGCCGGCAAAGCGGACGCAATAACGCCATGTGTGACAATGGAGGTAAATGTAGTTTATAGAAAGACGTCAACTTAATTTAAGGTAGAATTTAGTTCGTGGTGATTATTGCAGAAGACTTGGATCTTTGTAGAATAGTTTAGCGTGATTTAGAACAGAATGTCGTAAGTTTTGGTAACCGCAGCCTTGCCGTCATATCCCGGGGGGAGGGGGAGTTCGTTTTGTACACTATATAGATATGTGCCGGCCGATAAGTTAGGGTTTTTGAGGTCACGCTCAGTCATTAAATAGGGTATCGTTTTTGGTAATTTTGGTTTTGTGATGCTTAGAAATTCTAAAACTGTAGTGTGCGACTGAATTGGGAGTTAAAAGGGGTTTCAAACGTTGGTTTTCTACTCTCAATAGGCGTTATCTTTAATTGTCGGCAGTATGGGCCCTTCATCCCCGCTGTCTCTCGTCGGTCTTCACATTAAATGACGGACTATGATGGAGCGCGAAAGGCGAATTTATGTTCGAAGTGTGGTGAAGTTGCATTGCGTTTATACCTGTAGCCAAGGGTAGCTGTGGTGCTGGTTAGTCGTGAGAACAGCGTATGTCTATTTGCGAGATAAAAGGGTGAGCCGATTGCGTGAAAGATGAAGGTTCAGATTGCACATAAGGCGTGTTATAGTTAGTCAATGGGCTTACTGTAAGACGCTATAATAACAGCTAATAACGTTTTCGCATTATTTTTTGTCGTAAGAAATTGCAGAATGTGTAAATTGTTAAAACATTTAGGTTTTACTTTATTGTTTTATTTCTGGTATTCAAGAGAGACATTGTTTGTAGTGTTTGAAAAGCACTTTTTCATGCAGTTGTTGGCGAATTTGTCTAATTATTAGATTTACAGCTTGACGGTTAAAATGGGTGATTACTCTCTTTTGTTTTTGAACTGAAAAGGTATACATCGTTTTAAGTAAGAACATTGTATTGTGGAGATACCTTTTATATTTTGATTGATATGTTTGATGGAAGACAATGCCTAGGTCTGTGTTTTTATTAAGATAACGTTTAATTGGTAAGTTGAAAGAAAATGAAGATGAATTAGGATTTAAAGAGATGGGTTGTCCGAAAGAGCGTTTAAATGTAAACGTTAGCAATATTGACAAATTGTTTAAGATTGGTTATTAAATGTTGTTGCTAAATGTTGATTGTTAAATGTTGAGTTGTTGGTTGTTAAATGTTGAGGCACCCTAGGATTCCCCGGGTGTTTACATACAAGGACAAAGAATATTTGTTGAAAAAGTAAGAAATGTGTTTGTAGTGGGCGAAGCATTCTCGATTTGACGAAACTAGGCGCGCACGGTGGTCTCGGTTAATATTTTAGCAAGCGCGCAAGGTGGTGTCGGGTACTTGCAACCACGAGGTCGCGTTTCGTCACCTTCGAGCTTCGCCATCTTCTAACAGCATCTTGCGGGTGTGCGGAAAACTCAGACTCGGACTAGAAATAGTGTTCACTATAGCTGCCCCCGCTTTTGATAACCTGTTTATGGGATGTGTATTGAATATAATAATGTGCATATGACTGTTGAAAAATTAACGTTTCAAGCATTTTATTGAGGTTAACATCCATGTAAGTAGTCGACATATTTATCTGTAAATTTGACAATGAAATCTATTACAATCCGATATAGTATTGTATTTATATTCTGTGTAACAACAACATATTGTATGTTATTAAATTCGTGCAATTTTTGAAAAAAAAAATAGAAAAGAAAACAGGTCACCAGAAACCATTACAACAATAACCAAACTTGCAACAATGTATTTGTAGACAATATAATGATCTGACAATATCGATGCAACTCTGAGTTTTTAGTGTTACAAACGTTTGAGTTGAGATTCATCATTCTGTTCCGAGATATTTGCGATCTGTTGGATCGAGTCTGTCGACCCCGTTGCTGATTTGTGTCTGACAAACCAAATTTATTCAGTACTGTTGAATGCTTTTGAATTCAAAGAAATCACTGAAGTGTAAAATACTTACCTTAAAATGCTTCTCGAAGATGGCGAAACGCGAACTCGTAAATGCAAGACCTTCAAGTGCTGCAAGATGCGGGTGTGCGGAAAACTCAGACCAGGCGGAAAACTCAGACCCAGCGGAAAACTCAGACCCCACGAAATTACAAAAGAAATATACTTCACTCATGATCAATTCTTTTCAAAATGTTTCGTTGTCACGCAATCACCCACCAGTGCAGATTTACTTTGATTCAATATGCTGCCAGAACAGACAGAATGCACTTCCTGTTAATTGGCAACTGAAATATAAACAAGATAACAGCGAGATATTTATCTTGCCCGGTTCATCGTTGTCGATCAAACAGGGAAAAACTATAAACATGGTTTAAAATAGCAGCCGGCACTTCGGTTACTTTTCACTGAAAAATTTTTAAAAAAGAGTGGCGAAAATTTTAGTCAAATTTAGTCAGTTCTATTCAATCATAGTTATTCATAGTGCTAGACAGAACGGATTTCCCGTGTTTGCGACTGTAGAAGCGCTCAGATTTGTCTAGACAAAGTTGCATATTTTACGCTTGAGCAAACACCTGAAGAGAGCGCCATTCAGGAATCGCAACAAAACACGTTAATTTAGATGAATTCCGAGGCTGATATTATTTTAGCACTTCAAAGCATGCGATGTGTCCAACAATCAGTTTTTTAATATTATTTCAAGGTTTCTGGGAAGAAAACCGGGAAAGAAAATTTATTGTAATCTCGTGGGGTCTGAGTTTTCCGCTGGGTCTGAGTTTTCCGCCGGGTCTGAGGTCTGAGTTTTCCGAGTCTGAGTTTTCCGCACACCCGCAAGATGCTGCTAGAAGATGGCGAAGCTCGAAGGTGACGAAACGCGACCTATTACCCGAGACCACCGTGCGCGCCTAGTTTCGTCAAATCGAGAATGCTTCGCCCACTACAAACACATTTCTTACTTTTTCAACAAATATTCTTTGTCCTTGTACTGATGATGTATACACCCGGGGAATCCTAGGGTGCCTCCTCGGGTTTTGGCCTCTGGGCCAAAACCCTGCGGGGGCAAAAACTCAGACCTCAGACCCGGCGGAAAACTCAGACCCAGCGGAAAACTCAGACCCCACGAGATTACAAGAAGTTTTCTTCCCAGAAACCTTGAAATAATATTAAAAAACTGATTGTTGGACACATCGCATGCTTTGAAGGGCTAAAATAATATCAGCCTCGGAATTCATCTAAATTAACGTGTTTTGTTGCGATTCCTGAATGGCGCTCTCTTCAGGTGTTTGCTCAAGCGTAAAATATGCAACTTCGTCTAGACAAATCTGAGCGCTTCTACGCAAACACGGGAAATCCGTTCTATCTAGCACTATGAATAACTATGAATGAATACAACTGACTAAATTTGACTAAAATTTTCGCGACTCTTTTTTTAAATTTTTTTTCAGTGAAAAGTAACCGAAGTGCCGGCTGCTATTTTAAACCATGTTTATAGTTTTTCCCTGCTTGATCGACAACGATGAACCGGGCAAGATAAATATCTCGCTGTTATCTTGTTATTTCAGTTGCCAATCATGAACAGGAAGTGCATTCTGTCGACGACTAAATTACAGTTCAATTGTTCAGTGGCAGCATATTGATGCGTGACAATAAAACATTTTACGCGAGGTGAAAAGAATTAATCATGAGTGAAGTATATTTCTTTTGTAATTTCGTGGAGTCTGAGTTTTCCGCCGGGTCTGAGTTTTCCGCACACCCGCATCTTGCAGCATTTGAAGGTCTTGCATTTACGAGTTCGCGTTTCATCCAACAGTACTGAATAAATTTGGTTTGTCAGACACAAATCAGCAACGGGGTCGACAGACTCGATCCAACAGATCGCAAATATTCTCAGAACAGAATGATGAATCTCAACTCAAACGTTTGTAACACTAAAAACTCAGAGTTGCATCGATATTGTCAGATCATTATATTGTCTACAAATACATTGTTGCAAGTTTGGTTATTGTTGTAATGGTTTCTGGTGACCTGTTTTCTTTTCTATTTTTTTTTTCAAAAATTACACGAATTTAATAACATACGATATGTTGCTGTTTCACAGAATATAAATACAATACAATACTATATGATTGTAATAGATTTCATTGTCAAATTTACAGATAAATATGTCGACTTCTTACATGGATGTTAACCTCAATAAAATGCTTGAAACGTTAATTTTTCAACAGTCGTATGCACAGTATTTATATTTAATACACATCCTATAAACAGGTTATCAAAAGTGAGGGCAGCTATAGTGAACACTATTTCTAGTATAATGTGTAATATTTTGTTGAAACTTGTTTAGTTGTGGGTGGGCCGAAATATCTACGTTTTCCGGTTTTAGATTAGCGATATGTCCCTTTCTGTTAAATGGAGTAAAAATTAGGTAGTTGTCAATGGTTGTTGAAGGAATGATTTAACGCTGTTGTGGTGTCATCCGTTTCTTAACTATTAGGGATTAAATGGATCATTTTAAATTTTAGAAATGAATTGGTTTGTATTTTATTACTCATGCGCATAGCAGCATGAGTCAAGGTTTCGGTAAGATTTTTGTCCCGCTTTTTGTAGTCACAAATTGCCTTGTTTTTTTAAAGTTTCCCGTATCCCGCGGGACGACTTTCACTGGTCTGATTGGTTGACACGCGACCTCGTGATTTCGGCGTGCCGAGTGGCGTGCCCGTAATCACGTTTAGTGTACGCGAACTCGTCCCTGCCTCCCCTAGAAAGTTATTTTTGCCCCCTATTGTTATAAAAGGCTTCAGGAAGGTTAAACCAATCAAAATCCGTCTACCGAGCACATGTCTGGGTTTTAGGGGGGACTAGAGAGAATCGGTTTGTCACTCAGAGAAGAATTTCAGATTCAAACAAATATGGCCTCTTCTGTGCTCTACACTTCAATTTTTCAGACGTTCATTTTCCATTACCAAAATGTAAACATGCCTTTGAAGACTTCGAAATGGAAAGAAAGAGTCCTTAAGACGATTTGTATGCCTTTGAAGTGGCGGTTAGAGAGCTGAAAGCGATGGAATCATCCTGTGAGGATCACAAAGCGAGACACAAAGCCCGGCACAAAGCGAGATATGTGTTCCTACAGAATTGATACTCGAAGCTCGAAGCGGCAGACTTTACTAAGAATTTTCAAGCATTCCTGGAAAACTACGGTGAAGAAAATAACATGTTTGAATGTCCATTTACTTTGTAAGAAACATTTCATGGACTGTTTATTTCTGTTATCAGTGAGAATTTTTGCGAAATATCGGCCGCACGAGAAATTCTTTGATTTGCTTGCGTTGCCGAGAGCTTCCTCGATGCGATAATTTAACGCGTTTTGCTCTTGAGACTAATATAATTCGCAGACCCTAGCGCTCCTCGCTGCAATTAGGCTAAATAAATCGCCAAGCCTTCCGGAAACAGAAAATCAATGAATTCTGATGAGCGTTTGACTCTTTTATTCAAGGTCAGCACTCGATAACATCCGTCGAAACGCCCTCTGATCTTCGGGTTGTTTTCGTTATCTAGTGACGTCACGCTAACTTCTCACTTCGGGTTTATCAACATGGCGACCCACGGCGCGACTAATTCTTGTGTTCTGTTGCGCAAGAATCCGTTGTCGGTCTTTTTCTTTGCTTGATTGAGATATTCTCAATCGAGCTGCTACTACTTCTCGTTGGTAAGAATATTATTTTGATGTCTGCGTCCGAGTTTTGCTGTGGTAACTTCGAGGGCAATTCAGCGTATGTTATGGAACGAAACTCGACACTGAAAGTACTCAATAACATCCCTCGAATGGCCCCTGGATGTTTGGTAAGTTGGAATGATTTTTAAGGTATCGATAATGCTTTTATTAAATCTTAAAAATGATCAAGTGCGAGAAATCATACAAAGTGAAGCCAATGCCTGAGGCTTAAATGGCCCGTGGTTAGCAGATAATTTAAAGATTAATTACTTGAGCTTTAAAAGCTTTAAGAAATAAGAACAAGAGAAGGCTTTTAAACTTTGGGGCCGATTACATGGTGAATTTCAGACTGACCAGGGCTGAGATTTCAGACTGACCGGGCTGACATTTCAGCCCGGCTTCTGAAATAAATCCTCTTAAAATGAAGTTAGCGATTACATGAATAAAGTTTCAGCCCGGCCAAGCGGGCTGAAATTCCCCATGTAATCACATCAGAATTTCAGCCCAGGCTGGCAAGTTTGGGCATGCACAGTCGAATCTTCAACGCCATTTTGATTCTCGTTATCAATCTTCCCGTGTAATTTCAAACTTGGCGCCTGGGCTTGAATTTGTCATGTAATCGCAACAAAATTTCAGCCGGGTTGACTGGGCTGAAATCTCAGCCCGGGCTGAAATTCGCCGTGTATAATTCGGCCCCCTAAATCACAAAATTAATTAAAATTCAAAATAATTTTTTAGCAAAATACAAAAGTATTATTAAGCACACTCAATAATAAATCTTGTGAATGATTAGTACAATTCCAAATTAGTTTTAAACAAAAATTTGGTAAATTAAGTGATACAAGGAAAACAAAATGACTCACTCTTGCTAAATGAAGATGATGTGAGCAACATTGGCAGTTGAATGCCAGTGATGGCTACATGTACATTTGTAGCTCAAATTTGGAGCCCATCATGTTATTGAATTATCAATTTCGAAGTACAAACCTCCGATCACAGAAGTTAAAAAATGTTGAAGAGATATCTTTAAAAAACATTTTCCTGCATAAGACAGACATCTTCCCTGTGAATAGTTTGTATTATCATATGATCCGTACAGCCCTGTGCATGCTTTTTATATCCATACTAGGAAGAAAATGCCCATAAATTTAAGCTAATGTACACCCAAAATGAGCAATTTAAGGCCCCATCATCAATCATCATAACAAGGGCTGGAACCAGTAAATATTAAGTCAAAGATCTGTGGGTTACTATTAAACTAGCTCTTATGTGAAATGCAGCCTTGCCAAATCAATTTATTGTTACATCATTTTGAATCAAACATTAAAGACATTTCTTCAGCAACTGCTCCTTCAGTTTTCTTCTCAGGTTAGCCACTTCACTCTATAAAGAAAAAGGAATAAATTACTATAATGCTCATTTAAGAAATATAAGTTACCTCCCTGGAAAGAAACTACCAGGTATTAAAATCATGTATATAAGAATATGGAAATATTGAGAAATTATAAAACTGATTGATAAGTTCAGAGTGAATTTGGATGTTTAGTTGTGAATATTCTGTTAGAAGTTTGTACAACAGATTAATTAAATTAATCATGATCATCACATACCCAATCATAATGTACAGTATAACATTTTTTATGTGCATACCTGGTCAAAATTTGGATATGTTCCCCTGCTTAAGTGCTCTGCAAACTAAATTGACCATGTGTTAATTATTATGATATTAATTCCTGACCATCAGGAGCATCTACAGTTGGCAGTTTTACATCAGTGTACTGATCAAGGATAAAAATGCAATAGCATTAGGAGGACGCAATGACGACGGATTGAGATGAAGTGTACAGACTCCGGGTGTGTAGATATACATGACATGTATGTGTTTCGGCCATTAGCTAAATTAGTTAATTATTAATATTTAAAGAGTGTCAGTTAATGGTGATTAAGAAATTAAAATAATAACAATAATATAATCATTTATGGTAATGATGATGAACAAATGTAATATAAATTATTATTACTATATTTAGAATAATATGCTATACAGCTAGATCATGATCACTTACCATACAGACAAACATCCCACAATCATAGTCATTTTTTTGCTTGGGGGTTTCCTTTTAACAGAATGAGCAATGCATGAGACTCATTATTGGTATCTATCTAAAGTGTAAATAAGTATCCCAAAAGAGTTTTTTCCATCCCGCCACTTTTTAACTCGGCCAACCTGTAGGGCATGGCTGAAGAGCAAACTTTGAAGCTTGATTTTGGGTTGAAAAGTTGCAAAATGAAAACATTTCTTCTGGGATACTTTTTTATGCTTTATGTAGATAACCTAGGTCATATAGAAACTTTTAATCAGAATGCACAATTAACATTTCGTTTTTATTTTTACAAGAAAAGGTGTTAAGCAAAGTAATTCAGATTTATGCAATTTATTGAAGCAATATTATAATTAAATGTGAACTTCAATGAAATTAAACACTCACTTTTATAGGGATTTCATCTGACCAATTTCCATCATCAAAAGGTCTTCTCCTTTTGACAAACTCGTGCTTCAGAAAACTTCTATTTAAATAGATAAAATGCAAAATGTGGACTATATTAGATTTTGAAATCATTGATAATAATATTGACACAAGTTAAAATTATGTACACTGTATTCAGTAGCTACTATACTTTTTAAAAATTATTTATTACCTGATGTTGTGATAGAAATTTGAAGGCGCATACTGTTTTAAAGAATCCCAATAGGATATAGTCTTTTGAATGACATCAACAACCTAACATATTTTATAGGACAGAAACTTGTTAGAAGACCAGTACAGACTGAGAACAAAAAAAAAAGGATGTGGGTATTATGCATGTATCTGTTAGATTTCATGCCCACAATAACCCCAAAAAGGCAAAATAGCATCCATTTCTTTTATTCCTTTTATAACATGTAATTTGTTTATTACCAGCTACTGCACACCCGCTTATCAACAAAAATCACTATTGTTTTAATAGGCGCCATTGGCTCTCAGTGAAAGGTATATACCACATAAGTTGTAGTTTTTCTGTACATCAGAAAGAAATTGCACACATACCCCAAGTGCCCAATGGCGAGGAAGATGCATTGGGATGAAAATAATGTCATTATCCAATATGTCAATCTAACAAGGAAGGAAATATACAAACAAATGAATTGATAATATATATTATAAAATTATACCTTTTATTGCTTGATGAAGATTATGAAATTAATACATAAACTAATCACAGTGTATTTTGGTTATTAGTCAAGCATGAGATTAAGGTGGTGGGATATTGGCCAATTAAGTTCTTTTGAGTATACATAGTCAAGATCTTTAAACAGACAAAAAAGAACAAGGCCACAAGTATTATATTCTGCCATCTTCAATGAACAACCTTGACCAATAAAGAATTATTTCTGGCTTCACTGTTGATACTATAAACATGGGAAACAGGTACATGTAATCCTGCAGGATTACATGTACCACAACTGCGAGGATCATTCTTCATTTGAGGATAGTTAATAATAATAATAATAATAATAATAATAATAATAATAATAATAATTTATTTACTTGTATTGCACCTGTTATCATTGGGAGATGCTCACACGCACATCACAAAGGGAAAAGAAAAATTTACAATAGGAATGATATCTAATTTAAATCTAATGTCTAATATCTAATTGAAAGTGATAAATGCGCTAGTTGTAGGTGGCCAATCACAGTGCAGGATTTGCTTCATCTTAGCCAAGCACACGATCAGGTATATAATAAAATCAGTCATAAAGTTTAACACACAGTGTATTACGTGTACCTTCTTAGTCCACTTAGCCATCCACCGTACCCCACTTTCAGATAGTCTCTTGTAGAAAAACGAATTAAAACAGTAGACTCGAGGATATCCTGAAGACTGAGAAAGAAGTATTGTATTATATGTTTTTATCCTAACATATTATGACTTCATTATTTACAATGGAGGAGCGGGGAATAGAAATAGGGGTGGGGTTGATCACGTGGTTGTGTTGTACTAAGTAGTAGTTACAGAGAAGGGGATTGACTTGTGTCAAGCAGCTGGAGTGGCAAACAAACTACTGAATTATTGTGCCACTTTGAAATGAATAGAATGCATGATTACATTATCATCAGTTCTGGCAAGGTCGTTCTCTGGAGGGTTTGAAAATGGAGGAAGATGGGGACACGGGCAGGGGGTCCCTGTGTAACATAAACTTCAAGAGAGGAGGGGAGGGCAAAATGTGGTCATTTTGAGCCCAGTTCAGGAAATGGGATTAAGTACATTTATTGTTTAGTATGGATACTCCCACCATTCCTCCGGATTCAGCAACTTAAAGATGGTGCTCATGAATGACTCACAATCTGACCTGTTGTTTACTATTACCTCTTTTGCTCTCTGATTTATTAGCTCCATATAAAAATTTATAATCTAGAAAGAAAAGAAGAAGTAGGTCACAAGATGCTTCTTTATTAAGCAGTGTGGCACACAAATGATTTCCACCTTCTAAGTTATTTTAAAGATTATATAGACACCCCATTTCAATCTCAATATATGGGCACCTGATCATTAAGCTCTTTTCCATCCTCCAATCTGTTGAAATCATCCTGAGTAATTTTGATTCCGAATTTCTCTGTTAAAACTGGAGGTGATTTAGCAGCTGCTCCTTTGGGAACCTGAAAAGTGGAAATGCATTTGATCATTTAGTCATGGAAAGTGCTCTATATAAATTGTTAACATTAATTATAATGATGACATTTCTAGCATGTATTACGTATGTTTCTGCAATGAACATCGTATCTGTGATTCCACAAAATTAGGCTATTTAAAGTAAGATGTATATGTTGTGTTATGATTCCATGCTAGCTAGGTTTTAAGAAAAAGTAGCCCTGTGGTTGACAACTTTCATTACTAATATAAATGAAAGCACCAGCTAATCTCAGTGATATCCTCACCTTATTACAGCCTGGGGATTTTTTGTAATTTCCCCGTTGTGTTGAAGTTTGTGAGCTGCCCAGCCTATAAAATAGTAACAACAGTGATTAATAATATTCTTTTTAATAAAGGAACTTTTTGTTGGTATGCCTGCATCACGCAGTTTACAGGATACTATGTATAATATTCAAATAATTGCAAAATTGCTTAACAGTGCTACTGATTAAATAATAGTTGCAAAAAGTAGAAAAACAGGTAAATTGACGTAAATAGAGAAACAGTAAATAACAAAGAAAATTATAGAAAATTTGGGAAAAATATAGAAATAATAAGAAGAAGAATGAACAAAAAAGGTAAAAAAATTAAGAAAACGCTTACAAAAAGGATCAAAACGGAGTAGAAAAATTTAAATAATAAGGACTGTAATCAAATCAGAATTAGGCTGTTTTCAAATTTCCAGTGTATTTAATAATTGCTTTTCTACAGACTCCTTGAAATTATTAACATGTTTTTCAATAATATAATTGTTAGTAAATTTAACAGCAATAACAGCAACACTTACAGTGACAATATTGATAAAGAAGTAATTATAAAAGTATTAACTGAATGCAGTTCTTGTTAAAGAGTTTTTCATACCTTGTAATATTATTTCTTTGATTTGTCTCTTTTATGAGTCTCAATAGGATGCTGTCTACGCCGTCATCAGAACTGATTGCTAGAACCTCAAAAGCACGTTCAGCTAAGAGCATGTCATCCTTCAAGACTGCTGATTGCTCCTCACAACCCTTATGTCTGACAAACCTTCTGATGTAAGTGACCACAGCTTCAAGGGTTGGAAACACCATCGTTATTGCACACCCATTACCATCTACAAAGCCCTTGCTGTTCCTGGCATGCGGATCAAAGAGGGCGACAGAACCATCAGGAAGTTGTTTGACAGCCACTGTATAATCCAGGTTCCGTAATAAACACCCAGTGTTGGCCTGAAGAGCATTGTGCAAGGCTTCTTTCAGCGTTACAAATGGATAATTGCTTTCCACAGAGAAAACATCACCGGCAAGTATACCTTGTGGAAAGGTAAGACACTGACCTTCTCCAATGATCTGGATGGCGGCTTGCAGCTCTTCTAATGAGAGCTTCTCCCCAGGATTACCAAGAACACTTGTTAGTGCTGAGTGTACACGGTCACCCACCTTCAGAACTGCATCAATGGAAAAATTAGAGAACTTCACTTCTGTAAATTTGGCATGGTGGAGAAGAAAGGTCAAGCTGTTGCTTGTGCATTGTTTGCCTCTGTTGCTTTCACAAAATTCCCCACATTGTTGACTCATAGATCCCAGGAATACTGATAGGGGAGGTGCAGTGTGCCCAGGTGCTGATAGAGGAAGAGGGGTGTGTCCAGGTGATGATGGGGGTGTGGTGTGTCTAGGTGCTGATGGGAGAGGTGTAGTGTGTCCAGTTGCTGATGGTGGTGCGGTGTGTCCAGATGCTGATGGAGGAGGATGGGTGTGCCCAGGTGCTGATGGAGGAGGAGGGGTGTGTCCAGGTGCTGATAGAGGAGGAGTGGCTTGTCCAGGAGCTGATGGAGGAGGAGGGGTGTGTCCAGGTGCTGATGAGGGTGCAGTGTGTCCAGGTGCTGATGGAGGAGGATGGTTATGTCTAGGTGCTGATGGAGGAGGAGGGGTCTGTCCAGGTGCTGATGGGGGTGCGGTGTGTCTAGGTGCTGATGGAGGAGGAGGGGTGTGTCCAGGTGCTGATGAGGGTGCGGTGTGTCCAGGTGCTGATGGAGGAGGATGGTTATGTCTAGGTGCTGATGGAGGAGGAGGGGTGTGTCCAGGTGCTGATGGGGGTGCGGTGTGTCCAGGTGCTGATGGGGGTGCGGTATGTCTAGGTGCTGATGGAGGAGGAGGGGTGTGTCCAGGTGCTGATAGGGGTGCAGTGTGTCCAGGTGCTGATGGGGGTGCAGTGTGTCCAGGTGCTGATGGGGGTGCGGTGTGTCCAGGTGCTGATGGGGGTGCGGTGTGTCCAGGTGCTGATGGGGGTGCGTTGTGTCCAGGTGCTGATGGAGGAAGATGGTTATGTCTAGGTGCTGATGGAGGAGGAGGGGTGTGTCCAGGTGCTGATGGAGTAGGAGGGGTGTGTCTGGGTGCTGATGGGGGTGCAGTGTGTCCAGGTGCTGATGGGGGTGCGGTGTGTCCAGGTGCTGATGGGGGTGCGGTGTGTCCAGGTGCTGATGGGGGTGCGGTGTGTCCAGGTGCTGATGGGGGTGCAGTGTGTCCAGGTGCTGATGGGGGTGCGGTGTGTCCAGGTGCTGATGGGGGTGCAGTGTGTCCAGGTGCTGATGGGGGTGCGGTGTGTCCAGGTGCTGATGGTGGCGCGGTGTGTCCAGGTGCTGATGGAGGAAGATGTTTATGTCTAGGTGCTGATGGAGGAGGAGGGGTGTGTCCAGGTGCTGATGGAGGAGGAGGGGTGTGTCTGGGTGCTGATGGGGGTGCAGTGTGTCCAGGTGCTGATGGGGGTGCGGTGTGTCCAGGTGCTGATGGTGGTGTGGTGTGTCCAGGTGCTGATGGAGGAGGATGGTTATGTCTAGGTGCTGATGGAGGAGGAGGAGGGGTGTGTCCAGGTGCTGATGGAGGAGGAGGGGTGTGTCCGGGTGCCGATGAGGGTGCAGTGTGTCCAGATGCTGATGGGGGTGCAGTGTGTCCATGTGCTGACACAGGGACATGTACGTGGTATGTTTTCCTCATGATTGTTGCTTTGGAGCCATGACGGCCACTGTACTTGCTCTTCCTTTTCATTTGCATTGGCAAGTCTTTGAGAGGACGTTTGAACTTCTTGTTCTTTTCAAGTGGTGGTGTTATTGACTGGTCTTCAAGCATGAGGCCTCCATCTGATGGAACATGCTTCTTTGCCATGGTTAGCACCCTGGTTAGATCTTCTTCTAGTTTGATGATGGCGGCGTTGTCTTGAATTAGAAACGTAGCGTTTCGCAACTCTAATAGCATGTCCCTGCATCTTCTTCTCCGACTCTCAGCCTTAAGCGGTACTTCTGGTTGGTGTTTTCTTTTGTTTTGTTTGGAGTCTTCCTTTTCTGAGTGGAGATCTTCAATTTCTTCTTCATGCTCTGTATTGGAAGGATCGACATGTAGCTGCGCAAGGTGAAAGTTAGGTGCAGTTATGATGTCTTCATCTAGTGTCAGACGGGGTGAATTTATGTACAAAGGTGAAAGTTGATCCCATTGCCAGTCGGGGTAATGTTTAAACACTGCAAAGAAGTGCTTACAGGGCAATCGTGTTCGTTGCCAAGAATGGCACTGGCATGCAGGCTTAATGTGACCATCCCCGAAGGTGAGCTGGTAGTAGCCTTTCTCCCTTTGTTTCTTTATTTGGAATGTTCCTTCTGAGAGCATTTTTACATCTCTGAGGGGAATATCTTCAGCAGCTGTTATGCTGTCTTTGCAGTGACTAACCACTTGCATCGGCCTGTTCCACAGGAATCTTGGGACGTCAGCGTTATACTTTCTGTACAGCGAGTGACGGCGCACGTTCTTCTCCACGTATCTGAAAGATTTAAAAGAAGGTGACTTCCTTCATATGTCTGTCGTTTCTAAATTTCATTCAACATAAATACTCGATTATTTAATTGTTCTCCTTCGCATATAAATTGGAGGTACCTAGCATGCTTGTCGGGTAAGAACTCTTCTACCAAAATGGTGAGCATTCCGCTTAAGGTCTTGTCTCGGTGTTTGGTCAGGAAGTTGTACTTGAACTCTTCGTTCTGTCTCTCCACTCCGTTCGTGGTGTGAATGGGTACGTCTAAATTATCTTTTCGGAAAACCCATGCCCATCTCTGCAAAGAAGAAAATAACCAGCCTGGTTGTTGTTGCTCTCTGTCTTTTTGTAAACGTGGCTTAATGCACTCAGTTAGATCAAGAACGCTATATATTTTGATATAATTTTCTTGGGTTTTATTTTGGTTTGGATTACCGTTCCATTCCTTATATTTCAAAGGTTCATTTTTTTGCGAACAGGCTTTGACCTTCTGAGGAGGGAGGGGAGCATTATCACCGGGGAAATAAAGGGTCAGGATTGAGGATTAGGTTAATTAAGGATTGATCAACCTTAATTGAAGTAGCATAGAACCACACGATGGGTTATACGATTTCCAATAATAATAATAGCATCGCTTATGTTTGTATGTTTCCCCAGAATGAGAGTGGGTGACAATAACTAGAGGGAATTCGCTTACCTTCTGTTGTTTCAGCCATGTTCCAAGGAACCAATCTCGCAGCGACTTATTTTGATTCCACACTGGAAGTTGTTTTAAGGACTCAACTGCGGAACTGAACTTGGCCATATCTTCTGCGTGGGCAATTTGACGCATTCGCGTGAGCAGTTCTTCTTTGCAGTTGGTGACGTTGTTTGAACCCTTCGCGACCCATCGCTCCCAGGCCTGCTCGCGGTGGAAGTCGCACAGGAACACCATGCATCCTGAGGGATAACCAAACAAACACAAGCGATATGAGTTGTTGGTTGGCTCGTAACTTTGGACTGACTGATTTACCGACTGACTGACAGACAGACAGCCGGACGGACGGACGGACGGACGGACGGAGAGTGTTCATCTAACATGATTTCAGACATGCTTCAAAGGTGGGCAGCGTTTTTAGCTCCTTTTCCTTGAATATAATCAGAAGACATTTTAAGAATTAAAAAGACGTTTTAAATTAAACATACCGTTAAATGTACTCTCAATTGCATTGATCTCTTGTTCACAGAGATCTGTGAAGAAATAGCTGGGACACCAACCAGGGTTCCAATCGCGAATAACACCAAGTGCTTCTGTGATTGCCTCAGTGGTCTCTGTTTCAGTGACAAAAGATGCGACTATTTGGTAGTCGACGTTTGTCTTCACAGCGACAAAGAACAAGGGAAGGGCGTACTTCGTTGTTTTGTATGTTGCATCTAGCAAGCATACATCACCATATCTTTGGAGAAGACGCTTCTGCCATGCCGTCTGATGGACAAGCAGTAACGTTTTTCCATCGTGGCTTGTTTTGTGTTTCGTGAGAAACACGTTTTCTTCTTTCCCTCCATCATCATCATCATCATCATCGTCGTCGTCATTGTCCTCGCTAATCTGCTTAATGTCGTCTTCGTCTTCATCAACGTGCGGTCTGAAGAAAAGTCTTTCCTCCTTATTACCGGATTGCCATTCGTTAACCTTGCTCATAACATTCTCCTGGTCGATTCGACTCAATCTGTACTTTATGGTTGCTTTGTACATTTGGTTCCGCAAGTCTGAGAGTTTGGGGGCAAACCGCCGGTTGGTGATAGCTGGAGTGTTTCCGTGGAATAGGGTCTTAACATAGATCTTGATGTGCCGACGCATTTCATAAACGTCGGTCACGCCCTCTGCCACCAATTCTTCTGTGCGTCTCAGTATTCGTGAGTCCACAGGTTGTGATATCCCCCCCGCCTAAAAATAAAACGTTAGGTTGGTTTAAATACAGTATTATATATTGTTTCTTATTTCGCATTTTCTCACCTCCCATTTGCTGTCATCGTCGAAGACCCAGGGGCAGATAATCGCCCGAATTTTGCCCGTTTTATCTTCCTCCCGCCCTGATTATCTGCCCCTGGTGTCCGACGATGTTGTCCTGTGAGAGCTACTGTAGACTATCTCCCCTAAATTCATCAAAACCTTGTTTAATTATGTGTATCCTGTTTACTTATGCGTTCACTTACATCACCAATAAGGTGGTTCTGGTGCTCATTTTGGGCGGGCAATTGAACAAAGATGACGCGGTTCCAGTTTGCTTTTCCACTCGCTAGGTCTTTTCTCAATTTTTCGGACGCTGTCCTTCGTCTTTTCTCGGAGTCTAGTTCAATCTAGAAAGAAATTGTCATTAGTATCAGATGAAGAGGTGATGAGCGAGCTCAGTAAACGTTTTGCTTACCTTGTAATCAGGGAACATGATGACTTCCCTCAGCTTAATTTGTGCTGCACAGCCCATTTTCTTGGTGTTTTGAGAAAGGAAACGCCTCTTTTTGAACTGAAAATCACAGTCCTCAAGAAAAACGAGAAAATAAACAAACCAATGTTTTGTTTTAAATGAATAAAAACATTAACACGACGCACCGGGTGGGCACAGTGAACAGCGAAAACTCGGATACATTTAGTGCAGAAAGTTACCTCTTCTTTCGCTGCTGCTAGCTTTCTTTTTAAGGCTTTGTTTCGGTCTACTCCATGCTGACAATCGTATAGTTTGGTGTTGACCAGCATATATGGAACACCGTTGAACTTTATTCCCTGATGATTTTCAACTTCTGCTGCTTGGGTGTCTTCCCAAAAGACTCTGTGCTTACCAGTGGCAGGGTCTGTAGACAGATCATACCATACCGTGGACAAATCCTCATTTGGGAATATTTATCTCTCTTTTTAACACAGGGAGCCAACTCAAACGGTGTTTTTTTTTAAGTAAACTGCTCCCACCCCATTGCGATGCATCTAAGGGGGGTTGTGCAGGGGGGGGGGGGGGGGGGAAGTCGTTTGGTCGCGTGACCTAAGTGGGCACATTTAACGAAATAACATCGAAACGAGTCTGGCGTCGTAATATCACCCCAAAAGAGGCTAACATGGAATAGCCTTTTTACACGGTACCTATTACTTCTGTTAGGAGTTATTTTAAAAGCTAATTGTTAGGCAAACAAAACAGACCGATTGTAAGCATTTAAGATTTCAAAGTAATATACCCAAAAAGATTTCATTAGATCTATTTTACTGTTACCCAATTTAGTTTGAAAATTTTTATGCTACATTAAAATTGAAAGGCCACGTGACCAAACGATTCCGCATCTTTAACAGATGAGTAAAGATCGCCAATTTGTATAAGTGTGCCAAGTCAGGGATTTTGCTTCATTTCTGCAATGTTATAAGGATTTTTTAGATTTCATGCAAATTAGGCCTTAAAACATGTCATAATGTGCCTGAGTGCTTGATGTTTGTATATGTAATTTCTTCAAGTTAACCCCATTTCCTGTTGTAAGACCCCCCCCCCACTTCCCCCGGGGTCGCCCCTACCCCTGTGGGTCAATAAGCCCGCGGAGGCTTTGAAAATAGACGGTAATAAATATTAAAGGAACGTATTAATAGCATCTCTGCTCTACCGTGATTCTCTTTAGAGTCATTAAAGAAAGCAGCACTAACCTGTGTCTCCAAAGCCTTTGTTTGCTTTGTAGCAGGAAAATTTTACTGTATGTACTATTTCATACTCTTCGATTAATTTGTAAGCGTCCTCGGCCGTTGAAACCGAGAAGAAATTATCAGAAACATTCATCCTAAAAATCATGGAATTCCCCTTTCCCGTTCCCGCCAAAGTTCAAAACAAAGCTGTACAACGGGGCAGCGGTTCATCAATATTTTAATTTCTCCTTCATGACATAAAACATCAAGGTCACAAAGGGCCATTCGAGGGATGTTATTGAGTACTTTCAGTGTCGAGTTTCGTTCCATAACATACGCTGAATTGCCCTCGAAGTTACCACAGCAAAACTCGGACGCAGACATCAAAATAATATTCTTACCAACGAGAAATAGTAGCAGCTCGATTGAGAATATCTCAATCAAACAAAGAAAAAGACCGACAACGGATTCTTACGCAACAGAACACAAGAATTAGTCGGGCCGTGGGTCGCCATGTTGATAAACCCGAAGTGAGAAGTTAGCGTGACGTCACTAGATAACGAAAACAACCCGAAGATCAGAGGGCGTTTCGACGGATGTTATCGAGTGCTGACCATGTGACTTGAGCTCGGTAAACACGTCAGTTGGAGCTGTGTTTAGCGGAGAAAACCGTTTTAAATTATTTCCCTCGTTTTTTCGCGGTTTGCTACTCAAGACAGGTTTCACATTTTTCAAACAGTGGTCAAGACCGCATTTGAGGCTGCGTAACTCTGCAAATCAAGCGTTTTTGGAGGAATATAGAGCTAAGTGCTAATTTTTAAACCTGATTTCGTTTTAAATTGAAGCTAGTAGCTCGTCGAAGCATTTGTTTACAACTAAACTCTTTTGAGTTTAATTATTGTGCTTCCGACCTTTTCGCCTTAGTTTAAAAGCTTAATATCATTAGTTTACTGTTCTATATTGTGCAATTTTTTAGGTTATATGTTGGCTACACAGCCGTCAGCTCGGTAAACACTTTAAAAGTTGGATCTTTCGCAGTGTTTAGCGGAGCAGTAAAGTCGTTATTTCCCTGCATTTTTTCGTGGTTTGCTACTCAAGACAGGGATAATTAATTAATTAAGGGATACTCAGAAGCCGCTTCAGTGGAAAAGGAAGAACTTTCAGGGATAAAATCTTGCTTCGAGGAACCCTCATACGTTTTTATCAATGCAGGAGCAATGCGGGAAGATGTCTTGTTTTTATTACGGATTTCAGATTTCAGAACCGAAGAAGCGGAGTTTTAACGAATTTCCAAGCGGTCCAGTGACTTAAAGGTAAAATAAATCACATTTTTCGATGGGAATTTATGTTGATATCAATTTTTGATTGACTTTTCCTTTGTGTTCTCTTAAATTTTGGAGACATGTTTATGAAACGTGCTCAAATTAAGTCGTGTTTGTTATCTTGAATTTCATCGAGGACAGCTCTGCCTGGATGCGCTATTAATGGTATACGTGTTTTTAAACATAAACTAATGGAGATTTGAATAACATTTTTCGAAAGAAGATTGTGTTGTCCATTTTTATGTGTTTGTTCATTCATTACATAGATTGAAAAGCGATTTTATGTAAACAAAACAAGACTTAGATTTTCTGTCAGGCTTCACTCGCGTCGCCTTATGCAAATATGTTTGTGTATTTTTGCAATTTTGATTTCCAAATCAGTTTCTCGGGCAATTTTTGACAAACAAAAACTGTATTTTATTCGGAAAGTAGTCGTACTAGTTATTCTAGACAGAGAAAAGTTGTTTTTGTGAACTTTGTACTGTGCAGACTGTCGGGTAATACTGTTTTTTGAGAATTGCTAAAATTGAAAAATAGCCCGGTCGTCAATCTTAATCCTTTCACCTTAGTTAAGTTTCACCTTAGTTAAGCTTGTTCCTTTTCTCCAGCTCATTTCGATTTTTACCGTAATTTGTACTTGCAAGAACCTGTTAATTTAACATTCCAAACCGAATTTTTGAACAAACCTGCGAAGGATTTTTATCTTTGGCTGAAATAAATCCGCAATGCGTGGACTTTCTTCAGGGAAAACCCCCGGTTCAGACGGATTACCTCAAGAATTTTACGCTAAATTCTGGGATCTTTTAGGCCCTATTCTGTTCGAAATTATAAATTTAGTTTGGAAAATAATTCTCTCAGTGATTCAATGGAAGGAAGCGTGACTAGATTACTTTACAAGAAAGATGATAAGAAAAACCTCAAAAATTGGTGGCCCGGCCATTTCGCTACTCAATGTTGATTACAAAATTTGTCCAAAAGCTGTAACAGACTTTCAAAAGTGTTACCCTCGATTATTTCAAGAAGATCAAACTTGTTCCGTCCCAGGTAGGACGATTTTTGAGAATTTATTTCTCTTGTGTGACACTCTAGATTATATAAATATTACCAAGTATCTTGCTGAATATTGATCAAGTGAAAGCCTTTGACAGGGTAGAAAAACATTGGTAAACGTTTTGCCAATGTTTTAAGTCGTTTTGGATTTTGCCCTAATTTCCAGCGTCGATTTCTACATTATACTGTCAAGCAAATATGAAAATTATAGTTAATGGTTTTTGACTAAAGAAATTCCACTCGAGTGGGGGGTGAGGCAGGGAGATCCCCGGTCTCCACTTTTGTACGTTTTATGCGCAGACGTTTTGGCTACCAGTGTAAGAAAGGATGATACTATTGAAGGTTTTCTCCTTCCAGAAGCCTGAGGAAAGCGTTTTAAAATTCACCAATGAATGCGGATGACTCTGCATGTTTTATAAAGGATATTTTTTTCTCTAGACAAATTGTTTACCTTACTTCACAAATACCAGACAGGTACAGGGATTAAATTAAATGTGGCAAAGAGTACAGAAGCCATGAAGTTAGGAGCTTGGTGCTCACGTCCGGACACTCCTTATGGCCTGACGTGGATGTCAAGAATGCGAATCTTGGGTGTCTGGTTTAGCAATGGTACTGCAAATGTGGAACCAGATAACTGGTTACCACGCCTTTCCAAGCTGGTTTAAAATTTGAACCTGTGGAAGGGTGTGGGGTGTTTTCACTCCCACCCTATCGGCACTACTCAATACTAGGTTTTTAGTCAATGTTAAGACTATTTTCTTTTACCTAATGGACTTCTGCTGACGACGAGAATGACATGCGAGCACGCTTTTTCATTAAGACCATACTTTATGGTATATGGGTTTTTTGAAACAAAGCAACTTTTCACAATGGCACCGAGAACTCTCGGGCTACTGTAAAGGACATAAGGAATGACATCACAACACAGTTGCAAATTGACCGTGGGGCGGGGGTGTGCCGCTGGAACTCTGAGACCCTTAACCTATACTATACCATTTTAGTTGCATTTTGCAACCCTATTCTAGACTAAACACCGAAACATCCTACCCTATCCTAGACCTTTTCTAGACTCGCTATTTTGCAGAAACTCATTCACTATCACAGTCTAGGATACCAGGGGTCAGTAAAAATGTCGTACAGCACGCCTTACCGATTATTAAATGCCATTTGCCAGTAAACCTTGTCTAGTGTCTCTAGTCTAAATTCTTCATGCAACTGATCAGTTTTGCGGAAAATGATACCCTATTCTAGACCAAAAATCTCTGATTACTTTACCCTATCGCAGACTAAACTGCCTGAAAACCATACCCTTCACAGCGGCACATACCTATATAGCTCATATATGGGAGTACCTTCCCCCCCCCCCCCCCCACCTCGAACAGAAATTTTCTGCTTTGTGGTGTCATCCGAATATTTGTGGAATACAACGGTCAAAGCTTGTGACTAATAATTTAGGTACTGGCAACTCATCATTCATTACCAGAAATGACTAAAGTAATCATGTGCAAACCAGAAAGGACTTTCAAGTGGACCAAACGACCGGAAATGAATTTTATAAATAACCCCTTGTGGACTAGACTTTCAAGTGACTGTAAACCGGAACTGACCTTGTATTATTGTAACCGGAAATGACTAGCTTTAACTCAGGATGCCTTGTAACCGGAAATGACTAGCCTCTCAGGATAACATTGTAAACTTTATAGTGAGCTCCTGTAATTGTTTAGTGTGTAGCAACCCGCCACGATTAACTTTAGTTATTTGCGGGTTGCTAATATAATTTGTTTTATTATTATTTGTAAATAAATTGTTGTTGTTGTTGTTGTTGTTGTCTTTAGGGATTTGTTATTGATAAATAAAACATTTTAAAAGAAAAAAAAACTTTTGTTGTGTTTAGCGGAGAAAACGGTTTGCAAAATCATTTTTCCCTGCTTTTTTTCGCGGTTTGCTACTCAAGAGAGGTTTCACATTTCTCAAACAGTGTGCTTTTGTGGAATTTGTGCAGTCTAAATGTAATGTGCAGACGGTCGCGTAATAAGCTTATTGTTTTTGAGAATTGCTAAAATTGAAAAATAGCCTGGTCGTCAATCGTAATTCTAATTTTTCTTGTGCTTCCGACCTTTCACCTAAGTTAAGCTTATCAACATCGTTTCTGTTCAGAGAGCTCTGCTGTTAGGCTAAGCCTATCTATATATATTAGATTCGTCTTGGCAAGTCCAAGCATGTCCAATACTCTCGACTAGATTCCAGTGGACAAAACCTGGAGTCCAACGGAGTCTAGTCGAAAAATGAAACCGGAAGTACAGTCGAGTCCACTTGAGTTACCGGAAGTCTAGTCACAAGATAAAAACGGAAGTGTAAACAATCCAGTGGTATCCCGTTGCTTTCCACGTGTTTTCCATCGGAAAACCGTAAGTCGAGCGGATGAGATGGATGAGGGGGTCGAAAGACGTTCCGATGGAGTCTATCGGATCCATTGGAAACGATTAGATTCCGATGGAAAAGTACATTTTCTATTCATGAGAGACTTAGGAAAATTCCACTCATATTGGATGAGGGGGTCGAAAGTCGTTCCGATGGAGTCCATCGGATCCACTACACATGTAATATACCTCGTTCTTTAAGCCATGACCCGAGACAAGCACGCTACACATGTAATATACCTCGTTCTTTAAGCCATGACCCGAGACAAGCACGCTACACATGTAATATACCTCGTTCTTTAAGCCATGACCCAACACAAGCACGCCTACACACGGGTTATATAGTTCGTTGATTAAGCAATGACCTGAAACAAGCGCGCTACTTCGACTACAGATGCTTCCGATCGTCCCATTCTTCTACTCTACGACTGCGTTCTACGATTATACTGAAAGGTGGTACATGTAATATGTAATAAGCATCCGTTTCTAAGATTTTTCTAATTTCGACCCCCTCAGTCCAACATGACTGGAATTTTTCTCACGAGTCTCTCACGAATAGAAAATGTACTTTTCCATCGGAATCTGTTCGTTTCCAATGGATCCGATGGACTCCATCGGATCGACGTTCGACCCCCTCATCCAATATGAGTGGAATTTTCCTAAGTCATTCACGAATAGAAAATGTACTTTTCCATCGGAATCTTTTCGTTTCCAATGGATCCGATGGACTCCATCGGAACGACTTTCGACCCCCTCATCCATCTCATCCACTTGACTTCCGGTTTTCCGATGGAAAACACGGGGATACGACTGGATTCCAGTCAACAGTACCACTAGACTTCCGGTTTTCCGATGGAAAGCAAGGGGATACCACTGGATTCCAGTCGACAGTATTGGGTTTTCGAGTGGGGGAATGCGTGAAGGAATTTTTTTTTTGTGGGCGGGGGGGGGGGGGGGGGGGGGGGGGGGGAAGCTTGTGGATTTCTATTCAATTTCTCTTAAGTGACGGAGAATGCTATTATAACGATAAAACTATTGATTTTTTTCCACATCTTCAGTGATGTTGCTATCGGGTCTGAAAATTCACCATCACTAAATTAAAATATCATAGATTGTTATGTTGTACTACTGATATCAACCTTTAATTACTATAAATAAGCCAGAAATCCAATGATTTTGCTTGAGTTGCCTTGAACTCAACGCTGTATAATTACTCAGCAATTATTGCACGAGGCTGAGTATGATATGAAGAGTTATGCAGATCGAGGGGGTTATCCGCCAAAGCCGAAGGCTTGAGCCCGGTGGATAACACCCTCCGAGATCTGTATATCTTCATATCGTACGAAAGCCGAGTTCAATAATTGTTTAATTATTCATTCAAAATATTTACACGGCAAAACAAAACAGTAACTGAAAATAATTTAAAATAATAACACGTTTTCCTGAGAGGTCCGCAGGAAAAAGAAGCCATTTAAAAGACGTTTACCTCTGCTAGGTTAGAAGCAAAAAAATATTTTACAATTGTAACGACTGATGCTTCATTCTGTCTATTTATCTGCCCGTTTGTCTTTGCCAGTAACTCTGGTCACTATCGAATTAACGATTTTTTATAATTTTTCACTCCGTTACTTTTGTTAAATTATTTTTTGTTTAATTTATTTTTATTCTTGCAAAAAAGTGGGGGGGGGGGGGGGGGCTAAAGCCCCCCCCCAGCCCCTCCCTCTGCGCGGTCCCTGTAGTGGCGGAAGGCTAGATGACCTTGAAGCGTCTTGGCGTGGTATTGATTGCTTTTTGATCAAATTTTGAAAATTAAAAGATGTTTTGTTTTGAAGTGAATCGATTGTAGTTAGTTTTAATTTTGTATTTTTGGCTGTGGCAGGACAACATATGTGAGGAAATGTACATGAAAAAAAGAGCAGTATTAACAGGGGATAATAAGCTGAATAGACTAAATAGAGCAGTCTCTCTTTCCCAGCTTAGTCCGTCGAGCGAGAGACCGCTCGTAGTCTAATACTGAAAGATGAGATTTTTGTTGAGGAAAAGCCTGGGACCGAATTGTCATTTTCGAAAGAAATTGTTTTTAAAGTCGTCTTTTGGGAACAAAATCATGTAATACTACTAATAATAATCATTCATTTTATTAACTTTAATAGCAAAAATGCAACATTTAAATATAAAAACAGATGAAAAGGGAAAAGATTTGTGCAAATCGATGTAAATTTTAGGTATGATCCAACAAAGGGCGGAGCATTTGACAGACTGAGATGCCCTGTATAGTGGGGCATTAGTTGTCATTAGAAACAACAAATGCCTTATCCCCGCCTAATCCCCGGGCCGCCTAATCCCCGGGGTTGAGGGGGGGGGGATTTACATTGACTGGTGCAAAATGATCTCCGCCACCGAAATGTCCCCCAATCACCACCGAAATGATCCCCACCACCGAAATGATACCGGCGGTCACCACCGAAATGATCCCCGGAATATCAGGAATGGAATTAAGAGGACTACAAAAACTGGACAACAATTTAGTGCGTACTTTTTATTTATTTATACTGCATCTTTTTTACGGTGTGTTATTTACCTTTTACCGCACTTTATTTTGCAGTAAATTGTTTTTTTTTTTGGTTTAACACTAGACAATACTTGTTCAAAAGATGCAATTCACTTATTTCTTCTATTTCTTCAAATTTTTATTTATTTATATTTTTGCAAGAAAATCTTCTTAATAAAATTGTGTTAAAGCAAAATAAGTCAAATCTTGCAATCAGGTTATGTCTTCCTGTTGATGTCATGACGACAGTGATGACATCAGTTACAGGCTCACATCAGACAACACGTGCTTTCCAATTAGTTTCGGTACTTGGACTAGCTGCTGCTGTAGCTGTCATCTCAAATCATTAACATCATGAAAATTATTCTGTTATTCACAATTATTTTTCTGCTCCTGGCTGCCTTTGCTATCATAACAAGCGGATCAGGAGAAGAAGAGCAAAAAGAGGTATGTTTTCTTTACGCTTTTCATTGATACATTGTTCGTTAAATGATAAACCTGTTCCCTGTTCAAGGCGGATTTATGTAGTTCCTTAAAAAAATGTTAAAATTTTGAAAATAAAACCAGTGTTTAGAACTGTTATCAGACTAATTGCTTTCTCTATTTTCCTCTGTTTAGAATCGTGTTTGCATGAATAAACGAAGAATTTAGAATAGATAGCAAAGTCCCAAGTCCATTTAAGCCAAGGTTCCGAAAATTTATGACGGGATCATTTCGATTGCGAATAGGTATCATTTCGGTGGTGGGGATCATTTCGGTGGCGGAGATCATTTCGATGGTAGGGATCATTTCGGTGTAGCGATTTGTATGTAAAACCACGTAATTAATTTGACTGGCCTGCCAAGATTAGCTTTTGCTACCTGCAGGCCAGTATTGTAAGTTGTGTAATAACTAACTAATAAAGATTATTGTTGTTGTTGTTGTTGTTGTTGTTATTTGTCTTTTTCTTCTTCTTTTAATACAGGAGGCATTTCCTAAAACCACTGACTTTTGTATTTCATAAAGAAAAACCTAAAGATTTACCCCATTTTTTATCATAACTGTAAAATTTTTTGCATGCTCACTGGCCCCGATGCCACCCCCACACCACCGAGGTCCACGCACCCTACTCTTTTCGAACAGTGATGTGGAATCTTTAACGTCTCCCAAGAACAGATCAGGGCCCACGGTTTATTTATTCGTCCTTATCCGAGAAGACTAGAATGTCATACCATTTGCAGCACATCCTGAGTGTCCATCCGGCTGTAGCCTGCGTAGCAGGCGTATGAAAAAAATACTGGCGCACGGTGAACGGGAGGTACGCTGGCTAATCCGGCTGAGATTCGAACCAGCGACCTCGCGCTCAGCGGGCCGAAACTCTACCACTGAGCTAGACACCATTCTAATGAGGTATGAACACTTTAATGGCTCTTTATTTATAATTTTGATTTTTTTCAACTTACGATAAAAGAGTCATAAAATTCCATACATTTGCCGTCGAGAACTCCAAGTTTGCTAGATATCCCAACGTTCATAGCGGTTCGCCGTTTTCCAGTCTCCCCCGTCCATGTTCGCAATGGAATGGCGTCCTATTTTCCTCTTTGTCCAAAAAATATCTCGATTTACAAGATGTACCCAATTTCTTTCTGGTGATGGCATTTTGCTGATCGTTGCAATAATTTTAGAGGTCGCGTCTTGTACGACTCTGTTCATCGCCACGTGTTTATGCGCCCGACAATGCTTACTGTTCGCTAAAATATTCGAGAGAGAGCGGATTCTTGAAGGATCGCACAAGGGATGGTGTGTTTTGCCGGCGTTTATGCACATTATGGCTATTGGATCCTCGTTATTTCAATTATTTACGATTGTAAGGAGAGGGAAAGTTTGGTGAGTGGTCAGTTATTTTTGCTTGTGGGGCATGATGATGATGAGGGTATAGGCGAAACCCCAGGGGGTAACTAAGAACTTATTCTATATATGTTTGGGTGGGGGTGTACCACTGTCTTGTAGAAGTTTGATTTTTTTTTTCATGCGCAAACGTCCTTAGGACTCCACTGTCTGTTTTAAGTGTTCAGTAACTAAAAACAGACCAACACTTGTCTTTTAACTGCATCTTAATTAGCCTGTGACTACCCTGGTGAGAATCTTTGAAGGATCTTTAAGGATCAGATCTGCGAGGATCTTACTGAGGATCTTTTGAGGATCTTTTAAATTCTTGCAAAGATCTTTGAAGATCTTTAAAGATCCTTGAAGATCTTTGCCAAGATCTTGGCAAGATTATTGAGGATCTCTGCCAAGATCTTCAAGGATCCTTTAAATTCTTGGCAAAGATCTTCAAGGATCTTTAAAGATCTTCAAAGATCTTGGCAAGATCCTTCAAAGGATCTTATTAAGATCTTTTTATAAGATCCTTGAAAGATCCTTATAAATTCTTGAGGATCTTAAAGGATCCTTGCAAAGATCCTCACAAGGCAGGATCCTTGTAAGATCCTTTCAAGATCTTCATGCTATATATCTATATCGGGAATGTCATTGTCGCGGTTTCTCTGTTCCTCCGTTTTTTGGTGCGTGTTGCTACAACTATAGACAACACACCTTGATAGAACCATGTTTCTTCCTCAGGGCGCACCAAAAAATGCGAGGAACCAAGAAACCTCGACACCGGCATTCCCGTATTGACGTCACAGCGGACTATTTCCAGTCTTTCTTCTTGCGCGGTTTTGTAACACACCGGAAGTGAAATTTCAGGTGTTTGGACGGCTAAAACGCAGAGAAGGAAAATCGATATCAAAATTTTTTTTTCCATTTTCTTATCAGGACATCATGTAGATTCGATCAAGCAAATAAAAAAATCACTGTCGTATACACTTTAAGAGGACGGGGACAGTGTTTGAGGACTTTGAGTGTCCCAAATGACAATGAACATCCATTAAGGGACAGTTAACCAAAGAAGATTGGACAAGGGGACACTTCTCCTGGTCCCGAGGGTGTCGGACCCCTTAAAGGAGGTTCCATTGTACATGTATGAGACAATCACCATGAAAATTCGGTAATTTGGCCAATATCAAGAGATTTAAAAGCTGACGTTTCCAGTGCCACACACAGCAAAACAGTGCAAACAGAAGCAAATTCAAAATTATTTTCCACGCAAATAGGAAGACTGAAAACAACTGAAATTTTTGAAAAATTGCAAGTTAATACAGACAACTGTAAAAGCACAGTGACTGCAGTACCCTCGGAGCTTGTGTTTTCCTTGTTGATATCTGGTTTGTTTATTACTTGTAGGGCTTCTGGCAGTTACAACAAAGCTCTTGGCCTACTCGCATCTTCTACATTTCTCACATTTCTTGCTTCCATCATAATTTCCCATGGATTTCGACACTTGTGTAACTCATTTGTCATTAACAGGTAATTTTCTCTCAGCCCTTAGGATGCAGAAAATGGTAGAGGTGACCCTTTAAGCCCTAAGCGTGATCAGCATCAAATTTCTCCTACTTGTAATATCAATGTCTTATTAATCAAAAAGGTTATGACAATTAAGGACATGATCACACAAGATGATTTCTCTTGATATCTAAAATATTTCTCACCACTACTTCTCTAGGAAATGTATTATTTTGGGACAAGAAATGAAAATTTAAATTTTGATATTAGGGCTTCAAGGGTTAACTCCCAAGAGCACAACAATTTCGTCAAACATTGAAATAAATTAAATTAAATTTTAGTTCTCTTATCGGATATATATATATATTTTTTTAGATTTTGGGTTGCGTCTCGCATGGGATTTTTTTTATTTCCCGTTTGCACAATCCTATTTGGTCCTCTCATTTATCTCCGTTTTTAAATTTTTATATATGTATTAATTTTTTAATTTATGAGACCAATAAAGTTGATAAAGAAGAAACAAAAATGGTACCATGCAAAAGTATGCCAAAGAGGTTTCATTATTTTGAATCAGTAACACCATAGGATTTTCTCCACAGACTCAAAAGCTGGAATTTCTTCAAATGTCTCCATAGTTGACTCTGGGGGTGAAAGGGTTTTAATGAATTTTTGTCTGTTTAGGACCATGGAAACAGTCCGTATTATAGAGCAGGGTTTGACATCCCTGCTACCCTGGTCGCCAGAGAGAGTAAAAATGAAGCCCCGCTATAGATGTAGAGAATAAGAAATGAAATAGAGTCGTCAGTAGGCAAGTGGAGAAATTCTTGGGGATTTAGTTTCATTACCATCACAACCCACTCTGCTTTCAATTATTTTTTTGTAAAAGACTGATCATCTAATCCTTACAACTTTCTTGCAGATGCTCACATGAACATTTTGATTCAATGGATTGGAAGAAATTCACTCCAAAGTACACCAACTGTGAATCAGGCTACGCTTTACTGGAAGCAGCTAAGGTAAACATGGGCAGTCATGATACCGGGGGGGGGGGAGGGTACTCCCATATATGAGCTATATAGGTATGTGCCGCTGTGAAGGGTATGGTTTTCAGGCAGTTTAGTCTGGGATAGGGTATAGTTATCGGAGATTTTTGGTCTAGAATAGGGTATCATTTTCCGCGAAACTGATCAGTTGCGTGAAGAAATTAGACAAGGTTTACTGGCAAATGGCATTTAAAGATCGGTATGGCTGGCAGTACGGCATTTTTACTGAACCCTGTTAACTAATAACTGTGATAGTGAACGAATTTCTGGAAAATAGCGAGTCTGGAATAGGTCTAGGATAAGGTAGGTTTTTTTTGGTGTTTAGTCTAGAATAGGGTTGCAAAATGCAGCTAAAATGGTCTAGTAGAGTCCCAGCGGCACACCCCCACTCAACAATTTGTAGAGTACCCCCCCCCCCCCCCCCCCGGGTCATGATACTAAAATTTAATGACACAAAAATTTCATGAGTCCAATTATGTAAATTACAGTATTTCAGAAATACCCTGTATTAAGTAATCAAATGGCCAGGAAATCAGTCAAAAATCACAGTCCCTGTTAAAGGTAGTGATAATCATAAAGTAGTACCATGGCATAAAAAGACATCAGAGCACTAATGAACAGTGAATGTTGGGTTATCCAAATTTTTGGAGCTGCATTTTTTATTCAAACTATTATAAGGTAGCTTACCTGTATAAAATAGTTTGTGGATGGTTACAGTTTTGTTGCTGTTGTTGGTATTTGATACCACAAGTTTTTAGAAAAATGCCTTCTACAGAAACTGTATTTATTTTTGGCTTGTTATTGTTGACAGTATAATAAAGACTGAGATGTTATCTGTTGATAAGTGCCATCATCGAATAAAATTTCCCGAAGATCGTGAAATTTTCTATGAAATTGAAAAATTAAAGTGACTTAGAATATAGAATTTTCGCAAAATCGTTAAATTAAAGTGTTGCAAATTATGCACCCTTCAACTGTAATAAGGTTTTGATAAGCCAAATGTTTCCACAGCATTTTAGTTTGAATAATTAAGGGCGAGGTTCAAAAAATCAGGATTCCACTGTGTTTGTCAGGGTTGTCAGAAAAGTTATTTATTTACCACACATAGGTCTGTTGCTCAATGTTGAGCATTTTAGACCACTCTAAAAGAAATAGAATATTAATAAAAAGATAGCAAAGTGGAAAATACAAGTTTGAAATGGCGCTTGAAGTAGACATATAAATTTTGAAAAGTAACTGGATATTTTTTAATGCCATCTTCTCTAAAGGACTGGCACCATGTGATAAAGCAGGTGGCGATTTTCGCTGACAGCTGGCTACTTTTGACAACCCTGTATAAACTTTAAGTCCTGACCTGTGTTTTCGATTCACCATCCTAGTTTCTAATAATAATAATAATAATAATAATAATAATAATAATAATAATAATAATAATAATAATAATAATACTTTATTCAAATACAGAAAACATATTTAAAAAGGAGGACCATGAGGTTACCCCTATTTTAGGTCCCCTAACTAACTAACTATATAACTAACTAACTAACTAACTATAGAAAGGATAACTAGTCAGTGTTACGGAAGTATGCTTCACATACCACACCTGTACATGTATTTACCCATAATTTATATAACCTTAGAATGAAATTTTGTCTCATATTTACTTAACCCTATTCGGCCTGGGGGGGGGGGGCACAAAGTGCCCGCGCTAACTTTCAACGTTCATAACTTCTTTAATATGCATTCAAACGCCATCAAACTTTGTGACTTTTCCTAAAATTTATCTGGCAATAATTTTATATAACAATTTTTTTGATCACGTGACTTGATGTTTCCATAACAACAAGATTTTGACAGCCACGTTTTTTGAAATTTGCATATTTGTACCTTTGAATGAAGAAAAACAATGTTTGTTGGTATAACTTTTATATTTTTACGTCATTTAGCGTTTATTTATTGGTTTTGATTAATTTTGAATCAATTTGGACGGTTTTTAAGAGGTTTTAAAAAATTTCAGAAATCCAAGATGGCGGATCCAAGATGGCGGCCGTATAACAATTTACCTAATAACTACGTCATATGACATCATCGTTCCATTGTGCGGACCGCAAAGGAGACAGTTTCGGACCTACTATGTACCCTCTAGGTTTCATTGTCGTAGCGTTAATGTTCTTGAAGTTACGAAGGGGGGGCACAATGTGCCCCCCCCAGGCTCAGGAACTAAAAAAAAGCCCAGGCCGAATAGGGTTAACATCGAGTTGTATCTACCTAAACAAAATGCAAAAGTTTACCTTGATATATAACAAAATTAAATAATTATATAATGGGAATAATGTTTGTCATCATTTTTAGTGTTTCGATGCACATAAGTACAGAGTTATGGGGTATAAATAATTTGCAATGCACCTATTTATGTTAAAGTAGGGGCAAACTATGAACCAAAAATTTTTAAAAGTTGACCGTTAAAAGTTGGGGAATTTCAAAATGTTGTCCAGTTCTAACAATATCTATTTTGATTTTGTTTTCTTAGGTGTGCTCTTGGTGTTCCTGTGCACTTCATTGCACTTTGTGTGTAGTCCATACTGTACAACTGCGAACAGGAATCCCAACAACATGATAATAAATACTAAAATAAACTATATAGTCGAACACCATTAATACAGACACCATTTAGGGACCATGAAAACTGTTGGTACCATATTTTCTTGATTAAACGCTGGGGGCAGAAATTTAAAACTTGGCCTCTCAGACCCAGTGTTTATTGGAGGCCGGCTTCTATTATAATGATAATTACAAGATCATAAAGATTATATTATATTCTTGCTTTATCATCTGTAAGATAAGCAACATCGCATTGTTTTTAATATTTATTTTATAAATAGTTTATACATAACTGTTAATTTAATTGTGTTCTGTACATAATACTATGAGAAATATGTAGCTGTGGCATTAACATCTCTGAAAATTACCAGTGGGACAACAAAATAAAATAGACAGTCAAAACGTTATTATTCCACATAAGAGGCCCTCGGGGGGGGGGGGGGGGGGGGTCCCGTGTCGCTTGTCGGTGTTTTATCAATGGTTCACATTGCTGTCGGATATTGAATGAACATTTGTCTTTTGTCGCGATTTCATTTTACGTTCTGTCGCTACTTTTTGGGTCATGTCGCCTGTCGGAATTTACCCTGGCAGGGCCTCGCATAACATTCTATGTAGCTACTGCATCAAAACAAACTCTCCTTATCAGGGCTCGAAAATAAAAAAAATTCTCAATCGCAATAAGATTTGCGAGTAATTTCTAAAATTTAGTCGCAAGTTCGAAAATTTTAGTCGCAAAAAAAACTAACTACTACAACCAGAACCGGAAATGAGAAACGAGAAATTTCTGAGAAAGTCTGAAATAGTGCACCTGTGATACACTTCTTGGAAACTGCGTTAACAGAGCATGAAATCGACGATTAACTCACGCAATATTCAATGTGAATTTCGCAGGATTTTTCAGATAAAATTACAACTACCAGTTACAAGTAAGACACAAGACTGTTGTATATAATTCCTTTATCAGCCAGGCCGTAAAACAGTCCTCCTACCTCCTCCCCCTACCCTCAAGCCCCAAATCTTTCTTTTTTTCATCATCATCATCATCATCATCATCATCTTTATTTAAAAACACGGTAAATACATCAGGCATTAACAATTTAATATAAAACTACAACTTAATACGAAACTATGTATGAATTAATCTTCCATAATTTAAAAATACAGCTAACTATTAAAGAAAAGTAAACTAAAATAAAGCCTGTTTTACATGAATGCCGTGTCGGAATTAATTAAGAATCGTCGGAAATTAGTCAGAGATATTGCTTGCCTAGCAGCTGAGGGTAGACTGTTCCAGAGGACTTTTCCGACTTTTTCAGGTACGCACGTGCGTAAAGGTAGCTACGCCCCTGCACACTCTCCTGACTGTGATGACAAAAAATAAATGACATTCACTGTGCAGATTTGTCTTGCATTCAGGTCAAAAGCAAAAATTTAATTTCAGGATGGCTATTAAACATGAAAATACATTTGCATGCATGTTAATTCAAATTGGAAGACATAAAAAGCATAAAAATCAATTTTGTGTAACAACAGACTGATCATTATTAGAGAAAGAGCAACATCCTTGCTTGCAATGGACTAAATCATCCCATCCAGGGGGAGTAGTAAATATACATACCCTAGCTGTACTTCGATTTCTGCATTAAGTCATTTCATGCTATGAAAATGGGTGATAAGTGCTGATCTGTTACACACTTAACCCAAAATCAAAATTCAAGAAAACTCCCAAATTTCAGTGTGTAAAATATTGACAAACAAATAGTCCCATGCAAAAGTGCTGCCAAAGAGGTTTTCATTTGAATGGTCACACTGTAGGTTTTCATTGCAGAGGCAACGTGGGGTTTTGAAATGTAGGGGGCCCATCGTACACCAAGCCAAGCAAAATAAAAAAAAAATAAAAAATAAATGCAGCAGTTGACTGGCTTCTTGAAACACAGGCCGGAGCTGTTAAAAAAAGACCTACATATTATTTTGCCAAGCACGATCCTGATGAAACGATTTGTGAAAAGATCATGATCATACTGAAAATTTTGCCAAACCAATTTTATACTGCGCTAGCGACATTTTCGGCACCATAACATGGGGGGATAATTGTTCCTATGTGGCCCACTCAGACTTATTACCCCAGGCTGATGTCCATGTTGATTCAACTGCCAAGACTGCTACCGAGGAAGGAGATGAACCTATTAAGATTGCCCCACTCCGAGAAAAGCCACCCGTTGCGTTGAACTAAGCGGCGATAGCAAAACATGGCCAAACCATGTGAAAAAAGACGCAGCATAACGGATCTGCCGAGATCTACGGTCGAAAGAGAAAAATGAAACGAGAAAGCAAGGGACCGTGAACGAAAATGCTGCTAGTATACGCAAGATCTGTAAGAGATCTGATCAGCCAAAAATAAACGAAATACTATAAGAAGTAAGGGCTGACAACCGCGTAGAAAAAGTAACGCAACAATGGCATGATTGAGACCAAACCGAAAGTTTAAAATGCAACTGTGGATAGCTGTGGAGAGCTATTTCGCCGTTATTGCGGCTCATCAGCACAGTGTAGCAACAAGTTCCAGTGACTAACCTGACTGAGTTGACATGAGTTTAATAGCACTGTACTATTAAACTAATATGCGCTTGGTAAAAACTCCGGATATGACCTCAAGATCATATGTCTGTCCACGTGCACAGCTTATGCCATACACAATGAACAGAACATTTGAAAATATCATGCCACTGTTGCGTTGAACTAAGCGGCGATAGCAAAACTATCTGCCAGAGGGAACATTCATTGTGTATGGCATAATAAAGCTGTGCACGTGGACAGACATATGATCTTGAGGTCATATCCGGAGTTTTTACCAAGCGCACTTGTTGCAACACTGTGCTGATGAGACAACGGCGAAATAGCTATCCACAGTTGCATTTAAACTTTCGGTTTGGTCTTAATCATGCCATTGTTGCGTTACTTTTTCTACGCAGTTGTCAGCCATTGCTTCTAATACTTGTGAGCCTGGGCGTCCTGTGGCTTGGTTTGCTACATATCCCAACGTTCATAGCGGTTCGCCGTTTTCCAGTCTCCCCCGTCCATGCATGTTCGCAATGATGGAATGGCGTCCTATTTTCCTCTTAGCCAAAAAATATATCGATTTACAAGATGTACCCAATTTCTTTCTTTCATTTTGCTGATCGTTGCAATGATTTTAGAGGTCGCGTCTTGTACGACTCTGTTCATCGCTCATCGTTCATGCGCCGGACAATGCTTACTGTTCGCTAAAATATTCGAGAGAGAGCGGATTCTTGAAGGATCGCACAAGGGATGGTGTGTTTTGCCGGCGTTTATGCACATTATGGCTATTGGATCCTCGTTATTTCAATTTTTTACTGTTGTAAAGAGAGGGAAAGTTTGGTGAGTGGTCAGTTATTTTTGCTTGTGGGGCATGATGATGATGAGGGTATAGGGGAACCTCGGGGGGGGGGGGGGGGGGGGTAAGAACTTACTCTGTATACGTTTGGGTGGGGGTGTACCGCTGGGACTCTGAAAACGTTACCCTATACCAGACCACGTTGAGCTGATTTTGCAACCCTATACTAGACTAAACACCAAAATCCCTACCCTATACTAGACTTGCTATTTTGAGAATTGTACGGACACCGAAGGGACAGAGCAAAGTGTCCGTATTATAGTGTCACCCAATGACAATCATTGTCACTTTTAAGACTCCACTGTCTGAACACTAAAAACAGACCAACACTTGTCTTTTAACTGCATCTAAATTAGCCTGTGACTACCCTGGTGAGAATCTTTGAAAGATCTTTAAGGGTTCTTAAAGATCTGCATGAGGATCTGCGAGGATCTTACTGAGGATCTTAATAAAGATCTTTGAGGATCTTCTAAATTCTTGCAAGGATCCTTGAAGATCTTGGCAAGAAGATCTTGATTACGTACACAAACTATCATCACCTGATCAGTCCAGAGTGTCCAGAGTAAAGAGGTTAAGTTTACTCTCTGGGGCCGAGATTTAGTGTCCGTTGTCCATGTTATATTTTTTTTTAAAGAAAATATGTGAGAATTTTGTTGGGACATAGGAAACTGTCCATAATAGAGGTGCTTGAAGGAGAGGTTCGACTGTATCAGCATTAGTAGTGTTTTAATGGAAAACTATCTGTCAATAATGTTGCTGCGATAACCTTTCTGTTTATATAGGGAAGGCTTTTCCTCTTCCGAGTTTCAATTCCTATTCTA
Organism: Cladopsammia gracilis; assembly: GCA_022457155.1. Taxonomy (NCBI): domain Eukaryota; kingdom Metazoa; phylum Cnidaria; class Anthozoa; order Scleractinia; family Dendrophylliidae; genus Cladopsammia; species Cladopsammia gracilis. The sequence continues at coordinate 2,306,413 of JAJGOT010000047.1, read as the reverse complement.
GACTTAATTTTTCATACCAATGATCAGTTTCCCGTCAAATGATACCCTATTCTAGTCCAAAACTCTCTGATTACTATACCCTATCCCAGCAGACTAAACTGCTTGAAAACCACATCTTTGATAGTGGCACCTACCCATATAGCTTATATATGAGAGTACCGCCATTAGGGATTACAGAATGCAGGGCCACTTTGGTCCACCTCATTAACATGATTTACTATACAGGGCCCCTCTGGATACTAGCTTCGGCTGAATGGGCTACCCTGTTTTTAAATAAAGTTTGATTGATTGATTGATTGATTGATTATGATTAGGGACACTTCTCCTGATAGAATCTTTGCAATCCCCCTGTTAAAGGAAAATCTCTATTAAGAGGACGGGGACAGTGTTTGAGCGTCCCAAATGACATTTGAACATCCATTAAGGGACAGTTAAATGTAGTATGTGACCACCAAAGAAGATTGGACAAGGGGACACTTCTTCTTGTCCCGAGGGTGTCAGACCCCTTAAAGGAGGTCCCATATATTGTACATGTATGAGACAATCACCATGAAAATTCGGTAATTTGGCCAATATCAAGAGATTTAAAAGCTGATGTTTCCAGTGCCACACACAGCAAAACAGTGCAAACAAAAGCAAATTCAAAATTATTTTCCACGCAAATAGAAAGACTGAAAACAACTGAAATTTTTTTAAAATTTGCAAGTTAATACTGTAAAAGCAGTGACTGCAGTACCCTCGGAGCTTGTGTTTTCCTTGTTGATATCTGGTTTGTTTATTACTTGTAGGGCTTCTGGCAGTTACAACAAAGCTCTTGGCCTACTCGCATTTTCTACATTTCTCACATTTCTTGCTTCCATCATAATTTCCCGTGGATTTCGACACTTGTGTGACTCATTTGTCATTAACAGGTAATTTTCTCTCAGCCCTCAGGGTGCAGAAAATGGTAGAGGTGACTCTTTAAGCCCTAAGAGTGATCAGCATCAAATTTCTCCTTGTAATATCAATGCCTTATCAATCAAAAAGGTCATGAGAATTAAAGGACATGATCACACAAAGTGAATTCTCTTGATATCTAATAAATTTCTCCCCACTACTTCTCTAGGAAATATATAATTTTGGGACAAGAAATGCGAATTTAAATTTTGATATTAGGGCTTAAAGGGTTAACTCCCAAGAGTACCAAACTTTCGTCAAATATTGAAAAAGAAAAATGCCCATGCAAAAGTACTCAGGCAAACAGGTTTCATTTGAATGATTACACCATGGGATTTTGTCCACAGACTCAAAAGCTAGAATTTCTTCAAATATTTCCATAGTTGAATCTGGGGGTGAAAGGGTTTTTATGAATTTTTGTCTTTTTTATGACCATGGGAACAGTCCATATTATAAAGCAGGTTGTTATATAGCTGGAGTTTTTGTCAATACAACGCGCGTGTTGATTGGTTGATTCATCGTCACATGACATCTAACAAACAAACTGTTTCCTGCCAATTGTGCCAAGCGGGCAACATTTGCGAAAGCGGGCAACAATTTTGACGTCAGAGGGTAACATTGCACTGTTGCCCGCTAGCGCACATGATCAGACCGTGACAAAAGGTGGCATGATTATGATGGATCAAGTGCTCGGCGCGTTTTTCAAACTGTCTTGTGTTGTGTTTTTTTTTTGTTGCTATATAACAAATCACTTAATGACTGATCCCTCGGGAAACAGTGAATTTTGTTTCCCTCGAATCTCGATGTTTCCCTCAACTTCGTCTTGGGAAACATCGAGATTCTCGGGAAACAAAATTCACTGTTTCCCTCGGGACCAGTCATTAAGTGTTTAGTTTGACATCCCTGCTACTGGTCGCTAGAGGAGAGTAAAAATGAAGCCCGGCTACAGCAGATGTAGTGAATAATTAATTGCACATACAGTAGTCAGTAGGCAAGTGGAGAAATTCTTGGGGATTTAGTTTCATTACCATCACAACCCACTCTGCTTTCAATTATGTTTTTGTGAAAGACGGATCATCTAATCCTTACAACTTTCTTGCAGATGCTCACATGAACATTTTGGTTCAATGGATTGGAAGAAATTCACTCCAAAGTACACCAACTGTGAATCGGGCTACGCTTTACTGAAAGCAGCTAAGGTAAACATGGACAGTCATGATACTAAAATTTAATGACACAAAAATTTCATGAGTCCAATAATAATTATGTAAATTACGTTATTTCAGAAATACCGCTATTAAGTAATCAAATGACCAGGAAATCAGTGAAAAATCACTGTTAAAGGTAGTGATAGTGTAAGTTACTGCCATGGCATAAAAAGACATCAGAGCACTAATGAACAGTGAATGTTGGGTTATCCAAAGTTTTGGCGCTGCATTTTTTATTCAAACTATTATAAGGTAGCTTACCTGTATAATATAGTTTGTGGATGGTTACAGTTTTGTTGCTGCAGGGGCGGATCCAGGGGGGGGGGTGGATTGGGTGGCTAGCCACCCCCCTCTAGACCAGTGGCAGGGTTTCATTAAGGAACTATAATAACAGTAAAACCACAACGACAAACCAATGAAGACAGAGTACTGGATCTATCGTAGACCTGGATCAGTAAAATCTTGAAATAGTAATGGTAAAAACGGCAAACTGATCCTTACGGCAAAAAGAAAAGATAGAGACAGAAGTGAAATAGAAAAATAATAAACAGTAGAATATATTTGCCCGATATTTCGGTTTGCAAAACAAACCTTCTACGGGGGCTAGAAAACAAAATTGAAACCCAAACTCATTGCTCTCCTGTTCAAAATCTTAATCACGGGACCCTGCATCGGTTTTAACAGTTTTCTTTTAAATTGCAACAATTAAAAAAAAAAAAATAGACTTAGGCATATACCTGTAGCCACCCCCCATAAAAAAAATACTGGATCCACCGCTGTGCTGGGGTTTGATACCACAAGTTTTTAGAAAAATGCCTTCTGCAGAAACGGTATTTATTTTTGGCTTGTAATATTGTTGACAGTATAATAAAGACTGAGATGTTATCTGTTGACAAGTGCCATCATGGAATAAAATTTCCCGAAGATCGTGAAATTTTCTATGAAATTGAAAAATTAAAGTGAGAATTTTCGCAAAATCGTTAAATTAAAGTGTTGCAAAATATGCACCCTTAAAATATAATAAGGTTTTGATAAGCCAAATGTTTCCACAGCATTTTAGTTTGAATAATTAAGCGCAAGGTTAAAAAAAATCAGGATTCCACTGTGTTTGTCTGAGGGTTGTCAGAAAAGTTATTTATTTACCACATAGGTCTGTTGCTCAATGTTGAGCATTTTAGGGACCGTTCATTATTTATGGGAGGGGGGGGGGGGGATGGGTGAGAAATTAACAAATTTTCCATTTTTTTCCATGTCCCCCCCTTAGTGAATCTGGATTTTTTCAGGTCCCCCCTGTCCTGTTGGGGAAGAATTTCAATACCCCCCCCCCAAACTATTAATCTGATTTCTATAAAATAAAAGTTGTATTGTATGTATCCATACCATATTTTTGTGGGGGAGCGAGGATGTAGTGGCTAGCGTTTTGGTTTTCAGATCTAAAGTTGGTGAAAATTTGGGGGTGACTGTATTGCTGTCTTGATATTAAAAACTGTGCTTCTAATATCATATTTAGTTTTAAGCATATAGGTGTAAATTTGGGATATGATGGGCCTGGGGTATGATGGGAATGAGGATTTGATAGGAATGGGGATATGGAGGAGACATAAACCTGTATAAACCAGACATAATCTAGTATAAACCAGACATAAAAGCAACAAAACCATAACATGTTGTAACAGGAAATGAAAAAAAAGTTTAGAATAATTTTCAGTAATTTTTTTAATAAATAGTTATTACAACTTATGGCATTTTGACTCTTGTGTGGTTTTCTTTATCGAAGCAATTCGACCACTTGGTCCACTGTGCATTTGAAGAACTAGAGTTAAGACTTTAATAGTTGTTTATCACAACCAAGACTCAGCTGGGCTATATAAAGATTTATTGCAATATACAAAACCACTGCTACTGAGCAACCCAGAAACTGGGAGTGGTGCAAGTGGGTGGGTTGACTCACTTACAAGGATGACAAAGGACGAACTGTTCAACTTAATGTCCACGTAGCAGATAAGGAGAATTCCTTTGGCTAGGGTTACAAATACTAATTAATACTTTTAACGTCAATCACTAAAACCCTCAGTTTAATACTGTTACAATCCAGTAAGCTTAATATGTTTAATGGTGGGTTAAAACTTTAAGTAATGTTGTGTACAATTATGGCAGTACCAAATAAAGAAATTAAAATTATAAATCATGCTCCATGACAGCACCAAAATACTGTGCAAGGCTATGCTCTTAGAAGAATCATAGAGAGCCCAAAGGCTCCCAGCCATGAAATCTGGGGTGCCCCACTCTTATTGGTACACTGTAGTTATGTTTTCGCTTTTTTATTTAAGACATCATCTGTTTAAAATTTCAAGACCCCCCTCCATAACAAAAAAATTTCCCCAGGACTCCCCCTTTTGCAGTGGCTAAAATTCCAGGTCCCCCCATTTTCTCACCCATCCCCCCCTCCCATAAATAATGAACGGTCCCTTAGACCACTCTAAAAGAAATAGAATATTAATAAAAAGATAGCAAAGTGGAAAATACAAGTTTGAAATGGCGCTTGAAGTATACGTATAAATTTTGAAAAGTAACTGGATATTTTTTAATGCCATCTTCTCTAACGAACTGGCACCATGTGATAAAGCAGGTGGCGATTTTCGCTGACAGCTGGCTACTTTTGACCCCGGGGGGGGGGGGGTACTCAACAACGTTTTGTACGGGGATGCTCCGCCCCGAGGTCCAAACATACCGTTTTTGACAGAAAAGGTACCCCTTTCATATACCTTTCATTGAAAATGGCACCCCTTTCACATACCTTTCATTGAAAATGGTACCCCTTTCATATAGCCTTTACGTGCGTCTGTTTGATATATTTTGAAAGGCCCTTTTTATAATACTTTAATGGCAGTTTTCCCTACCTTTTTTATGCTTCAACGGCGTGTTTTCGCTACCCTTTCCTATTCTTCGTGAAATCCCTACCCTTTCATATACTTCAACTCGTAAAATCCCGACCCTTTCATATACCTCCAGCCTAAAAAAGGTACCCCTTTCGGGCGGAGCATCCCCGTATAGCCCATTATAAACTTTAAGTCCTGACTTATGTTTCGATTCACCATCCTAGTTTCTAATAGAAAGGATAACTAGTCAGTGTTACCGAAGTATGCTTCATACACCACACCTGTACATGTATCTTACTCATATATAACCTTAGAATGAAATATTGTTTGTCTCATATTTACTTAACATCGAGTTGTCTCTACCTAAACAAAATGTAAAAGTTTACCTTGATATATGACAAAAGTAATATATAATGGAAATAATGTTTGTCGTCGTTTTTAGTGTGTCCACATAAGTACGGAGTTATGGGGTATAAATAATTTGCAATGCACCTATTTATGCAAAAGTGGAGCCAAACTATGAACCAAAAATTTTTAAAAGTTGACTGTTAAAAGTTGGGGAATTTCAAAATGTTGTCCAGTTCTAACAATATCTATTTTGGTTTTGTTTTCTTAGGTGTGCTCTTGGTGTTCCTGTGCACTTTATTGTACTTTGTGTGTAATCCATACTGTACAACTGCGAACAGGAATCCCAACAACATGATAATAAATACTAAATAAACTATATAGTCGAACACCATTAATCACATGAAAACTGTTGGTACCATGTTTTCTCGATTAAACGTTGGGGGTAGTAATTTAAAATTCGGCCTCTCAGACCCGGTGTTTATTGAAGGCCCAGCGTCCATTAAATGGGGGTAAGTTTTCATCATTTTACGTGATGATAGAGATTATAATATATTCATGCTTTGTGGTCTGTGAAACAAGCAACATCGCATTATTTTTATTTAATTTATAAATAGTTCATACATAACTGTTAATTTAATTGTGTTCTGTACATAATACTATGAGAAATAGCTGTGGCATTACTCACTCTCTATTTTTTGTTACATTTTTCTTTTATTCCTTAGCTGTACTTGTGTTTAGTTGCCTATGTAAATTTTACCTATATGTCATGTAAAACTGAGCTGAGTTGAATAAATCATCTTGCCTTGTCTTGTCATTAACATCAGCAAATTACCAGTGAGACAACAAAATAAAATAAACAGTCAAGAAGTTATTATTTGGCACAGTATTCCATGCAGTTAGAGTGCATATTACTGCGCCTTTCAATAACATGCGGAATTTGAAATTCAAATCTCCACCAACAGTTGCGTTATTCCCTGCCGTCAATCATAATTAATACGAAAAGCCAACGGACCATGTAAAAAAGAAACAAACAAAATGGATCGAAATCTGCCAATCGTAAAGCACGGACGTGACCTTTTGACCTCATTGAAGTGAAGATCTGTTAACTGAGAGGTAAGCTAAGACGATTGACGGCAGTGTAAAACGCAACTGTTGGTGGAAATTTGAATTTCAAATTCCGCATGTTATTGAAAGGCGCAGTAATGCATCAAAACAAAAACACCTTTTGTTAGTTATTACACTCTTCTGACTGTGATGACAAAAAATAAATGACATTCATTGTGCAGATTTGTCTTGCATTCAGATCAAAACCTTATCATATAAACATTTGCAAAATTTTAATTCAGAATGGCTTGACTTAAACATCCTGGTGGGACAGAGAAAGCATGTAAATACATTGGTGTGCATGTTAATTCAATTTAAGGAAGATATAAAAAGAATAAAAATCAATTTTGTGTAACAACACACTGATCATGATTTAGAGAAAGAGCAACATCCTTGCTTGCAATGGACTAAATCATCCCATCCAGGGGGAGTTAGTAAATATTCATACCCTGTACTTCGATTTCTGCATTAAGTCATTTCATGCTATGAGAACGAGTGATAAGTGCTGATCTGTTACACACTAAACCCAAAATCAAAATTCAAGAAAAATCCCAAATTTCATTTTGTAAAATATTGACAAACAAATAGTCCCATGCAAAAGTGCTGCCAAAGAGGTTTTCGTTTGAATGGTCACACCACATGTTTTCATTGCAGAGGCGACGTGGGGGTTTGAAATGTGGGGGGCCCATCGTACACCAAGCCAAGCAAAATAAAAAAAATCCAAAAGAAATCCAGCAGTTGCTGGCTTCTTGAAACACAGGTCGGAGCTGTTAAGAAAAGTCCTACAACATATTATTTTGCCAAGCAGGATCCTGATGAAACGATTTGTGAAAAGATTATGATCAAACTGAATATTTTGCCAAACCAATTTATGCTGCGCTGGCGATATTTTCGGCACCAAAACGTGGGGGACTAAAGCCCCCCCCTGCCCCCCCTGCTCTGCCGCCTATGCATTGACAGATTCAAAAGTTAGAATGACACTACATATCTCCATAATTGACTCTGAAAGGTTTAAGGGGGTACCCTTTCCAGTAGGTATATAATAGAAATGTTCCAAGTTGCTTCATGCTGTGGAATGCTGTGGAAAGCAGTGATAACCATTTGAAAGCCCCGATTAATATTACTGTGCAACCCAGTAAATATGACCGTGCTAGTATGTCATACAAATAGCATGCATGGTCACACTAACGAGGTGGTTGGATAAACAGGATTTTTAATCCCGAAAAGAAAGCACTAAAAAGCAGCAACTGAAATAACAAAGTGGTCTGATATTAATGGGCTGGTTGTACATGTATGGTGGGGTTCCACTGACTGTACTATTTTCATGCAAACATGCATTTTCTGTTCCATAACAGATAACAGTTTTGTTATTTTGATGTCAAAGTGCAAGTGCAATGTTCATAAGTATCTCGATCCTCCATCGCTCTTGACCTCATTAATGGGAATGTCATTGATGGGTGTCGGATACATGTAGTTCATTCTCTCCTCAGCAAGATAATACTCTGCCAGCCTAATTTGCAGCAGGCTTTGTTTGAAATTCCTACCAGATAGGATAACTATGATGAACCAAATCACTACACTGCTGATTGAGGCAATCTAAGAGAGAGTGCAAAAGAGGATTATTTGTAAACAAACAGTGATTACTTCATGCCAGGGGGTTGGTACTCTACATATTTTGGTGGTGTTTTGCTGCCGGGAATCTGAAACCCTTACCCTTACACCAGACCATGTTCAGCTGCATTTTGCAACCCGATTACAGACAAGACATCAAAAATCCCTATTGAATGTGTGGAAATATCCTTATTCCCCATGGACATCTCAAATTCTGAGGGGGAGGGGGGGGGGGGGTGGGCTATTTCGAAAGCAGAACATTGTAAAGGAAAGTATATTATACTTACATTATATATTATACTTATATTATACTGGAATTTCCAGTGGTGTGTGTGTATGTGGGGGGGGGGGGGGGGGGTGTAGGGTTAGGGGAGGGGAGGGGGGTTAAACCATAAAAACCTTTCACCAGGGGTATGGAGATTTTCTGGAACAAGCACAATACCTCAGCCATAAAAAGATAGGTGTAAAACTTGCTTCCATCAATACCAGCTGGAGAATAAAGGGTCCAGTCCCACTTTTCTGCCTCTTTGCAGCTGACGTCGTGTGAGAAAAAAAAATCAGTAGTCATTGCCAACCAATCCACAATAATAAAATAAATAATAAAAGTGAACTTTTTCTATACTTCTTGTTTAGGGTGCAAGTAATACTAATTTGTATGGAAATATATAATACCATTTGGGGCATGTTCATAAGTAAGACTCATTCTCACAATAATTGCTGAATCAAGCAACACAGACTAATGGGTCCATATAATAACTGTAAATTAAGAGTCTGACTTGTTCGACATTCCTTCCACTTGGGGGTTGATAGGCATTTTAACCTGCAGGGTGTGGACTGATTTGAGAAGCATAGGTGGAAATAGATGTGTCCGAGATCTGTTGCCAGTGACAGCAGCATCCGACAGGGTTGATTTCTATATATTTGGCTTTTTAAAAATGCTTGATTCTCCATGATAACAATGATGACAGGGGCGGATCTAGGGGAAGGTGCAGGGGGTGCGCACCCCACCCCCCCCAAGATGACCTAGTCTGCGTGTTCGCTTTTAAAATTTGTTTACCTCACCCTTCAGTTACGTCATTCCTAAGAGGTGCACCCACTCCTAAGAAAAATCCTGGATCCACCCCTGGATGATGATGATAATGAACTAATTACATGGATGGGCCTGACTTTCTGAAGACTGATCCAATTGAAAATCAAATGTACATGTACTGATGTAAGCCTCTACAATAAGTAAAGGGGTGGGAGAGAGTGGTAACACTTCAAAAGCAGCCAATGGTTTTCATATGATTTTGTGTAATTGACAAAGTAGACTCTTCTTCTTTGTTCTACTTGTACAAACCTGTCTACATTTCCATTGTTTTCTACTGAGTTACACCACTCCGTTAGACCAAGAACAACAAAGACAGTGCACACCAATGAATTGATCCATACCAAGGCTGACAAAATACTGCTTCCAAAAAGAAAGTACACCACACTAAAAGAAAAAAAATATATAATTTTATTGTAGGTAGAAAAATCATCCTACATGAGGTTGTTTGACAAGAACAGTTGATAACAACCATCTGCTGCCCCCATCTCTGAAAAGGGATTTGGGTTCCTTCAAGAGAGAGTCTGTATGGTAGTGAGTGGGGAGGACTCCCATTTTAAAATGACAGGGCGATTGTCGTAACTTTTAGGGGGCAAAATATGTGGATGGGTATCACTTAGTGTGCTAAAATCTAAAATGACCACTGTTAGGATAGACAAATTCGGCTAACGCATTGTTGTACCCAATTCAAACCTTCTGGGAATAAGATTCTTTGTTCACAATATTTCCATATAATTTCCATGTCAATGCTTCATTGATATGGAAATATGATGAACAAAGAGTTCTAATCCCAAAAGGTTTGAATTGGGTACAACAATGCATTAGCCAAATTTGTCTATTACCCTGGTACCTCTGTCAAGGGTATTCAGTTGAGCTAAAAAATATGATTCACGGGAACTATTTGTCAGTATAAAAAAGTGATTTTTGGTACCTCTTAGGGGAGGGATAAAAATGAATTTGAACCACACCCACAAAACAAGATTCTGTCATGATCACCCCCATCACCCCATTATATATAAATTATCATTTAATATATATCATCAGAAACCCATAAGTTGGTTGAAATGTGCAACTGTCTCTTGTATGCTTCTGAAAACAAGCTTCCGATTATTCAATTTGCTAAGGAGTTATTACAGCCATATTTCAATTAATGGCAAATCAAGATAAAAATAGTAACCAATCAATTCGCTAGAACAACTTGCTTTCAATCTCGAGGGACCGAGGGGTTTCCAAATATGGTACTAAGCAAAAATGAGGTCTTTTTGGGGGTGTAACATACATTTTGGCCTCATCTGCACCTTCCAGTCACTGTTTTTGCTGAGTACCTGCCTGGAAAGGGGGAGGGGGGGGGGGGTATTCCCATATATGAGCTGTATTGGTATGTGCCACTGTGAAGGGTATGGTTTTCAGGCAGTTTAGTCTGGGATAGGGTATACAGTAGTTATCGGAAAGTTGCATGAAGAAATTAAGTCTAGACAAGGTTTTAACTGGCAAATGGCATTTAAAAATCGGAACAGCGGGCAGTACGGCATTTTTACTGACCCCTGTTAACTAATAACTGTGATAGTGAACAAGTTTCTGGAAAATAGCGAGTCTGGAATAGGTCTAGGATAGGGTAAGGTTTTTTGGTGTTTAGTCTAGAATTAAGGGTTACAAAATGCAGCTAAAATGGTCTAGTATAGGCTAAGGGATAGAGTACCCCCCCTGGGAGTACCTGGAAGATGTACATCTAAATCTAGACCATGCATTTCCCCTTGGAAATTTGTATTTCCTAGTTAATATACCTGAAGCCATAATCAAATCCAATTGGTTAAAATTATATGAAAAATTACCAAAGCAGCGATTATGCTGAGTTTCATTTTAATAGGCCAACATCACTGGCCCTCAGACCTTCTGTTTTTGATTGTAATAAATAATGTACAGGTATAGTTATATGCCCATGCTGTCATAAGCTTACCCCCGGGGGGGGTACTCTGTTTATTTTTGGGTGGGGGTGTGCCGCTGGGACTCTGAAACCCTTACCCTATACCAGACTATGTTCAGCTGATTTTGCAACCCGATACTAGAGTAGTCACCGAAAAATTCATTCATTCATTCATTCATTCATTCATTCCTATCCATTCATTCCTATTCATTCATTCCCTACCCTATCCCAGACATTATTTAAAAATGATATTTCCAAAAAGTTCTTACATTATAGATCACTACACTACACAATACTCAGTAGTAACTCAGCTATAATCCATACAATAAAAATTCAAACCGTCTCACTAATTTATATAACTATTTCGTGTTACAAGTCGTCACCGTCCTTCTTCCTAATGTTTATAATAGTTATATCCCAGACTTGCTATTTTTAGAACTGTATCACTATAATTTAGTGTTTTTTATGGCAAACCATCTGTCAACAATGTTGCTGCGATGATTTTATTTCCGTACGGAAGGCTCTTCTCTTCCAAGTTTTAATTCCTATTCTACTGACCTAATTCTTCATACCACTGTTTCCCGGCAAATGATACCTTATTCTAGGCCAAAACTCTCTGATTTCTATACCCCATCCCAGACTAAACTGCTTGAAAACCATACCCTTCACAGCGGGCCGGGGGGGGGGGGGGGGGGGGGGGGGGCGGCACACTTCTTAAAACCCTTACCCTATTTCAGTAGCTTACTCGTTAAATTAATTAATTAGCACATTAAGCTTACCTTAAGCGCTCCGTGTTTACAATGCAGCAAGATTTGAGAAATCCCAGCAAAGCTGCTAAGATAGCATTCACCAAGGACGAGTAAAACGCGAAAAAACAGTAACTTTTGTTACCCGTAGCGACCGTGTTCGTTAGAATATCAAGTTCACCGAAGAGTAAACAATGACCGTTTGTGTTGGATTCGTTGAGTTTGACAGGAACTAAAACGCAGCAAGCCGCGGCTAGTGCTGCGACATAAAGGACATTTTCATACACTTGACATCGGTCCATTTTTGTTGGAGTAAGAATTGAAATCCTCTTTTTTCTCGGCAGATTCTTGATTTATCTTGGGACTATCGGTATGTAAACTATTTTTAGAATGTTCTTCGGAGCCGGATTACGCACGGTCACGACATCCCGTCCTTCGAGCCGCGATCCTTTTGGTCAGCGCTCATGGTAAGTCTCCCCCGGCCTTCCCCTCCCCATAACGGATCAGGGGTCTCGGGGGTGGGGGGGGGGGGAGTTGAATGGTGATGAAATAAAAATATGTCGACGCAGGTATTAAACGAGGTTGTTAATTAGTTAATTGACCAATTAGAGGAAGTTCGCAACAAATTTTTCGTCAGAAATGAAGCCAGGATAAACACGATGCCTGACTAATGCCCCGGGGATGGGCACTACCCGGGGGGCACTACTTGAATTGACTGATGCAAGCTCTGATGCATAACTACCGATAACTACCCTGGCCTCCCTGGTCGGCGGGGGGGGGGGGGGAGGGGTGGGGGGGGCGGGGATCTAGCTCGTTCCCAGTGCTTTCTGTCGATCACGTGACCAGAGACCAGCTCCTCCCGGACAGTCACCTGCTCAAAAGAAAAATGGCGACCACGGAGGATGGCATCGTTAGTCAAGAAGAATCTAGCGAAAATCAGGTCCATCCTGAAGGTTTGTGCTGTTATCTTTACGTTTTAGAATCGAAATGGCCCCGTTTTATTAACTCGCCGTTGATTGAATGTTTATCATCGATGGCACAGTGCAGAATTTTACATGTTGTTCAAGCCGTTTATGGGCTCGACCCCTTCAACGATTAACTGTGTTTTTCGTCTAATTGTTTTTGCATTACAATGAAAATTCAGGAGCTAAAGAAGTTGATGGCAATACCACAGCAGATGATGTCGATACAGAAATGCCTGAAAAGAAAGAAAATGGAACGGATGCAGTCGAACAGGAGAATTCTACTCCTGACACCCCTGTTGTTGAAGACGAGGTTGTGAATGAACAAGAACTGAAGTACTGGAAAGCTGTCCAGGAAAATCCGGCAGATTTCACTAGCTGGACATATCTTCTACAGTTTGTCGAACAAGAGGTTTGTTAACAATTTACTGATTGACTTATATCTGTAATAATTGCAAATGATGTGTATTTCTTAATTAATTTACTGTTAACAGTTTGCATAATTTCCAGAAGCACGTTTTCGAATTCTGACAAATCATTCTCTTTGTTTAGGATAATTTTAGCCCTTTACTTGGATAAAACCATGCAAGTCAGCGTTTGTAGAAACCACTGTTGGAGGTTATTTCTCGTTGTTCTTTTCCGCCTGCACTTTGCTTTAAAAACAAGGAAAACCACTGTAACAATAACTCGGTATTTGATCTTTCATTCTATTGTAGAACAAGCTTTCTTCGGCAAGGCAAGCTTTTGATGCTTTCTTCAAACGCTACCCTTATTGCTATGGGTACTGGAAGAAGTATGCAGATATGGAGAGGAAGAATGGCAACATTGACAAAGCTCAAGAGGTACAAATAGCTGATTAAGAATAATTTTTATTAATAATCGTATCAATAACAAAATTCTCGATTGTGATTGGTCATGCACGTGCCTATTTCTTACGTAATTGGCACACAGTTATGTGGGTGTCCAATTACAGCTATCCAATTACAACTTTTTGTAATTGCACATGCGCCAAACCGTGAAACCCTTGCCTTTAAGATTACTTGTGTTCAAGATTTGTGAAGATTTTTCCCTCTTTCAAGTTAGCCCACGCCAACAGCCCCCCCTCACTCCTCCCCAATATGAGTTCACATGCCGGAACACTAAAACTTCACTCTGGGATGTTGATCCCTGTGGCCACTTGATTACCTTAGCTGGTGGGGTGCACTAAAATGCTGAGTTTTTTCAACTGTGATTACTGTCGATGATGAGAACTGCAGTCTGAAATAGAGCATGATTCCTTTATCTTTTACATTGTAACACTCAAGTACTCTGTTTCCTGGCTGGCATGCTGTGTGTTTCTATTTCCAGGTGTTTGAAGGTGCCATTGCTGCGATTCCTCTCAGCGTGGATTTGTGGGTACATCATCTCAACTTTGCTTCTTTGACTACCAAGGGTCAATTAGATGGCCCAGAGCTGATGCGAAGGTAACTTTCAGTGTTTGCAATATTGACTTTAATACTAACATTGACTATCTGCTCTTCAGGACACCACTTATCAACCCAAGACACGTGAAGCATCAATTATAAATGGTTTCATTGACCTAGAGCTGGGCGCACACCAAAGGATTATTCATCGTTGATGAGTGTGTTTTGTTATCAAAGTTTGAGAGTTCTGTTTTTGAATTTTTGAATTTCATTTTTTTTTGGTGGCAAAGCTAACCCCCATAATTTGTTGTGCCATATGTTTCTTGTTAGTAACTGCATTTAGAGTGGTAGCGTGCCTCGCAACCCATGCTGGCCTCGGTCAGGTCAATTGGTATGGGGTACTTTCTGATGGAAAAGGTATTGCTTCAGTCCATTCAGTCCTGTTTTAACATTTTTAACTCAAGAAGTCTGCTGACTGTTCACAGTACATTTGCTTTCTAAGTTTGTTCTTCTTGTTGTTTTGTTTGTTTTCTAGTTTATTTGAGCGAGCTGTGTCTACTGCTGGTGATGAATTCAGGTCAGACAAGCTGTGGGATGCATATATCGAGTGGGAAAAAAGTCAGGGTCAGCTACAGAAAGTGACTGCTCTATATGACAGAGTCTTTAAGGTCCCCACACAGAATTACAGCCAGCATTTTGAAAAGTAAGGACTTCAGTAATTGCCGGTGTAGCCACCCTCACACAGGCTATCCAACAGCTAAACAATCTAAAAATTGCAAGGAACTCAATGAAAGGCCTTTAAATGGTGGCCCATGGCCAAAAACGAAGAAAATTTCAGCCAACAAGAGGTTTATACATCATGCAATAGGCCACTCCGAAAAATACCTTAATAGTCTTTTATGTGCCGGCTCTTCCCCACATTATTCAAGTCTCCTTTGTTAGAATGGCGCAATGGAATTCAGAGTACATGTAGGAATGCTGGGATGTTACATTGTGTGTTCAAATACAAAGGTGCACCGTATGCAAATTGCCAAGAAGTTGAAGCATAGCATGTGCAGTTCGTGCTGAAAACAAAAGAAATTGGAAAAATCAGGCTTACATCAAGCACCACCCAAACCTACACTTTAAAAAAAGTATTATGGTATTTTTCATAGTTTCTGGAGTGGGGAATATTACTTTGTTCATGTGACTTTGAGCAACTGTCATTAGCTATCATGCACTGCTGTGTACCATTTGATTGCAATGTCCAAAATGCTTGTTTTTATGAACAACTCGGAAATCTTATTTGTTTTCTTAACTTACGACCAGGTCAGTTTTAGCAGCGCTCTTACTTACATTGTACTGTAAATGTGGTCTCTTGCTAAAAATTGTTTCGCACTTCCTACAGGAATGGTTTACCAAGCAAAATGAAAGTGGGGCTTGATGAAGGTTATTGTTGTTGTTAATTTTTGTGCAATTTCTGGTTTCAGGTTTAAGCAGCATATAAATTCTAACCCCATAGCTGCGATATTGTGTACTGAGGAACTCCTGAAGCTCAGGGCAGAAGTGGCAGCTGCTCCTCCTGGTGTGACATCTGCAGAAGCTGAACCTTTGATCAGCGTTGCTTCCACCTCATCACTTCCACCAGGTAAGAATAGGAACCTTAAGCACCAAAAAATTGGTGTCCCGGACATCATGAACATCAACCAGGAGGCGACTTTTTTGCTCTTTGCGTCTTCATGGTATCATGCTGCAGATGTTAAAGTGCCCCTGTGATCAAATTTTTGATTTTCATTTTTTTACATTTTCGTGTACAATTAGACTTTTTTACTCATCTTGCCAAATTTCAATTCATTACGAACAGCAGAAGTCATTTTATTTTAACATTTATTTCCGAGAATTTACGGCCGCCATTAATCAACCTTGTTCCAAGGCTTGGTTGCGAATGGGAGAAAGTGATGTCAAAGACTCAAACATACCTCACGGGTATGTTTATACCCCCCACGGTGGGGGTATAAGTTTGCATGTACGTCTGAGGGTTGAGGTCTGTAATGTGAAAACCTTAATATGGCAACTTAACTTGTAAATATGTCTGTTAAGTGACTGTTTGCCCAGTCCCGTTGCCTATAGCAACTGTACTGATCTGCTTTTATTTCACTGCTGCTCATTGCGAGTAGCGGTAAAGCAGATGTACTTCCATTGGTGTTTACTTCACAATTTATTTGAGGTTTAATTCAGTTGTTTATTTTATGTGTCGACCCATAGTGAGCCTGTGGAACTACATTTTTGCTATTGATCGTTGTGTTGGGGTATAACGTTACAGTCTATAGTCAATAGTTTTGTTCTTGTAGGATTTTTAGGTTTTGTTAGGTTACTGTAAGAGCATTGAGACTTTGTAAAATGCTCTAAATTTATATTGTTATTATGTCTAGATCTTGTAAAATGCATATGAGTCTGTTGTAGGTGTTGTGGTTTAAATTTGTTTTTGGTTTGAAAATTTCAATCCAGTTTAATTTTTCTGTTTCTTTATCTCAGCTTCATTACCATAATCCAAGACAAACAAAAATAAAAATTTAGGAATACGATTAAAAATTAAGCGGTTTTGAAATTTTCAAACCATAATAAAAATTAAACCACAGCAATGATAGGTAGTATCTCTTTTCTGAAAGGGGTTGGTGGTAGATGAGGTGAGAATATAATCTTGTACAAACAAAAGGAGTGGTTGTCTGCCCTTGTCAACAATAAATCATTGCAGTAACAGCAGCAAGAAAATTGCAAGAAACTTTGCAGTTATATGTGATGCTTTACAATTTTTTGTGCAGTAATATTATTGCAACACAAATCATGAAAAATGTCTTGGTACAGTGGTATTTCACCAGACAAATCAAATACTTTATTGTTGCTAATTTGTATAGGCACAGTTAATAAAGTGCAATGGTTATAAAACCTGAGAAACGTCTTTGTTCGATGTTTTTGTTATCATTTTTCGGCCTTGACCCTGCACAACACAATAGATGTTGATCTTTTGTTCGAGCAACTGACCAATAGAAATGGTGCTATTAAGTTATTCAGTCATAGCGTGTGATCAAAAATCAAAAGATGTGCAGGGTCAAGTACAGTTCAATTGTAGGTCATTTGTCGTCGCTATCAAAGTCTGCAAGGTTTCATAACCAGTCCCTCGATTAACCATGGTATAGGTGTTGATGGAGAGGCAGAAGCTGATGAAGTTGCTCCAGGCACAGAGGATCTTACTGCTCCTGCAGCAGAAAGTTCAGTCACTGCCCAGGTAATAAAGTATTTAGAGTGTTTATTAACACTGTAAAAAGGATTAACTGTTAAGACAAACTGTCAGCCTTACAAGCAAGACTTGTATATAAAATAATGTTTCATTTTGGTAACTATTATTAATTATTATTATTATTATTATTATTATTATTATTATTATTATTATCAGCAGTAAAAACTATCTGTATGCTATACAGTTAAAAGGAACACAGGGAAGGGTTAAGGTTAAGGAAGAAACAAAAAGAAATTTATATTTGTAGCATTACTTTGTTATCCTACTAAAGTGGCCAGGGCTCAGAAGTCTAGTAGCCATGGGCAATCTCCAGCCCCTGCCCTAAGACTGAGGAAGGGTTGGAATGTGCCTGCAGTATTAAATGAAACATAGTGTTACTCCAGGAGTTTAGTAAAGGGAATGCAGCGAATGCAGCTGTGAACCCTTTAAAGTGCCTATCACCCCTATAAAGTTATTTTCAGAATCAACTCTATGTACATTGAATAGTTGGATGGTAAAATATTTCTTGTTTTGAACGTCGTGTTGGTGAGTTTAGAGATTTGAATTTACAAAATGCTAATTAGGTGACGTCAACCCGGGAATCATTTATTATACAACAACTTGTTTACACCTCTAAGTAATATTTTTTACGAATCAGTTGACTGTCCACAGTTTATTTTTAGTATTTATCAAATTAATTATCCTCAAGCTGTAAATTGCGCATTGTAAATTGGCGTAGAAGTAATGGCAAATTCCCATGTTGACGTCATCTAATAAGCATTTAGTAAATTCAAATCTCTATAACTAACAAACGCGATGTTCAAAACAAGAAATATTTTACCATTCAACTATTCAATGTACATAGAGTTGATTCTGAAAATAACTTTCTAGGGGTGATAGGCACTTTAAAGCCCCAAAAGTGCTCAGTATCAAATTTCTCCTTGTAATATCAATGCTTAGTCAATCAGAGGTCATGAGAATTAAGGATATGATCACCCAATATGAAATACTTGTACCTGTGACATTTAAATAACTTCTCCCAACTAGTACATTGTACTATAGGAAATGTTAGAAGACTTGTAGGGAGAGTTTGTCAGTTGACATTGGGACTTAAGTAATGGGTTAAGTAATGAGTGCTTTGTATTCTCCCTAGGATGATGCTGAGACAATTGCCATACGAGAGAAAGTGATTGCCGCCAGACAGCAGGTGTTTAATGCCTTGGAAGAAGAGGTGCGAAAACGGTGGCCATTTGAAGAAGCCATAAAAAGGCCTTACTTTCACGTCAAGCCGCTGGAGCGCGTTCAACTCAAGAACTGGAGGGAATATCTGGACTTTGAGTTAAGCAATGGAGATCATAGAAGGGTTGTTATTCTCTTTGAACGTTGTGTAATTGCATGTGCATTGTACGAGGACTTCTGGCAAAGATTTGCCACCTACATGGAAGGACACAGCATTGATAAATGTCGGCATGTTTATGAGAGAGCATGTACAATACATCTGCCAAGAAAACCCTCTATTCATTTAGCTTGGGCTGC
The DNA here is from genome assembly GCA_022457155.1 of Cladopsammia gracilis. Taxonomy (NCBI): domain Eukaryota; kingdom Metazoa; phylum Cnidaria; class Anthozoa; order Scleractinia; family Dendrophylliidae; genus Cladopsammia; species Cladopsammia gracilis. The sequence goes on along the minus strand of JAJGOT010000047.1, from coordinate 2,287,413 downwards.
ATTTGAAGAGCAACAAGGTGAGTTATCTTCTCAAAGTGTATTTGCAACAGCATTCATTGCAAATGGCATATACCCATGTAGATAAAGTAGATTAGATTTGGAATAATAATTTTTAATAATTGATTGTTTCAATATAACCATATCTGAATCTCAGAGAAGAAAAGTGCCACCAGTTTCAAACTTTGGTATTGATGGCTTCTCATCAACACATGTAGCTAACTGTGCACCAAAAATAAGCAAAATCAGACAAAGTATTCAATTTTTCCATGCATTCCTTCTAAAATTTAGAAGAAAGGTATGAAAAAACTGAAAAACAAAAATTCTCTGATTTCATTTATTTTGGTAGAGAGATGGCTCTTATCTGGAAAATAAGTCTGGCAAAGTTTGAAGTTTAAGAGAAATTGCTGGAGGAAATTTTGAAAGTGTTGAGCCTTTTTATAAATTATTATTTTTGGGGGTTTGAAGCATTTCAAGGACGAAGCTTACCATAGCATTTGCATTGTTAGGAAATGCTGCAAAGGCATCAGAGATCCTGGCTGAATTAGACAAGGGAGTACCAGGCATAATAATGGTGAAGCTGAGAAGACTAAACCTTGAAAGAAGAAGAGGAAACTTTGATGCTGTGGCTGCTTTGTATGAAGAGGCTATGGTTGAGACCAGCGATCAGGAACTTGCCACATTTTTTGCCATTAGATACGCCAGATTCCTAGCTAAGGTATGACACAAGTGACTTTCTTTTTTATAGAACTTATCATTATTTTAAGAAGGCAAATCTGCACTAAAGCAAGTGCAAATACGAGATGTTATGGCATGCTCCTGACCATACAGTACCAGTCAAATGTAAGTTGACAGTCTCGACTCGATCCTCGATCTTGAATTTTGAGGATCAAGGATTAAGGCTTGAGGATTGAGAATCTAGAAATTGAGAATATGCAAACTCGAAAAGGCTTTCGAGTTAACAATTTATTCCTCGAAGAAAGAATAATAGCCATTTGCACGTCATGTGTACATCGCATCAACCGTCGAGCTCAGCGTATGCACTTAAGTGCCTTGCAAGAGTGAGTTTCCAGGTTTTTTTTGCCCAAGAAACATGTCACCAGACACATGCATTCTAACACACAATGTTTACATTTTATATCGGCGGTGAATTTTCCCGGCTGTAGTTTCTGTTGGCTGTTCTGTACTTTCAACTTATTAAATAAAAATTTATGAATGACAAACAACTGAAAGAAGTAAAATTCATTTACACTTGGTATTTGACAGCTTTTAGTTTAAATACCAAAACTGCATGCCGTACTTCTATCCTGAATTTCGATACACTTTGAACTAAAAGAGTGTACAACATTCTCGAGTGTGGGCCGTTTGTCTAATTTATTTCTCGATTAATCATTCAAGCGATAAGCTCATTAGTCCTCGAAACTCGAGACTTGATACTCGAAATTTTCAAGTGACGAGGCGCGAGGATTGAGTTGCGAGGGACTGTCAACGTACATTTGACCAGTACTGTATGCTAGGGAAAACACCTTCGAAAGCCAAGATTTGAGGATAGGTGATTCGTTCTGTGGCATTTTGTAACAACAGCACATTTTTTGTAGCTTACTGCCTTTAGAAGGCATAAGCTACTATGCTGTCCATCTGAGTGAGTGAGTGAGTGTAACAATAGAATCCAAGCCCACAACGAACTCTGCCGATTTCGATCCGATATTCCCGATCTTCACTCCTTTTTTTCTTGGAACCTCGTCGGTTGTTCAACGTTTGTTGAGGATAGCGGGCCAGGAAATCCTACGAAGTGACAACCTTTCTCTTTGATTTTAATGTTTTATTGAAATTTATTCAATGTAGGTCACAGGTAATGTGGACAAGGCACGGACAATGTTGAAAGGAGCTCTGGAGAAGGATAAGGTAAAGTTGATGTTTTTATTGATACTGTTTATTAGGAAATTCTAAATCTTCTTTTATTCCATAGGCAACCTTTAGCTAGTGAACATGTCCACTCTGTGACTCTTCACTCGTTCCCTGTTGCCAACAAAAAAGCATTGTGCAATATTGCCATTCCTCATGCTTCATTTTGGGGAAAAAATTTGCTATATGCGACAATTTAAATTATTACCAACTTGTACATTGTACGCGTGGTTTTAGCCAGAGAGGGGGACACAGACCGGCCATTCCAAAACCGTGTTCAAATGAAAGTTAGCACTGCACAAAACAGCAAATATCAATGAGCACCACTCTTGAATACCAGGGCTCGAAATTAAAAAAAAAGTTCAGTCGCCATTTTGCGACTAGATACGAAAATCAAGTCGCAAGTTCACAAATTTTAGTCGCAAAACTAAGTAGCAACAATTAGTTAAAAAATAACTTTGACTAACAAATGATTAACAAGGCTCTGATTTTATTATTTCAACAGCTTTCACGTTATCTCTAATGATGACTGTACAACGAAACATGCGATACTATAAACTTGGCCGCCACAATCGTAACGATCAAGACATTTTTCTCGATCTTAAAACTGGTGTGCAACTCAAAATTATATTTTTTTGGTGAAATTAGCTTCCAGAAAGGATACAATCTTGGAACATATCCACTTAAACGTCTGTCACCGTTGCGAATTCTACCTGGCCGCCATCTTCTAATCCAGCGGTTAACAAACAAAAATATGAGCCTGCAATACATATGAATAAGAAACCGCTGCAATGGCGGCCGCGATCGAGGGAATAGCGTTGCGTCGTAACATTGCGGGTAAATTACGTACAATTTTACCCCATATCTTCAAATTTCTACGATAATCAAGGCACACAACAAAATATTATTTCATTTCTTTATTTATTTCGGCAAAAATAGTGTCAAAGTAGCGACTGCTAGGCTTTTTATTTCGTTATTGGCCAAGGCGAAAACTACTCGCAAATTTGCGACTCCTCTGGAAGTTTTAGTCGCAAACACAAAAATTAAGTCGCAAATGCGACCGTATTGGTCGCAATTTCGAGCCCTGAATACATGTAAGTGCTGCGTCCCTTAACAATAACATGGCATTTTTTGAATCCCTTGATTTAAGAGCAATGATCATTTTTTGAAGGGTGTCAAAATAAAGATTAGTAAAACGTTATTTTTCACTTTAAATCAACTGCAGAATTTATCTTTGTGCATATTGTTCTTTTTTCATTTTTTTTAGAAAAAGAGTAGTAATGTTTTATCAAAAAAATATTGATTTAATAATTTTTTAACAACTAGTGCTGCATTGAAAAGTCCAAAAATTTAATAAGTGCACAGGGCTGGAAATAACGGCCGGTCAACGGACAATGTCCGGCCTGATTGGGGCTTTGACCGGTCAAACGTTCGTCTTGCCGGTCATGTTGACCGGTCACATTCATAGTGATCCTTTTAAAACTTTAGAAAATCAAACACAATAAAATAGCTGTTGTTTACTACAACATTTATGCACTTAATAAATATCGCAAAGTTATCCTAGAGTTATCGTAAAGTTACCCGTAAAGCGACCATAAAATTATCGCAAAGCGGCTACCGTAACGTTAGATTTACCGTAACGTCCCCGTAAAACTACCGTAAAGTTATAGCAAAGGTACTGTAAAGTTACTCGTAAACGGTTACGGTTACTGTATCGTTATCGTAAAGTTCCCGTAAAACTACCGTATAGTTACGAAAGCTACCGTAAAGTTATCGCGTAAACGGTTACCACAACTTTATCGTTAAGTGCCTGTAAAACTACCGCGTAGTTATGAAAGCTACCGCATGGTTATCGCAAAGCTACCATGTCGTTATCGTAAAGTTAACGTTATATCGTAAAGTTGCCGTAAACTACCGCAAAAGTTATTCTAGAGTTATCGTAAAGTTTCCCGTAAAGCTACCGTAAAATTATCGCAAAGCGGCTACCGTAACGTTAGATTTACCGTAACGTCCCCATAAAACTACCGTAAAGTTATAGCTAAGGTAAGTAACGTGATTGTAAAGTTCCTGTAAAACTACCATTATGAAAGCTACTGTAAAGTTATCGTAAACGGTTACGGTTACTGTAATGTTATCGTAAAGTTCCCGTAAAACTACCGTATAGTTCTCGCAAAGCTACCATGCCTTTATCGTAAAGAAGTTTCCGTAACGTTATATCGTAACGTTGCCGTAAACTACCGTAAAGTTATCGCAAAGCCATCGTAACGTTATCGTAAAGTGCTGGTAAAACTACCGTAAACGGCTATAACAAAGCTACCACATATATGTACGTTTACCACTGAGACTACGTTTACACTAGAAGAGATTTTTCCGGATTCATGACGAATCCGAAACATTTTGGTACCGGATTCGTTTTGCCGTTTACACGCAGATGGGTGAATCCGGAATAAAAACGTCCCGGTTTGGTCGCGTCTCTGGAGACTTTGAATCCGAAATCTAAAGTGAATCCTTTGTATCCGATTACTGCAAATCCGCAATGTTTTGTAGTGTAAACAGTTGTTCCAATGAATTCGAATACTTTTTCGCCTGCTTGGTAACCGTTTCCATGAATGTCATTGAATGTCGTCGGATTTAGTGATGTGTGTAAACGGTTGGGAATCCGAATACCCTTTAGTATATAAACGCCTGCAAATCCGAATAACGTAAATTAATTTAAAAAATCCGGAAACATTTGTGAATCCGGAAAAATCTCCTCTAGTGTAAACGTAGTCTGAGTTAGCCATTGGTTGTGTGTGTCATATTGTGTACTTGTGGAAAATTAAATTCGTTTATTTGACCGGCCAGAAATAACGTATGACCGAGCTAAAATTTATTTGGCCGGTCGTCTTGACCGGTCGACGTCCCAAAATTATTTCCAGCCCTGAGTGCACCATGGTGCTTTTTAAAGTAAAAAGAGTAAACTGTAAAACTGGCTAAATGGAGTCATGAGCATGCGCCAGAATACTGTTATCACTAATATCTTGATAGAACAGATGCTTGCTTTTTGTTGAGTTTCATTTGCTGCTGTAACTGCATTTTATTAAAACTTGTCCAAAATTTCTTATCTGTTGTTAGGGTAATAAGAGATTATACCTTCAGCTGTTGGATTTGGAGCTTGGTACATACCCAGTGAATGAAGAGAAAGTCGAGGAGGTGTTTGACTTAGTCAAGGAAGCTGAACTGGATACAGAAACAAAACAGGGATTTTCGCAGCGGAGAATTGAGTTTCTGGAAGATTTCAGTGCTGACATTTCGAAAATAATGGCAGCTCAAGAAAATCATGCCAAGTTGTACAAAGGAAAATCTGCTTTGATCCATTTGAGTGGTAGAAAAAGATCACAAGAAGGAGATAGGTAAGTTTTTGGCTTTGGTTACTTTAAGGGGTGTTGTGCTATATAGCGAAAAACAACTGTATTCGCATGTGCTAAAAACAATGAATTTAAGGACGGTGCCACCTATTGTTATTGCGCATACGTTCTGCGCATGCATTGCGCGACAGTCGTGCGAGACATGGTTATTTTTTAAACGCGAACGCGCGAGGTAAAGGCTAAGTTCCGCCCACTTTTCATGTCAAACTGTCAACTCCCTGGCTCAGTTTCTAAACTTACAAGATAAATAGAGTTCTCAAAAATCTATGAAAATGTGTTTATAGACCTTCTGCAGCCTAAAAGTGCTAAATTCTTTCTCTATTTTGCAAACGACAGAGCTTCGGTAATGAAACTATTTTTAGCTAAATTGGCGATGCCGCCGGCAGAACGCGTACGTTTTGCCTTTCTTTCAAAAATTGTTTACATTGGCTCCTTTTCTTCATTCAAAACTTCAAGTCAAACCAGACTAGTGTTTTTTTTATATATATTTAAAACAAGCATCCTCAAGGCATATAATCCAAGGAAAGGCTGGCATGTTGTTATTTCCTATTAGCACAAGTTTTTGTTTTGGCGGCCAAACTCGCGTTGTTTGAAATTTTTGTTTATCTGCAAAAATCTTTTGCCAGTGGCCATTTTTGCGAATATAAAAAGTATATAACAAAAAGCAGAAAAACAACTGTTCCAGCGCAATAACAATAGAGATGAGCAAAGCGTTTTCAAACAGACCGTTTTTGAGAATTGATGAAGATATAAAAACAAGGCTGAAGCCAGCAACTAAAGAAAACTGGCCGCTCCACAGCCGAGAAGTATCCGACTAAAGTTTTCCCTCCCTCGATTGTTGGAAAACACGGTTTTTAGTCTAATCTTCCGTAAACACATTCGTGCATTTAGGTACAATTGATTTCCTTTATTCTCTATTATAGGTAAGTGATGTTTTTCGAAGTCGCATTGTGTCAGTTCTCGACTTCATTGCATTACAACAAATTTTGATAGGCGAAAAACGTACCATGATAAACTAAAAAGAAATCTTATCTTTTTAGATCAAATAAAGCCGTAGACTTCGGCAAAAAAAGTGTTTTATTATTTCACGATTTTTTTTAATTAAGTTAAAATTTTTTCCAAAGTTATCAGAGAATCCATGAAAACTACAGGAGTTTCACAAGAAAATAAACACGCGGCCAAATGAAATTACAAAACTCAAGCACTTTTCGACAAATATTTCTTACATTTTCATTCCAAATAACCTTAAAAAAGACTAACCTGCCAATCTAGAGTTTTTCGGCAGCCGACCAGTCATCTCGATATAGCACTGATGTTTTCAAGTTGGAAATGGATTGGAAGAAGATGCAGACAATGTAAAGTTCTTGTGCCCGAAGGAACATAATCAATCCGTAGATCCACTGTGAATCAATTTTGCGTTTGTACTTCTTTACTGTGCTGCTTGACCTTGAAATCCCGAAAAATGTTTCTCAAAAGAGCAACTTACAGCTACAAATAGAATTAACTTTGAATTCTACAATGTTTGTCTTTTTATTGTACCCGAAGTAAAAGTTTTGAACGGTAAGCCATCGAGTGGAAATCCCAGCATGCCCCGAAAAAGACACGCACAATATTTAACTTACTAGGGAGGGCATAGAAAAAAATGTCGCGGACCCCGAAAGCGATTCCGTAAAAGTTGAAAACATCTAAATATAACTTGTAAAAACGCGTGGTGACCCCTACTTTTTATCTTATAAAATGGAAGTGGTAAGCATATTAAGCACACAATTAATTTTTTGTTGTGGGCAAAAGTTATTTAGATTGTATTTTTGGCGAACGTGGGAAAGCTGCCAGGGCCTATAATGGCTCCGTTGTGATGATTTTGTAACTTAAAACACATAAACAGTAGTTGTTATGTTACCATTCGTTATGTGTTTTAGAGATTTTTAGAATTATTGTTGCTTTTGTGTATGTAAAGCCGAATTCTAAGGAAATCCGCGAAGAAAGATCTAATTTTCCTTTTTTCGAAAAAATGCTGATGTCAGCATTTTTTCCAGATTGAAGCTGAATTATCTCCGAAAAATGCGTGGTTACACCCAATTTTCTCTTTGGATTCCGATAGCCCCTGCTAAGATCTACTTTTCCCGCATAGTCAAAAACCTGGCAAAATACCTTGCCATTAGGTGGCACCGTCCTTAATGGTGTTATCATGCGCCATCAATCGTCATGCAGCTAGGAAAGAAAATTGAAGAAAAAATGAATATTTTTTATTCGTTTTTAGCACGCACTAAATACAGTTGTTGTCGTTATATAGCGCAACACCTCTTAAAGTAACCAAAGCCACGTTTTTAACTACCAATAATATACAGTAATGTGGCAGCTTCAATGTAAAGAAACAGGCTGGCAGCCTTTTGCTAGTGGATGTGTCTTCGCTGTGACTCTTCACTCGTTCCCGGTTGCCTACAGAAATAACATGTTGCAATTTTGCAGTTCCTTCTGGTTCATATTGCAGGGACATGACTTGTGATATGCTACAATAATTTATGAAAATGCTTTTTGCCACATATAATTATTTTTAGAACATTCTATTATGACAGTGAATTTTTTTTTTTGGTATGCTGCCAATTACTTCCCTACAAATGTAATATCTCTGCTGCCTTCTAGATGTAAACCAGATGAACTACTTTGTATATTTTCATTTGTTGTTCTTATCCCCTTTTCCTTTTTTTTTTCACAGCTCGGAAATAAAGTCCAAGGTAGCAAAAAGTGAAGAAGTAGTCGCTGACAGCAGCCAGCAAGTGACCAGTGGAGCACTGACAGGTGCCGAGGCATATGACCCATCATATTCTTCAGCTGCTGCCTACACTGCTGCTGCTTCAGCCTATAACTATGCAACACCTTCTCAGAGCCAGTGGGCGGCTTACTCCGCTGCACAGCCGGTAGGCTTTAATTCTGATGGAATTGTCAATATGTGTGCAGTGGTGGATCCCTTCTGTCACCATAAAATAAGAACAGAACAGCTGAAAAAATTTTCAGTCTGTAACATTTTCACTTCAGGTCCACTCCTTCATCCCCTCCCTCTCCCCTCCCTTATTCACCAACACCTCTCTCTCTCTCTCTTCCCCCCCCCCCCCCCCAGAAGAAGCGGGAATGTGTGAGTGTGTGAGTGTCTGTTACTGGAGCTTCTAGCTAACAGGAGTGATTCTCGTAAGATGAGAAATCAAACAGATTTTTTTCAATGCAACTGTAAGTAGAGCTGACCACTTAATGAACTTAGACTGCAGTTTGATAGCTATTCCTCTTCTAGAATCAAAACTTGGATAACACCTAAAATTGTAATGTTCAATTCCACGGTTTAAATACCAAAGTTTGAGCAGTGAGAACTATTAAGTGGCACTTAAAAGTACAGTTAAATTCCATTGATTTGGACATCATTTGGACCAGAAATAATTGTCCACAATGATGGGAAGTCCATTTTACTGGGTGTATGTTAGAGAAAATACAATTGTTATAAAATTATGGCTTTTTATTCCAAATGGACCACAAAAACTACCTGTTTGAATAATGAAGGAGCTGTTCATAAAGTGTTGTTTGATTGTACATGCAGTACTTTTAAATTTATGTTTTCCCAAGTGGAAAAGGTTTCTTTGGTTCTCACAAGGAGTTGAAGGATTAAATTAATGTAACAAGAGGCTGCAAGCAGCCTTTACTCATGCGCATGCGTAAGAAAATTTTATGATATATTTTAAACATGATAAGATGTCCGACATGGAGAAGAGTTACTCCTTTCAATCAGTCATCGTTCCTGCAAACCACGTTGTTTACTATTGAATGTTGTGGACATGAAGACTGTACCACAATGAAGCCAGTGATTCTTCTAAGTCTTATATATACCAAACGTGAACATAGTAATGTATGTAAAGTTGTAGGAGATTCTGTCGTGACACCTAAATAACCCTCTTTTACCGGAAGTGAGAATAGCCGGAAGTCACTAAACAGGAAGTGTAAATGGCAAATACGTCAACCGGAAGTGCACAATTTAAAATATGTGTGCATAAATTTGCATGCAAAATTGTGACAAAAAATAAAACTAATAAAAACAAGAAAAACGGAGCCGAAACCTTACCTCATGCCGCTTCGCGCATGAGTAATAATACGGCAACCTTGCTAGTGAACGTGTCTTGTCAATGACTGTTTGCTCGTTCCCTGTTGCCAACAGCAACTGTACTGTTCTACTTTCAATTGACCTCTTCTGATATATAATGAGGAGAGGTAAAGCAGATGTACTACCATTGACTTAAAAATCAATAATTTTAATTTTTGTTATGTTGTTACAAGAATACTTGTAAATTAAATATCAGGAAAACTTATTTTGAGGACCAATTTTTTTTGTGGTTCGAGAGCCTGTTAAGGAAAGGAAAAGAAAAAAAAAGAGCAAAATTTGTATAAAGTAGAATTTGAATCATCATCATAATTATTATGCAACCTGTTCACCAAAATGAAAAGTAAAATATAATTAAATATAACAACCTTGTGACCATGAAACATAATTATAATATGACCATACGGCCCCGCTGACACAATCCTACATTAAAAAGAATCGCAAGGTGACGTGAACGGGGCCGGACGGGTTGACGTGAGCTGGTCCGGTAAAAGCCGTCCGGCCCCACTCAAGTTCAAGCGACCTCGCACTGCACGACTATTCTTGTACTTTCTAGTCATATTATAAAATACTTATTGACTGAGTTAGGTCGGGCCGCATGGAAAAATATTTGGCTCTCAGTCCGTACGCCATGACCTCAAGCCAAATATTTTCCCGTCCGGCCCTCCCACTCAGTCAATAAGTGCATATTATGTACATATACCTATAGATGGATTACCATGGTTATGACACCATGATAATTTTGGTGTCTGAAATAGAGGGAATCACGCTAATAATGATCTCTTAATGTTTTCCTCTTTTGTTTCAGAATGCTTACAGTTACAGTCAGTGGTATCAACAGTATGGTGCGGCATATGGACATGCACACCAAGCGGCTACTCAGTAGACAACAAGCACCTCCCGGCATCCAGTGTCAACTTGCTACAGTAGTACGGTGTCTGAACAGTTTATGGTTTTGTGCGGTAGAACTTGTTTGGTGCGGCAAAACTTGTCATGTGCATCATATTGATCTGTTGGACTATAACATTGGTGTCCAAAACAATTTTGGTTTCGTATGGTTTTACTTGTTTGTGGCAACAGTGTTCTCAGCTGAACCCGTAACCTGCAACACCTGTGAGAGGTGTCACTAATAAGTGTTACAGCTTTGAATTAAGTGTTTCAATACAAAGTTTTATAGTAAAACCTTTTGGCCATGTGCCACATTGTTGTGGCTGTCCACTGAAAATGGAACAGTTGATTAAAAGGTTACTGAGGAGAACCCTGCAAAACTTGTGATAATTTATCATGGTGCTCTGTTGGAATACAACATTGGTGTTTGAATCAATGTTTAGTTCAGTGAGGTACAGCTAATGTTTTGACTGTCAGTTATCACATCTTTCCACAATGATACACAAGTCTTACATGTCAGTTTGATGCTGAAAAGTTAGCTGTGAAAGTCACTCCAGTGTTGGTTGACAAAGTTAAATGTGTTAGCTTTTGGTGTACAGCAAGTGATGAGGCCGTTAATAAATTATTATTTTGTAAATACATGTAGATAGTCATTCAGTTACAAGACTGCAAACTGATAACTTGAGAAATGGTCTCTGCTGCTTGACATTTATATTCATTCTACATGTGCAAACTTGAATTGGCCCTCTAACAAAGTAAGAGCTTTGTCCAATATACAGAGTTATTCCAGTTGTGAACTTGGAATTCCCATACAAGGAAGGGGTGAGTGGAATAAAGCCTTTAGTGAATTCTGATCAACTGCTAGATTCTCCTTCCAGTCTGTCTTGTATATGCTCATGTAACAAAGGGAGAATTTGGCTATATATCAGGAGTCACTAAGGGGCTGCCTTATCCCAAACTTAAATAAGGCCCTAAGTGACCCCTAATCTGAAACGAAATTCTCCCTTTGTTACATGAGCATACAAGACAAACTCAAAGGAGAATTTAACAGTTGATCAGAAGTCACTTAGGGCTTTATTCCACTCACACGTTGAATTTTATTTTGTCAAAAGCTGTTGTTAGTAACATTTGTTACAGTAGCCACTGTCGATCATAAGTGTAAAGATCTTCCTTTTTGTATAATTATTATTTTAGATACTTTTTAAAATAAAAATTATTGATTTGCATTAATATTGATCCGCATCAGTTCTTTTGTTTTGCATGAGTAAAAACACAATATTATTGTGTCTGCAGTAATGTGACAGTTGGGTGGGGGGAAATAGCAAATCTTGCTGATGGCCTCACTGGAAGACAAAATAATAATTTCTCTTGAAATGGATTTGACCGAGGGAGTCTAAACCTGTGCAATGTATTAAATAACAAGTCTTTGATAGGCGACTTATGTCCACTAGATAGGTCAACAACTGGGGGGATAAGCTAGTATCACTGGGTGGCAAAGGGGATACATGTCTGTGGGGAAGTTCAACACTCTTGTCTTAAGGACTCGAGTCTTGAGCACTCTAGTCTTATGGAACTTGGTCATCGTAAAGATATTCCAACCCCAAAGTGATGAGCATTAGCCCTACATCTGCAAAGTTAATGGGGAGAGAAACTTGCTCAACAAGCCAATGCTATGGTGCTGGTCATGAAATTTGGCATTTTCTGTATGCTGATTTTGGCCACTTTAGGATTGAAGGGTTAAACAGCTGTTAGATCTTGTTTACATCTGATTGAAAAATTGTTGGTGTCTAGAAACAATTTGCATTGCATATCAACATTATGTGTGACAAAAGGAACAAGGCAGCAAACTGAAGAAAAATGCTCTGAATTTTATTGCAAAATGCTTGCTTTATTATGGCCAATACAGTACACTTTATACAAAATTAATAAGCTGAAACACATGTACACTCTCCTTTAGCTTGAACTCAGGATTATCTAACAAAATGTTCTCAACTTTTTGTCCAAGGTGACACTGGTACATAATTTTAATAAAGGCTTCTGTGGAGGTGTGGCTAACTATCATTGCATTGTAGAGTGACATCTTGGGGACTTTATTGTTCTATTTCATTAGTGATTTTACTCAACCTGCAAAATATGTTATGGAGTAACACAGTACTCTACTACATGCTAAATCTCTTGTTATCTTTTATTTATTTTGGCATTAGTCACTGACTGTTAAACTTTGTTTCATGGGTTTAGTAAAATGACTATAAGCTAGCATTAGCTGAAGGAGGATCAACCCTGCTAGACTGTAGCTTGGGTTTAATAAGTTATTTAGAGTGGTTTCGCATAACCCATAACACTTAATTACATTGTTTTCTGGTTTTTTTTTTTTAACTATTTTATCAATGACAAGTAATTAATTTTATTTCACAGGTTTTGTTAAATCACTCTTAAGTTGACAGAACATTAAAACATCCATGTTATAAAATTCCCAAAAATTATTTACCAGTAATATTAAATGGACAGTTGTCAGTCGTGAAAAATTAAAAACCCACAAAGGAAAAAATCAAGGGCTTCTTCGTACAAGCCAACTCGTGAATATGAAATAACCTCCGCACTCTCCCCTTCCCCCTCTCCTTTGTGTTTTGCTCCACTGACCCCAACTTGCATCCTACTCCCCAGGGTAGTAAGCAGCTCTTACAAATATTTTGCGTGGTATCTTTTCACAGATACCACGCAGCTCTTAACCTCAAATTTCACTGGACCTGTACATCACGCAACTCTATTGTTTTTAGGGCTAGGGTCCATTGTTGTGTTGTTTGTTCTATTGTTTTCTCGGCAAATCAGAGAAGACCTTGTAAGAGCTGCATATTTCCCCTCTTTTCACGCACTAACAATGCAGTTGAAGGATTTTGTAATATTACACGCAATTTCATATCCACTGCATGTAGTTTGTTACATGCAATTTCATATCCACTACGTGTAGTTTGGGTGTTAGACGTACGTTAAATGCGTGTGTTAGACACGCTTCACGCCCGTGTAATTCTGCAATGCACGCGAGCGGTACTGTACAAGGTCTTCTCTGATTTGCTGAGAAAATAATAGAACAGACAACACAATGGACCCCAGCCCTGAAAACAATAGAGCTGTGTGATACCCAGGTCCAATGAAATTGGAGGTTGTTAAGAGCTGCGTGGTATCTGAACTCTCCACCCTCCCCTCCCTTCTATGACGTCCCCATGGGTAAGGCAGGTGCTGTAACTATCAACATTTCACATATTCACAAGTTGAAAAGGAAATTAGTCTGAACTTTGCTAACTTTTTAATCTGTTTGTAGAATTCTGACAAGGTTTGATAAAGCAATATGGCCTGGAAGCTTAAAGGGAGAAGAATTGTCTTAAATATTATTATAATTTATAATATTTAAAAAAAAAATTATGAATATTTTTTTACATTTGCCATATATTTTTTAAAATGAATGAATTGGCACCCACAGTACATAATACATATATTTTCACAAGTGCAGGTGCTCATTTTAAAGCTTGCATATGATTAGTATAATGCTTATTAAACTGATAGAAACAACAGTATGTACACATTTTAGCAGACAAAGCAGTTAAGTAGGGACTCTCTCCTCCAGACTGCATTTGAATGTACTTAGTTCAGTCTGCCATACCATTCTCATTGGTTGGTTTCCAGACCATGTGGACGTAGTACGCTGGTAACTCAACCTGTCCAAGCGGTTCGAAGTCAGCAAACACTTCATGTCGTGCTTCTTCTCCAAAAATGCTCTTGAGGAGATTGTTGAAGGTGCTCAGACGTAGTGGGCAGTAGGACAGACGAAATTTGCTGCAAGTGATTATTACACTTATTAATAATAAATTATAATTACTCATTGAGTTGAACAACATAATTTCCAGAAAATATGCATACTTCCCCGTGGAAGATATTTTGGTTAAAACCCAGCTACCCCTCTGAAAATTCCAGTTTTAATAGATTAATATTTTCCTTATTGTGCAGTTCCAGAAAATATCCATACTCCCCCCACGGAAGGTTTTTTGTTTTGCACCCCCCGTCCCCCCAGGAAATTCCAGTTTAGCTTCATACTTTGCTTCTAAAATGTTGGCTTTTAAGACCTCCCTCCCCCTAGGAATTTCCACTGACCTTCCATGGGGTAGGTATGGATTTTTTCTGGAACTACACATTAAAAGTCTGGCTTTTGAGACCTTGCTCACCCTTGGAATTTCAAGTGACCTATTGGGGAAGGACGAATGGCTACTTCCTGGAACCATACAAAAAATCAACTGCTATCAGATGGCTCTGCGCTCCGACTGTTACTTATAAACGTTAACACTGTTTTCCTTCCTGGCTCTAAAGCTTTCCAATTTTAGCAATTTCAGTGGATTTGGTTTTATTGTATTACTAGGCAAAAACTAACAAACCCTTGCGACTGGATTATAAACCCGATTGTTAATTGAAAAACTATAAACAGCAGATTAGAAAGTGCTGGCACAAAAATGGTTTTTGCTGTGTTGCACTCAAATTAAATGGTGCATAATGAAATTTGTATGTCATGTGTGCTGAAAACTGTATTGTTTTCAAATGCAATTCAAGGTATGATTTGCAACAGGCACGTTTTAAATCACTGTTAACTTTCATAACCGTCACACTGATGACGGATGTATTGTCGAAACATGTTTGTGAAACTGATTGTTAATGCATTGGAGTATGTCTCTGGCTCGGACTTTTGAAGCTGTTTGTCTCTGGCTCGGATTTTTTGCACTAAGGTGCAGGATTGCAGAAAACATAAGTTTAATGAGATGGAAATCATAGTTCTATCATTGAATAACAATACATCCCATTGTATCATGCTTCGTTCTAAAAAAAAAATGAATTAATTTTCTGCAATCCTGCACCTCACTCGATTTTTGGAGGACTGCATCTTGATCTCAGATTTTCAAACCAGGGTCTCGGCAAGTCTCAGATTTGCCCATTTGCAACCCCTAGGTGGGGTGGGGGGGAAGTGAACTTGGAGTGAAAGGGAATTCAGCCCTCCCCATCCAGTATTGGAAACACCTACCTGATTTCTCCT
The DNA here is from genome assembly GCA_022457155.1 of Cladopsammia gracilis. Taxonomy (NCBI): domain Eukaryota; kingdom Metazoa; phylum Cnidaria; class Anthozoa; order Scleractinia; family Dendrophylliidae; genus Cladopsammia; species Cladopsammia gracilis. The sequence continues at coordinate 2,272,001 of JAJGOT010000047.1, read as the reverse complement.
TCAGTTGACTTTCTTTTCTTTGCTGCTGGTTCTTCCCCTTCTTCCATAAAATCTTCTGCTGCCTTTGAAGGGTCAACAGTGTAGTCCAAAGTAATCATGCTTTCTTTGCCATCCACGTACAGCACTGAAGTCTTGATGCTTTCAATACAGTCACTCTGCCAGACAAAAGAAAAACAACTTCAGGTTACCACTTGTGACCATTCAACATGCTCACGTCTGACATACTAACATCTTGACCCCCCCCCCCCCCCCCCCCAATTTAGACAACAAACTTTGCTCCACATTCTCTCTCTACCCAGGTGTATAAATGGGTACTGGTAACCCTGTAATGTACTCTGGGTGAGTGGGTCACCTGTGGCTCATGTGACTTTAAAGGGAACCTCCATTGTTATAACAAATTGACGTTAAATTGTTGGAAATAAAGTCTAAATTAAATTTTTTTATAAAGCAGGTGCAAATATAATTTGTGTACAAAAAAATGGATATGAATATCGCCTATTTTCGCTTTTAAATTTCCTGCGCGCCGCCATTTTGAATATTTATGACGTGTTACGGTTGTCTTATTGTTGCAGACAAAAGAACTTTGATTCTTAACAATAGCGGCAACCATAACACATCATAAATATTCAAAATGGCGACGCGCGGGAAATTTGAAAACGAAAATAGGCAAATATTTATATCCATTTTATTTGTACACTAAAATTATATGTGCACCTGCTTTTTAAAACTTTTAAATTTCGACTCTATTTCCAATAATTTAAGGTCAATTTGTTCTGACAATAGAGGTTCCCTTTAACCTTTACCTTACTGGTAGAATTATTTCCTCCAAATAAATCATTTGATTAATAAACAATGTAAGAAAGACATGACTGTACTAATAACTTACATTGTAGTACATATTGCGTGAAGGTGCTTTACCAGTATCAATAATAGCATCATAATTGCGGTGATCGATAAACAGCACGCCGCCTGGTTTCAGCATGTCTTTGAAGTTTTGAATTGCCAACTTCTGGTTGCTGAGGTCTCCCTGGAAGTCTGGTAAATGAGCAAATGAATTTCCGAGACAGATAACTGCATCAAAACCTCCCTCAGGCACCTTAATGTTAGCCTCCTGCAAGCACAGCCAGTTGCCTTCTTCAATTTCTGGAAGAAAACAATTTACACAAGCAAATAAGTAACATATGACAGTATTCTCTAAAGCTACACACCAATGACCAAACGACTAGCTATGCCAGCTATATTCTAAGAAAACAAACTCTGGTCAGGTTTGGTCATAATATAAATCTTGCAAGCAATATTGGACCTCATAATCACTAGCTAGCTAGTGGATGGCACTTTCCTTCTTTTCACAGACAAAAGGTCCACTAAATATTTCAACCTTAAGTATTGCATCATAGGCTAACACCAATTTTTCAAATGTGAAGAAAGTAGCCAGTGAAAATTGTTTTCTGGTACTGTATTGTCAATTTTTCTGTTTTATCAAAGCAGACAGAGCTCAAACACCTTAAATAAAGGCAGGGATCACCGCCAGCCTCTGGCCTCGGGAGTGGGGTGGGGGGGGGGGGGGGGGGGGGGGTAACAGCCATATAAAGATGACATGGGTGATAGTCAGAAAGTTTTGAAAAAAAAATACCCTAAAAGGTATCAGAATCCTGATTTGTGTGTGTGGCCCAAAGTCATTTTAACCCCTAAGAGGTACCAATTCTAATTTGGCTCAATACCCTAAAATTATAGCTACCACAATAATTCTAGATAACAGTGGTCATTTTAGATTTAAATACCTTAAGCAGTGCCAATCCACAAATTTTGCTCCCTAAAAGGCCAGGTACAACGATTATCCCCGTCATTTTTATGTGGGTCTCTCCCCCCCCCCCCCCCCCCCCCGTCCGAGGATTGAGAGCCCTGCAATTGGTATGGTACTAACCCCAGTTATCAAAAGCTTCCTCTTTTCGACGCTGCCAGCGTATCTTCCAGGCCTGTTTTAGCATTTTGTCACTGGCATCTGTGCTTGTCACCTTGAAGTTGTTTTCAAGCAGCATAATTGAATCAACCCTTGAAACAGACACAGGACCAAATAATTAGTAAATAGGTTTTAATATGAGGCAAATTTTTATTCAATAATTATTTTGCATTTTAGTCAAAACTTGTCTGAGGGTAAATACTTTCCAGACTGATGCTTTAAAAATAGTTGCTGAATGATCAAACTGAAGAGTTTTAAAATTTTTGAATATGTGGTAAGTGTTTCTCTACTTAAGAATCTCTTAAGTAGCTAGAACCCAATGCAAACTGACAAGCTACTCTGATCTGATCTAGACTATTTGACCAGCTCTTTTAACCAGTATAGAATTGGGGCCTCTCGTCAATACTGTGACCTACATTAATGGATAATTATACATTCTTCTGCTTCCACACAGAGTGGAAGAAGGGAACTTACTGACCATATTGTTCATCTGCTACAAGCATGTTAAGGAAAGCAAAAGTTACCTTGATATGAAGCAGATCCTTCCTTTTTTATCAAGTCCCAAGACTTGAAAGGAGAAGGAAGGGCAACCTTATCGACAAACTGGATACATCCTGCAGTTCCTTGAGATTATAAAATCTCGGAACTCAAATTTGTGAGGTAGTTATCTGTAAATATAAACATCAACACCATTGGAAGGTTTATAAGAATTGTACTAGAAGACTTTGACATGGAAATCCAAACAAACATGCACATTTCTTGAATAAAAATGGACAAAGTGGATCACACTATAAAAACAAACTTACAAAACTGTGTAAGGGACAAAGACAAAGTTGATAGCTAAACTTGCCCGGATATTGAGACAAAAAAAGACAGGTATGGTGCAAAAAAAAATTAAACTTCCTAAAAACTTGACCCTTTCAGTCAAAAAGTAAACCATGGCTCTTTGACTCTGTAGCTAAAAATTATCCTGAACTGACCATCCATTGAATTGAAATAAGTTGTTGATCTGAACAATACTGTGGTAATGTTTGTTGTCAAACTTTATTCAAGTGCATACTTTTCGAAATGTTTGAATAATAAGCTTAAGCTTATGTTTATCAGTGGCTGAAAGCTGGTCAAAATTTGGTTGGTGCATTTTTATAGCTATTTATACGAGACTTTGTTGTTTGTCTGTATGCTTGCCAAGATTTGAACGTGAGATCGAGACATTCCGTCACGTTCGAACAGACTCGAAACCAACCTAACCTGATGATCAAAACCAAGGTGAAACCGGCTTTGCAGACAATACAACTGTTCGTTTCTTTGAAAATATGCCACGAGATTCAAAACAGGAAGGCGTTTGCCACGAGACTAAAATACCAAGAACCTAACTACGTCCTGGCACTTGATTGCACACATTTCTTACATGTTAGCCTTTTTAACGAAAAAATTCGATGTCAAAAGCGCTTAAATAAAAGGAGTAAAGTAAATCTAATATTCAAAGAAACCGTTTTCATCGAACAACTTGTCAACAACGTGTCCATTTCTCAATTTATAATGAACTGAAATGGATTTTGAATTTTATACAGTGAAGTATCGCTACTTTATACCGATATTTCTAGCCGTTTTTTTCTCACCCTGTGCCACAAGCGACATCCAGGATATGTTTGATCCCGTTCTCGCTCAAAAGATTACAGAAAAACTCCCTGTATGACTCCGTCCTTTTCTTGTGCCCGCCGATGTAATGCTGCCAAACTTTCGCTGCCTTTCCGTCGGCGTACTGATCAGGAATACCTGAAACACCGATTCCCAGAGAACGCGTTCGGTAAATGCTATCGACCATGATGAATTTAGTGTTTCTGTAGCTCCCTCTCACGTAAATCTAACCAGCGTCGCAATGAGAACTGAAGGTCCAACACACTTTCCTGTTTTGTAGTAAAAACCAACTTTCAGGTTGTAAATAAAATTGTACGGCGGAATTACTGGAAAGACTTGTTTTGGTTTCCTTATATGGCGAGCCTATTGTTCGCCATACGCTGTTTATGGAAAATATTTCCTAATAAGGTGACTGATTGGAGGAGTGTCGGTGTGTTAAAAAAACCCGCGAGATTCTCGTTTGGCGGGAATTATATATTCAGGAAATTAAAAAAGAAAAAACTTAACAATGCTCAGCACTCCTTAGTAGCCATTTTAAACACTTAAAAACCGAAAGCGCTTTGTAACACGAATGGAAGCGGAGGCGAGTGTTTTCATAGCTTAACAAAGCGTTAATTATGGAGTGCATTTTACTTACGTTCGATTACGTGCATTTTCTGGCATAACTTGAACACATAAATTAACGGCCAGGTCACGCAAATTGCAAAACAAAACTTATATCAATGTTTTATTTCACCAGTGTGAAAAACACAACATAACGACAAAATAGGAACATAATAACTTAAACATAACGACATAAAAGGAAAAAAAAAAGATCTTTTCTTTATGTCTTTATGTCCACGTTCTGATGTCATTATGTCGCTAGTGTGAATATAGCAAACTGAAGTGTTAACCGCATTTGTTAAATCTCGTAGCCAATTTTCGAGAATAGCGAAGAAACTACTTCTACAAGAAAGCTGTTAAAAAAATGTTTTCTGACTCAGTTGCAACGAACGCCACGGCTTGAATTAAACAACACTAAACACTGGCGATGGGCATTGAGAAAAGGGTTAATGGAAAAACGAAAATAATGTAGGTCCCACCAATCGCGCTCCCCTATAACCCTTAGTTCGTTTCTCTGTGCTGGTGTCAAGTGAGGGTTTGAGTCTACGTCCGAGGCTAAAGTAAGGTGGCCGGTATGGACAAATCACCTACATGTTAAACACAAAACACGCGCAAACTTAATAAAATGCGCGAACAAACTTTAAAAAGTGCGAACAAACTTTATAAAATCCACGCAAACTTAATAAAAATGGAATTTCTGGCGTTTGAGTGGATACGAATTAGCCGGAAATGAAATATTTCCGCGGCACGAGAACAGTGGGGACTGGGGCTAGCCCAGTGGAATGAGCACGTGCATAAGGGAGGGCTATATAAGAGATGAATATCACGTGGGATATCATTCTAGGCCGAACACCTCAGTTTAGCTAACGTTATTTTTATTTTTATTTTATTTATTTATTTTACTTTATTTTTAAGTATGTCGTCCCTCGTGTAGCCTCGTAGGATGGGCTATTTAGAGCTTGAGCCATGGTTCCTACCCAGATCTCCTGCCGAGTTTTTTTTCCCCACCGGGGTTTTTTTCCGGCAGGTTTTTTCTGGCCTCCGTCTGACGGTACTATGTTTGTAAACTGTCGCTCAGCTCTGTATCATGTTACGTATCGCATACTTGGATGTAATACGAGGTTGTAGTATAACATATTGTTATAGTTCCTGGAGCTCGGCCGAAACCACCAAAATAAACCTAATGGTTTTTGATCATGTTGTTTACTGTGTAGTGGAGCTGAAATTGACTGCAAACTTTGTAAAATACACGCAAACTTAATATGATGGCTAGATTGGCTACAAACTTTATAAAATGCACGCAAACTTTATGAAATGCACGCAAACTTAAAAAACAATAGTGAGTGCAAACTTTATAAAATGCACGCAAACATTAATAAAATGACTACAAACTTTACAAAATGCACGCAAACTTAATAAAATGACTACAAACTTTACAAAATGCACGCAAACTTACCAAATGACTAGAAACTTAACAAAATGCACGCAAACTTTATGAAATGCACGCAAACTTAAAAAAAAAAATGTGTGTGCAAACTTCAGTAATAAAATGGTTTATAAAATGACTACAAAAAAGCCAAAAAAAAGCGGTCATGCGCACTTGATGAAGGAAGGCCAGGTTGCTGAGCATACGAAGCACGCGTTCTGCTTGAATTGGATCGGAGTTTGAGTTTACTATTTTCTTGCCTTCTTTATGCCTCTATGGAGATCAAAAACAATTCTATCTCTTAGTTTATACTTCTTTTTGTTGAATTACCAGAAAAGGTCACGTATCTTAACGCTGTTGCGACCGAAAGCGTTGATCAAATGAAAAGGTATAAATTGGCGGGTCTGTAATTCCTTGGGAATTATAGTGCGAGTTTAAAGTTTATAGCATAACAGATCCATATTGCCTTCAGGGAATACATTCTGTATCCTTAGGAAGAAAATCTGGTTGTCGTTTGCACAAGTGGTGAAGTTTTAAACGCGCATTTCCTCTAATAGGTGCCCGCCCCTTCGGTCAAAATAGCGCCCTCGCCTCCCCCCCCCCCCCCCAATCAAATAAGGAATTGTGGACCCGCCAATTTATACCTTTTCATTTGATCAACGCTTTCGGTCGCAACAGCATTAAGATACGTGATCTTTTCTAGTAATTCAACAAAAAGAAGTATAAACTAAGAGATAGAATTAAGAATTGTCCTTGATCTCCACTACGATAGAGGCATAAAAAAGGCAAGAAAATAGTAAACTCAAACTCACCGTCTCACCGGCCTTTCGCTCCAATCCAATTCAAGCAGAACGCGTGCTTCGTATGCTCAGCAACCTGGCCTTCCTTCATCAAGTGCGCATGACCGCATTTTTGACTTTTTTGTAGTAATTTTATTAAGTTTGCGTGCATTTTATAAAGTTTGCACACACTATTGTTTTTTAAGTTTGCGTGCATTTCATAAAGTTTGCGTGCATTTTATAAAGTTTGTAGCCATTTTATTAAGTTTGCGTGCATTTTATAAAGTTTGTAGTCATGTTATTAAGTTTGCGCGGATTTTATAAAGTTTGTTCGCGCATTTTTAAGTTTGCGTGCATTTTATTAAGCGCGTGTAGGTGATCACACCTTACGATGTAATTTGGATCCGCCACTGGTGAACATTAGCGTTAACTCATTCTCTAATGGGAGATTTATTGGCACCTTCAATGTGCGCGGATGGTTTGTTTGGATCCTAAAATGTTAATAAAAAAATGAAAAAATCAACTGATTATTAAACATTTAATGGATGGAGTGGTTAATAAAAAAAGAAAAAAGAAACAAATCAAATTATGTTAATACATGTAATGGAAACAGAAACCCATAAGTAGGTTGAAACGCGTAACGCGCGTTCACAGTTTCGAATATTCATTTTTTCATTAGTACCATATTTGGAAACCCCTCGGTCCCTCGGATTGGAAGCAAGTTGTTCTAGCGAATTGATTGGTTAATATGTTTATCTTGATTTTCCAAATATGGCTGTAACAACTTCTTAGCAAATCTAATAATCGGAAGCTTGTTTTGAAGCGTACAAGAGACAGATACACGTTTCAACCCACTTATGGGTTTCTGCTAGAAATAAGTGTAAACAAATTAAAGGACAGTGTTCCTCCGAACCCAGGGGGGGGGGGGGGGGGGGGAAGGTCCGCTTCCTAGTGATGGGCTAATGGGGATGTGCCGCTGGATGGGGTCGCATTTTCACGACTGGATTGACTATAATGGGGTTGCATTTTCAATAGAGTTACTAGAATGGGGTCGCAAATTGTCGGGATTTTTTGGGGTAAGAAAATTCTGGCAAGTATTTTTGGGTAGTTTTAGCTTGTAAATATTTTCGGCTAACAAATGTACCAGAAGGTTTGTAGGTGAAGAGTAAAGTCTCCTTCATTAAACAAATGTGTCAATTCATTTAAATTTGAGGATGACCTAGATAAAAGGGTTCCGAACTCAAGGTAGATGGCTAAACAGAATGTGACTAAGTTGGGATTACGAAATTTACATTTACTCAAAAGTGACTAAGATGGGGTCCATAATTGGCCACAAAATAGACTATAATGGGGTAGGGGTTCTGAGAGGACAGCGGCACATACCCAGCAAAAGTTGACCCAAGATTACGTACTGTCATGGACTGACACACGTAGTACTACAGACTCCGGTATGAAATGCGGACTGTGAACTAGGTACAAAAAAACTGTCTAAGTTTAAAGATGGCTGTGGATTGCATGAAATATCGATCAGTATAGTAATAGTAAACAGTTAAGGCCCGACCAACGCAACATCTTGCAACATTGTTTCGCGCAACATGTTGCACGCGTTTGACCACCATGTTGGATGGTGTTGGATGGTGTTGGATCAAGTTTCAGGGTGGCCAAACACGTTGCGCGCAACAATGTTGCAAGATGGTGCGTTGAAATGTTTCGTTCATTTGGCCGGGCCTTTGTGATTAACCATTACTGTTTGACTGTTTTTGAAACGACTTTTAAATGTTTTTTGACTGTTTTTGATACAGTTTTTTTCAGCACTTGAAACAAACAATTTTCATTATTAGTGGATAATTAACCATGTCTGTTTTATTTCGTTTGTTTTGTTTGTTTTCGTTTCCCATCGCCCGACCGAGCCAAGGTTTTGGAAAAGTGAAAACGGAAATATCAATCTTCTATGAAAAACAATGTGATCAACACTTAATCTTCTTTAAATAGATATCGCTATCCTTTACTTGCCTATATTTAAATCTGAAAGGTCTGAAATGTCTCTCGCGGCACGCCTTCGTTAGAAGTCGGGGCTCGCAAGAGACATTATGCATCAGTCAATTCCAGCAGTGCTCATCCCCCCGGGCATTAGTCGGGCAATCGCTCACGTTCGAATCCCGGGGGTCAGCATTAGCCTACCCTCAGTGTCCCCCGGAGCATTTCACATCCTCGTGTTTTGACCTCAAAAAATTCCTGGCTCCATTATAATTCTGACGAGAAATTTGTTGCGAACTTGCTCTAATCGGTTACTAGAGGAATTAGAAAACCGAGGGAAGCACCTCTCTGTTGACAGTTTGCCTTCAAATAACTTTTGGACGAATCTAGATTCGAAGAATGTTCCTTCTTAATTTATCCCGAGGCATTTGCGCAACCTTTTTGTCTCTGCCATGGCACATTTGCCATTTTTTTTACCAAGTGCTAATGCTGCTAAGTGTAAAAACTTGAATGCATAGCAAAGTTTAGTTCAGTTCTATTATTTATTTTATTTTAGAACATTTATCCCCAGAAAGCAGCCCCAGTGCGATATATTTGCTCTGTAGTCTCTTTCCTTGACCAACGTTATCACTTTTCTTAATGTCGATTATTAAACTATAAAATTGAAACGAAATTTTTATTTTATGAATAAAAAGGATTTGGGACTGAATATGTATCCTGTCATCAAAATAGACTGATACAGGTTTACCTCGGAAAAAGAAAACCTTTTGCTTTGCGTAGTTGGTTTTAACAGTTTCTTTGATTTCTGTGTTACAAACTCATCTACCACTTCCGTGTATCTTTCTACGATTAACTGTTAAGTTTTCTTTCGACTTCTATAAGTCCTGTTCTACTTATTTTCTTCTTTGGCTGGGCTGACCGTATACCATTTACAAGCACGGGAACGGTCAAGGAAAGAGACTAAAAAAAATTACAGAAGCAACGTTCGCGCAGTTAAAAAAAATCCTTTGGCCTTTCAAATCAAGAACGCGCCAAAGAAGCTGTGATAAGTGTACATGTAAGCTATCCCAGCCTGACTGCTGGCTGCCACCGTGATGACGTCACCGGCTTTAAGGTAAAACACTCCGCCTGTGGAAATCGTAAATTCATCCCTTCGCAACGACTTTTCGGGCGGATGAACCATGGCAATGACTTTGTTGTTCACAAGGATAGAAATCCTAACAGGTTTCCCTCTGTAAGCGCGCCAGTAAATCTGTTCGTAGATGTAGTATCGTCCAGGGATGGGCACAGTCAGTTTTCCGTCGTGGTACTTCATACCGCCTGCAAGGTGGCTGTATGGGGCGCTCAGAGTCCAGTCTTTGATCACTGCAAGAATTAAAAATAAAACTGAATTTAGCCATTCTTATGATCCTTTTAAGAACTGAAGTTGTTGTAGTTTCGTTTCTGTTTGTCACGAGATTGAATAGATTCTTTTGCATCAATTGGTCACATGACCTACTTCCTTAGACACGTTGGTCGTGGAAGTAAAGTCACTCGCTCACAATTGTGTGAGTTCATCAAAGATCTTATCCCACTGAAGATCTTTGCACCCTTTCTTTGTGGCAGTATCCAAAGTGAGAGATCTTTGCATCAAAGGTTGCTTTCTACTTCCTCTTCTGCTCATTCCCCTTCCGTAACTTTGGATACTTCTTTTTTTTCTGAGAGCCATTTGTCTGAATCAGCTTTCCTCTATATCGCTTAAGCTCTCTTAGGTGTAAAGGAATGGGAGTTATATTTTCTTTGAGAAAAACAACTGATGGATATAAAAATTGCCAAAGTTACCTTTGTTCACTTGATAAGTGACATCTCCTTTATTTGCACCTTCAATGTGCGCGGATGGTTTGTTTGGATCCTAAAATGTAAACACAATAATTGAGTAGCATGAAAAGACAAATCAACTGATTAACATGTATAAAGGGAAAAGCAGTTAATAAAGAGAAATATAAACAAATTGAAGGGACAGTGTTCCGCCAAAATATTCGCTGATCTAATTCCTTTGTTATGATCATATTGCTAAATGCCACAAAGTATAATAGAGCAGTTTTTGAGTGTGGTAAAACCAAAACCAAAGTAATTACTCTGACCAATCACAGCAGTCGTAAACAACCCGATGAACCAATCAAAGCTCGAAGCAATTACATGCCGGCGGCGCCAAGCGCGGGAAAACGCGTGCGAGCAAGTCACGATTGGTTTTGGTTTTACTTCTGATTGGTCGAGAAAGTGGCACGAGATTTTGTAGCCAATCACAAAGCGTAGCAATGAAAACCCAAAGCAATTGTGTAATTACTTTTCACACTCAATTGAAAACTGCTCTAATATAAGTAAATTGGTTAAAAAGTTTCTTGTGAGCAAAACGGAACAAGCAGTCTGTTAGGGATAAGGTACCGTAATTACAACGATGAAAGTGGATTGCAGTTCATCAAATTTGATCAGTTTCATGACATACGGTCTAGAATTAAAAACTTGCCATTCCGGTGGAATTTAGTTTCTTTAGTTTATTTTTGTTTCTATTCCAAGAAATCATAAAGCAAACCTTCAAGCAATCTACTGACCATACAACATGTTATAAAACATACAAGGGACGAAGTTCAGTTAAAGAGTGTTCAAGGTGATCTGGAGCCTCTTCGGCAATAAACTGGCTTCTGTATCCTATCGAATTTATTTTAAAAAGCTAAATTATCACAACATTAATTCATGCATTTGCTGCTAAAACACACAGCAATGAAAGTGAAATGATGCAACATTTACAACTGGTCCGCGCAGTTAAGAAACTAGCTTTTTACTTCGCAGGTGCAACTGGACAAAACATAGAAAAGAAGAAACGAAAAATACAAGTCAAGTAAAGAAAACTAATAAACAAAAAGTCGTGGAATACTAAGTTTAATAACAGAAATGCTTGGCAAAAATAAAAATAAATGCCTGACCTGTAGACTACACCTGCAAGATCCTCCTTTTCCTGCATCCCCCTTATCACCTTTCATTCCTGTGTCCCCTTTATCGCCCTTTTCACCCTAAAATATACCAGAAAAGATAAGTTTTAGCGCTTCTTTCTTCCCCTAGTTCATGATCAGCTAGGGTATTTTAATCCGGCGCCCAATCAACATTTTTGATTTAGTGATATACAGACCATAAGTGTTTTCAAGAAAAATTAAAACGACGCCACCACGCCCGTATCCCAACAAGGATACAGTGAATTGTGATGAGAAAACCTTTTATCACAACTCAATGAGTTTAGAGAATTGATTGTATCCAGGATGAATTTTACGGCCATCGGATTTGCCTAAAACTCACTTTTATTTCAGAGAACATATTTTTAAAAGAGAAAAAAGACTGAGTTGCACTGAAGAAGGGTTTTGAATGATACCCAGAAATATCGGCAAAGTGCATTTTTCAGTTTTTAATCATGATTCATGAGTAATCTTATGTGTTTTTTTTTCTGGAAGCAATTGTCTTACACAGAATGTTTTTTTGTTTATTTAAAGGAGAAACTGTGGATATATAAAAGAAAATTTTAGTTATACCTTAGTAGCGTCTCCGCCGCGGCCGACATTTATATTGATTGGATTTCCTGGGGTCGCACAAACCTTCTGCGAAGTGAACGATATAAAATTATGATATAAAACGATATAAAATTACAAAATGGAGATATGACGTAAATACGTACTTCTAAAACATTGAGCAATTTTACTGTAAAAAGCTTAGAGTAAAGCTTCGAAATTTAGTTGCGGCTCGTGGGTCGTAGGAAAATGGTTTTGAAAGCAATAACTAACTAGAAATTGATATTAATCTTACTGATCCTTACTTGGTTGCCAGATGTATTTCCCGCTCGGCAGAAACACAAGTTGGTGCAAACCAAAGCAACGAAGATAAAAACAAACTTCATTTCAACACCTGACTTGACTCTCTATGAAATGAGAATAGAGACTGAATGAAGGACATGAGAAATGATTGCTTAATTTATTACCGCGTGTTGATAAAGGACAGCTATCCGAAAAGAAACACGAAAATCCTTTTCCAAACACTACTACTGTTTGAAGCATGATACAATGATAACATGTGACGTGATCTTCATTATATTTTATTCATATTTACTCAACTTGAAGAACTTGTATTTCGTTCGTGTTGAAAATGTCGCCGGACTGAATTGTTCAGTCTTCTTCATAGCCCTGAAACGTTATTAGTAGGTAAATCCAAAAAGTACCTTGAGAAAAAATATATGTGCTAACGCAACGTAACAACCTATAAAACGTTTCACCCTTCTACAATGTCTGCGTGCATGTGGTGTGGGTTAATCGTTGGATTTTTTTAAAAAAAATATGCACGAAATATATCAGAATGTAGCACGGCGTAGCCATCTACGATTCCTTTTTTCAAAACGTGCAACGAACCTAGATTCACAGATATATTTACTTTCACTACAGCATAATTTGTAGTTCCTGTTTCTTCGTTTTATGTAGATAGATAGATAGAAACTTTATTAAAGTGTCAAAAGCCATCTAGCTAGGGAAAAAATCCCTTACTAATTTGGGGACACCAATTAGGGAAAAATTTACAAACTAAAAACTATATACAGTAATATATAAAAAATTTACAGTTATCTAATTGCAAGATATGTAATAAAAAATATATAAAAATCAAGAGAAACAGAGGCTACAGCCTGCGCAGCCATCATCTAAAAGTTCAGTTATATTGAATGTGTATGCTATGCTATTAATTCTTCAACTGATCTTCATTTTGCAATATACACACCCGGCAGGAAACGTCCTTCTGTACCATTTCACCAGCTGTAAACCTTTGCAGAAAAGTTCCGCTCGATAGCTTTCACTCACCGCTTGCGAATAAACCCAATTAGTCGGATCTCAAATGTTTGCACCACTTTGTATACAATATAAGAAAACCACTCCGGCTCAGAATGTAGTGCTCAAAAGCTTTCACTTGACGGCGGTTGAAGTCCGCTTAGGAGTTCGTTCATTCAAAACATGATTAGCTAGAACAACCTGTCCTTTTACAGTACGATAAAGAGCACGATAGAAAAGTAGTGCTCAATAGCTTTCACTGTGCCACTGCATTCACAGACTCCGGTTGGCAGCATAAATACTAGAATGATCACGCTTAATGCATTTCGTCCACAGGCTCAAAAAAAGCCATACTTTGGGAATGAAGGGATTATTATAAGTTTGCCAAGAATGGCTGTGCTATGCTAGTGAAAACTTTCGCAAAGACTCAAAATAGCTAGACCCATGACAAGAGATTATGAGAATCTATGAAAAGAACTTTGAAAATAAACTGTAATGTTCGGAGAAAATCATGTAGTGTTTTTCGTCCGTATTTAGGGAATATTGGTCTCCTTTTCTGAACCTTTATAGAGACGACCCACCCGAGACAAAGCGGACTATGTAAGGCTAACCTATGGTAAATAACTTGCGTGAAAAGCTCAAGTTAAAGGATTATAGTAATTGAGAAACAAAAGAAATTTTAAACCATAAGCTATAGCTGGCACATTTGAAGCAATTTAACCGCGACAACTTCGCGATCGCAGAATTGAAACTCCGCTAATATAGTACTGAATGTGCTAACTCTTTCTTCAGGCTAGATTTGTGGATGAGAACGCGGGGCCATCAGTCAAATGAACGCTATCTGATTGAGCAGTACTTTCCTGTAGAGCTTACGATGAAACCGCCCAGTGTGTGAACATTCATGTTTTGTTCATGGCCACCGTTAGGAATTGAAGGGTTAAAACAGTTTACTAGGGTTATAAACAGTTCTAAACACAAGCGCATGCACAAGAGTTTAAAAGCATCCATCTGTTCGGCGCTTGGCTCAAAAGATATTCGGATCTGACTGCGGATACACTTTCGTAACATCGAAAAATTTAACGCCTTTTTTTTTTTTCCGGCGGAGGGATAAAAAATGTCGTTTTGGGTACGAAATAAGATCAGCAAGATGGTTTTCAGAAAGATAAGAGCAGCTGGTAAATTCGGGACGGATAAGATTCCTTTCGCTAAATATTCTGCCGCTGAAATATTCAGCTAAACGAACCGAAAACCTGAAGCTGTGTTAGCGTTCACATAGTTTCCTTTAAAGGCACTAAAATGATACAGAAAAAGGGTACAACGCCATTCCAAGTATTTTCCTGATCATTCATCGTCAGCTTCCCATGATTTTTAGCACTGAAAGAACTGATTGCCAATCTTTTACTTTTCGCGGGAACAAATTTTCGCGAATTCGGATTTCAAACTTTACCGAACAATTTTCGCGGATCTTGGTTTTTCTCGTACGGTACTTGTATTCCCTTATATATATGCGCGAGAAAACCTCAAAATGGCTGCTCGATTTTCAACACTGTATAAACAGCAACCCTTCCATTATTTTTAATGGCCGGGTGGCATAAATATGGCATTGCAGATGCCCTTGAGAATGGTGTCCCTAGCTTCGGACGACCCATTTTTATAAACCAAACAGTTCATGTGTGCCTCATTGTCTATAGTTTTTATCCAATTTGCCCAGGGACTAGACTTCTCTAGTTCTCAAAGTCCCTTCCAATACTAATAATATTCGATAAGTTAGGTTCTTCGCGACTAATTCCTCGCGCAAATTTATCTAATAAAACACGACTAACAAAGCGATGGTCGACTTGTAACAAGTCTACTGACCCGGAGACCACAGAGCTTCGTTGTGTGAGCATCTACAAAACGTTTTACTCTTTGTTTTGTTGCAGTTGTAAAGAAGATGGTCGTAATATTGTTTTTAGTCAATTTAATAGAACTTCAATGATATCAATTAATGGAGAAAATTTTCGTTTTTTTTCCGCTGGAGTTTATTTTTGTGGGATCTTTTTTTGTGTTCGTTGGACTCACCCGCGAAATTAGCGAAAAGTAGATCTCGCGAAAATTTCATGCCACACGGCAATCGCTCATTTTAATTCAAATATTCCTTTTATCCAACCTTTACTGAAATAAACAGACACTGACACTGACTTCCTGCGGTTTAAAAACTCGTTCTCTACCGAAACAGTCGTTCTAACGTATAGCAAAAAGCTTAGAAAGGTTAAACGGTTTTAATAGTAAGCAAGCTGCAATCACCGCCGCATTCAATTTTTGTCTAAAAGGCCGCTGTGACTGAGCAGTCATAAAACGCGCGCGCACACTTGTAGAATTTCGGAAATGTCAGGGAAACGCGGTAAATGATGCTACATGTAATATGGTGAACAATGTGTGAGAGCACTCAGTATGAAGTGAAATGAAATGTAAATATAATATTTCTGAGTGGTGAGAAGAGTGAAACCCTTACAAATCCCTCTGGACTGCAAGTCCAAGAAAGGATATGCAGATTACAAGAAACAAAGTAAAAATCTTAGAACCTGTGTAGATTGCGAGCAGTCTCTTATTTTTATTTTATTTTATTCGCAGCTTTGCCGTCCATCGCTCGTAGGTCGCGCGCGCGCTCCACGAACTAAAGAAAAATAAGACACTACTCGTAATCTAGAACCTGCGCAGTTGAAATATACAACTCGAATAGTTCCAATCCTTACACGACAATGGAGAGAATTGTTTTTGAACTAAAAATGTTAAAACAAAACCATAAAAGCCTGAAAAATGAATATTAAACGCATCTTTGTTCATGGTCATGGATTCTTCTCTCGTTAAGAATTTGCGTAACTTTTTTTCCGATTACGCTTGTATGTGTGACAAAGATGGCATTTCACAGTTTATTTACAAAAAAACTAGAGCTAAACGGTAGAGTCTACCTTCTATAGCTTAGAAGGAGGTCGGACACTTATTGAGAATTATATAACTTAATGTCGACACATGTTTAAGTGTAAAAAAGAAAATCTAAAATCCCCACTCAGGATTGAACCTGTGAGCTCAGCTAGGCTTTGGCTTACATAGCCTACCGTACCACTGTATCACACTGTACCACCTAGCTTCTCGAGTTGCTTAGTCCTAAATTTAACTATATAAACTGCTAACCCCAACCTCAACTGAAAGCTAACCAGTTACTTCGTTATATAAGTCTCAATAAGGTGTCCAACCTCCTTCTGAGTTATGGACTCTTGACTCTTCCAAACTAAACAGTGTTTAGTCTTTTCTATTAAAGGTGTCTTTGTTTCAGGTTAATTGGAACCGTTTTCGCGCGTGGACAGTACGACAAATGAACTTGATGACACAAACAAATTCGTTCAATAATCAACTACGATCTAGCAAAATCATCTTAGAAAAATACATTGCTGTTCGCGCAAATAATTACACTGAACCGTTTCTGTACGTGCAAAGTGGACGGAGTTTATTTAATTAATAGCCAATCTTTTGTGATCTTCTTTTCTCCTACTGTTTGCACACTTTTGGTTCTTTATGACCAGCATGTACATAATCGATCCTTTACCTCCTTGCGCATAATTCGTGTTATGTAATGTTGGTAGTGTGTATGTTATTGCACCTAGTACTTGATTGTGTACGTATGTAATCTAGCATCAATAAACTGAACTTACAGGATATGAAAACGTTTTTCTAGCTGAATATAGAACTGTCAGAAAATTGAAGCATAATCCAGCTGCCGGGCCTCGAGCTTTTTAATAAAATATATTCCCATTAAACACTTTTTTGTCACTGACGCTAAATCCGTCTGATCGGTTTTGTTTTTCTGTCGGTGAAAACTTGCAAATTTTGACCCAGCTCATTCAGTGCTGAAAAACACAAACAAGAAGATTTCGACAGACAGACCATTGAAAAGCTCTACTTAAGTTTGTTTGACATTTTGTCGCGACTTTGTTCCTTTTTCTAGTCGGCTTGTGTAAATAAAATTAATTTGCATATTATGATTTCAAGTGTAAAAATATATAGCACCGCTAAAAGTTGTAATGGTGCATATCTTAGCTGAGAACTTGAACCAGAAATTGAAATAAAAAAATGTAAGTAATAAAATGTAAAAAAAATGTAAGTAATAAAAAAATGGCAACATGAATTTAAGTGACATTCCTCGTAATATTCAGCTTTGGAAACGGGAAATATTACGCTATAGTGTGTACGATCGATTACAAAAGAAAGTGAACTTGCTAATTTTAAAATGGTACTCCAAATTTCGTAAAAATACCCAACCCCCAAGAAAAGCGAACAGTGTTTAGTTCGTCGATGTACTTCCGTGTGTTATTTTATACAGTTTTCTCTTGTACTAAACAATTTAAACAAACAAAAGGTAAAACAGAGATTGAAACGGGACCACAGAGCCAAGAAATTTTCAAGATTTAATAATATACAGCCTTCACAGACAGACAGCCTTAAATCAGTACTTGAATGCAGACACACAACAGCTGGATTTGCGTATCCACGCTCCTGACGTACTCACTTCTGCGATCAGGCAGCTCTATTTTTGTTCTTTTTGGTAATTGAACCATTCCTGCGAGAAACGCGAGCGACTCATGTTCGTTTTGCTAAATTAGGTAACATAGTTTCGAAAGCATATGTTTCGCAGTTCGTAAAACATCGTTAGCAAATCTTGCTCCTCC
Source organism: Cladopsammia gracilis (assembly GCA_022457155.1). Classification (NCBI taxonomy): domain Eukaryota; kingdom Metazoa; phylum Cnidaria; class Anthozoa; order Scleractinia; family Dendrophylliidae; genus Cladopsammia; species Cladopsammia gracilis. The sequence goes on along the minus strand of JAJGOT010000047.1, from coordinate 2,254,077 downwards.
GCCGCAAGGAAATCTACCGAGACAGCTCCAAACATTCTTTCTTCCTGTACTCAAATCTTGCTTTCGTGACGCATATAACCACATATAAAATTTCTCTATTATTTGTGATAGCTAGGCCCCGAGAGTAACGAATTAAATGAAAGGATATGCTTAAATTCGGCCGAATCCCTGAAATTACTGCCCTACCGGTACCGTATAAATGTAGGCCAAACGCCTGTGAACTATAAGATTGCGAAATACTGTAGAGGTTATATTCAGCGCGGTCTTTTTCTGAAGTTGTTTAATACGGCTGAGTATTTTTAGGAGTCAGTTTTTACTTTTTGGAACCTCGCGCTGAATAAATTGTTTATTATACGACAATCATCGTCTTATAAATCTAACTTTTTGAATGTATTTTTCCTTGCGCGCGTAAGAAGAGTGCAATAACGTGTCATATGTGTAAAAAACTACGAACAGGCAAGTCTATTACCGTTTGTAATGTTACCCTTAAACACGAGAAACTTTAACGATTTTGAACTTAGAGCAACATTGCCTCTGTTCTTTTTTAAGATAACTGAAGAACTTTTCTTTGATTTAATGGAATAGTGTATGCCATATTAGTATACGATAGACCGACTTCTGTTAATTACTGTAAATGCAGTTTATTTACCTTTCTTTCCTGTTAGTGAGCAAACCGTATTTTCTTCCCTGTCGGTCATCAGTGTTGTTGAATGAAGATGTTGCGTTTTGCTTCCTTGTTGCATCGGCGTTTACCATAATAATGATTTGGGTGTTTAGGAATAATTAAAAGCTCCCAAATTGCTGAAAAAGAAGTGGGTTGTTGCAAGGATAATCTTTTAAAGAAGATACAAAGGCAGGCGAAGGTTGCCGCCGTAATCAAAACTGATAATCTCGAAATTTATTCGAGTCCAAAGCAATCTTGTACCCAGTTTTTACAACGGACAAGCGAGCAATGAGTACGTCATTCCCGCCAAATCACTTAACGCAGTTTCGAACGTTGTGTATCGATACAAAAGTTTATTATTATTTCATTTCATTTCTGCAATGTTTTGTTTGCATTTTACCGATGTGTACTTGCGACCCAGAGACTGTGGGCTTGACCGGGGCCACTGTCCCTTAGACTCTCTAACAGGACCGCAGCTTGTGTGTTATTTATTTTAGGGGTGGTGACTTTAATTTGCGAGAAGTGAAGAAACCAATTTTCCTTGCGAGCGCAAACCTTTTAAAAAGCGAGACCAAGATCGAGACTCATAGACACGTAGCCTGGGTACCGGTTTTTCTCTCGCGGCACGCTTTCGTAAGAAGTCGGGGCTCCAGCAGTGTTCATCCCATCTTCCCCCCGGGCGTTTGTCGGGCCGAGTCCGCTACGTTCGAATCCCGTCAGTTCTCAATGCGTATTGGGTGTTTCTTGGTTTTGCGGGAAGCCATTGTTGGTTAGCTTTTGTGTTGTGGTGTGGGTATTGCTCAGTGTCATTTGAATCTTTTGTTTTACGTCATTTGGTGATCACACCATCCGCAACACCGAGAAACTACCATTTTTTTTACCTCAAAGAATCCTGGCTCCATTATATTTCTGACGAGAAATTTGTTGCGAACTTACTCTAATCGGTTACTAGAGAAAGTAGAAAACCGAGGGAAACACTTCTCTGCTGATTCAGGTTGCCTTCGAAGAATGTTCCTTCTTTATTTACCGCGGGGCATTTGCACAACATTTTTGTCCCTGCCACGGGGCATTTGCCAGTTTTTTCTTTTTATCAAATTCTGATGCTGATAAGCATGAGAACTTGAATGTATAGCAACGTTTTGCTCAGTTTTATTATTTATTTGAAATCACCCATAATGAAATAATAGCTTACAACACCTTCGCTTTTTGGTGGGCGGGTGCTAAAAAGTTTGTTGACGTTTTAGTCGCCATTTTGTTTTCGCCAAACGTTGGACACCTTTCAGCCCAAACTCGTCTCCAGGGCCCTATCCACGTTCAAAATGGCGGATGATAAAACAAAAATCAGCAGGAACTACCCTTAGGTTAGCATTCGATACCACCAACCTAAACCACCTCAGACACTTATTGAGACTTATTTAATGTAATGTCGACACTTAGAATTTTATTTTCAGTCAATGTGTAAGTGTAGAAAAGAAAATCTAAAATCCCTAATTCAGGATTGAACCTGTGACCTCAGCTAGGTTTAGGCTTACATAGCCTAAAAAAAACTTTAACACGCAAGGCTGATCAGACAGCAAATTCGTTCGATTTCTTTTAATAATAATTAATATATTTAATAATATTTGGGCAAATATTATTAAAAGAAATCGAACGAATTTTCTGTCTGATCAGCCTTGCATGTTAATTTATTTAGTTCATTGCTGATCCTGATCTGCTCAAAGATCCAGCTACATTTTGCTACTGTTTGTTCAAGTGGTCCTTGCATTTTTACGGAAGTCATTGGAATTACATAGCCTACACTACCAGTGTGGTGTACGCGGATGGGAATCAAAAGCACGTGGGTAAACACATGAGTCACTTCCAGTTCTTTACGTCCTTTAATATTCGTCGGCTCATTCAGCGCTCACCACGAGCGGAATACATCGCCTACAACTTTCCATTCAAAACATCTGTGCCACCGCAGCAGAAAAGTACAAAACAGGAAAACATCTAAGGACTACATCGCTAGAATCGACAGGAACTTAAAATTTCGTGGCTGAACTCTAGAATCTAAAAATCACGTGAGTTACAAAAACAAAGAAAATAAATTATAATAATTAATCTTGGCGGGAAAAGACACGACAACCAGAGTATACCACCTAGCTGCTCAGATTGCTCAAGCCTAAATTTAACTATATGAATGCTAATCCTAACCTTACCTGAAAGCGAACCAGTTAATCCGTTATATAAGTCTCAATAAGGTGTCCGAGGTGGTTTTGGTGGATGGAATCTTATGCTATTACATGGCTTTATTTTAGAACATTTATCCCCAGAAAGCTGCTCCAGTGCGATATATTCGCTTTTGTAGTCTCTTTCCTTGACCAACGTTATCACTTTTCTTAATTTCGATTAATAAACTTAAAAATTGTAATAATAACCCGGATACATTATGAATAAAAAGGGTTTGGGAATATGTATCCTGTCATCGAAATAGAAATACTCCTTTACCTACCTTTGCCGAAAAAGAAAACCCTTTGCTTCGCGTAGTTGGTTTTAACAGCTTCTTTAGTTTCTGTGTTACAAACTCATCTACCTCTTCCGTGTATTTTTCTGTCATTAACTGTTAAGTTTCTTCGACTTCTAAGATGGATCAGTTCTACTTCAATATTTTCTTTTTCGGTTGGCCCATAATACGAGATGGCCTTACATTTACAAAGACGGGAAGAGTCAAGGAAAGAGATTAAAAAAATACAAAAGCAACGTTCGCGCAGTTAAAAAAAACTCCTTTGGCTTTTCAAATCAAGAACGCACCAAAAAAGGTGTGATAAGTGTACATGTAAGCTATTCCAGCTCTGTTTGTGGCTGCCATTGTGATGACGTCACCGGCTTTAAGATAAAACACCCCGCCTGTAGAAGTTGAGAAATCGTCTCTTTTCAGTGCGTAAGGTGGTTGAACCAGGGCGACGACTTTGTTGTTCACAAGGATAGAAATCCTAACAGGTTTCCCTCTGTAACCGCGCCAGTACATCTGTTCGTAGATGTAGTATCGTCCAGAGATGGGCACAGTTAGTTTTCCGTCGTGGTACTTCATACCGCCTGCAAGGTGGCTGTATGGGGCACTCAGAGTCCAGTCTTTGATCACTGCAAGAATTAAAAATAAAACTGAATTTAGCCATTCTTATGGATCCTTTTAAGAACTGAAGTTGTTGTAGTTTCGTTTCTGTTTGTCATGAGATTGAATCGATTCTTTTGCATCAATTGGTCACATGACCTACTTCCTTAGACACGTTGGTCATGGAAGTAAAGTCACTCGCTCACAATTGTGTGAGTTCATCAAAGATCTTATCCCACTGAAGATCTTTGCACCCTTTCTTTGTGGCAGTATCCAAAGCGAGAGATCTTTGCATCAAAGGTTGCTTTCTACTTCCTCTTCTGCTCATTCCCCTTCCGTAACTTTGGATACTTCTTTTTTTTCTGAGAGCCATTTGTCTGAATCATCTTTCCTCTATATCGCTTAAGCTCTCTTAGGTGTAAAGGAATGGGAGTTATATTTTCTTTGAGAAAAACAACTGATGGATATAAAAATTGCCAAAGTTACCTTTGTTCACTTGATAAGTGACATCTCCTTTATTTGCACCTTCAATGTGCGCGGATGGTTTGTTTGGATCCTAAAATGTAAACACAATAATTGAGTAGCATGAAGAGACAAATCAACTGATTAACATGTATAATGGGAAAAGCAGTTAATAAAGAGAAATATACACAAATTGAAGGGACAGTGTTCCGCCGAAATATTCGCTGATCTAATTCCTTTGCTATGATCATATTGCCAAATGCCACAAAATATAATAGAGCAGTTTTCAATTGAGTGTGGTAAAACCAAAACCAAAGTAATTACTCTGACCAATCACAGCAGTCGTAAACAATCCAATGAACCAATCAAAGCTCGAAGCAATTACATGCCGGCGGGCGCCAAGCGCGGGAAAACGCGTGCGAGCAAGTCACGATTGATTTTGGTTTTACTTCTGATTGGTCGAGAAAGTGGCGCGAGATTTTGTAGCCAATCACAAAGCGTAGCAATAAAAAACCAAAGCGATTGTGTAATTACTTTCGATACTCAATTGAAAACTGCTCTAATATAAGTAAACTGGTTAAAAAGTTTCTTGTGAGCAAAACGGAACAAGCAGTTTAAGGATAAAGTGCCGTAATTACAAAGACGAAATTGGATTGCAGTTCATCAAATTTCAGATAAGTTTCGTGACAGGCGGTCACGTGATCAAGAATACAAAATTGCCATTCCGGTGGAACTTAGTTTTTTTAAGTTCTTTTCCATTCCAAGATATCATAAAGCAAGCCTTTAAACAATCTCCTGGCCATACGACACGTTCAGTGACAAAACATGTATGGGATGAAGTTCAGTTAAAGAGTATTCAAGGTGATCTGGAGCCCCTTCGGCAATAAACTGACTGATATTCTATATCGAATTTATTGTTGCTAACACACAGCAATGAAAGTGAAATGATGCAACATTTGCAACTGGTCGCAGTTAGGCAACTAGCTTTTTACTTCGCGGGTGCAACTGGACAAAACATAGAAAAGAAGAAACGAAAAATACAAGTAAGGAAAGAAAACTAATAAAACAAAAAGTCGTGGAATAATAAGTTTAATAATAGAAATGCTTGGCAAAAATAAAAATAAATGCCTGACCTGTAGGCTACACCTGCAAGATCCTCCTTTTCCTGCATCTCCCTTATCACCTTTCATTCCTGTGTCCCCTTTATCGCCCTTTTCACCCTAAAATATACCAGAAAAGATAAGTTTTAGCGCTTCTTTCTTCCCCTATATCATGATCAGCCAAGGTATTTTAATCCGGCGCCCAATCAACATTTTTGATTTAGTAATATACAGACCATAAGTGTTTTTAAGAAAGATTAAAACGCCACCACACCCGGATCCTAACAAGGATACAGTGAATTGTGATGAGAAAACCTTTTACCATACAACTCAATGAGTTTAGAGAATTGATTGTATCCAGGATGAATTTTACGGCCATCGGATTTGCCTAAAACTCACCTTTATTTCAGAGAACATATTTTTAAAAGAGAAGCAAGAGTTGCCCTGAAGGTTTTTGAATGATACCTAAATATCGGCAAAGTGCACTTTCCAGTTTTTAATCATGATTCATGAGTAATTTTATGTGTTTTTTTTTTCTGGAAGCAATTGTCTTACACAGAATGTTTTAAGTGATAGATACAATATGAGCGGGAGATCTGTATGGGTATTTACAATGGCGAGCCGAAGGCGAGCCATTGTAAATCCCATACAGATCGGACGCGAATATTGTATCTGACTTGTGAAATGAATGTCATACAAAGTGTGAGGAATGTTGTTTACATTCAATTTGATTGGCTGTTATATGGATGAAGTTAATCCGATGAACGCAAAGGGATTAGCATAACATTTATTTCGTTGCAGAAGAGCAAAATGGCGTCCACGCGCTTTCGTCCTCCGAAACGTTTATCGGAAGAAAGTTCTCTGCTCAAGGATGTGACTCCCCAAAACACTAAAAACAGCACGAAGTGGGCCGTTAAAATATTTGAACAGTGGCAGCAGGCAAGGGCTAACAAAAAAACCGAAAATGAGACTGTAGGCCTTGGAGGCGAGAAACTGCAAGGTGGAAAACGTTCAAGAATTAAGCTGCAAGCTGGAGGTTATGACAGCGGAAACAGTAAACTTTTGGCTTAGTAAATTTATTGGCGAAGTAACAAATCAATGCGGCGGTCGATATCCCCCGAAAACGCTCTATTTACTGGCCTGTGGCATAAATCGTTATTTAGTTATTTAGTGAAAAGTAAATAAATGGAAGGGGGCTCTTCAAGCTAGTGGCTGAGTTACATATACATAATTGGTATTCTGCATCAGTTACAGAATACTAATTAGCTTCATTAGTATTCTGTATCTAGATACAGAATACTAATGAAGCTAATTAATATTCTGTATTCATTCATCAACCCCAACATTTCCCTGCTACCTATTCAAACCCTCCCCGTGCTTTCAGACAGTTTGTATATGTATTGGGATAAACAAAGGTATACATGTAACTTGAATACTGTTGTTGGATTGGTCATCACCCTCATGAATTATTAATGAATTTTACAAGTCTATTTAAAGGAGAAACTGTGGATATATAAAAGAAAATTTTAGTTACCTTACTAGCGTCTCCGCCGCGGCCGACATTTATATTGATTGGATTCCCTGGGGTCGCACAAACCTTCTGCGAAGTGAACGATATAAAATTATGATATAAAACGATATAAAATTACAAAATGGAGATATGACGTTAATACGTACTTCTAAAACATTGAGCAATTTTACTGTAAAAAGCTTAGAGTAAAGCTTCGAAATTTAGTTGCGGCTCGTGGGTCGTAGGAAAATGGTTTTGAAAGCAATAACTAACTAGAAATTGAATCTTACTGATCCTTACTTGGTTGCCAGATGTATTTCCCGCTCGGCAGAAACACAAGTTGGTGCAAACCAAAGCAACGAAGATAAAAACAAACTTCATTTCAACACCTGACTTGACTCTCTATGAAATGAGAATAGAGACTGAATGAAGGACATGAGAAATGATTGCTTAATTTATTACCGCGTGTTGATAAAGGACAGCTATCCGAGAAGAAACACGAAAATCCTTTTCCAAACACTACTATTGTTTGAATCATGATGCAATGATAACTTATGACGTGATCTTCATATTTTATTCATCCTTACTCAACTTGATGAACTTGAATTTTGTTCGTGTTGAAAATGTCGACTGAATTGTTCAGTCTTCTTCATAGCCCCGAAACGTTATTGGTAGGTAAATCCAAAAAGTACCTTGAGAAAAAACATATGTGCTAACGCAACGTAACAACCTATAAAACGTTATTGATTTATTCATTAAACTTTTCACCCTTCAACAATGTTTGAGTACATTTGCTGTGCGTTAATCGTTGAATTTTTTCTCAAAACTATGCACGAAATATATCAGAATGTAGCACGGCGTAGCCATCTACGATTCGTTTTTTCAAAACGTGCAACCTAGATTCACAGATATATTTACTTTCACTACAGCATAATTTATAGTTCCTGTTTCTTCGTTTTATGTGTATGCTATGCTATTAATTCTTCAACTGATTCATTTTGCACTATACACACCCGGCAGGAAACGTCCTCCTGTATCATTTCACCAGCTGTAAACCTTTGCAGAAACGTTCCGCTCAATAGCTTTTACTCACCGCTTGCGAATAAACACACTGAGTTAGTCGGATCTCAAATGTTAGAACCACTTTGTATACAATAAGAAAACCACCTCAGAATGTAGTGCTCAAAAGCTTTCACTTGACGGCGGTTAAAGTCCGCTTAGGAGTTCGTTCATTCAAAACATGATTATATAGCTAGAACAACCAGTCCTTTTACAGTACGATAAAGAGTACGATAGAAAAGTAGTGCTCAATAGCTTTCACTGTGCCACTGGTCATACTTTCAGATTTCATCCACAGACTCCGGTCGGCAAACGTTTCTTGTACAGCATAAATACTAGAATGATCACGCTTAATGCATTTCGTCCACAGGCTCAAAAAAGCCATACCTTGGGAATCAAGGGATTAATCAGGACAAGTTTGCCAAGAATGGCGGTGCTATGATAGTGAAAACTTTCGCAAAGATTCAAAATAGCTAGACCCATGACAAGAGATTATGAGAATCTACATGAAAAGAACTTTGAAAATAAACTGTAATGTTCGCAGAAAATCATGTAGTGTTTTTCGTCCGTATTTAGGAAATATTGGTCTCCTTTTCTGAACCTTTATAGAGACGACCCACCCTAGACAAAGGGGACTATGTAAGGCTAACCTATGGTAAATAACTTGCGTGAAAAGCTCAAGTTAAAGGATTATAGTAATTGAGAAACAAAGAAATTTTAAGCAATAAGCTATAGCTGGCACATTTAAAGCAATTTAACCGCGACAAATTCGCGATCGCGGAATTGAAACTACGCTCATGTAGCCGCTGAATGTGCTAACTTTTTCTTCAGTCTAGATTTCAAGTGGATGAGAACGCGGGGCCATCAGTCAAATGAACGCTATTGAGTAATACTCAGTTCCTGTAGCGCTTAGGATGAAACCCCAATATATGAACATTCACTGATGAAAGTTATTGAGTAGTACGTTTTGTTCATGGCCACCGTTTAGAATTGAAGTGTTAAAACAGTTTACGAGGGATATAAACAGATCTTTTACTTTCGCGGGAACAAATTTTCGCGAATTCGGATTTCAAACTTTACCAAACAATTTTCGCGGAACTTGGTTTTTCTCGTACGGTACTTGTATTCCCTTATATGTATGCGCGAGAAAACCTCAAGATGGCTGCTCGATTTTCAACACTGTATAAACAGCAACCCTTCCATGACTTCCATTATTTTTAATGGCCGGGTGGCATTGCAGATGCCCCTAGACGACCCATTTTTATAAACCAAACAGTTCATGTGTACCTCATTGTCTATAGTTTCGATAAGTTAGGTTCTTCGCGACTAATTCCTCGCGCAAATTTATCTAATAAAACACGACTAACAAAGCGAAGGTCGACTTGTGACAAGTCTACTGACCCGGAGACCACAGAGCTTCGTTGTGTGAGCATCTACAAAACGTTTCTACTCTTTATTTTGTTGCAGTTGTAAAGAAAATGGTCTTAATATTGTTTTTAGTCAATTTAATAGAAATTCAATGATATCAATAAATGGAGTAAATTTTCGTGTTTTTTTTTCCGCTGGAGTTTATTTTTGTGGGATCTTTTTTTGTGGATCGTTGGACTCACCCGCGAAATTCGCGAAAAGTAGATCTCGCGAAAATTTCATGCCACACGGCAATCGCTCATTTTAATTCAAATATTCCTTTTATCCAACCTTAACTGAAATAAAACAGACACTGACACTGACTTTCTGCGGTTTAAAAACTCGTTCTCTACTGAAACAGTCGTTCTCACGTATAGCAAAAAGCTTAGAAAGGTGAAACGGTTTTAATAGTAAGCAAGCTGCAGTCACCGCCGCATTCAATTTTTGTCTAAAAGGCCGCTGTGACTGAGCAGTGATAAAACGCGCGCGCACACTTGTAGAATTTCGTAAATGTCAGGGAAACGTGGTAAATGATACTACATGTAATATGGTGAACAATGTGTGAGAGCACTCAGTATGAAGTGAAATGAAATGTAAATATAATATTTCTGAGTGCTAAGAAGAGTGAAACCCTTACAAATCCCTCTGGACTGCAAGTCCAAGAAAGGATATGCAGATTACAAGAAACAAAGTAAAAATCTTAGAACCTGTGTAGATTGCGAGCAGTCTCTTATTTTTATTTATTTTATTCGCAGCTTTGCCGTTCATCGCTCGTAGGTCGCGCGCGCGCTCCACGAACTAAAGAAAAATAAGACACTACTCGCAATCTAGAACCTGCGCAGTTGAAATATACAACTCGAATAGTTCCAATCCTTTCACGACAATGGAGAGAATTGTTTTTGAACTAAAAATGTTAAAACAAAACCATAAAAGCCTGAAAAATGAATATTAAACACATCTTTGTTCATGGTCATGGATTCTTCTCTCGTTAAGAATTTGCCTAACTTTTTTTCTGACTACACATGCTTGTGTGACAAAGATGCATTTCACAGTTTATTTACAAAAAAAAAAAAGCTAGAGCTAAACGGTAGAGTCTACCTTCTACAGCTTAGAAGGAGGTCGGACACTTATTGAGAATTATATAACGTAATGTCGACACATGTTTAAGTGTAAAAAAAGAAAATCTAAAATCCCCACTCAGGATTGAACCTGTGACCTCAGCTAGGCTTAGGCGTACATAGCCTACTGTACCACTGTATCACACTGTACCACCTAGCTTCTCGAATTGCTTAGTCCTAAATTTAACTATATAAACTGCTAACCCCAACCTCAACTGAAAGCTAACCAGTTACTCCATTATATAAGTCTCAATAAGGTGTCCAACCTCCTTCTGAGTTATGGAATCTTGACTCTTCCAAACTAAAGAGTGTTTAGTCTCTTCTATTAAAGGTGTCTTTGTTTCAGGTTAATTGGAACCGTTTTCGCGCGTGGACAGTACGACAAATGAACTTGATGACACAAACAAATTCGTTCAATAATCAACTACGATCCAGCAAAATCAACTTAGAAAAATACATTGCTGTTCGCGCAAATAATTACACTGAACCGTTTCTGTACGTGCAAAGTGGACGGAGTTTATTTAATTAATAGCCAATCTTTTGTGATCTTCTTTTCTCCTACTGTTTGCACTCTTTTGGTTCTTTATGACCAGCATGTAAATAATCGATCCTTTACCTCTTTGCGCATAATTCGTGTTATGCAATGTTGGTAGTGTGTATATTATTGCACCTAGTACTTGATTGTGTACGTATGTAATCTAGCATCAATAAAAAACTTACAGGAGATGAAAACTTGTAATTACTTCTAGCTGAATATGGAACTGTCAGAAAATTAAAGCATAATCCAGCTACAGCCTCGAGCTTTTTAATGAAATTTATTCCGATTAAACACGTTTCTGTCACGGAAGCTAAATCCGTCTGATTTTTTTCGTTTCTATCGGTGAAAACTTGCAAATTTTGACCCATCAGCTCATTCAGTGCTGAAAAATATAAACAAGAAGATTTCGACAGACAGACCATTGAAAAGCTCTACTTGAGTTTGTTTGACATTTTCGTCACGACTTTGTTCCATTTTCTAATCGGCTTGTGTAAATAAAAATAATTTGCATATTACGATTTCAAGTGTAAAAATATATAGCACCGCTAAAAGTTGTCAATGGTGCATATCTTAGCTGAGAACTTGAACCAGAAATTGAGATTGAAATTCAGTAACAAAAAATGTCAACATGACATTCGTCGTAATATCCAGCCTTGGAAACAGGAAATATTACGTTATAGAGCGTACGAGCGATTACAAAAGAAGATGAACTTGCTAATTTTAAAATGGTACTCAAAATTTCGTAAAAATACCCAACCACCAAGAAAAGCGAACAGTGTTTAGTTCCGTCGATGTACTTCCGTGTGTTATTTTACACAGTTTTCTCTTGTACTAAATAAATTAAACAAACAAAAGGTAAAACAGAGATTCAAACGGGACCACAGAGCCAAGAAATTCCCAAGATTTAATAATATACAGTCTTCACAGACAGACAGTCTTGCATCAGCATTTGAATGCAGTATAGAACACACAACAGCTGGATTTGCGTATCCACGCTCCTGACGTACTTACTTCCGCGATCAGGCAGCTCTATTTTTGCTCTTCTTGGTAAATGAACCTTTCCCGCGAGAAACGCGAGCGACTCATGTTCGTTTAGCTAAATTAGGGAACATTTTCGAAAGCATAATGTTTCCAGTTCGAAAAACATCGCTGCAAGGAAATTTATCGAGACAACTCCAAACACTTTTTCTTCCTAAACGCAAATTTTGCTTTCGACACGCATATTTTTAACCAAATGGAAAATTTCTCTATGTGGTAGCTGGGTCCCGAGAGTAATGAATTAAATGAAAAGATATGCTTAAATTCGGCCGAATCCGGAAAATTACTGTCGTACCGGTACCGCATTTCAAGCGTCTGTGAAAGATTGCGAAAGACCATAGAGGTTATTCAGCGCGGTGAAGTTGTGTAGTACGGCTGCGTATTTTTAGGAGTCATTTTTTATTTTTTGGAGCCTCACACTATATTGTTTATTATGCGACAATCATCGTCTCATAAATCTAACTTTTTGAAAGTGTTTTTCCCAGCGTGTGGTAAGAAGAGAGTAATAACGTGTCATGTTTACACTCGTTTTGGCCGTATTTGCATTCTAGAATGCTATCGTCGTATAATAAACCGAGCTATACGACTAAGTGTCAGTCTTACTGTGCAGGATATAACGCAGTGATATGATTGATAATTCATATAATTTTTAGTTTAAAAATAAAGAAAATAACTACAAAGTGGCAGTCTATTACCGTTTGCAATGTTATCCTTAAACAGGAGAAATTTTTACGATTTTGAACTTAGAGAAAAATTGCCTCTGTTCGTTTTTAAGGTAACTGAAGACTTTTTCCTTGGTTTAATGGAATAGTGTATATCATATTAGTATATGATAGACCAACTTCTGATAATTACTGTACAGTTTATTTACCTTTCTTTCCTGTTAGTGAGCAAACCGTATTTTCTTCCCTGTCGGTCATCAGTGTTGTTGAATGAAGATGTTGCGTTTTGCTTCCTTGTTGCATCGGCTTTTAGCATAATTTTGTTGTTTACGAATAAAGCCATCCAAATTGCTAAAAAAGAAATGGGCTGTTGCAAGAAGAATCTTTTAAAGAAGACTATACAAAGGCAGGCGAAGGTTGCCCGTAATCGCAACTGATAATCTCGAAAATTATTCGAGTCCAAAGCAATCTTGTACCCAGTCTTTACAGCGGACCCACTTAAAGGTCAAATGAACCATAAAATTGACATATTTTCTTTTAGTCCAATATTAGTGCAATGTGTTGAAAGAGGACCAAATAAACATATTCTGAAGTTTAAAACTAATTGGACTTGGCATCGCAGAGATATTGGAAGTTGAAAAATGAAACTTTTTGGCAAGACTTGTTTTGGTTTCCTTATATGGCGAGCCTATTGTTCGCCATACGCTCTTTATGGAAAATATTCCCTAATAAGGTGACTGATTGGAGGCGTGTCGGTGTGTTAAAAAAACCCGCGAGATTCTCGTTTGGCGGGAATTATATATTCAGAAATTAAAAAAAAGATGAAAAAACAATGCTTTTTAATTCTCTATTTTCGAATTGCCCATAATACACTTTGTTCGCCCCCAACATTTTGCATAAACTATTGTTTTGAAATGCTCTTGGGAATATGCAGTCCTCCCAAGTCATTTACAAACCTGACAAACAATAGTTTATGCAAAATTTGGGGTGCAAAAAAAGTGTATTATGGGCAATTCGACAAATAGAGAATAGGGAAACAGGACTCCTTAAGGCCCGTTTACACATGCGATTTTTGTCGCGCTCTCCAATGCAACTTATGTCGCATGTGTAAACGGGCGGCGATTTCAGTGCGATTCGGGTGCGATATTTGCTGCGATTTCCCAAAAATTACCGCCAAGTTGCATCAGGTTTCGAACGTGTTCGTGCATCGACACGTGCGACAAAAATTGCACAGAAAATCGCCTGTGTAAACGGGCCTTTAGTAGCCATTTTAAACATTTAGAAACTGAAAACGCTTTGTAACACGAATGGAAGCGGAGACGAGTGTTTTCATACTAACAAAACGTTATGGAGTGCATTTTACTTAGGCGTTGTGTGGACCTATACATGAACGTTTCTATTTTCTGGCATAACTTGAACATATAAACGGCCAGGTCACGCAAATGCAAAACAAAACTTATATCAATGTTTTATTTCACCAGTATGAAAAACACAACATAACGACAAAATAGGAACTTAATAACATAAACATAACGGCATAAAAGGAAAAAAATATTTTCTTTATGTCGTTATCGTGTCTTTATGTCCACGTTCTTATGCGTTTAATACGTCGCTAGTGTGAATCATGATAGCAAAGTGAAGTGTTAAACATTTTTTTTTTTAATCTCGTAGCCAATTTTCGAGAATAGCGACGGAAGAAACTCCTTCTACAAGAAAGCTGTTAAAAAGTGTTTTCTGACTCAGTTGCAACAAACGCCACGGCTTGAATTGAAAAACCGTAACTTGAACGCTGGCGATGGGCAGTGAGAAAAACGTTAATTGAAAAACTGACGAAAATCAAAAGGTAGGTCCCACCAATCCCGCTCCCCTATAACCCTTTATTCGTTTCTCCGTGCTGGTGTCAAGTGAGGGTTTGAGTCTGAAATGTACGTCCGAGGTTAAAGGCCTGGTTCATATCTTACGAGGGAATTTGGATTCGTCACTGGTGAACATTAGCGTTAAAGTGCGTATCACCCCTAGAAAGTTATTTTCAGAATTAACTCTATGTACATTGAATAGTTAAATGGTAAAATATTTCTTGATTTGAACGTCGCGTCTGTGAGTTATAGAGATTTGAATTTACAAAATGCTAATTAGATGACGTCAACCCGGGAATTTGCCATTATTTCTACGCCAATTTACAATGCGCAGTTTACAGCTTGAGGATAATTAATTTGATAAAATACTAAAAATAAACTGTGGATAGTCAGTTAATTCGTAAAAAATATTACTTGGAGGTAAAAACAAGTAGTTGTATAATAAACGATTCCCGAGTTGACATCAACTAATTAGCATTTTGTAAATTCAAATTTCTATAACTTACTAACACGAGGTTCAAAACCAGAAATATTTTACCATTCTACTATTCGATGTACATAGAGTTGATTCTGAAAGTAGCTTTCTAGGGGTGACAGGCACTTTAACTCACTCTCCAATACGATCACAGCCTGTGTGTTTTTAACTCGTGAGTATGTGAAGCGTAATAAACGAGTTATAGCAGACGGGGACAAATTTGCAAATTTTCACTCCTTTTCCTTCCATCCATCCATGGGCTTTAAACTTTTATCGGTAATTCTGCTGCCCAGTGTGGCCTAATACCCGTTCCAAATGCATAGAATACTAGACCGCCGATAAACAGGGCCTTAATTATTGACGCGATGTACTGATGTTTCGCGCTTGGAATCTTCTGTTGGAAAAGTAAAACTGATCTAAGGACTTCAAATGGATTTTTCAACATGAACATAGGTGAAAGATTAAAGTAGTAATTACTTGTGCATTGGTGGTAGCGAGGGCGCCGTTTCTCAACTATAGCGCTACTGGGAATCGTTGGCCCGTGTTCGAATCCGGTTAAAATCATCGAATATACATATTTTTCTTTTTTTTTTTTTACTTTCTTTTATTTTTAAACGAAAATTTGATTTAGTTAGTAACCTATATCGAAAGTCTTACAGTAATTTAAGTACTTTATTTATAAAATTGCGACCCAAAACATTCGGCTCTGAGATTGTCATTAATTTTATTTACCGCAGTTATCCCGCTTTAATATGGGTCTGTTCTTCAAGTGTAAACCTTCATATACCATGAATTTTTGGGTGAAGAACATTTTATTTAGAGTGTTTTTAATATTCACGAGTTGGCTCATAGGAGCCTTTGATTTATTTAAGAGGTGATGACTTTGCGAGAGGGCGAGACAAGCCATTTTCTCTGTGAGCCCGAAACTTTTTTAAAGCAGGACCGAGACTCCAAGACTCCAAGACGGCTTTGTGAAAATATTGAGACTCCGAGAGAGACATACTGCCTGGGCGCCAGCTAGAAGTTTCTCGTGGCACTCGGGGCCGACCGAAGCCGAAAATATAAGAGACATAAAAGGCGTGAATTATGAGAAGGATGGGAGCGCGAGAATAGCCTCTGTCACCCACAGGTGTGTGGTAAAGGTGATTTTTCGTGCCGTGCCAGGGTACAACGAACAGAGAACTGCTCAAAAATCGAGACTGCGAGACCCGTGAAATTTGAATACGATTTTCTAAGACCCATATTTTTGGAAAGATAATTCGCCAGACTTCTAGCCGTTTTTCTCTCTACCCGTGCCTCAAATAACCAGAAACTGATAAAAATGACAACTTGAATGCAAAGCAACGTTTAGCTCAGTTTTATTATTTCTTTGAAATTATCCATAAATGAAGTAATAGCCTGCAGCGTAAGCGTTTTTAAGTAGAGAAGTGCTAAATTTGAAAGTTTGTTTACGTCTTTTCCGCCATTATGTTTTCTCGAAACGCCAGACACGTTTCACCCCATCCTCGTCTCCAAAATGGTGGACGATAGAACAATAATCAGCATAATTATTGACGGAACTACCCTTAAATCGCTGTATTTTAGAACAATTATCCCCAGAAAGCTGCCCCAGTACAATATACTTGCTCTGTAGTCTCCTTTCCTTGACCGACCGTTATTTTTCGTCTTAAAGAAAAATTCTTGGCACTTTTCTTAATTTCTACTATTAAACTTAAAAATTGAATCGAAATTTTTTTTCTGTAATGAAATCCCAGATACATTATGAAAAACAATGGATTGAGAATATGTATCCTATCATCAAATGAAATGGAGGTTTACGTCAGAAAAAAAGACTTTCTGCCTAACTTAGTTGGTTTTAACAGCTTCTTTAGTTTCCTTGATAATTAAACGCATCCACCACACTTCCGTGTATTTTTCTACTATTAACTGCTAAGTCTCTTTCAACTTCTAAGACCAGTCTTACTTTGTTTATTTTTCGGCTAGCCTATGGGCTGCCACATTACTATAATTACAAGCACGGAAAGCGTCAAGGAAAGAGTTAAAAAACATACAAAAGCAACGTTTGCGTGGTTAAAAAATCTTGAGCGTTTCAAATCAAGAACGCGCCAAAGAAGCTGTGATAAGTGTGCATCCAAGCTATCCCAGCCCGATGCGTGGCTGCCACCGTAATGACGTCACCAGCTTTAAGGTAAAACACTCCGCCTGTGGAAATCGTAAATTCATCCCTTCGCAACGACTTTTCGGGCGGATGAACCATGGCGATGACTTTGTTGTTCACAAGGATAGAAATCCTAACAGGTTTCCCTCTGTAAGCGCGCCAGTAAATCTGTTCGTAGATGTAGTATCGTCCAGGGATGGGCACAGTCAGTTTTCCGTCGTGGTACTTCATACCGCCTGCAAGGTGGCTGTATGGGGCACTCAGAGTCCAGTCTTTAATCACTGAAAGGATTAAAAATAAAACTGAATTTCACCATTCTAATGATCACTTTAAGAACTGAAGATGTTTGTGTCATCAATTGGCAACATGACCTACTTCCTTAGATACGTTGGTCATGGAATTAAAATCACTCGCTCACAATTGTGTGAGTTCATCAAAGATCTTATCCTGCTGGAGATCTTTGCACCCTTTCTTTTTGGCAGTATCCAAACTCTCCAAAGCGAGAGATCCTTGCATCAAAGGTTGCTTTCTACTTCCTCTTTCGCTCATTCCCCTTCCAAAACTTTGGATACTTATATTTTCTGAGAGCCATTTTTTCTGAATCAGCTTTCCTCTATCTTGCCTGAGCTCTCTTAGTTGTAAAGGAATGGGAGTTATATTTCCTTTGAGAAAAAGAACTGATGATTACAAAAATTGCCAAAGTAACCTTTGTTCAGTTGATAAGTGACATCTCCTTTATTGGCACCTTCAATATGCGCGGATGGTTTGTTTGGATCCTAAAATGTAAACACAATAATTGAGTAGCATGAAGAGACAAATCAACTGATTAACATGTATAATGGGCAAAGCAGTTAATAAAGAGAAATGTAAACAAATTGAAGGGACAGTGTTCCGCCGAAATATTCGCTGATCTAATTCCTTTGTTATGATCATATTGCCAAATGCCACATAATATAATAGAGCAGTTTTCAATTGAGTGTGGTAAAACCAAAACCAAAGTAATTACTCTGACCAATCACAGCAGTCGTAAACAATCCAATGAACCAATCAGAGCTCGAAACAATTACATGTCGGCGGCGCCAAGCGCGGGAAAACGCGTGCGAGCAAGTCACGATTGGTTTTGGTTTTACTTCTGATTGGTCGAGAAAGTGGCGCGAGATTTTTTAGCCAATCACAAAGCGTAGCAATGGAAAACCAAAGCAATTGTGTAATTACTTTTCACACTCAATTAAAAACTGCTCTAATATAAGTAAATTGGTTAAAACGTTTCTTGTGAGCGAAACGGAACAAGCAGTTTAGGGATAAAGTACCGTAAATTTTTAGAAGGATAAAAGTGGATTGCAGTTCATCAAATTTGATCAGTTTCGTGACAGGCAGTCACGTGATCAAGAATTCAAATTGCCATTCCGGTGGAACTTAGTTTTTAATCCTTCTTTGGTCTCGTTAGTTCTTTTCTATTCCAAGATATCATAAAGCAAGCCTTACAATCTCCTGGCCATACGACACGTTCAGTGACAAAACATGTATGGGATGAAGTTCAGTTAAAGAGTATTCAAGGTAATCTGGAGCCCCTTCGGCAATAAACTAACTTCTATATCCTACCGAATTTATTTTAGAAAGCTAAATTATCGCAACATTAATTGCATTTGCTGCTAACACACAGCAATGAAAGTGAAATGATGCAACATTTGCAACTGGTCGCGGTTAAGAAACTAGCTTTTTACATCGCGGGTGCAACTGGACAAAACATAGAAAAGAAGAAACGAAAAATACAAGTAAGGAATGAAAACTAATAAAACAAAAAGTCGTGGAATAATAAGTTTAATAATAGAAATGCTTGGCAAAAATAAAAATAAAAGCCTGACCTGTAGACTACACCTGCAAGATCCTCCTTTTCCTGCATCCCCCTTATCACCTTTCATTCCTGTGTCCCCTTTATCGCCTTTTTCACCCTAAAATATATCAGAAAAGATAAGTTTTAGCGCTTCTTTCTTCCCCTAGTTCATGATCAGCTAAGGTATTTTAATCCGGCGCCCAATCAACATTTTTGATTTAGTGATATACAGACCATAAGTGTTTTTAAGAAAAATTAAAACGCCACCACACTCGGATCCCAACAAGGATACAGTGAATTGTAATGAGAAAATCTTTTACCAGACAACTCAATGAGTTTAGAGAATTGATTGTATCCAGGATGAATTTTACGGCCATTGAGATCGGATTTGCCTAAAACTCACTTTTATTTCAGAGAACATATTTTTAAAAGAGAAACAAGAGTTGCCCTTTTGAATGATACCGAAATATCGGCAAAGTGCATTTTCCAGTTTTTAATCATGATTCATGAGTAATCTTATGTGTTTTTTTTTCCTGGAAGCAATTGTCTTACACAGAATGTTTTTTTTTTGTCTATTTAAAGGAGAAACTGTGGATATATAAAAGAAAGTTTTAGTTACCTTACTAGCGTCTCCGCCGCGGCCGACATTTATATTGATTGGATTTCCTGGGGTCGCACAAACCTTCTGCGAATAAGTGAACGATATAAAATTATGATATAAAACGATATAAAATTACAAAATGGAGATATGACGTAAATACGTATTTCTAAAACATTGAGCAATTTTACTGTAAAAAGCATGGAGTAAAGCTTCGAAATTTAGTTGCGGCTCGTGGGTCGTATAGGAAAATGGTTTTGAAAGCAATAACTAACTAGAAATTGATATTAATCTTACTATCCTTACTTGGTTGCCAGATGTATTTCCCGCTCGGCAGAAACACAAGTTGGTGCAAACCAAAGCAACGAAGATAAAAACAAACTTCATTTCAACACCTGACTTGACTCTCTATGAAATGAGAATAGAGACTGAATGAAGGACATGAGAAATGATTGCTTAATTTATTACCGCGTGTTGATAAAGGACAGCTATCCGAGAAGAAACACGAAAATCCTTTTCCAAACACTACTATTGTTTGAATCATGATGCAATGATAACTTATGACGTGATCTTCATATTTTATTCATATTTACTCAACTTGATGAACTTGAATTTCGTTCGTGTTGAAAATGTCGACTGAATTGTTCAGTCTTCTTCATAGCCCCGAAACGTTATTGGTAGATAAATCCAAAAGGTCACCTTGAGAAAAATATATGTGCTAACGCAACGTAACAACCTATATAACGTTATTGATTTATTCATTAAACTTTTCACCCTACAACAATGTCTGCGTGCATGTGCTGTGGGTTAATCGTTGAATAAAGTTTTTTTAAAAAATATGTACGAAATATTTCAGAATGTTAGCACGGCGTAGCCATCTACGATTCCTTTT
Organism: Cladopsammia gracilis; assembly: GCA_022457155.1. Classification (NCBI taxonomy): domain Eukaryota; kingdom Metazoa; phylum Cnidaria; class Anthozoa; order Scleractinia; family Dendrophylliidae; genus Cladopsammia; species Cladopsammia gracilis. The sequence continues at coordinate 2,233,615 of JAJGOT010000047.1, read as the reverse complement.
TCAAAACGTGCAACCTAGATTCACAGATATATTTACTTTCACTACAGCTTAATTTGTAGTTCCTGTTTCTTCGTTTTATGTGTATGCTATGCTATTAATTCTTCAACTGATCTTCATTTTGCACTATACACACCCGGCAGGAAATGTCCTCCTGTACCATTTCACTAATTGTAAACCTTTGCCGAAAAGTTCCACTCAATAGCTTTCACTCACCGCTTGCGAATAAACCCAATTAGTCGGATCTCAAATGTTAGAACCACTTTGTATACAATACTGAGAAAACCACCTCAGAATGTAGTGCTCAAAAGCTTTCCCTTGCATGACGGCGGTTAAAGTCCGCTTAGAAGTTCGTTCATTCAAAACATGATTTAGCTAGAACAACCTGGCCCCGGTTGTTCAAAAGCTGAATGGCGCTATCCACCGGATAGATCACTATCCAGCGGATAACACAAAGGATTTGTTAATACTTATCCACTGGATAGTAATTTATCCAGTGGATAGCGCTATCCACCTTTTGAACAACTGGGGCCAGTCCTTTTACAGTACGATAGAGAGCACGATAGCTTTCACTGTGCAACCGCATTCACAGACTCCGGTCGGCAAACGTTTCTTGTACAGCATAAATACTGGAATGATCACGCTTAATGCATTTCGTCCACAGGCTCAAAAAAAAGCCATACTTTGGGAATCAAGGGATTAATCAGGACAAGTTTGCCAATAATGGCGGTGCTATGATAGTGAAAACTTTCGCAAAGATTCAAAATAGCTAGACCCATGACAAGAGATTATGAGAATCTATGAAAAGAACTTTGAAAATAAACTGTAATGTTCGGAGAAAATCATGTAGTGTTTTTCGTCCGTATTTAGGGAATATTGGTTTCCTTTTCTGAACCTTTATAAAGACGACCCACCCGAGACAAAGCGGACTATGTAAGGCTAACCTATGGTAAATAACTTGCGTGAAAAGCTCAAGTTAATTGAGAAACAAAAGAAATTTTAAGCCATAAGCTATAGCTGGCACATTGGAAGCAATTTAACCGCGATAACTTCGCGATCGCAGGATTGAAACTCCGCTCATATAGTACTGAATGTGCTAACTCTTTCTTCAGTCTAGATTTGTGGATGAGAACGCGGGGCCATCAGTCAAATGAACGCTATCTGATTGAGCAGTACTTTCCTGTAGAGCTTACGATGAAACCGCCCAGTGTGTGAACATTCATGTTTTGTTCATGGCCACCGTTAGGAATTGAAGGGTTAAAACAGGTTACTAGGGTTATAAACAGTTCTAAACACAAGCGCATGCACAACAGTTTAAAGGCATCCATCTGTTCGTCGCCCAGCTCAAAGATATTCGGATCTGACTGCGGATAAACTTTCGTAACATCGGTAAAATTTAACGCCTTTCATTTTCGGAGGGATAAAAAATGTCGTTTTGGGTCCGAAATAAGGTCAGCTGGGATTTTCGAAAAATATAAAAGCAGCTGTAAATGCGGAGGAAAAGATTTCTTTCCCTAAATATTCTGCCACTGAAATATTCAGCTAAAAGAACCGAAAACCTGAAGCTGTATTAGCGTTCACATAGTTTCCTTTAAAGGCACTAAAACGATACAGAAAAAGGGTACAACGCCATTCCAAGGATTTTCCTGATCATCCCTCGTCAGCTTCCCATGATTTTTAGCACTGAAAGAAATTGCCAATCTTTTACTTTTCGCGGGAACAAATTTTCGCGAATTCGGATTTCAAACATTACCGAACAATTTTCGCGGATCTTGGTTTTTCTCGTACTGTACTTGTATTCCCTTATATATATGCGCGAGAAAACTGACTCATGATGGCTGCTCGATTTTCAACACTGTATAAACAGCAACCCCTCCATTATTTTTAATGGGTGGCATAAATATGGCATTGCAGATGCCCTTGAGAATGGTGTCCCTAGCTTCGGACGACCCATTTTTATAAACCAAACAGTTCATATGTACCTCACTGTCTATAGTTTTTATCCAATTTACCCAGGGACTAGACTTCTCTAGTTCTCAAAGTCCCTTCCAATACTAATAATTTTCGATAAGTTAGGTTCTTCGCGACTAATTCCGCGCGCAAATCTATCTAATAAAACACGACTAACAAAGCGAAGGTCGACTTGTGACAAGTCTACTGACCCGGAGACCACAGAGCTTCGTTGTGTGAGCATCTACAAAACGTTTCTCCTCTTTGTTTTGTTGCAGATGTAAAGAAGATGGTCATAATATTGTTTTTACTCAATTTAATAGAAATTCAATGATATAAATAAATGGAGTAAGTTTTCTTTTTTTTTTTCGCTGGAGTTTATTTTTGTGGGATCTTTTTTTGTGGATCGTTGGAAAACCCGCGAAATTCGCGAAAGTAGATCTCGCGAAAATTTCATGCCACACGGCAATCGCTCATTTTAATTCAAATATTCCTTTTATCCAACCTTTACTGAAATAAACAGACACTGGCACTGACTTCCTGCGGTTTAAAAACTCGATCTCTACTGAAACAGTCGTTCTCACGTATAGCAAAAAGCTTAGAAAGGTAAAACGGTTTTAATAGTAAGCAAGCTGCAATCACCGCCGCATTCAATTTTTGTCTAAAAGGCCGCTGTGACTGAGCAGTCATAAAACGCGCGCGCACACTTGTAGAATTTCGGAAATGTCAGGGAAACGCGGTAAATGATACTACATGTAATATGGTGAACAATGTGTGAGAGCACTCAGTATGAAGTGAAATGAAATGTAAATATAATATTTCTGAGTGGCGAGAAGAGTGAAACCCTTACAAATCCCTCTGGACTGCAAGTCCAAGAAAGGATATGCAGATTACAAGAAACAAAGTAAAAATCTTAGAACCTGTGTAGATTGCGAGCAGTCTCTTATTTTTATTTTATTTTATTCGCAGCTTTGCCGTTCATCGCTCGTAGGTCGCGCGCGCGCTCCACGAACTAAAGAAAAATAAGACACTACTCGTAATCTAGAACCTGCGCAGTTGAAATATACAACTCGAATAGCTCCAATCCTTACACGATAATGGAGAGAATTGTTTTTGAACTAAAAATGTTAAAACAAAACCATAAAAGCCCGAAAAATAAATATTAAACGCATCTTTGTTCATAGTTATGGATTCTTCTCTCGTTAAGAATTTGCCTAACTTTTTTTCTGACTACGCATGCTTGTGTGACATAGATGGCATTTCACAGTTTATTTACAAAAAAAACTAGAGCTAAACGGTAGAGTCTACCTTCTATAGCTTAGAAGGAGGTCGGACACTTATTGAGAATTATATAACGTAATGTCGACACATGTTTAAGTGCAAAAAAGAAAACCTAAAATCCCCACTCAGGATTGAACCTGTGACCTCAGCTAGGCTTAGGCTTACATAGCCTATCGTACCATTGTATCACACTGTACCACGTAGCTTCTCGAGTTGTTTAGTTCTTAATTTAACTATATAAACTGCTAACCCCAACCTCAACTGAAAGCTAACCAGTTACTCCGTTATATAAGTCTCAATAAGGTGTCCAACCTCCTTCTGAGTTATGGAAACTTGACTCTTCCAAACTAAACAGTGTTTAGTCTCTTCTATTAAAGGTGTCTTTGTTTCAGGTTAATTGGAACCGTTTTCGCGCGTGGACAGTACGACAAATGAACTTGATGACACAAACAAATTCGTTCAATAATCAACTACGATCCAGCAAAATCATCTTAGAAAAATACATTGCTGTTCGCGCAAATAATTACACTGAACCGTTTCTGTACGTGCAAAATGGAAGAAGTTTATTTAATTAATAGCCAATCTTTTGCGATCTTCTTTTCTCCTACTGTTTGCACTCTTTTGGTTCTTTATGACCAGCATGTACATAATCGATCCTTTACCTCCTTGCGCATAATTCGTGTTATGTAATGTTGGTAGTGTGTATGTTATTGCACCTAGTACTTGATTGTGTACGTATGTAATCTAGCATCAATAAAAAACTTACAGGAGATGAAAACTTGTAATTACTTCTAGCTGAATATAGAACTGTCAGAAAATTAAAGCATAATCCAGCTACAGCCTCGAGCTTTTTAATGAAATTTATTCCCATTAAACACTTTTCTGTCACGGAAGCTAAATCCGTCTGATTTTTTTCGTTTCTATCGGTGAAAACTTTCAAATTTTGACCCAGCTCATTCAGTGCTGAAAAATATAAACAAGAAGATTTCGACAGACAGACCATTGAAAAGCTCTACCTGAGTTTGTTTGACATTTTCGTCTCGACTTTGTTCCTTTTTCTAATCGGCTTGTGTAAATAAAAATAATTTGCATATTACGATTTCAAGTGTAAAAATATATAGCACCGCTAAAAGTTGTCAATGGTGCATATCTTAGCTGAGAACTTGAACTAGAAATTGAAATTGAAATTCAGTAATAAAAAAATATGGCAACATGACATTCCTCGTAATATCCAGTCTTGGAAACAGGAAATATTATGTTATAGTGTGTACAGAAGGTGAACTTGCTAATTTTAAAATGGTACTCAAAATTTCGTAAAAATACCCAACCCCCAAGAAAAGCGAACAGTGTTTAGTTCCGTCGATGTACTTCCGTGTGTTATTTTTCACAGTTTTCTCTTGTACTAAACAAATTAAACAAACAAAAGGTAAAACAGAGATTCAAACGGGACCACAGAGCCAAGAAATTCCCAAGATTTAATAATATACAGCCTTCACAGACAGACAGTCTTGCATCAGCATTTGAATGCCAGTATAGAACACACAACAGCTGGATTTGCGTATCCACGCTCCTGACGTACTTACTTCTGCGATCAGGCAGCTCTATTTTTGCTCTTCTTGGTAAATGAACCTTTCCCGCGAGAAACGCGAGCAACTCATGTTCGTTTAGCTAAATTAGGGAACATTTTCGAAAGCATAATGTTTTCCAGTTCGAAAAACATCGCCGCAATGAAATTTATCGAGACAACTCCAAACGTTTTTTCTTCTTAGACCCAAATTTTGCTTTCGATACGCATATTTTTAACCACATGGAAAATTTCTCTATGTGGTAGAGAGAGTAATGAATTAAATGAAAAGATATGCTTAAATTCGGCCGAATCCGGAAAATTACTATCGTACCGGTACCGCATTTCAAGCGTCTGTGAAAGATTGCGAAAGACCATAGAGGTTATTCAGCGCGGTGAAGTTGTGTAATACGGCTGAATATTTTTAGGAGTCATTTTTTTATTTTTTGGAGCCTCACACTATATTGTTTATTATGCGACAATCATCGTCTCATAAATCTAACTTTTTGAAAGTGTTTTTCCCAGCGCGCGGTAAGAAGAGAGTAATAACGTGTCATATCTGCACTCGTTTTGGCCGTAATTGCATTCTAGAATGCTATCGTCGTATAATAAACCGAGCTATACGACTAAGTGTCAGTCTTACTGTGCAGGATATAACGCAGTGATATGATTGATAATTCATGTAATTTTTAGTTTAAAATAAAGAAAATAACTACAAAGTGGCAGTCTATTACCGTTTACAATGTTATCCTTAAACAGGAGAAATTTTTACGATTTTGAACTTAGAGAAAAATTGCCTCTGTTCGTTTTTAAGATAACTGAAGACTTTTTCCTTGGTTTAATGGAATAGTGTATATCATATTAGTATATGATAGACCAACTTCTGATAATTACTGTACAGTTTATTTACCTTTCTTTCCTGTTAGTGAGCAAACCGTATTTTCTTCCCTGTCGGTCATCAGTGTTGTTGAATGAAGATGTTGCGTTTTGCTTCCTTGTTGCATCGGCTTTTAGCATAATTTTGGTGTTTACGAACAAAGCTATCCAAATTGCTAAAAAAGAAATGGGCTGTTGCAAGAAGAATCTTTTAAAGAAGACTATACAAAGGCAGGCGAAGGTTGCCCGTAATCGAAACTGATAATCTCGAAAATTATTCGAGTCCAAAGCAATCTTGTACCCAGTCTTTACAGCGGACTCACTTAAAGGTCAAATGAACCAAAAAATTGACATATTTTCTTTTAGTCCAATATTAGTGCAATGTGTTGAAAGAGGACCAAATAAACATATTCTGAAGTTTAAAACTAATTGGACTTGGCATCGCAGAGATATTGGAAGTTGAAAAATGAAACTTTTTGGCAATACTTGTTTTGGTTTCCTTATATGGCGAGCCCATTGTTCGCTATACGCTCTTTATGGAAAATATTCCCTAATAAGGTGACTGATTGGAGGCGGGTCGGTGTGTTAAAAAAACCCGCGAGATTCTCGTTTGGCGGGAATTGTATATTCAGAAATTTTAAAAAAAGATGAAAAAACAATGCTTTTTAATTCTCTATTTTCGAATTGCCCATAATACACTTTGTTTGCCCCCAACATTTTCAAAACTATTGTTTTGAAATGCTCTTGGGATTATGCAGTCCTCCCAAGTCATTTACAAACCTGACAAACAATAGTTTATGCAAAATTTGGGGTGCAAAAAAAGTGTATTATGGGCAATTCGACAAATAGAGAATAGGGAAACAGGACTCCTTAAGGTCCGTTTACACATGCGATTTTTGTCGCGCTCTCCAATGCAACTTTTGTCGCATGTGTAAACGGGCGGCGATTTCAGTGCGATTCGGGTGCGATATTTGCTGCGATTTCCCAAAAATTACCGCCAAGTTGCATCAGGTTTCGTGCATCGACACGTGCGACAAAAATTGCACAGAAAATCGCCTGTGTAAACGGGCCTTTAGTAGCCATTTTAAACATTTAGAAACTGAAAACGCTTTGTAACACGAATAGAAGCGGAGACGAGTGTTTTCATACTAACAAAACGTTATGGAGTGCATTTTACTTAGGCGTTGTGTGGACCTATGCATGAACGTTTCTATTTTCTGACATAACTTGAACATATAAACGGCGAGGTCACGCACTAATATCAATGTTTTATGTCACCAGTATGAAAAACACAACATAACGACAAAATAGGAACTTAATAACATAAACATAACGGCATAAAAGGAAAAAAATATTTTCTTTATGTCGTTATCGTGTCTTTATGTCCACGTTCTTATGCGTTTAATACGTCGCTAGTGTGAATCATGATAGCAAAGTGAAGTGTTAAACATTTTTTTTAAATCTCGTAGCCAATTTTCGAGAATAGCGAAGAAACTCCTTCTACAAGAAAGCTGTTAAAAAGTGTTTTCTGACTCAGTTGCAACAAACGCCACGGCTTGAATTGAAAAACCGTAACTTGAACGCTGGCGATGGGCAGTGAGAAAAACGTTAATTGAAAAACTGACGAAAATCAAAAGGTAGGTCCCACCAATCCCGCTCCCCTATAACCCTTTATTCGTTTCTCTGTGCTGGTGTCAAGTGAGGGTTTGAGTCTGAAATGTACGTCCGAGGTTAAAGGCCTGGTTCATACCTTACGATGGAATTTGGATTCGTCACTGGTGAACATTAGCGTTAAAGTGCGTATCACCCCTAGAATGTTATTTTCAGAATTAACTCTATGTACATTGAATAGTTAAATGGTAAATATTTCTTGATTTGAACGTCGCGTCTGTGAGTTATAGAGATTTGAATTTACAAAATGCTAATTAGATGACGTCAACCCGGGAATTTGCCATCATTTCTACGCCAATTTACAATGCGCAGTTTACAGCTTGAGGATAATTAATTTGATAAAATACTAAAACTAAACTGTGGATAGTCAGTTGATTCGTAAAAAATATTACTTGGAGGTGAAAACAAGTAGTTGTATAATAAATGATTCCCGAGTTGATATCATCTAATTAGCATTTTGTAAATTAAAATTTCTATAACTTACTAACACGAGGTTCAAAACCAGAAATATTTTACCATTCTACTATTCGATGTACATAGAGTTGATTCTGAAAATAACTTTCTGGGGTGACAGGCACTTTAACTCACTCTCTAATACGATCACAGCCTGTGTGTTTTTAACTCGTGAATATGTGAAGCGTAATAAACGAGTTATGGCAGACGGGGACAAATTAGCAAATTTTCACTCCTTTTCCTTCCATCCATCCATGGGCTTTAAACTTTTATCGGTAATTTTGCTGCCCAGTGTGGCCTAATACCCGTTCCAAATGCATACTAGAATACTAGACCGCCGATAAACAGGGCCTTAATTATTGACGCGATGTACTGATGTTTCGCGCTTGGAGTCTTCTGATGGAAAACTAAAACTGATCTAAGGACTTCAAATGGATTTTTCAACATGAACATAGGTGAAAGATTGAAGTAGTAATTACTTGTGCATTGGTGGTAGCGAAGGCGCCGTTTCTCAACTATAGCGCTACGGGAATCGTTGGCCCGTGTTCGAATCCGGTTAAAATCATCGAATATACATATTTTTCTTTTTTTTTTACTTTCTTTTATTTTTAAACGAAAATTTGATTTAGTTAGTAACCTATATCGAAAGTCTTAATTTAAGTACTTTATTTATAAAATTGCGACCCAAAACATTCGGCTCTGAGAATCTGTAGCGATTTTTGTCATTAATTTTATTTACCGCAGTTATCCTGCTTTAATATGGGTCTGTTCTTCAAGTGTAAACCTTCATATACCATGAATTTTTGGGTGAAGAATATTTTATTTAGAGTGTTTTTGATATTCACGAGTTGGCTCATAGGAGCCTTTGATTTGTTTTAGAGGTGGTGACTTTGCGAGAGGGCGAGACAAGCCATTTTCTCTGTGAGCCCGAAACTTTTTTAAAGCAGGACCGAGACTCCAAGACTCCAAGACGGCTTTGTGAAAATATTGAGACTCCGAGAGAGACATACTGCCTGGGCGCCAGCTAGAAGTTTCTCGTGGCACTCGGGGCCGACCGAAGCCGAAAATATACTAGAAGAGAGACATAAGAGGCGCGAATTATGAGAAGGATGGGAGCGCGAGAATAGCCTCCGTCACCCACAGGCGTGTGGTAAAGGTGATTTTTCGTGCCGTGCCAGGGTACAACGAACAGAGAACTGCTCAAAAATCGAGACTGCGAGACCCGTGAAATTTGAATACAATTTTCTAAGACCCATATTTTTGGAAAGATAATTCGCCAGACTTCTAGCCGTTTTTCTCTCTACCCGTGCCTCAAATAACCAGAAACTGATAAAAATGACAACTTGAATGCAAAGCAACTTTTAGCTCAGTTTTATTATTTCTTTGAAATTATCCATAAATGAAGTAATAGCCTGCAGCGTAAGCGTTTTTAAGTAGACAAGTGCTAAATTTGAAAGTTTGTTCACGTCTTTTCCGCCATTATGTTTTCTCGAAACGCCAGACACGTTTCACCCCATCCTCGTCTCCAAAATGGTGGACGATAGAACAATAATCAGCAATATTGACGGAACTACCCTTAAATCGCTGTATTTTAGAACAATTATCCCCAGAAAGCTGCCCCAGTACAATATACTTGCTCTGTAGTCTCCTTTCCTTGACCGACCGTTATTTTAAGTCTTAAAGAAAAATTCTTGGCACTTTTCTTAATTTCTACTATTAAACTTAAAAATTGAATCGAAATTTTTATTCTGTAATGAAATCCCAGATAAATTATGAAAAACAATGGATTGAGAATATGTATCCTATCATCAAATGAAATGGAGGTTTACGTCAGAAAAAAAGACTTTCTGCCTAACTTAGTTGGTTTTAACAGCTTCTTTAGTTTCCTTGATAATTAAACGCATCCACCACACTTCCGTGTATTTTTCTACTATTAACTGCTAAGTCTCTTTCAACTTCTAAGACCAGTCTTACTTAGTTTATTTTTCGGCTAGCCTATGGGCTGCCACATTACTATAATTACAAGCACGGAAAGCGTCAAGGAAAAAGTTAAAAAACATACAAAAGCAACGTTTGCGTGGTTAAAAAAACTTGAGCTTTTCAAATCAAGAACGCACCAAAGAAGCTGTGATAAGTGTACATGTAAGCTATCCCAGCCCGATGCGTGGCTGCCACCGTGATGAAGTCACCGGCTTTAAGGTAAAACACTCCGCCTGTGGAAATCGTAAATTCATCCCTTCGCAACGACTTTTCGGGCGGATGAACCATGGCGATGACTTTGTTGTTCACAAGGATAGAAATCCTAACAGGTTTCCCTCTGTAAGCGCGCCAGTAAATCTGTTCGTAGATGTAGTATCGTCCAGGGATGGGCACAGTCAGTTTTCCGTCGTGGTACTTCATACCGCCTGCAAGGTGGCTGTATGGGGCACTCAGAGTCCAGTCTTTAATCACTGAAAGGATTAAAAATAAAACTGAATTTCACTATTCTAATGATCACTTTAAGAACTGAAGTTGTTTGTGTCATCAATTGGCAACATGACCTACTTCCTTAGATACGTTGGTCATGGAATTAAAATCACTCGCTCACAATTGTGTGAGTTCATCAAAGATCTTATCCTGCTGGAGATCTGTGCACCTTTTCTTTTTGGCAGTATCCAAACTCTCCAAAGCGAGAGATCTTTGCATCAAAGGTTGCTTTCTACTTCATCCTCCGCTCATTCCCCTTCCAAAACTTTGGATACTTATATTTTCTGATAGCCATTTTTCTGAATCAGCTTTCCTCTATCTTGCCTGAGCTCTCTTAGGTGTAAAGGAATGGGAGTTATATTTCCTTTGAGAAAAAGAACTGATGATTACAAAAATTGCCAGTTACCTTTGTTCAGTTGATAAGTGACATCTCCTTTATTGGCACCTTCAATGTGCGCGGATGGTTTGTTTGGATCCTAAAATGTAAACACAATAATTGAGTAGCATGAAGAGACAAATCAACTGATAAACATGTATAATGGGAAAAGCAGTTAATAAAGAGAAATATACACAAATTGACGGGACAGTGTTCCGCCGAAATATTTGCTGATCTAATTCCTTTGTTATGATCATGTTGCCAAATGCCACAAAATATAATAGAGCAGTTTTCATTCGAGTGTGGTAAAACCAAAACCAAAGTAATTACTCTGACCAATCACAGCAGTCGTAAGCAATCCAATGAACCAATCAGAGCTCGAAGCAATTACATGCCGGCGGCGCCAAGCGCGGGAAAACGCGTGCGAGCAAGTCACGATTGGTTTGGTTTTCCTTCTGATTGGTCGAGAAAGTGGCGCGAGATTTTGTAGCCAATCACAAAGCGTAGCAATGAAAACCCAAAGCATATTGTGCAATTACTTTTCACACTCAATTGAAAACTGCTCTAATATAAGTAAATTGGTTAAAAAGTTTCTTGTGAGCAAAACGGAACAAGCAGTCTGTTAGGGATAAAGTACCGTAATTACAAGGATGAAAGTGGATTGCAGTTCATCAAATTTGATCCGTTTCATGACAGGCGGTCTAGAATTCAAACTTGCCATTCCGGTGGAATTTAGTTTCTTTAGTTTATTTTTGTTTCTATTCCAAGAAATCATAAAGCAAGCCTTCAAGCAATCTCCGGACCATGCAACATGTTATAAAACATACAAGGGACGAAGTTCAGTTAAAGAGTGTTCAAGGTGATCTGGAACCTCTTCGGCAAATAAACTGGCTTCTGTATCCTACCGAATTTATTTTATAAAACTTAATTATCACAACATTAATTCATGCATTTGCTGCTAACACACAGCCATGAGTCTAATCTGATTATAAAGTGAAATGATGCAACATTTGCAACTGGCCGCAGTTAAGGTTACAGTGTACCTTCAGATCGAAAATTTATCGAAAATTTTTTTTTGGCGTCAAAATAAAGTTTACAGAATGAACTTTCATTCAAAAAAAAATTATCGAAAAATAGTGAAAATTGACGGAGAAATGACAGTATAAGTTTTGTGGGCGGAGTTTGTTTATGAGGCGATATGTTTTTTTAAGCGCTGTTTTCTCAAAGTTAATTTTTCGCTTGTTGGGGACACTTTAAAGAGCTATAACTCAAAGGAAATTTGTTCGATTTTCCTCAAATTTGGACAGAAGTTAGACTAACATATAATCAACAAAAACGTGTCGGCGAATTTCTTATTTCCGAAAACTTTTTCGTAAAGAGCCATTTCCGTGCGATCATTCCAATTTTTTTTCTCCCTTTTTCGAAAATATTCTGTAACTTTTCATTGCAATTGAATATCGGAAATCGCCGACACGTTTTTTTAGCGCTTCGTGTCCGGAAACCCGAGAACAAATCAAATTAGCAAAATACAATAATCGCTTTGAGTTATAGCGTTTTAAAGCTGATTCGGACGTTCAAATTTAGACGTCGTAAAAATTTCGACAATTCACTTTATTACCAAATGGTTTCCATATTTAGATAGCCAGCTCTATAAGCTTTAATTTGATATTAGGTATGTTAAGTGTAATCTTAAGACACTAGAGCTGTTATACTGGAGACACCCCCAAAGGTACACTGTAACCTTAAGAAACTAGCTTTTTATTTCGCGGGTGCAACTGGACAAAACATAGAAAAGAAGAAACGAAAAATACAAGTAAGGAAAGAAAACTAATAAAACAAAAAGTCGTGGAATAATAAGTTTAATAATAGAAATGCTTGGCAAAAATAAAAATAAATGCCTGACCTGTAGACTACACCTGCAAGATCCTCCTTTTCCTGCATCTCCCTTATCACCTTTCATTCCTGTGTCCCCTTTATCGCCCTTTTCACCCTAAAATATACCAGAAAAGATAAGTTTTAGCGCTTCTTTCTTCCCCTAGATCATGATCAGCTAAGGTATTTTAATCCGGCGCCCAATCAACATTTTTGATTTAGTGATATACATGCAGACCGTAAGTGTTTTTAAGAAAAATTAAAACGCCACCACACCCGTATCCCAACAAGGATACAGTGAATTGTGATGAGAAAACCTTTTACCATACAACTCAATGAGTTTAGAGAATTGATTGTATCCAGGATGAATTTTACGGCCATCGGATTTACCTAAAACTCACCTTTATTTCAGAGAACATATTTTTAAAAGAGAAACAAGAGTTGCCCTGAAGAAGGTTTTTGAATGATACAGATCTGGAAGCAATTGTCTTACACAGAATGTTTTTTGTCTATTTAAAGGAGAAACTGTGGATATATAAAAGAAAATTTTAGTTACCTTACTAGCGTCTCCGCCGCGGCCGACATTTATATTGATTGGATTTCCTGGGGTCGCACAAACCTTCTGCGAAGTGAACGATATAAAATTATGATATAAAACGATATAAAATTACAAAATGGAGATGTGACGTAAATACGTACTTCTAAAACACTGAGCAATTTTACTGTAAAAAGCTTAGAGTAAAGCTTCGAAATTTAGTTGCGGCTCGTGGGTCGTAGGAAAATGGTTTTGAAAGCAATAACTAACTAGAAATTGATATTAATCTTACTGATCCTTACTTGGTTGCCAGATGTATTTCCCGCTCGGCAGAAACACAAGTTGGTGCAAACCAGAGCAACGAAGATAAAAACAAACATCATTTCAACACCTGACTTGACCCTCTATGAAATGAGAATAGAGACTGAATGAAGGACATGAGAAATGATTGCTTAATTTATTACCGCTTGTTGATAAAGGACAGCTATCCGAGAAGAAACACGAAAATCCTTTTCCAAACACTACTATTGTTTGAAGCATGATGCAATGATAACTTATGACGTGATCTTCATTATATTTTATTCATACTTACTCAACTTGAAGAACTTGTATTTCGTTCGTGTTGAAAATGTCGCCGGACTGAATTGTTCAGTCGTCTTCATAGCCCCGAAACGTTATTGGTAGGTAAATCCAAAAAGTACCTTGAGAAAAAATATATGTGCTAACGCAACGTAACAACCTATAAAACGTTATTGATTTAGGCGTGCATGTGGTGTGGGTTAATCGTTGAATTTTTGTTCAAAAATATGCACGAAATATATCATAATGTTAGCACGGCGTAGCCATCTACGATTCCTTTTTTCAAAACGTGCAACCTAGATTCACAGATATATTTACTTTCACTGCAGGATAATTTGTAGTTCCTGTTTCTTCGGTTTATGTGTATGCTATGCTATTAATTCTTCAACTGATTTATTTTGCAATATACACACCCGGCAGGAAACGTCCTCCTGTACCATTTCACCAGCTGTAAACCTTTGCAGAAAAGTTCCGCTCAATAGCTTTCACTCACCGCTTGCGAATAAACACAATTAGTCGGATCTCAAATGTTAAAACCACTTTGTATACAATAAGAAAACCACCTCAGAATGTAGTGCTCAAAAGCTTTCACTTGCATGACGGCGGTTAAAGTCCGCTTAGAAGTTCGTTCATTCAAAACATGATAAGCTAGAACAACCTGGCCCCGGTTGTTCAAAAGGTGAATGGCGCTATCCACCGGATAAATCACTATCCAGCGGATAACACAAAGGATTTGTTAATACTTATCCACTGGATAGTGATTTATCCAGTGGATAGCGCAATCCACCTTTTGAGCAACTGGGGCCAGTCCTTTTACAGTACGATAGAGAGCACGATAGCTTTCACTGTGCCACCGCATTCACAGACTCCGGTCGGCAAACGTTTCTTGTACAGCATAAATACTGGAATGATCACGCTTAATGCATTTCGTCCACAGGCTCACAAAAAGCCATACTTTGGGAATCAACGGATTAATCAGTACAAGTTTGCCAATAATGGCGGTGCTATGATAGTGAAAACTTTCGCAAAGATTCAAAATAGCTAGACCCATGACAAGAGATTATGAGAATCTATGAAAAGAACTTTGAAAATAAACTGTAATGTTCGGAGAAAATCATGTAGTGTTTTTCGTCCATATTTAGGGAATATTGGTCTCCTTTTCTGAACCTTTATAGAGACGACCCACCCGAGACAAAGCGGACTATGTAAGGCTAACCTATGGTAAATAACTTGCGTGAAAAGCTCAAGATAAAGGATTATAGTAATTGAGAAACAAAAGAAATTTTAAGCCATAAGCTATAGCTGGCACATTTGAAGCAATTTAACCGCGACAACTTCGCGATCGCGGAATTGAAACTCCGCTCATGTAGCCGCTGAATGTGCTAACTTTTTCTTCAGTCTAGATTTCAAGTGGATGAGAACGCGGGCCGGGCCATCAGCCAAATGAACGCTATTGAGCAATATTCAGTTCCTGTAGCGCTTAGGATGAAACCCCAATATATGAACATTCACTGATGAAAGTTATTGAGTAGTGCGTTTTGTTCATGGCCACCGTTAAGAATTGAAGTGTTAAAACAGTTTACGATGGATATAAACAGTTCTAAACACAAGCGCACGTACAAGAGTTTAAAGGCATCCATGTTTTCGTCACCTCAAAGATATTCGGATCTGACTGCGGATAAACTTTCGTAACATCGGTGAAATTTAACGCCTTTCATTTTCGGAGGGATAAAAAATGTCGTTTTGGGTCCGAAATAAGGTCAGCTGAGATTTTCGGAAAATATAAAAGCAGCTGTAAATGCAGGGGAAAATATTTCTTTCTCTAAATATTCTGCCGCTGAAATATTCAGCTAAAAGAACCGAAAACCTGAAGCTGTATTAGCGTTCACATAGTTTCCTTAAGGCACTAAAACGATACAGAAAAAGGGTACAACGCCATTCCAAGGATTTTCCTGATCATCCCTCGTCAGCTTCCCATGATTTTTAGCACTGAAAGAAATTGCCAATCTTTTACTTTTCGCGGGAACAAATTTTCGCGAATTCGGATTTCAAACATTACCGAACAATTTTCGCGATCTTGGTTTTTCTCGTACTGTACTTGTATTCCCTTATATATATGCGCGAGAAAACTGACCTCAAGATGACTGCTCGATTTTCACCACTGTATAAACAGCAACCCTTCTATTATTTTTAATGGGTTGCATAAATATGGCATTGTAGATGCCCTTGAGAATGGTGTCCCTAGCTTCGGACGACCCATTTTTATAAACCAAACAGTTCATGTGTACCTCATTGTCTATAGTTTTTATCCAATTTACCCAGGGACTAGACTTCTCTGGTTCTCAAAGTCCCTTCCAATACTAATAATTTTCAATAACTTAGGTTCTTCGCGACTAATTCCGCGCGCAAATCTATCTAATAAAACACGACTAACAAAGCGAAGGTCAACTTGTGACAAGTCTACTGACCCGGAGACTACAGAGCTTCGTTGTGTGAGCATCTACAAAACGTTTCTCCTCTTTGTTTTGTTGCAGATGTAAAAAGTATGGTAGTAATATTGTTTTTAGTCAATTTAATAGAAATTCAATGATATAAATAAATGGAGTAAATTTTCTGTTTTTTTTTTTTTCGCTTGAGTTTATTTTTGTGGGATCTTTTTTGTGGATCGTTGGAAAACCCGGAAATTCGCGAAAAGTAGATCTCGCGAAAATTTCATGCCACACGGCAATCGCTCATTTTAATTCAAACATTCCTTTTATCCAACCTGTACTGAAATAAAACAGACACTGACACTGACTTCCTGCGGTGTTCTCTACCGAAGCAGTCGTTCTCACGTACTGCATAAAGCTTAGAAAGGTTCAGCGGTTTTAATAGTAAGCAAGCTGCAATCACCGCCGCATTCAATTTTTGTCTAAAAGGCCGCTGTGACTGAGCAGTCATAAAACGCGCGCGCACACTTGTAGAATTTCGGAAATGTCAGGGAAACGCGGTAAATGATACTACATGTATGGTGAACAATGTGTGAGAGCACTTGTATGTAGCGAAATGAAATGTAAATATATTATGTCTGAGTGTCGAGAAGAGTGAAACCCTTACAAATTCCTCTGGACTGCAAATCCAAGAAAGGATATGCAGATTACAAGAAACAAAGTAAAAATCTTAGAACCTGTGTAGATTGCGAGCAGTCTCTTATTTTTTTTTATTTTATTCGCGGCTTTGCCGTTCATCGCTCGTAGGTCGCGCGCGCGCTCCACGAACTAAAGAAAAATAAGACACTACTCGTAATCTAGAACATGCGCAGTTGAAATATACAACTCGAAAAGCTCCAATCCCTACACGACAATGGAGAGAATTGTTTTTGAACTAAAAATGTTAAAATGAAACAATAAAAGCCTGAAAAATAAATATGAAACGCATCTTTGTTCATAGTCATGGATTCTTCTCTCGTTAAGAATTTGCCTAACTTTTTGTCTGACTACGCATGCTTGTGTGACATAGATGGCATTTCACAGTTTATTTAAAAAAAATAGAGCTAAACGGTAGAGTCTACCTTCTATAGCTTAGAAGGAGGTCGTCGACACATGTTTAAGTGTAAAAAGAAAATCTAAAAACCCCACTCAGGATTGAACCTGTGACCTCAGCTAGGCTTAGGCTTACATAACCTACCGTACCACTGTACCACCTAGCTTCACGGGTTGCTTAGTCCTAAATTTAACTATATAAACTGCTAACCCCAACCTCAACTGAAGCTAACCAGTTACTCCGTTATATAAGTCTCAATAAGGTGTCCAACCTCCTTCTGAGTTATGGAATCTTGACTCTTCCGAGCTAAACAGTGTTTAGTCTCTTCTATTAAAAGGTGTCTTTGTTTCAGGTTAACTGAAACCGTTTTCGCGCGTGGACAGTACGACAAATGAACTTGATGACACAAACAAATTCGTTCAATAATCAACTACGATCTAGCAAGATCAACTTAGAAAAATACATTGCTGTTCGCGCAAATAATTACACTGAACCGTTTCTGTACGTGCAAAATGGAAGAAGTTTATTTAATTAATAGCCAATCTTTTGTGATCTGCTTTTCTCCTACTGTTTGCACTCTTTTGGTTCTTAATGACCAGCATGTAAATAATTGATCCTTTACCTCTTTGCGCATAATTCGTGTTATGTAATGTTGGTAGTGTGTATATTATTGCACCTAGTACTTGATTGTGTACGTATGTAATCTAGCATCAATAAAAAACTTACAGGAGATGAAAACTTTTTATTACTTCTAACTGAATATAGAACTGTTAGAAAATTAAAGTATAATCCAGCTGCAGCCTCGAGCTTTTTAATAAAATATATTCCCATTAAACACTTTTTTGTCACTGACGCTGAATCCGTCTGATCGGTTTTGTTTTTCTGTCGGTGAAAACTTGCAAATTTTGACCCAGCTTATTCAGTGCTGAAAAACACAAACAAGAAGATTTCGACAGACAGACCATTGAAAAGCTCTACTTAAGTTTGTTTGACATTTTTGTCGCGACTTTGTTCCTTTTTCTAGTCGGCTTGTGTAAATAAAAGTAATTTCCATATTATGATTTCAAGTGTAAAAATATATAGCACCGCTAAAAGTTGTAATGGTGCATATCTTAGCTGAGAACTTGAACCAGAAATTGAAATTGAAATTCAGTAATAAAAAAAATGTCAACATGACATTCCTCGTAATATCCAGCCTTGGAAACGGGAAATATTACGCTATAGTGTGTACGATCGATTACAAAAGAAAGTGAACTTGCTAATTTTAAAATGGTACTCCAAATTTCGTAAAAATACCCAACCCCAAGAAAAGCGAACAGTGTTTAGTTCGTCGATGTATTTCCGTGTGTTATTTTATGCAGTTTTCTCTTGTACTAAACAAATTAAACAAACAAAAGGTAAAACAAGAGATTGAAACGGGACCACAGAGCCAAGAAATTTTCAAGATTTAATAATATACAGCCTTCACAGACAGACAGCCTTACTAAAGTAAATCAATACTTGAATGCAGACACACAACAGCTGGATTTGCGTATCCACGCTCCTGACGTACTCACTTCTGCGATCAGGCAGCTCTATTTTTGTTCTTTTTGGTAATTGAACCATTCCTGCGAGAAACGCGAGCGACTCATGTTCGTTTTGCTAAATTAGGGAACATAGTTTCGAAAGCATATGTTTCGCAGTTCGTAAAACATCGTTAGCAAATCTTGCTTCTCCGCCGCAAGGAAATCTACCGAGACAGCTCCAAACATTCTTTCTTCCTGTACTCAAATCTTGCTTTCGTTACGCATATAACCACATGTAAAATTTCTCTATTATTTGTGATAGCTAGGCCCCGAGAGTAACGAATTAAATGATATGCCTAAATTCGGCCGAATCCCTGAAATTACTGCCGTACCGGTACCGTATAAATGTAGGCCAAACGCCTGTGAACTATAAGATTGCGAAATACTGTAGAGGTTATTCAGCGCGGTCATTTTCTGAAGTTGTTTAATACGGCTGAGTATTTTTAGGAGTCAGTTTTTACTTTTTGGAACCTCACGCTGAATAAATTGTTTATTATACGACAATCATCGTCTTATAAATCTAACTTTTTGAATGTATTTTTCCTTGCGCGCGTAAGAAGAGTGCAATAACGTGTCATATGTGTAAAAAACTACGAACAGGCAAGTCTATTACCGTTTGTAATGTTACCCTTAAACACGAGAAACTTTAACGATTTTGAACTTAGAGCAACATTGCCTCTGTTCTTTTTTAAGATAACTGAAGAACTTTTCTTTGATTTAATGGAATAGTGTATGCCATATTAGTATACGATAGACCGACTTCTGTTAATTACTGTAAATGCAGTTTATTTACCTTTCTTTCCTGTTAGTGAGCAAACCGTATTTTCTTCCCTGTCGGTCATCAGTGTTGTTGAATGAAGATGTTGTGTTTTGCTTCCTTGTTGCATCGACGTTTACCATAATAATAATTTTGGTGTTTACGAATAATTAAAAGCTACCCAAATTGCTGAAAAAGAAGTGGGTTGTTGCAAGGAGAATCTTTTAAAGAAGATACAAAGGCAGGTGAAGGTTGCCCGTAATCAAAACTGATAATCTCGAAATTTATTCGAGTCCAAAGCAATCTTGTACCCAGTTTTTACAACGGACAAGCAAGCAATGAGGACGTCATTCCCGCCAAATCACTTAACGCAGTTTCGAACGTTGTGTATCGATACAAAAGTTTATTATTATTTCATTTCATTTCTGCAATGTTTTGTTTGCATTTTACCGATGTGTACTTGCGACCCAGCGACTGTGGGCTCAACCAGGGCCACTGTCCCTTAGACTCTCTAACAGGACCGCAGCTTGTGTGTTATTTATTTTAGCGGTGGTGACTTTAATTTGCGAGAAGTGAAGAAACCAATTTTCCTTGCGAGCGCAAACCTTTTAAAAAGCGAGACGAAGATCGAGACTCATAGACACGTAGCCTGGGTACCGGTTTTTCTCTCGCGGCACGCTTCCAGTTCGTAAGAAGTCGGGGCTCCAGCAGTGCTCATCCCACCTTTCCCCCGGGCGTTTGTCGGGCCAAGTCCGCTACGTTCGAATCCCGTCGGGGTGTCAGTGTCTCCGGGGCATTTCACATCCTCGTTTTTTTATCATGATCTCAAAGTATTCTGACTCCATTATGTTTTTGACAAGAAACTGTTGTTGCGAACTGCTCTAATCGATCACCACAGGAATTAGAAAACCTAAGGAAACACTTCTCCGTTGACTTAGTTTGACTTCGAATAACTTTTGGATGAGTCTAGATTCAAAGAATGTTCCTTCTTTATTACCCCGGGGCATTTGCACAACATTTTTATTTTTTCCCAAATGTTTATGCTGATAAGCATGACAACTTGAATGTATAGCAACGTTTAGCTCAGTTTAATTTTAGTTTTCAAATTTTTACCCCGAGGCATTTGCACAGCCTTTTTGTTCCCACTATGCATGGGGCATTTGCCAGTTCTTTCTTTTTTTTTTTTTTTTTTTACCAAATGCTGATGCTGATAAGCATGACAACTTGAATGTATACCAACATTTAGCTCAGTTATATTATTTCTTTGAAATCACCCGTCATGAAATAATAGCTTACAGTGCATGCGCTTTTTGGTGGGCGAGTGCTATAGTTTAGTTTACGTTTTAGTCGCCATTTTATTTTCGCCAAACCTTTCAGATACCACGCAGCTCTCAACAACCTCTAATTTCATTGCACCTGGGTATCACGCAGCTCTATTGTTTTCAGGGCTGGAGTCCATTGTTGTGTTGTTTGTTCTATTGTTTTCTCAGCCAATCAGAGAGGACATTGTAAGAGCTGCGTACTTCCCCAAACCTTTCAGCCCAAACTCGTCTCCAGGGCCTCCTCCACGTTCAAAATGGCGGATGATAACACTATAGCCAGCAGGAACTACCCTTACATCGCTTTATTTTAAAACATTTATCCCCAGAAAGCTGCCCCGGTGCGATATATTTGCTTCATTGTGCAGTCTCTTTCCCTGACTACGTTATCACTTTTCTTAAGGGGGGAGTCTACCTGAATGCCATGTTTCCGCCACTTAACATGACTTCAATGGAAATATCTCGTTCACGTTTCAAGCAATCCAAAAAGCCTTAGCTCATTTCATGAACCTGTGTTGTGGGATGTTTTGTAAATTTTTGGGTGATTTTTGGGTATTTTGGGGAGGAAATAGTTTTTCTCAAAGGTTTGGTAAAATTTAGAGAAATAAGAAATATTGAAGATTTAGAGAAG
This sequence comes from Cladopsammia gracilis, assembly GCA_022457155.1. Taxonomy (NCBI): domain Eukaryota; kingdom Metazoa; phylum Cnidaria; class Anthozoa; order Scleractinia; family Dendrophylliidae; genus Cladopsammia; species Cladopsammia gracilis. The sequence continues at coordinate 2,212,201 of JAJGOT010000047.1, read as the reverse complement.
TTTTAAAATTAGAATTTGTAGTTAATAATTGATGGACGGACACCAAGTTAGTCCACTAGCAACCTGAGGTGCTCTTACGTGGGTATCGACTGTCTGTTGGTGTTCCAAAACTCATTTTCTTTCTCCTATCCCTTTTTACGGAAAACCTCTTAACATTTCATTAAAATTCAGGTAGACCCCCGCCTTAATTTTGATTATTCAACTACAAAAATTGAAACAAAATTTTTATTTTGTAATAATATCCCAGATACATTATGAATAAAAAGGTTTTGAGGATATATATCCTGTCATCAAAATAGAAATAAAGGTTTCCTCGGAAAAAGAAAACCTTTTGCTCTGCTTAGTTTGTTTTATTAGCTTCTTTAATTTCTGTGTTACAAACTCATCTACTGCTTCCGTGTATCTTTCTACGATTAGCTGTTAAGTTTTCTTTCGACTTCTATAAGACCAGTTCTACTTATTTTTTTCTTTGGCTGGGCTGACCTTATTACCATTTACAAGCACGGGAACGGTCAAGGAAAGAGACAAAAAAAATTACAGAAGCAACGTTCGCGCAGTTAAGAAAAATCCTTTGGCCTTTCAAATCAAGAAAGCGCCAAAGAAGCTGTGATAAGTGCCCATGTACGCTATCCCAGCCTGATTGGTGGCTGACATCGTGATGACGTCACCGGCTTTAAGGTAAAACACTCCGCCTGTGGAAATCGTAAATTCATCCCTTCGCAACGACTTTTCGGGCGGATGAACCATGGCGATGACTTTGTTGTTCACAAGGATAGAAATCCTAACAGGTTTGGTTCAGTCGGTTTAGTATACGGCATTACCAAATTTGTCATTTGTGAGGGATGAAATGATGTTAAAGGGATGTCTTTCGCCAACCATTGAAGTGTTCGTTGACATCATTACTTGGGGCCAGGTTAACGTGATGACTCAATAAGGAAAAACAAATTCTCCTTAACTTCGATTTCCTCGTACGTTTGCTTCATTAGGTCCATTTGAGTCCATAATATAGGTTTCCTGAACGCGTGCTTCGTTGTCCATTTATACGTATTTAAAACGGGGGCAATAACACTTAATGACTTAATATATAACACATCGGGAGAGCATAGAGAGTCAGTCACACAATCCTTGTAAAAGACCATGAAAGCAAATGAAGCTATGCACTCCGGACAACTACAACCCATTACCACAAGTAAACCTTGCAATGATGGTCACTGTTTGTTTGTTGTGTTTGTCTTTATCACTATTATATACTTTTAATGCCAGAATCAAATCAGGTCAAATCAGGTCAGGTTTCGTTTTGATGTCCCGGGTGATGTGCAATGAAACAATCCAAATTAAACTTACCTAATGCTTTCCCTAAATTTGGCGAGCCGTTTTTTTTCTTTGTTCACCCAACACCTAAACTTTTTTCGGTAATTTTCGTCGCCTTGTCCCCCTTCGTAAAAAAGCCCCACACAATCGATTACGGCCATTTCGACTTCTCTCGTCACGATCGCGGATCTCGCTGCTGCAGCCATGTTGAATAATGTCTGGTCTGTGTGGCAAAGCGCGAGGTTTGGTCATGATCTTGGACCCTTGGTGGGGGTCAGCAAAGGTCGATATTAAATATTAAATGTCAGTGCGTCAGTGCCGTGACTTTTAATTGGTTGTTGAAACGATCAAATTGTTATCACGCTTCATGTAATATAAACTCGCGTGACGGATTAGAGGATCTTAGGACTCTTAGAGATCCTTAGAGATGTTTCGAAGCGTTTCCGAAACGACAAGGGTCGACAAGAAACTGGAAAATGATCGAAAAGGGTTGTAAAACGGCTGGAGGATGATTTTTAATACCGATGAAAACGCTAAAAAACCGAATCCCGCAGGTTTATACCGCAATTTTAGATTAGAATTACCGAAATACCGCATGAAAAATTGTCCAATACCGCAATACCGCAAACCCCAATGTCCCCCTCTTTAATTTCTTAACTGAGAAATCGCAAAATCAGCAGTTTTGACTCTTCGGCGTTTGAAGATGAAATGACAAATACCTTTTCGCGGTTTTCAAAACTACACCCATTGTCAGTCCAAAATTGTCAAAATCTATACCCATTTACAGACCAAAACGGCTCAAAATATACGTTGTTTTCAGCTTTGCTTTAAAGTTTTATATTCAATTTTTTTTGGCTGAAGCAGATCCTCAAGGATCCAGCGTACAAGCAGCGGGATTCTCAAAAGCCATACCCTTTGGGCGGTACATACCTATATACAGCTCATATAGGGGATTACGCCCCCGGAAGGGGGGAAAATGTGCATCCCGCACATAATTCCCAAACAGGGACTGTGGACTACGAAGTACAGATTACGTAGATTACGTACTGTCATGGATTGGCACACGTACAGACTCCGGTATGAAATGCGGACTGCGAACTAGGTACAAAAAACTGTCTAAGTTTAAAGATGGCTGTGGAATGCATGAAATATCGATCAGTATAGTAATAGTAAACAGTTAAGGCCCGACCAAACAAACGCAACATTTCAACGCAACATCTTGCAACATTGTTGCGCGCAACGTGTTAACACACGTTTGGCCACCCTGAAACTTGATCCAACACCATCCAACACCATTAACATCCAACATGGTGCAACATGGCGGTCAAACGCGTGCAACATGTTGCGCGAAACAATGTTGCAAGATGTTGCGTTGAAATCAGTGTTGCGTTCGTTTGGCCGGGCCTTTTGTGATTAAACATTACTGTTTGACTGTCAGTTGAAACGATTTTTTAACTGTTTCTTGACTGTTTTTGATACAGTTTTTTCAGCACTTGAAACAAACAATTTTCATTATTAGTGGATAATTATGTCTCAGTTTATTTCGTTTGTTTTGTTTGTTTTCGTTTCCCATCGCCTGACCGAGCCAACGTTTTGGAAAAGTGAAAACGGAAATATTAATCTTCTATGAAAAACAATGTGATCAAGACTTAATCTTCTTTAAATAGATATCGCTATCCTTTATTTGCCCATATATTAAATCTGAAATGTCTGAAATGTCTCTCGCGGCACGCCTTCGTAAGAAGTCGGGGCTCGCAAGAGACATTATGCATAAGTCAATTCCAGCAGTGCTCATCCCCCGGGCATTAGTCGGGCATTCGCTCACGTTCGAATCCCGGGGGTCAGCATTAGCCTACCCTCAGTGTCCCCCGGAGCATTTCACATCCTCGTGTTTTGACCTCAAAAAATTCATGGCTCCATTATAATTCTGACGAGAAATTTGTTGCGAACTTGCTCTAATCTGTTACTAGAGGAATTAGAAAAGCGAGGGAAAAACTTCTCTGTTGACATAGTTTTCCTTCAAATAACTTTTGGATGAGTCTAGATTCGAAGAATGTTCCTTCGTAATTTACCCCGAGGCATTTGCGCAACCTTTTTGTCTCTGCCATGGGACATTTGCCATTTTTTTTAACAAGTGCTAATGCTGCTAAGTGTAAAAACTTGAATGCATAGCAACGTTTAACTCAGTTTTATTATTTATTTTATTTTAGAACATTTATCCCCAGAAAGCAGCCCCAGTGCGATATATTTGCTTTGTAGTCTCTTTCCTTGACCAACGTTATCACTTTTATTAATGTCGATTATTGAACTTAAAAATTGAAAAGAAATTTTTATTTTATGAATAAAAAGGATTTGGGAATATGTATCCTGTCATCAAAACAGACTGATACAGGTTTACCTCGGAAAAAGAAAACCTTTTGCTTTGCGTAGTTGGTTTTAACAGTTTCTTTAATTTCTGTGTTACAAACTCATCTACCACTTCCGTGTATCTTTCTACGATTAGCTGTTAAGTTTTCTTTCGACTTCTATAAGACCTGTTCTACTTATTTTCTTCTTCGGCTGGGCTGACCGTATTACCATTTACAAGCACGGGAACGGTCAAGGAAAGAGACTAAAAAAATTACAGAAGCAACGTTCGCGCAGTTAAAAAAAATCCTTTGGCCTTTCAAATCAAGAACGCACCAAAGAAGCTGTGATAAGTGTGCATGTAAGCTATCCCAGCATACTGAGTAGCTGCCACCGTGATGACGTCTCCGGCTTTAAGGTAAAACACTCCGCCTGTGGAAATCGTAAATTCATCCCTTCGCAACGACTTATCGGGCGGATGAGCCATGGCGATGATTTTGTTGTTCACAAGGATAGAAATCCTAACAGGTTTTCCTCTGTAAGCGCGCCAGTAAATCTGTTCGTAGATGTAGTATCGTCCAGGGATGGGCACAGTCAGTTTTCCGTCGTGGTACTTCATACCGCCTGCAAGGTGGCTGTATGGGGCACTCAGAGTCCAGTCTTTAATCACTGCAAGGATTAAAAATAAGACTGAATTTCGCTATTCTAATGATCACTTTAAGAACTGAAGTTGTTTGTGTCATCAATTGGCAACATGACCTACTTCCTTAGACACGTTGGTCATGGAATGAAAATCACTCGCTCACAATTGTGTGAGTTCATCAAAGTTCTTATCCTGCTGGAGATCTTTGCACCCTTTCTTTGTGGCAGTATCCAAACTCTCCAAAGCGAGAGATCTTTGCACCAAAGGTTGTTTCTACTTCCTCCTTCCGCTCATTCCCCTTCCACAACTTTGGAAACATATTTTTTGAGAGCCATTTTTTCTGAATCAGCTTTCCTCTATCTTGCCTGAGCTCTCTTAGGTGTAAAGGAATGGGAGTTATATTTCCTTTGAGAAAAAGAACTGATGAATATAAAAATTGCCAAAGTTACCTTTGTTCACTTGATAAGTGACATCTCCTTTATTTGCACCTTCAATGTGCGCGGATGGTTTGTTTGGATCCTAAAATGTAAACACAATAATTGAGTAGCATGAAGAGACAAATCAACTGATTAACATGTATAATGGGAAAAACAGTTAATAAAGAGAAATATAAACAAATTGAACGGACAGTGCTCCGCCAAAATATTCGCTGATCTAATTCCTTTGTTATGATCATATTGTAAAATGCCACAAAATATAATAGAGCAGTTTTTGAGTGTGGTAAAACCAAAACCAAAGTAATTACTCTGACCAATCACAGCAGTCGTAAACAACCCGATGAACCAATCAAAGCTCGAAGCAATTACATGCCGGCGGCGCCAAGCGCGGGAAAACGCGTGCGAGCAAGTCACGATTGGTTTTGGTTTTATTTCTGATTGGTCGAGAAAGTGGCACGAGATTTTGTAGCCAATCACAAAGCGTAGCAATGAAAACCCAAAGCAATTGTGTAATTACTTTTCACACTCAATTGAAAACTGCTCTCCATTAAGTAAATTGGTTAAAAAGTTTCTTGTGAGCAAAACGGAACAAGCAGTCTGTTAGGGATAAGGTACCGTAATTACAACGATGAAAGTGGATTGCAGTTCATCAAATTTGATCAGTTTCATGACATACGGTCTAGAATTAAAAACTTGCCATTCCGGTGGAATTTAGTTTCTTTAGTTTATTTTTGTTTCTATTCCAAGAAATCATAAAGCAAACCTTCAAGCAATCTACTGACCATACAACATGTTATAAAACATACAAGGGACGAAGTTCAGTTAAAGAGTGTTCAAGGTGATCTGGAGCCTCTTCGGCAATAAACTGGCTTCTGTATCCTATCGAATTTATTTTAAAAAGCTAAATTATCACAACATTAATTCATGCATTTGCTGCTAACACACAGCAATGAAATTGAAATGATGCAACATTTGCAACTGGTCCGCGCAGTTAAGAAACTAGCTTTTTACTTCGCAGGTGCAACTGGACAAAACATAGAAAAGAAGAAACGAAAAATACAAGTCAAGTAAAGAAAACTAATAAACAAAAAGTCGTGGAATAATAAGTTTAATAACAGAAATGCTTGGCAAAAATAAAAATAAATGCCTGACCTGTAGACTACACCTGCAAGATCCTCCTTTTCCTGCATCTCCCTTATCACCTTTCATTCCTGTGTCCCCTTTATCGCCCTTTTCACCCTAAAATATACCAGAAAAGATAAATTTTAGCGCTTCTTTCTTCCCCTAGTTCATGATCAGCTAGGGTATTTTAATCCGGCGCCCAATCAACATTTTTGATTTAGTGATATACAGACCATAAGTGTTTTCAAGAAAAATTAAAACGACGCCACCACACCCGTATCCTAACAAGGATACAGTGAATTGTGATGAGAAAACCTTTTACCATACAACTCAATGAGTTTAGAGAATTGATTGTATCCAGGATGAATTTTACGGCCATCGGATTTGCCTAAAACTCACCTTTATTTCAGAGAACATATTTTTAAAAGAGAAACAAGAGTTGCCCTGAAGAAGGTTTTTGAATGATACAGATCTGGAAGCAATTGTCTTACACAGAATGATTTTTGTCTATTTAAAGGAGAAACTGTGGATATATAAAAGAAAATTTTAGTTACCTTACTAGCGTCTCCGCCGCGGCCGACATTTATATTGATTGGATTTCCTGGAGTCGCACAAACCTTCTGCGAAGTGAACGATATAAAATTATGATATAAAACGATATAAAATTACAAAATGGAGATATGACGTAAATACGTACTTCTAAAACACTGAGCAATTTTACTGTAAAAAGCTTGGAGTAAAGCTTCGAAATTTAGTTGCGGCTCGTGGGTCGTAGGAAAATGGTTTTGAAAGCAATAACTAACTAGAAATTGATATTAATCTTACTGATCCTTACTTGGTTGCCAGATGTATTTCCCGCTCGGCAGAAACACAAGTTGGTGCAAACCAGAGCAACGAAGATAAAAACACACTTCATTTCAACACCTGACTTGACTCTCTATGAAATGAGAATAGAGACTGAATGAAGGACATGAGAAATGATTGCTTAATTTATTACCGCGTGTTGATAAAGGACAGCTATCCGAGAAGAAACACGAAAATCCTTTTCCAAACACTACTATTGTTTGAAGCATGATGCAATGATAACATATGACGTGATCTTCATCATATTTACTCAACTTGAAGAACTTGTATTTCGTTCGTGTTGAAAATGTCGCCGGACTGAATTGTTCAGTCTTCTTCATAGCCCCGAAACGTTATTGGTAGGTAAATCCAAAAAGTACCTTGAGAAAAAATATATATGCTAACGCAACGTAACAACCTATAAAACGTTATTGATTTATTCATTAAACTTTTCACCCTTCAACAATGTCTGCGTGCATGTGGTGTGGGTTAATCGTTGAATTTTTGTTAAAAAATATGTACGAAATATATCATAATGTTAGCACGGCGTAGCCATCTACGATTCCTTTTTTCAAAACGTGCAACCTAGATTCACAGATATATTTACTTTCACTACAGGATAATTTGTAGCTCCTGTTTCTTCGGTTTATGTGTATGCTATACTATTAATTCTTCAACTGATTCATTTTGCACTATACACACCCGGCAGGAAACGTCCTCCAGTACCATTTCACCAGCTGTAAACCTTTGCAGAAATGTTCCGCTCAATAGCTTTCACTCACCGCTTGCGAATAAACACACTGAATTAGTCGGATCTCAAATGTTAGAACCACTTTGTATACAATATAAGAAAACCACCCCGGCTCAGAATGTTGTGCTCAAAAGCTTTTACTTGACGGCGGTTAAAGTCCGCTTAGGAGTTCGTTCATTCAAAACATGATTAGCTAGAACAACCTGTCCTTTTACAGTACGATAGAGAGCACGATAGAAAAGTAGTGCTCAATAGCTTTCACTGTGCCAATGCATTCACAGGCTCCGGTCGGCAAACGTTTCTTGTACAGCATAAATACTAGAATGATCACGCTTAATGCATTTCGTCCACAGGCTCAAAAAAAGCCATACTTTGGGAATCAAGGGATTATTTATAAGTTTGCCAAGAATGGCTGTACTATGCTAGTGAAAACTTTCGCAAAGATTCAAAATAGCTAGACCCATGACAAGAGATTATGAGAATCTATGAAAAGAACTTTGAAAATAAACTGTAATGTTCGGAGAAAATCATGCAGTGTTTTTCGTCCGTATTTAGGAAATATTGGTCTCCTTTTCTCAACCTTTATAGAGACGACCCACTCGAGACAAAGCGGACTATGTAAGGCTAACCTATGGTAAACAACTTGCGTGAAAAGCTCAAGTTAAAGGATTATAGTTATTGAGAAACAAAAGAAATTTCAAGCCATAAGCTATAGCTAGCACATTTGAAGCAATTTAACCGCGACAACTTCGCGATCGCAGAATTGAAACTCCGCTAATATAGTACTGAATGTGCTAACTCTTTCTTCAGTCTAGATTTGTGGATGAGAACGCGGGGCCATCAGTCAAATGAACGCTATCTGATTGAGCAGTACTTTCCTGTAGAGCTTACGATGAAACCGCCCAGTGTGTGAACATTCACTGATGAAAGTTATTGAGTAGTACGTTTTGTTCATGGCCACCGTTAGGAATTGAAGGGTTAAAACAGTTTATTAGGGTTATAAACAGTTCTAAACACAAGCGCATGCACAAGAGTTTAAAGGCATCCATCTGTTCGGCGCCCGGCTCAAAAGATATTCGGATCTGACTGCGGATACACTTTCGTAACATCGAAAAATTTAACGCCTTTTTTTTTCCGGCGGAGGGATAAAAAATGTCGTTTTGGGTACGAAATAAGATCAGCAAGATGGTTTTCGGAAAGATAAGAGCAGCTGGTAAATTCGGGACGGAAAAGATTCCTTTCGCTAAATATTCTGCCGCTGAAATATTCAGCTAAAGTAAACGAACCGAAAACCTGAAGCTGTATTAGCGTTCACATAGTTTCCTTTATGGCACTAAAATGATACAGAAAAAGGGTACAACGCCATTCCAAGTATTTTCCTGATCATTCCTCGTCAGCTTCCCATGATTTTTAGCACTGAAAGAACTGATTGCCAATCTTTTACTTTTCGCGGGAACAAATTTTCGCGAATTCGGATTTCAAACTTTACCGAACAATTTTCGCGGATCTTGGTTTTTCTCGTACGGTACTTGTATTCCCTTATATATATGCGCGAGAAAACCTCAAGATGGCTGCTCGATTTTCAACACTGTATAAACAGCAACCCTTCCATTATTTTTAATGGCCGGGTGGCATAAATATGGCATTGCAGATGCCCTTGAGAATGGTGTCCCTAGCTTCGGACGACCCATTTTTATAAACCAAAAAGTTCATGTGTGCCTCATTGTCTATAGTTTTTATCCAATTTGCCCAGGGACTAGACTTCTCTAGTTCTCAAAGTCCCTTCCAATACTAATAATTTTCGATAAGTTAGGTTCTTCGCGACTAATTCCTCGCGCAAATTTATCTAATGAAACACGACTAACAAAGCGATGGTCGACTTGTAACAAGTCTACTGACCACAGAGCTTCGTTGTGTGAGCATCTACAAAACGTTTTACTCTTTGTTTTGTTGCAGTTGTAAAGAAGATGGTCGTAATATTGTTTTTAGTCAGTTTAATAGAAATTCAATGATATCAATAAATGGAGTAAATTTTCGTGGTTTTTTTTCGCTGGAGTTTATTTTTGTGGGATCTTTTTTTGTGGATCATTGGACTCACCCGCGAAATTCGCGAAAAGTAGATCTCGCGAAAATTTCATGCCACACGGCAATCGCTCATTTTAATTCAAATATTCCTTTTATCCAACCTTTACTGAAATAAACAGACACTGACACTGACTTACTGCGGTTTAAAAACTCGTTCTCTACCGAAACAGTCGTTCTAACGTATAGCAAAAAGCTTAGAAAGGTTCAACGGTTTTAATAGTAAGCAAGCTGCAATCACCTCCGCATTCAATTTTTGTCTAAAAGGTCGCTGTGACTGAGCAGTCATAAAATGCGCGCGCACACTTGTAGAATTTCGTAAATGTCAGGGAAACGCGGTAAATGATACTACATGTATGGTGAACAATGTGTGAGAGCACTCAGTATGAAGTGAAATGAAATGTAAATATAATATTTCTGAGTGGTGAGAAGAGTGAAACCCTTACAAATCCCTCTGGACTGCAAGTCCAAGAAAGGATAAGCAGATTACAAGAAACAAAGTAAAAATCTTAGAACCTGCGTAGATTGCGAGCAAACTCTTATTTTTATTTTATTTTATTCGCAGCTTTGCCGTTCATCGCTCGTAGGTCGCGCGCGCGCTCCACGAACTAAAGAAAAATAAGACACTACTCGTAATCTAGAACCTGCGCAGTTGAAATATACAACTCGAATAGTTCCAATCCTTACACGACAATGGAGAGAATTGTTTTTGAACTAAAAATGTTAAAACAAAACCATAAAAGCCTGAAAAATGAATATTAAACGCATCTTTGTTCATGGTCATGGATTCTTCTCTCGTTAAGAATTTGCCTAACTTTTTTTCTGATTACGCATGCTTGTGTGACAAAGATGCATTTCACAGTTTATTTACAAAAAAAAAAAAAAAAACTAGAGCTAAACGGTAGAGTCTACCTTCTATAGCTTAGAAGGAGGTCGGACACTTATTGAGAATTATATAACGTAATGTCGACACATGTTTAAGTGTAAAAAAGAAAATCTAAAATGCCCACTCAGGATTGAACCTGTGACCTCAGCTAGGCTTAGGCGTACATAGCCTATCGTACCACTTTATCACACTGTACACCTAGCTTCTCGAGTTGCTTAGTCCTAAATTTAACTATATAAACTGCTAACCCCAATTAGCATCCTCCACAGTCAACTTTGCCCTCACCCCACCATGGACTATTTCAATTCGGCTGCACACTTCGGAGTTTTGACAGAATGCTTTGTGAATTACCAGGCAACATGTTTGTGCATGCGTGCATAATTTTAGCCAAACGGAATGTAAAAAAGTTACTATCATGCCTTTCAGTTGAATTGTGAATTTCTGGTTAGAGGGCAAGGTTGACTACTGAGGTTATCCCACTAAATATCGTCCAAAATAGGAGTTAGTTTGAGGCCAGCGGTGTAGTAAGATTCTCTAATGATGCAGGGATAACCATGGCTTAACTCCGCAAAAGTTGGAGAGCTATGGTAAATTTGAACGCAAATGCCGTGAAGGTATATAGAACTACACTAGGCCGTATCCATTTGGCAAAAAAAAATTTCATCAGGTACTGTATCAAGGTTTGACAAAGTTTCCATTTTGTTATCGTTACATGGTTAAGACTTGAAAAAATTCAACAGTCAGCATGGCTAGTAGAAAATCATTCTCACAAGATTTCAGCTGATTCCGCAGCAATCACAATTTTATACGATTTTTTAAAGTTTGAACACCAAAAACATTTGCATATGAGGGCAAAGTTGATCAGGGTGATTTTTGGTTATTACGCCTCGGTGTTTTGCTCTACGGGGACAAAGCATTTACGGCAAACACATCTAGACAAGTCGACGAATCTAAGCGGTCTTTGGCAAACTAACCATCATTTTGCCGCGAGTTACGGCAACTGAAAAAGTCCGAAATGAGGGCAGGTTTGACTCAACTCTTGATTTTTTCCCATTTTTTTAAACCAAACTACAATTGGTATCCTTTAACTGAGAGAGTTGTTGTTTAGACGCATAGAAGCGCGTTTAGAGTAGAAACGTTCTGCCAAACGAAACATTTTTAGGTTTTAATGGTAAGGAGATATCCACATTAAAAGGACAAACTCTAATTTCACTAGACAGATTATAGGACTAAAACGTCTTGCAATGTATATCTTTCTACAAAGTGGTAAATGGCTTTAAAAAAATTACACAAATTTGTCGTTTCATCTGCAATAAGCCTGTGAAAAATCTAAGAGATTCATTAGAAATGTTTAGAGATATTAATGTTTTTCAAGTAGCATATGTCTAAACACACGTGTTTGAAAAAAGCTGTATTTCCGATCTGGGCATATTTGTTAACGTTATGAATGCAGATTGTATCGAATTTGATTCATTTTCATACCAAGTAAAGACCTTTATTTACGAATGAATCTAAAAGTATTTTGGAATGTTAACCTTCCGTTTTGGGATTGTGATGAAATTTTGTAACAACTAAAATGAGGGCAAGTTTGACTAAAAATTAGAAAAAAAGGCGTTTTGGAAAACATTGTGGTTGACGTATTATTTTACAATATGTACCTTAGCAAACGCAAATCAGAAACCTGTATAATTATGTAATGTTTGGTGTAAGTTGGAAGTCTGCAGCTGATAACGGTAATGAGTTATTGATGTTACAGATGATCCATGTCAAAAATCCTCGAAAATTGAAAATAATCAATTATACCATTTTAACTCCCCAAAAAATACTGATATGAATCATCAAATTCTATCATAATTATTTATCTCATTCTTCGATGTCTGTACATTGATCTCACTAAGCGTCAATAGGAATAAATGAAACCTTTCGTTTTTTTTGCAAAACTATAATTTGTGTGATTTTTCAAGTAAAAAATAAAAAGTTTTGGTCTTTAGAATCTCTACAATGCCCAAACAAAAACAAAACAAGTTAGGCAGTAAAACACATTTATTGGATGTATGCACATCCTGTCTTTGCTGTAGTGAAAGAATTTCTTGGAAAGGGAATATCCTGAATTTGTTCTGAATTTTTCATTATTTGTACTGAATTTCACATATTGAAGCCGCCATATAGATGTTTTTCTGAGTGACGTCACAGCCCGCTATTCTATCCTTTTCAACTTTTTTTTTAATGTCAATGATAAGCTCCTATCACTACCTTTCAAACAGATCCTCTTTTATTTTTGGGCAGCAAAAACTGAATTTTCTACAGTTTTTTTAAATTTACATTTGAACGCCTCATTAACAATTCATGACCAATAAAAAATTGAATGTGAGGGCAAGTTTGACTCTCACTTTCAACTGTGCTATTTAGGAAGACAAACGAGCTGTGTTACCTTTAAACATAACTTTGCGTGACACTCTATTCATGTGCTTTCCAACACTGTCAAGCAAGCGTCAATACGGTAAAACCCTGATTTATTACGAATTTTTTAGCGTTGACTCCATAGCCGCCAGCTCGGAATATATGACCTTCGAATCATTTTTACCCACAGTTTAAACAATTTTCTAAAGGTTTTTGCCATGGATGAACATACTCAAACAACGAGGATTAATCTAAACTAAGTTTGGTTTATTGGCCTTCTCTTGTTACCTAGCAACGGGGCATTTCATCATTTTTCAGTTGTCAAAAAATGAGGGCAAGTTTGACTCAAAAAATAAATTGTAACATCACGTGATGTTGACGCATCGGATCATTAACGTCACTAACTTGTGGCGTGGGATCTATAAGATCTTGCTTCCAAGTTTAATTTTTGTATCTAACATAATTAGAAAGATACAACCTTTCAAAGGTAGTTATGTACACTTATAAAGACTTCAGTGTGCAAACAGCACGTCCCCTTCAGTACAAGTATTTGTCCTGGTAAGTGCATCTGTTTTGTGCTCCGTAATTTTATTCTATTTATACGTTTCAAGACCATGTAACGGCAAACATTTTACATGGAACATGACATAAGGACCTCGTGCATTTGTGGGAAACATTTTTTTTTTCAGGTGAAGTGTTTGCTCTTGCATAATTGACGGTCAAAGTTGACCTCACATTCATGAGGTGTAATTTTATTTAGCGATTTTCACACCACTTGAACACTTTTCATGGGCTAGAACGAATAGATGGCTGTGAAAAGAAAATGTTCGCTCAAGTTTTGTGACAATCGGTCGTTTTATTATATTTTTATTAATTAATTGGTGAGTTATCAACGTATGAATATTTATGCATAATTAAAATGCCAGATGCATAATTAAAATTGTTGTTCATATATTGAGGTTCACTTCAAAACGAGCTTGAAACCCTAGTGGTTAACAAGTATACATTTATTTAGAAACGTGGCTTTTAATATGGGTGAGTTATTAAAGGTTAACGTTTTTTCTAAGATGGCGGACTCACTCAACTGATAATAAAAGCATTGCAAAACCTGATACGACTCAAAAGCATTGTAAAACCTCAATTTTGAATCACAGGATTTCAATTGTAATCTTTTTTTTAATTGAATCTAGAATTTTAAATTGTCAAAATAGAAATAATAAAATAAACGCTGCCTAAAGGAAGAAGACAAATCACTTGTTTGAACTTTGAAATAAATAAAAAAAATACCAAAAGGAATCACAAAAATCCAAAAACCATGACGTCACAAACTACAACTACCAATGAACATATTAGTGCAAATACCACGTCATTCTATTCAAACCAGAAGGATCTACACTATTTTAAAAATCTTTAGTTGTACTGTGAGGGCAAAGCTGACTACATGTGAGGGCCGGTTTGACTATGAGGGCAGAGTTGACTACACGTGAGGGCAGAGTTGACTACAAGTGAGGGTATGTTTGACTATGAGGGCAGAGTTGACTACATGTGAGGGCATGGTTGACTACAGTGAGGGCATGGTTGACTAGAAAGCTAACCCCAACCCCAACTGAAAGCTAACCGGTTGCTCCGTTATATAAGTCTCAATAAGGTGTCCAACCTCTTTCTCAGTTATGGAATCTTGACTCTTCCAAACTAAACAGTGTTTAGTCTCTTTGTTTCAGGTTAATTGGAACCGTTTTCGCGCGTGGACAGTACGACAAATGAACTTGATGACACAAACAAATTCATTCAATAATCAACTACGATCTAGCAAAGTCAACTTAGAAAAATACATTGCTGTTCGCGCAAATAATTACACTGAACCGTTTCTGTACGTGCAAAGTGGACGGAGTTTATTTAATTAATAGCCAATCTTTTGTGATCTTCTTTTCTCCTACTGTTTGCACTCTTTTTGTTCTTTATGACCAGCATGTAAATAACTGATCCTTTACCTCTTTGCGCATAATTCGTGTTATGTAATGTTGGTGGTGTGTATATTATTGCACCTAGTACTTGATTGTGTACGTATGTAATCTAGCATCAATAAAAAACTTACAGGAGATGAAAACTTGTAATTACTTCTAGCTGAATATAGAACTGTCAGAAAATTAAAGCATAATCCAGCTACAGCCTCGAGCTTTTTAATGAAATTTATTCCGATTAAACACTTTTCTGTCACGGAAGCTAAATCCGTCTGATTTTTTCGTTTCTGTCGGTGAAAACTGGCAAATTTTGACCCAGCTCATTCAGTGCTGAAAAATATAAAGAAGAAGATTTCGACAGACAGACCATTGAAAAGCTCTACTTGAGTTTGTTTGACATTTTCGTCACGACTTTGTTCCTTTTTCTAATCGGCTTGTGTAAATAAAAATAATTTGCATATTACGATTTCAAGTGTAAAAATATATAGCACCGCTGAAAGTTGTTAATGGTGCATATCTTAGCTGAGAACTTGAACCAGAAATTGAGATTGAAATTCAGTAACAAAACATGTCAACATGACATTCGTCGTAATATCCAGCCTTGGAAACAGGAAATATTACGTTATAGAGTGTACGAGCGATTACAAAAGAAGATGAACTTGCTAATTTTAAAATGGTACTCAAAATTTCGTAAAAATACCCAACCCCCAAGAAAAGCGAACAGTGTTTAGTTCCGTCTATGTACTTCCGTGTGTTATTTTACACAGTTTTCTCTTGTACTAAACAAATTAAACAAACAAAAGGTAAAACAGAGATTCAAACGGGACCACAGAGCCAAGAAATTCCCAAGATTTAATAATATACAGTCTTCACAGACAGACAGTCTTGCATCAGCATTTGAATGCAGTATAGAACACACAACAGCTGGATTTGCGTATCCACGCTCCTGACGTACTTACTTCTGCGATCAGGCAGCTCTATTTTTGCTCTTCTTGGTAAATGAACCTTTCCCGCGAGAAACGCGAGCGACTCATGTTCGTTTAGCTAAATTAGGGAACATTTTCGAAAGCATAATGTTTTCCAGTTCGAAAAACATCGTTAGCAAGTCTTGCTTTTCGGCCGCAAGGAAATTTATCGAGACAACTCCAAGCATTTTTTCTTCCAAGACCCAAATTTTGCTTTCGATACGCATATTTTTAACGACATGGAAAATTTTTCTATGTGGTAGCTCGGCCCCGAGAGTAATGAATTAAATGAAAAGATATGCTTAAATTCGGCCGAATCCGGAAAATTACTGTCGTACCGGTACCGCATTTCAAGCGTCTGTGAAAGATTGCGAAAGACCATAGAGGTTATTCAGCGCGGTGAAGTTGTGTAATACGGCTGAGTATTTTTAGGAGTCATTTTTTTTTTTTTGGAGCCTCACGCTGTTGTTTATTATGCGACAATCATCTTCTCATAAATCTAATTTTTTGAAAGTGTTTTTCCCAGCGTGTGGTAAGAAGAGAGTAATAACGTGTCATATTTGCACTCGTTTTGGCCGTATTTGCATTCTAGAATGCTATCGTCGTATAATAAACCGAGCTACACGACTAAGTGTCAGTCTTTTACTGTGCAGGATATAACTCAGTGATATGATTGATAATTCATGTAATTTTTAGTTTAAAAATAAAGAAAATAACTACAAAGTGGCAGTCTATTACCGATGGCAATGTTACTCCTTAAACAGGAGAAATTTTTACGATTTTGAACTTAGAGAAAAACTACCTCTGTTCTTTTTTAAGATAACTGAAGACTTTTTCCTTGGTTTAATGGAATAGTGTATATCATATTAGTATATGATAGACCAACTTCTGATAATTACTGTACAGTTTATTTACCTTTCTTTCCTGTTAGTGAGCAAACCGTATTTTCTTCCCTGTCGGTCATCAGTGTTGTTGAATGAAGATGTTGCGTTTTGCTTCCTTGTTGCATCGGCTTTTAGCATAATTTTGGTGTTTACGAATAAAGCCATCCAAATTGCTAAAAAAGAAATGGGCTGTTGCAAAGAGAATCTTTTAAAGAAGACTTCAAAGGCAGGCGAAGGTTGCCCATAATCGCAACTGATAATCTCGAAAATTATTCGAGTCCAAAGCAATCTTGTACCCAGTCTTTACAGCGGACAAGCGTGCAATGCGCACGTAATTAATCCACCGTAGGGAAAAAAAAGATGGCGGCTGTTCATTTTACCACAATACCTTGCGGACCTAACACAGCACATATGGCACAAAGAAAGCCAAATTTTTACAATATTTGTTCCAGTACTAAGGACAATGTGTAGACCAGGTTTGAAGATTTTATAACTTTTCTTTACATTTTTATGAACGTTGTTAATGTTTTTGTGCGCTAGGAATTATGGGTAAATGTACCAGTCGCCATCTTTTTTCCCACCGAGGATTCCCGCCAAATCACTTAAAGCAGTTTCGAACGTTGTGTATCGATACAAAAGTTAACTATAGCATACTGCTATATTTGCTGGCTTCCATTTCGGCTTGCCATTGTATTTTCTGCAATGTTTTCTTTCAAACTTTCAGGCCAGTGAACGCATTGCGCTGAAGGCTTTTTGCATTTTACCGCTGTGTACTTAACGACCCTGCGACTCTGGGCTCGACCTAGGTACTTGGTGTATCCCTGATCATAATGTATGGTACTTCATGTATCCCTTATTGTAATGTATTTAGATATATTGCAGTGTAATTTAGGGTCGGATTACAGTATCTAGGGTTGAAGCACTGATTTTAGTATTTAGGTTTAAGCACTGATTCCAGTATTTCCAGTGATTCCAGTATTTGAAATACTGATTTCAGTATTTCCAGCGTATTCCAGTATTTCCAGTGTATTTCCAGTTCTTATATATGGTATTGGCTAGCTCTTATATATGGTATTGGCTAGCAGCATATTATCTTATATCCCTTAAAAATTACAATTTTCGGCAGCTAGTCCTTGGGGGTGTAGTGGATAGTGTGCATGGAGTATATTATACGGCCCGGGTTCGATTCCCCGTTCTGCTGTTTTTATCTTCTTTTTCTACTGAAATAAAAACTAAGTGTTTAAATACAAAATAATAAGGGATACACCAAGTACATACCGGGCTCGACCATACACATCCGCTTACCAAAGGGCCCGCAGACGCAGGGAACGAGATAATAATAGACCAAAGTACAAATCCAGGTGCAAATCCTAGGGCCGCACAGGGCAGCGATGAAAAACGAATCCGCGTGCGCTCGAACGGGGAGTTTAGTATAGTAGATCACATGATATAAATATTACTGGATGACGCGATCGGCTGTTTACCGGCCGTCCTACACGCCGCCACTTTGAACATGGAAGGACCATGGGAATGAGGTTGGAGTAAAACAAATGGCAATTATTCTTCATCAATTTTCGCGGATAATTTCAAGACCTTTAACCAAAGAATATAGCATACATATAATCGCTTGTAACAATCTCTCAGTAAGCATTTCACTGATCCATGAGTCTTTCAAATTTTGGAAAATTTAATTATAATCTTAATTTAAGGCATATAAGTAATTTTTTATCTACCGATTTAAGACATTTACACCTGTAATGCCTGTAGGTTAATATATTCGTTGTACATGTACATAGTCGTTGGCGTTTATTTTCTTAAAACACTCATAGTTGGGTAAATGGCTACAGTTTTATTGGACTTTGTATGGAAGACAGTGTTTTGTTTCTTTCTTAAAGCAAGTTTTGTTCCGCGCTAAATGAGGAAAAAATACTGACAATAATGTAAACAGTACTGATTGCTAATATTGAATTTAAGAGACCTTTCCGGCAGACTCCGAACACCGAAAGGGCGATGATTTGCATACTGAACTACTGTAGTTCAGTAGTTCAGTTTTGTTGAAAATTAAGAAATTTGACACGGCATCCTCGATATCTCGAACCCCCGCGCTATTTCGAACAATTTAATTCACCAAATTAGATAACTATATATCCATTTTAACCTGGACTTTATCAGTGGTCATCAGTAGCGTTTGTATTGTCATTTTTATCTCGTTAATGCGCATCGTTATGCGTATGCGCATTAAACGAAATTTCGGATTCAGTACGATAAAAAGGGACAAAAGTTGTTAAGAAAGGTTTCTTTGTTTTTTTTTTGTGGACTTTTGTCCGGGGGTTAGTTCTTTCTTCTTTATAGAAGCTATATTAGGGCATTGAGGATATGGTTGGTTAAACCGGTTAGGATTTCAAGAAGGGCGTCACATACTGCCACTAAAATTTTTGGGGAGCACCCCCGGACCTATTGTTAATTTCCCAAGGGTATTGGGATGTCAGAACTTGTCATGAACTTGTCATATCTCACATTACGTTACCGCAAAGGTATTAAGTCCTTCTTTAAGTTTCGATATCATTTGTGTCATTTGTGAATTAAGAAAAAAAAATTAAGCTTGATGTTTAGTTGAACAAGCTTCATCTGATGTACCTTAGATTCTGATTCAATTTTCTTAATAATTCTATTTAAGAAATTTTTCATGGATTTCTGACTATTTTCCACGAAAAGAGAATTTGTATCTGATAAATCTTGGAAAGTTTCTAAAATTTTGATTATTGAGGTCATTAAACTTGGATTGTCATGCAATGCAAGGGTATTTGATATGGTTAGGCATTGTTTTGCAATACTTTCCATGGGAAGGTCTTGAAGATGCATCCAGAATCGAAGCATATTTCGGTAAATTAGTGATTTCAAAGAAATTCTCCCAACTTCGAATTCGTTCCGAGCAACTACTGATTAGGTGCTCGTTTATTGAGACCAAGATTGAATGTAAAAAATTGTGAATGGAGCCTCTCAACTGGGTCTTTTTCCCATTTTTCAAAATTAAGTGAGCCATAAGCTCCTCATATTTCAGAGTTATATAGTAATATAGGGGAAAAAAGAGCGTCAAATAGTCTATTACAAATTCTGATAGGCAGCTTAGAAAAATCAAAAAAACCGTTTTGTCGCAAAGATTGAACGTATTGTTTTATCAACAGACTTCAATTTAGAGTATGAAAAACTGCCATTACTAGAAATAGTGGAGCCCAGATATGTATAGTCTTGTACTATATCAATCTGTGAATCATTTAAGACAAATGAATAATTCTGTAAAGTCGACTTTCTAGTTTTCTTTTGAAAAATGACAACTTTGTTTTTTTTTTGTATTTACTGACATCATCCAATCTTTACAGAATTGTTGCACAGAGTTAATACATTTTTGGAGACCGCTGGCACTGGTAGAAATCAGTACTAAGTCATCAGCATAAAATAGAGAATTTAGCAAAGAGCCGTTAGGGAGAGTAATTGGGTCTAGTCCATTGGTGTTTTGCAATATCAAAGGGAGATCGTTCACGTAAAGATTGAACAACAGTGGAGACAAAATACATCCCTGACGCACCCCTCTGTTATATTTGAAGTATGCATACCCCATATTTCCTGACTTGATACAACAAAGGGTTTTTGAACACATTGTAGAAATTTGGCGGAAGAATTGTCCACCTTTCTTGTAATTCAGTAATTTCTTTAATAAACCTGGGTGCCAAATTTTTATGAATAAAAAGGATTGGGGAATATGTATCCTGTCATCAAAATTGACTGATACAGGTTTACCTAGGGAAAAGAAAACCTTTTGCTTTGCGTAGTTGGTTTTAACAGTTTCTTTAATTTCTGTGTTACAAACTCATCTACCACTTCCGTGTATCTTTCTACGATTAGCTGTTAAGTTTTCTTTCGACTTCTATAAGACCGGTTCTACTTATTTTCTTCTTCGGCTGGGCTGACCGTATACCATTTACAAGCACGAGAACGGTCAAGGAAAGAGACTAAAAAAATTACAGAAGCAACGTTCGCGCAGTTAAAAAAATACTTTGGCCTTTCAAATCAAGAACGCACCAAAGAAGCTGTGATAAGGGTGCATGAAAGCTATCCCAGCCCGATGCGTGGCTGCCACCGTGATGACGTCACCGGCTTTAAGGTAAAACACTCCGCCTGTGGAAATCGTAAATTCATCCCTTCGCAACGACTTTTCGGGCGGATGAGCCATGGCGATGACTTTGTTGTTCACAAGGATAGAAATCCTAACAGGTTTCCCTCTGTAACCGCGCCAGTACATCTGTTCGTAGATGTAGTATCGTCCAGGGATGGGCACAGTTAGTTTTCCGTCGTGGTACTTCATACCGCCTGCAAGATGACTGTATGGGGCGCTCAGAGTCCAGTCTTTGATCACTGCAATAATTAAAAATAAAACCGTTGAATTTAGCCATTCTTATGGATCCTTTTAAGAACTGAAGTTGTTGTAGTTTCGTTTCTCTGTCAGTCATGAGATTCAATAGACCTTTTGCATCAATTCCTTAGACACTTTGCTCATGGAAGTAAAACACTCGCTTGATTATGTATCTTACCCCACTAAAGATATTTGCACAATTTCTCTATGGCAGTATCCAAAGCGAGAGATCTTTGCACCAAAGGATGCTTTCTACTTCCTCCTTCCGCTCATTCCCCTGCCGCAACTTTGGATACTTATATTTTCTGAGAGCCATTTTTCTGAATCAGCTTTCCTCTATCTTGCCTGAGCTCTCTTAGGTGTAAAGGAATGGGAGTTATATTTTCTTTGAGAAAAAGAACTGATGAATATAAAAATTGCCAAAGTTACCTTTGTTCACTTGATAAGTGACATCTCCTTTATTTGCACCTTCAATGTGCGCGGATGGTTTGTTTGGATCCTAAAATGTAAACACAATATAAATTGAGTAGCATGAAGAGACAAATCAACTGATAAACATGTATAATGGGAAAAGCAGTTAATAAAGAGAAATGTAAACAAATTGAATGGACAGTGTTCCGCCGAAATATTCGCTGATATAATTCCTTTGTTATGATCATATTGCCAAATGCCACATAATATAATAGAGCAGTTTTCAATTGAGTGTGGTAAAACCAAAACCAAAGTAATTACTCTGACCAATCACAGCAGTTGTAAACAATCCAATGAACCAATCAGAGCTCGAAACAATTACATGTCGGCGGCGCCAAGCGCGGGAAAACGCGTGCGAGCAAGTCACGATTGGTTTTGGTTTTACTTCTGATTGGTCGAGAAAGTGGCGCGAGATTTTTTAGTCAATCACAAAGCGTAGCAATGAAAACCCAAAGCAATTGTGTAATTACTTTTCACACTCAATTGAAAACTGCTCTAATATAAGTAAATTGGTTAAAAAGTTTCTTGTGAGCAAAACGGAACAAGCAGTTTAAGGCTAAAGTACCGTTATTACAAAGACGAAAGTGGATTGCAGTTCATCAAATTTGATCCGTTTCATGACAGGCGGTCTAGAATTCAAACTTGCCATTCCGGTGGAATTTAGTTTCTTTAGTTTATTTTTGTTTCTATTCCAAGAAATCATAAACCAAGCCTTCAAGCAATCTCCTGACCATGCAACATGTTATAAAACATACAAGGGACGAAGTTCAGTTAAAGAGTGTTCAAGGTGATCTGGAGCCTCTTCGGTAAATAAACTGGCTTCTGTATCCTACCGAATTTATTTTAGAAAGCTAAATTATCGCAACATTAATTCATGCATTTGCTGCTAACACACAGCAATGAAAGTGAAATGATGCAACATTTGCAACTGGTCCGCGCAGTTAGGAAACTAGCTTTTTACTTCGCAGGTGCAACTGGACAAAACATAGAAAAGAAGAAACGAAAAATACAAGTAAGGAAAGAAAACTAATAAAACAAAAAGTCGTGGAATAATAAGTTTAATAATAGAAATGCTTGGCAAAAATAAAAATAAATGCCTGACCTGTAGGCTACACCTGCAAGATCCTCCTTTTCCTGCATCTCCCTTATCACCTTTCATTCCTGTGTCCCCTTTATCGCCCTTTTCACCCTAAAATATACCAGAAAAGATAAGTTTTAGCGCTTCTTTCTTCCCCTAGTTCATGATCAGCTAAGGTATTTTAATCTGGCGCCCAATCAACATTTTTGATTTAGTGATATGCAGACCATAAGTGTTTTTAAGAAAAATTAAAACGCCACTACACTCGGATCCTAACAAGGATACAGTGAATTGTGATGAGAAAACCTTTTACCATACAACTCAATGAGTTTAGAGAATTGATTGTATCCAGGTTGAATTTTACGGCCATCGGATTTGCCTAAAACTCACTTTTATTTCAGAGAACATATTTTTAAAAGAGAAACAAGAGTTGCCCTTTTGAATGATACCGAAATATCGGCAAAGTGCATTTTCCAGTTTTTAATCATGATTCATGAGTAATCTTATGTGTTTCAGTTTTTTTTTCTGGAAGCAATTGTCTTACACAGAATTTTTTTTGTCTATTTAAAGGGGAAACTGTGGATATATAAAAGAAAATTTTAGTTACCTTACTAGCGTCTCCGCCGCGGCCGACATTTATATTGATTGGATTTCCTGGGGTCGCGCAAACCTTCTGCGAAGTAAACGATATAAAATTATGATATAAAACGATCTAAAATTACAAAATGGAGATATGACGTAAATACGTACTTCTAAAACACAGCAATTTTACTGTAAAAAGCTTGGAGTAAAGCTTCGAAATTTAGTTGCGGCTCGTGGGTCGTAGGAAAATGGTTTTGAAAGCAATAACTAACTAGAAATTGATATTAATCTTACTGATCCTTACTTGGTTGCCAGATGTATTTCCCGCTCGGCAGAAACACAAGTTGGTGCAAACCAAAGCAACGAAGATAAAAACAAACTTCATTTCAACACCTGACTTGACTCTCTATGAAATGAGAATAGAGACTGAATGATGGACATGAGAAATGATTGCTTAATTTATTACCGCGTGTTGATAAAGGACAGCTATCCGAGAAGAAACACGAAAATCCTTTTCCAAACACTACTATTGTTTGAAGCATGATACAATGATAACATATGACGTGATCTTCATTATATTTTATTCATATTTACTCAACTTGAAGAACTTGTATTTCGTTCGTGTTGAAAATGTCGCCGGACTGAATTGTTCAGTCTTCGTCATAGCCCCGAAACGTTATTGGTAGGTATATCCAAAAAGTACCTTGAGAAAAAATATATGTGCTAACGCAATGTAACAACCTATAAAACGTTATTTATTTATTCATTAAACTTTTCACCCTTCTACAATGTCTGCGTGCATGTGGTGTGGGTTAATCGTTGAATTTTTTCTCAAAAATATGCACGAAACATATCAGAATGTTAGCACGGCGTAGCCATCTACGATTCCTTTTTTCAAAACGTGCAACCTAGATTCACAGATATATTTACTTTCACTACAGCATAATTTATAGTTCCTGTTTCTTCATTTTATGTGTATGCTATGCTATTAATTCTTCAACTGATTCATTTTGCACTATACACACCCATGTCCCAAAACAGTACTTAATACATCCACTTTCAGACCAATTTTCCTTTTGATAAAAATTAATGAGGATAGGTGTTGGGGGGGGGAGGGTGGGGGGCAGTCCCATGGCAGTAACAGTGACCCACAGCTCAAAATCCAACTCTGACCAACACCAGCTCCCATTTATTTTATTTTAGGAAGACAGGGGACAAAGGCCAAGTTAAATTGAAGAGACTGAGAACGAAAATGTCTCAACTTTAAATGAGGTCATTGCCAGCAAGCAACCCAACCTCTCCATTTAAATCAGAAATTCCATCTCTCCCTCCCACATCGCTAAAATTTTGCAGTGCATCCTCCCCCGAGCTTCGCGAGGTTCTGCGAGACACGTATTTCTAGTTTAATTAATAGCCAATCTTTTGTGATCTTCTTTTCTCCTACTGTTTGCACTCTTTTGGTTCTTTATGACCAGCATGTAAATAATTGTTCCTTTACCTCTTTGCGCATAATTCGTGTTATGTAATGTTGATAGTGTGTATATTATTGCACCTAGTACTTGATTGTGTACGTATGTAATCTAGCATCAATAAAAAACTTACAGGAGATGAAAACTTGTAATTACTTCTAGCTGAATATAGAACTGTCAGAAAATTAAAGCATAATCCAGCTACAGCCTCGAGCTTTTTAATGAAATTTATTCCGATTAAACACTTTTCTGTCACGGAAGCTAAATCCGTCTGATTTTTTTCGTTTCTATCGGCGAAAACTTGCAAATTTTGACTCATCAGCTCATTCAGTGCTGAAAAATATAAACAAGAAGATTTCGACAGACAGACCATTGAAAAGCTCTACTTGAGTTTGTTTGACATTTTCGTCCCGACTTTGTTCCTTTTTCTAATCGGCTTGTGTAAATAAAAATAATTTGCATATTACGATTTCAAGTGTAAAAATATATAGCACCGCTGAAAGTTGTTAATGGTGCATATCTTAGCTGAGAACTTGAACCAGAAATTTAGATTGAAATTCAGTAATAAAAAATAGCAACATGACATTCTTCGTAATATCCATCCTTGGAAACAGGAAATATTACGTTATAGTGTGTACGAGCGATTACAAAAGAAGATGAACTTGCTAATTTTAAAATGGTACTCAAAATTTCGTAAAAATACCCAACCCCCAACAAAAGCGAACAGTGTTTAGTTCCGTCGACGTACTTCCGTGTGTTATTTTACACAGTTTTCTCTTGTACTAAACAAATTAAACAAACAAAAGGTAAAACTGAGATTCAAACGGGACCACAGAGCCAAGAAATTCCCAAGATTTAATAATATACAGCCTTCACAGACAGACAGTCTTGCATCAGCATTTGAATGCAGTATACAACACACAACAGCTGGATTTGCGTATCCACGCTTCTGACGTACTTACTTCTGCGATCAGGCAGCTCTATGTTTGCTCTTCTTGGTAAATGAACCTTTCCCGCGAGAAACGCGAGCGACTCATGTTCATTTAGCTAAATTAGAGAACATTTTCGAAAGCATGATGTTTTCCAATTCGAAAAACATCGTTAGCAAATCTTGCTTTTCGGCCGCAAGGAAATTTTTTCGAGACAACTCCAAACACTTTTTCTTCCTAGACCCAAATTTTGCTTTCGATACGCATATTTTTAACCACATGGAAAATTTCTCTATGTAGTAGCTGGGCCCCGAGAGTAATGAATTAAATGAAAAGATATGCTTAAATTCGGCCGAATCCGGAAAATTACTGTCGTACCGGTACCGCATTTCAAGCGTCTGTGAAAGATTGCGAAAGACCATAGAAGTTATTCAGCGCGGTGAAGTTGTGTAATACGGCTGAGTATTTTTAGGAGTCATTTTTTATTTTTTGGAGCCTCACGCTGTTGTTTATTATGCGACAATCATCTTCTCATAAATCTAATTTTTTGAAAGTGTTTTTCCCAGCGTGTGGTAAGAAGAGAGTAATAACGTGTCATATTTGCACTCGTTTTGGCCGTATTTGCATTCTAGAATGCTATCGTCGTATAATAAACCGAGCTATACGACTAAGTGTCAGTCTTACTGTGCAGGATATAACGCAGTGATATGATTGATAATTCATGTAATTTTTAGTTTAAAAATAAAGAAAATAACTACAAAGTGGCAGTCTATAACCGTTTGCATGCAATGTTATTCTTAAACAGGAGAAATTTTTACGATTTTGAACTTAGAGAAAAATTGCCTCTGTTCGTTTTTAAGATAACTGAAGACTTTTTCCTTGGTTTAATGGAATAGTGTATATCATATTAGTATATGATAGACCAACTTCTAATAATTACTGTACAGTTTATTTACCTTTCTTTCCTGTTAGTGAGCAAACCGTATTTCATTTCTTCCCTGTCGGTCATCAGTGTTGTTGA
Source organism: Cladopsammia gracilis (assembly GCA_022457155.1). Taxonomy (NCBI): domain Eukaryota; kingdom Metazoa; phylum Cnidaria; class Anthozoa; order Scleractinia; family Dendrophylliidae; genus Cladopsammia; species Cladopsammia gracilis. The sequence goes on along the minus strand of JAJGOT010000047.1, from coordinate 2,185,609 downwards.
ATGAAGATGTTGCGTTTTGCTTCCTTGTTGCATCGGCTTTTAGCATAATTTTGGTGTTTACGAATAAAGCCATCCAAATTGCTAAAAAAGAAATGGGCTGTTGCAAAGAGAATCTTTTAAAGAAGACTACAAAGGCAGGCGAAGGTTGCCTATAATCGCAACTGATAATCTCGAAAATTATTCGAGTCCAAAGCAATCTTGTATCCAGTCGTTACAGCGGACAAGCGTGCAATGCGCGCGTAATTAATCCACCGTAGGAAAAAAAGATGGCGGCTGTTCATTTTACCACAATACCTTGCGGACCTAACACAGCACATAAGGCACAAAGAAAGCCAAATTTTTACAATATTTGTTCCAGTACTAAGGACAATGTGTAGACCAGGTTTGAAGATTTTATAACTTTTCTTTACATTTTTATGAACGTTATTAAGGTTTTTGTGCGCTAAGAATTATGGGTAAATGTACCAGTCGCCATCTTTTTTCCTACCGAGGATTCCCGCCAAATCACTTAAAGCAGTTTCGAACGTTGTGTATCGATACAAAAGTTAACTATAGCATACTGCTATATTTGCTGGCTTCCATTTCGGCTTGCCATTGTATTTTCTGCAATGTTTTCTTTCAAACTTTCAGGCCAGTGAACGCATTGCGCTGAAGGCTTTTTGCATTCTATTCTCTTTCACTACGTTCAGCCGAATAGAATACATGTCTATGACATGCTAAATAAGCACAACTAAATAGGGAGAGGCCGACCAGCCTTACAAGCTTTATTTGATTTCATACAATTTTTCATTTTACTATAAGTATCATAAACACTGCGTAAAACAATAACACCATAATTTACACACAGAGTTAATTCTCTGATTCCTTGTTTGTATCACTAGTGCTACGTGGCTTAACGTTTATTTATTTTTTATTTTATTGGTAAATATAGTAGCTAAAGCGACTACACGCCGGACGCGAAAAACCGTACGATGCCCGGAAACATGTTCTCCAACCCAAGTGCGTGTTAGTCGAATAACTTCCCTGGAGGTTAAGGAAGAACTACATAAAGATATAAAATGATTTATTGATTGATTGACTGATTGATTGATTGTTTGAAAATATAATGGTAGCGGGGGGCGGGTGGGAAGTGAGCTTATAACTGGTGGCGTCAATGAATGAACCTCGTGAAAACGAGCAATATATCCAACTCCAATTCCCAAAGGGGAATTGAGTACAACATTGCCATGCTGCAATGTCAAGAAATACGATTTTGCCGCTTTGTACTTAACGACCCTGCGACTCTAGGCTCGACCTAGGTACTTGGTAGCCTGTGAACAGCCGCCTCCTCCCCTCAGAAAAAAATCGGGATCGAGAGAAGCTTCTCTCCCCGAGTTTTTTCTGAGGGGAGGAAGCGGCTGTCACAGGCTAGGTACTTGGTGTATCCCTGATCATAATGTATGGTACTTCATGTATCCCTTATTGTAATGTATTTAGATATATTGCAGTGTAATTTAGGGTCGGATTACAGTATCTAAGGTGGAAGCACTGATTTTAGTATTTAGGTTTAAGCACTGATTCCAGTATTTCCAGTGATTCCAGTATTTGAAATACTGATTCCAGTATTTCCAGCGTATTCCAGTATTTCCAGTGTATTTCCAGTTCTTATATATGGTATTGGCTAGCTCTTATATATAGTATTGGCTAGCAGCATATTATCTAATATCCCTTAAAAATTACAATTTTCGGCAGCTAGTCCTTGGTGGTGTAGTGGATAGTGTGCATGGAGTATATTATACGGCCCGGGTTCGATTCCCCATTCTGCTGTTTTTATCTTCTTTTTCTACTGAAATAAAAACTAAGTGTTTAAATACAAAATAATAAGGGATACACCAAGTACATACCGGGCTCGACCATACACATCCGCTTACCGAAGGACCCGCAGACGCAGGGCACGAGATAATAATAGACCAAAGTACAAATCCAGGTGCAAATCTTAGGGCCGGACAGGGCAGGGATGAAAAACGAATGCGCGTGCTCTCGAACGGGGAGTTTAGTATAGTAGATCACATGATATAAATATTACTGGATGACGCGATCGGCTGTTTACCGGCCGTCCTACACGCCGCCACTTTGAACATGGAAGGACCATGGGAATGAGGTTGGAATAAAACAAATGGCAATTATTCTTCATCAATTTTCGCGGATAATTTCAAGACCTTTAACCAAAGAATATAGCATACGTAATCGCTTGTAACAATCTCTCAGTAAGCATTTCACTGATCCATGAGTCTTTCAAATTTTGGAAAATTTAATTATAATCTTAATTTAAGGCATATAAGTAATTTTTTATCTACCGATTTAAGACATTTACACCTGTAATGCCTGTAGGTTAATATATTCGTTGTACATGTACATGGTCGTTGGCGTTTATTTTATTAATACACTCGTAGTTGGGTAAATGGCTACAGTTTTACTGGACTTTGTAGGGAAGACAGTGTTTTGTTTCTTTCTTAAAGCAAGTTTTGTTCCGCGCTAAATGAGAAAAAAATACCGACAATAATGTAAACAGTACTGATTGCTAATATTGAATTTAAGGCCCTCTTTACATGGAAAGAGGATGATCCTAGTGCTAGGATGATCCTAGAAAGTTTATTTGGTTTACATGCAAAAATGTGGTACTAGGATGATCCTAGCGCTAGCATCATCCTACCTCTCAGATAGGATGATCCTAGCGCTAGGATCATCCTATTCGCATGTAAACTGAAAGCAGAAAACATGTCGCGCTCGGATGATCCTAGTGCTAGGATGATCCTAGCACTAGGATCATCCTCTTTACATGTAAATGGGGCCTAAGAGACCTTTCCGGCAGCCTCCGAGCACCGACAGGGAAATGATTTGCACACTGAACTACTGTAGTTCAGTAGTTCAGTTTTGTTGAAAATAAGCCTGACACGGCATCATCGATATCTCGAACCCCAGCGCTATTTCGAACAATTTAATTCACCAAATTAGATAACTATATATCCATTTTAACCTGGACTTTATCAGTGGTCATCAGTAGCGTTTGTATTGTCATTTTTATCTCGTTAATGCGCATCGTTATGCGTATGCGCATTAAACGAGATTTCGGATTCAGTACGATAAAAAGGGACAAAAGTTGTTAACAAAGGTTTCTTTGTTTTTTTTTTTGTGGACTTTGGCCCGGGGGGTTAGTTCTTTCTTCTTTATAGAAGTTATATTAGGGCATTGAGAATATGGTTGGTTAAACCGGTTAGGATTTCAAGAAGGGCGTCACATACTGCTACTAAAATTTTTGGGGAGCACCCCCGGACCTATTGTTAATTTCCCAAGGGTATTGGAATGTCAGAACTTGTCATGAACTTGTCATATCTCACATTACGTTACCGCAAAGGTATTAAGTCCTTCTTTAAGTTTCGATATCATTTGTGTCATTTATGAATTTAGAAAAAAAATTAAGCTTGATGTTTAGTTGAACAAGCTTCATCTGATGTACCTTAGATTCTGATTCAATTTTCTTAATAATTCTATTTAAGAAATTTTTCATGGATTTCTGACTATTTTCCACGAAAAGAGAATTTGTATCTGATAAATCTTGGAAAGTTTCTAAAATTTTGATTATTGAGGTCATTAAACTTGGATTGTCATGTAATGCAATGGTATTTGATATGGTTAGGCATTGTTTTGCAATACTTTCCATGGGAAGGTCTTGAAGATGCATCCAGAATCGAAGCATATTTCGGTAAATTAGTGATTTCAAAGAAATTCTCCCAACTTCGAATTCGTTCCGAGCAACTACTGATTAGGTGCTCGTTTATTGAGACCAAGATTGAATTTAAAAAATTGTGAATGGAGCCTCTCAACTGGGTCTTTTTCCCATTTTTCAAAATTAAGTGAGCCATAAGCTCCTCATATTTCAGAGTTATATAGTAATATAGGTGAAAAAAGAGCGTCAAATAGTCTATTACAAATTCTGATAGGCAGCTTAGAAAAATCCAAAAAACGTTTTGTCGCAAAGATTGAACGTATTGTTTTATCAACAGACTTCAATTTAGAGTATGAAAAACTGCCATTACTAGAAATAGTGGAGCCCAGATATGTATAGTCTTGTACTATATCAATCTGTGAATCATTTAAGACAAATGAATAATTCTGTAAAGTCGACTTTCTAGTTTTCTTTTGAAAAATGACAACTTTGTTTTTTTTTTTGTATTTACTGACATCATCCAATCTTTACAGAATTGTTGCACAGAGTTAATACATTTTTGGAGACCGCTGGCACTGGTAGAAATCAGTACTAAGTCATCAGCAGTAAAATAGAGAATTTAGCAAAGAGCCGTTGGGGAGAGTAATTGGGTCTAGTCCATTGGTGTTTTGCAATATCAAAGGGAGATCGTTCACGTAAAGATTGAACAACAGTGGAGACAAAATACATCCCTGACGCACCCCTCTGTTATATTTGAAGTATGCATACCCCATATTTCCTGACTTGATACAACAAAGGGTTTTTGAACACATTGTAGAAATTTGGCGGAAGAATTGTCCATCTTTCTTGTAATTCAGTAATTTCTTTAATAAACCTGGGTGCCAAATTTTTATGAATAAAAAGGATTGGGGAATATGTATCCTGTCAAAATTGACTGATACAGGTTTACCTAGGAAAAAGAAAACCTTTTGCTTTGCGTAGTTGGTTTTAACAGTTTCTTTAATTTCTGTGTTACAAACTCATCTACCACTTCCGTGTATCTTTCTACGATTAGCTGTTAAGTTTTCTTTCGACTTCTATAAGACCTGTTCTACTTATTTTCTTCTTCGGCTGGGCTGACCGTATACCATTTACAAGCACGAGAACGGTCAAGGAAAGAGACTAAAAAAATTACAGAAGCAACGTTCGCGCAGTTAAAAAAATCCTTTGGCCTTTCAAATCAAGAACGCACCAAAGAAGCTGTGATAAGGGTGCATGAAAGCTATCCCAGCCCGATGCGTGGCTGCCACCGTGATGAAGTCACCGGCTTTAAGGTAAAACACTCCGCCTGTGGAAATCGTAAATTCATCCCTTCGCAACGACTTTTCGGGCGGATGAGCCATGGCGATGACTTTGTTGTTCACAAGGATAGAAATCCTAACAGGTTTCCCTCTGTAACCGCGCCAGTACATCTGTTCGTAGATGTAGTATCGTCCAGGGATGGGCACAGTTAGTTTTCCGTCGTGGTACTTCATACCGCCTGCAAGATGACTGTATGGGGCGCTCAGAGTCCAGTCTTTGATCACTGCAATAATTAAAAATAAAACCGTTGAATTTAGCCATTCTTATGGATCCTTTTAAGAACTGAAGTTGTTGTAGTTTCGTTTCTCTGTCAGTCATGAGATTCAATAGACCTTTTGCATCAATTCCTTAGACACTTTGCTCATGGAAGTAAAACACTCGCTTGATTATGTATCTTACCCCACTAAAGATATTTGCACAATTTCTCTATGGCAGTATCCAAAGCGAGAGATCTTTGCACCGAAGGATGCTTTCTACTTCCTCCTTCCGCTCATTCCCCTGCCGCAACTTTGGATACTTTTATTTTCTGAGAGCCATTTTTCTGAATCAGCTTTCCTCTATCTTGCCTGAGCTCTCTTAGGTGTAAAGGAATGGGAGTTATATTTTCTTTGAGAAAAAGAACTGATGAATATAAAAATTGCCAAAGTTACCTTTGTTCACTTGATAAGTGACATCTCCTTTATTTGCACCTTCAATGTGCGCGGATGGTTTGTTTGGATCCTAAAATGTAAACACAATAATTGAGTAGCATGAAGAGACAAATCAACTGATTGACATGTATAAAGGGAAAAGCAGTTAATAAAGAGAAATATACACAAATTGAAGGGACAGTGTTCCGCCGAAATATTTGCTGATCTAATTCCTTTGTTATGATCATATTGCCAAATGCCACAAAATATAATAGAGCAGTTTTCATTCGAGTGTGGTAAAACCAAAACCAAAGTAATTACTCTGACCAATCACAGCAGTCGTAAACAATCCAATGAACCAATCAGAGCTCGAAGCAATTACATGCCGGCGGCGCCAAGCGCGGGAAAACGCGTGCGAGCAAGTCACGATTGGTTTGGTTTTCCTTCTGATTGGTCGAGAAAGTGGCACGAGATTTTGTAGCCAATCACAAAGCGTAGCAATGAAAACCCAAAGCAATTGTGTAATTACTTTTCACACTCAATTGAAAACTGCTCTAATATAAGTAAATTGGTTAAAAAGTTTCTTGTGAGCAAAACGGAACAAGCAGTCTGTTAGGGATAAAGTACCGTAATTACAAGGATGAAAGTGGATTGCAGTTCATCAAATTTGATCCGTTTCATGACAGGCGGTCTAGAATTCAAACTTGCCATTCCGGTGGAATTTAGTTTCTTTAGTTTATTTTTGTTTCTATTCCAAGAAATCATAAAGCAAGCCTTCAAGCAATCTCCGGACATACAAGGGACGAAGTTCAGTTAAAGAGTGTTCAAGGTGATCTGGAACCTCTTCGGCAAATAAACTGGCTTCTGTATCCTACCGAATTTATTTTATAAAACTTAATTATCACAACATTAATTCATGCATTTGCTGCTAACACACAGCCATGAGTCTAATCTGATTATAAAGTGAAATGATGCAACATTTGCAACTGGCCGCAGTTAAGGTTACAGTGTACCTTCAGATCGAAAATTTATCGAAAATTTTTTTTTGGCGTCAAAATAAAGTTTACAGAATGAACTTTCATTCAAAAAAAAATTATCGAAAAATAGTGAAAATTGACGGAGAAATGACAGTATAACTTTTGTGGGCGGAGTTTGTTTATGAGGCGATATGTTTTTTTAAGCGCTGTTTTCTCAAAGTTAATTTTTCGCTTGTTGGGGACACTTTAAAGAGCTATAACTCAAAGGAAATTTGTTCGATTTTCCTCAAATTTGGACAGAAGTTAGACTAACATATAATCAACAAAAACGTGTCGACGAATTTCTTATTTCCGAAAACTTTTTCGTCAAGAGCCATTTCCGTGCGATCATTCCAATTTTTTTCTCCCTTTTTCGAAAATATTCTGTAACTTTTCATTGCAATTGAATATCGGAAATCGCCGACACGTTTTTTTAGCGCTTCATGTCCGGAAACCCGAGAACAAATCAAATTAGCAAAATACAATAATCGCTTTGAGTTATAGCGTTTTAAAGCTGATTCGGACGTTCAAATTTAGACGTCGTAAAAATTTCGACAATTCACTTTATTACCAAATGGTTTCCATATTTAGATAGCCAGCTCTATAAGCTTTAATTTGATGTGTAATCTTAAGACACTAGAGCTGTTATACTGGAGACACCCCCGAAGGTACACTGTAACCTTAAGAAACTAGCTTTTTATTTCGCGGGTGCAACTGGACAAAACATAGAAAAGAAGAAACGAAAAATACAAGTAAGGAAAGAAAACTAATAAAACAAAAAGTCGTGGAATAATAAGTTTAATAATAGAAATGCTTGGCAAAAATAAAAATAAATGCCTGACCTGTAGACTACACCTGCAAGATCCTCCTTTTCCTGCATCTCCCTTATCACCTTTCATTCCTGTGTCCCCTTTATGGCCCTTTTCACCCTAAAATATACCAGAAAAGATAAGTTTTAGCGCTTCTTTCTTCCCCTAGATCATGATCAGCTAAGGTATTTTAATCCGGCGCCCAATCAACATTTTTGATTTAGTGATATACAGACCATAAGTGTTTTTAAGAAAAATTAAAACGCCACCACACCCGGATCCCAACAAGGATACAGTGGATTGTGATGAGAAAACCTTTTACCATACAACTCAATGAGTTTAGAGAATTGCTTGTATCCAGGATGAATTTTACGGCCATCGGATTTGCCTAAAACTCACTTTTATTTCAGAGAACATATTTTTAAAAGAGAAACAAGAGTTGCCCTGAAGAAGGTTTTTGAATGATACAGATCTGGAAGCAATTGTCTTACACAGAATGTTTTTTGTCTATTTAAAGGAGAAACTGTGGATATATAAAAGAAAATTTTAGTTACCTTACTAGCGTCTCCGCCGCGGCCGACATTTATATTGATTGGATTTCCTGGAGTCGCACAAACCTTCTGCGAAGTAAACGATATAAAATTATGATACAAAACGATATAAAATTACAAAATGGAGATATGACGTAAATACGTACTTCTAAAACATTGAGTAATTTTACTGTAAAAAGCTTGGAGTAAAGCTTCGAAATTTAGTTGCAGCTCTTGGATAGTAGGAAAATGGTTTTGAAAGCAATAACTAACTAGAAATTGATATTAATCTTACTGATCCTTACTTGGTTGCCAGATGTATTTCCCGCTCGGCAGAAACACAAGTTGGTGCAAACCAAAGCAACGAAGACAAAAACAAACTTCATTTCAACACCTGACTTGACTCTCTATGAAATGAGAATAGAGACTGAATGAAGGGCATGAGAAATGATTGCTTAATTTATTACCGCGTGTTGATAAAGGACAGCTATCCGAGAAGAAACACGAAAATCCTTTTCCAAACACTACTATTGTTTGAAGCATGATGCAATGATAACATATGACGTGATCTTCATCATATTTACTCAACTTAAAGAACTTGTATTTCGTTCGTGTTGAAACTGTCGCCGGACTGAATTGCTAACGCAACGTAACAACCTATAAAACGTTATTGATTTATTCATTAAACTTTTCACCCTTCAAAAATGTCTGCGTGCATGTGGTGTGGGTTAATCGTTGAATTTTTGTTCAAAAATATGTACGAAATATATCATAATGTTAGCACGGCGTAGCCATCTACGATTCCTTTTTTCAAAACGTGCAACCTAGATTCACAGATATATTTACTTTCACTACAGGATAATTTGTAGTTCCTGTTTCTTCGGTTTATGTTTATGCTATGCTATTAATTCTTCAACTGATTCATTTTGCACTATACACACCCGGCAGGAAACGTCCTCCAGTACCATTTCACCAGCTGTAAACCTTTGCAGAAATGTTCCGCTCAATAGCTTTCACTCACCGCTTGCGAATAAACACACTGAATTAGTCGGATCTCAAATGTTAGAACCACTTTGTATACAATATAAGAAAACCACCCCGGCTCAGAATGTTGTGCTCAAAAGCTTTTACTTGACGGCGGTTGAAGTCCGCTTAGGAGTTCGTTCATTCAAAACATGATTAGCTAGAACAACCTGTCCTTTTACAGTACGATAGAGAGCACGATAGAAAAGTAGTGCTCAATAGCTTTCACTGTGTCAATGTATTCACAGACTCCGGTCGGCAAACGTTTCTTGTACAGCATAAATACTAGAATGATCACGCTTAATGCATTTCGTCCACAGGCTCAAAAAAAGCCATACTTTGGGAATCAAGGGATTATTTATAAGTTTGCCAAGAATGGCTGTGCTATGCTAGTGAAAACTTTCGCAAAGATTCAAAATAGCTAGACCCATGACAAGAGATTATGAGAATCTATGAAAAGAACTTTGAAAATAAACTGTAATGTTCGGAGAAAATCATGTAGTGTTTTTCGTCCGTATTTAGGAAATATTGGTCTCCTTTTCTGAACCTTTATAGAGACGACCCACCCTAGACAAAGCGGACTTTGTAAGGCTAACCTATGGTAAATAACTTGCGTGAAAAGCTCAAGTTAAAGGATTATAGTAATTGAGAAACAAAAGAAATTTTAAGCCATAAGCTATAGCTGGCACATTTACAGCAATTTAACCGCGACAACTTCGCGATCGCGGAATTGAAACTCCGCTGATGTAGCCGCTGAATGTGCTAACTTTTTCTTCAGTCTAGATTTCAAGTGGATGAGAACGCGGGGCCATGAGTCAAATGAACGCTATTGAGCAATACTCAGTTCCTGTAGCGCTTAGGATGAAACCCCAATATATGAACATTCACTGATGAAAGTTATTGAGTAGTACGTTTTGTTCATGGCCACCGTTTAGAATTGAAGTGTTAAAACAGTTTACGAGGGATATAAACAGATCTTTTACTTTTCGCGGGAACAAAATTTTCGCGAATACGGATTTCAAACTTAGCTTTACCGAACAATTTTCGCGGAACTTGGTTTTTCTCGTACGGTACTTGTTTTCCCTTATATGTATGCGCGAGAAAACCTCAAGATGGCTGCTCGATTTTCACCACTGTATAAACAGCAACCCTTCCATGACTTCCATTATTTTTAATGGCCGGGTGGCATTGCAGATGCCCCTAGCTTCGGACGACCCATTTTTATAAACCAAACAGTTCATGTTTACCTCATTGTCTATAGTTTCGATAAGTTAGGTTCTTCGCGACTAATTCCTTGCGCAAATTTATGTAATAAAACACGACTAACAAAGCGAAGGTCGACTTGTGACAAGTCTACTGACCCGGAGACCACAGAGTTTCGTTGTGTGAGCATCTACAAAACGTTTCTACTCTTTATTTTGTTGCAGTTGTAAAGAAAATGGTCTTAATATTGTTTTTAGTCAATTTAATAGAAATTCAATGATATCGATAAATGGAGTAAATTTTCGTGTGTTTTTTTTTCGCTGGAGTTTATTTTTGTGGGATCTTTTTTTGTGGATCGTTGGACTCACCCGCGAAATTCGCGAAAAGTAGATCTCGCGAAAATTTCATGCCACACGGCAATCGCTCATTTTAATTCAAATATTCCTTTTATCCAACCTGCGGTTTAAAAACTCGTTCTCTACTGAAACAGTCGTTCTCACGTATAGCAAAAAGCTTAGAAAGGTTAAACGGTTTTAATAGTAAGCAAGCTGCAGTCACCGCCGCATTCAATTTTTGTCTAAAAGGCCGCTGTGACTGAGCAGTCATAAAACGCGCGCGCACACTTGTAGAATTTCTTAAATGTCAGGGAAACGCGGTAAATGATACTACATGTAATATGGTGAACAATGTGTGAGAGCACTCAGTATGAAGTGAAATGAAATGTAAATATAATATTTCTGAGTGCTAAGAAGAGTGAAACCCTTACAAATCCCTCTGGACTGCAAGTCCAAGAAAGGATATGCAGATTACAAGAAACAAAGTAAAAATCTTAGAACCTGTGTAGATTGCGAGCAGTCTCTTATTTTTATTTTATTTTATTCGCAGCTTTGCCGTTCATCGCTCGTAGGTCGCGCGCGCGCTCCACGAACTAAAGAAAAATAAGACACTACTCGTAATCTAGAACCTGCGCAGTTGAAATATACAACTCGAATAGTTCCAATCCTTACACGACAATGGAGAGAATTGTTTTTGAACTAAAAATGTTAAAACAAAACCATAAAAGCCTGAAAAATGAATATTAAACGCATCTTTGTTCATGGTCATGGATTCTTCTCTCGTTAAGAATTTTCCTAACTTTTTTTCTGATTACGCATGCTTGTGTGACAAAGATGCATTTCACAGTTTATTTACAAAAAAAAAACTAGAGCTAAACGGTAGAGTCTACCTTCTATAGCTTAGAAGGAGGTCGGACACTTATTGAGAATTATACAACGTAATGTCGACACATGTTTAAGTGTAAAAAAGAAAATCTAAAATCCCCACTCAGGATTGAACCTGTGACCTCAGCTAAGCTTACGCGTACATAGCCTATCGTACCACTGTATCACACTGTACCACCTACCTTCTCGAGTTGCTTAGTTTTTAATTTAACTAAAAGTATATAAATTGCTATCCCCAACCTCAACTGAAAGCTAACCAGTTACTCCGTTATATAAGTCTCAATAAGGTGTCCAACCTCCTTCTGAGTTATGGAATTTTGACTCTTCCGAGCTAAACAGTGTTTAGTCTCTTCTATTAAAGGTGTCTTTGTTTCAGGTTAATTGGAACGTACCGTTTTCGCGCGTGGACAGTACGACAAATGAACTTGATGACACAAACAAATTCGTTCAATAATCAACTACGATCTAGCAAAATCAACTTAGAAAAATACATTGCTGTTCGCGCAAATAATAACACTGAACCGTTTCTGTACGTGCAAAATGGAAGAAGTTTATTTAATTAATAGCCAATCTTTTGTGATCTTCTTTTCTCCTACTGTTTGCACTCTTTTGGTTCTTTATGACCAGCATGTACATAATCGATCCTTTACCTCCTTGCGCATAATTCGTGTTATGTAATGTTGATAGTGTGTATGTTATTGCACCTAGTACTTGATTGTGTACGTATGTAATCTAGCATCAATAAAAAACTTACAGGAGATGAAAACTTGTAATTACTTCTAGCTGAATATAGAACTGTCAGAAAATTAAAGCATAATCCAGCTACAGCCTCGAGCTTTTTAATGAAATTTATTCCGATTAAACACTTTTCTGTCACGGAAGCTAAATCCGTCTGATGTTTTCGTTTCTATCGGTGAAAACTTGCAAATTTTGACCCATCAGCTCATTCAGTGCTGAAAAATATAAACAAGAAGATTTCGACAGACAGACCATTGAAAAGCTCTACTTGAGTTTGTTTGACATTTTTGTCGCGACTTTGTTCCTTTTTCTAGTCGGCTTGTGTAAATAAAAGTAATTTGCATATTATGATTTCAAGTGTAAAAATATATAGCACCGCTAAAAGTTGTTAATGGTGCATATCTTAGCTGAGAACTTGAACCAGAAATTGAAATTGAAATTCAGTAATAAAAAAATGTCAACATGACATTCCTCGTAATATCCAGCCTTGGAAACGGGAAATATTACGCTATAGTGTGTACGATCGATTACAAAAGAAAGTGAACTTGCTAATTTTAAAATGGTACTCCAAATTTCGTAAAAATACCCAACCCCAAGAAAAGCGAACAGTGTTTAGTTCGTCGATGTATTTCCGTGTGTTATTTTATGCAGTTTTCTCTTGTACTAAACAAATTAAACAAACAAAAGGTAAAACAGAGATTGAAACGGGACCACAGAGCCAAGAAATTTTCAAGATTTAATAATATACAGCCTTCACAGACAGACAGCCTTACTAAAGTAAATCAGTACTTGAATGCAGACACACAACAGCTGGATTTGCGTATCCACGCTCCTGACGTACTCACTTCTGCGATCAGGCAGCTCTATTTTTGTTCTTTTTGGTAATTGAACCATTCCTGCGAGAAACGCGAGCGACTCATGTTCGTTTTGCTAAATTAGGGAACATAGTTTCGAAAGCATATGTTTCGCAGTTCGTAAAACATCGTTAGCAAATCTTGCTTCTCCGCCGCAAGGAAATCTACCGAGACAGCTCCAAACATTCTTTCTTCCTGTACTCAAATCTTGCTTTCGTTACGCATATAACCACATGTAAAATTTCTCTATTATTTGTGATAGCTAGGCCCCGAGAGTAACGAATTAAATGATATGCCTAAATTCGGCCGAATCCCTGAAATTACTGCCGTACCGGTACCGTATAAATGTAGGCCAAACGCCTGTGAACTATAAGATTGCGAAATACTGTAGAGGTTATTCAGCGCGGTCATTTTCTGAAGTTGTTTAATACGGCTGAGTATTTTTAGGAGTCAGTTTTTACTTTTTGGAACCTCGCACTGAATAAATTGTTTATTATACGACAATCATCGTCTTATAAATCTAAATTTTTGGATGTATTTTTCCTTGCGCGCGTAAGAAGAGTGCAATAACGTGTCATATGTGTAAAAAACTACGAACAGGCAATCGAAGGCAAGTCTATTACCGTTTGTAATGTTACCCTTAAACACGAGAAACTTTAACGATTTTGAACTTAGAGCAACATTGCCTCTGTTCTTTTTTAAGATAACTGAAGAACTTTTCTTTGATTTAATGGAATAGTGTATGCCATATTAGTATACGATAGACCGACTTCTGTTAATTACTGTAAATGCAGTTTATTTACCTTTCTTTCCTGTTAGTGAGCAAACCGTATTTTCTTCCCTGTCGGTCATCAGTGTTGTTGAATGAAGATGTTGCGTTTTGCTTCCTTGTTGCATCGGCGTTTACCATAATAATAATTTTGGTGTTTACGAATAATTAAAAGCTACCCAAATTGCTGAAAAAGAAGTGGGTTGTTGCCCGTAATCAAAACTGATAATCTCGAAATTTATTCGAGTCCAAAGCAATCTTGTACCCAGTTTTTACAACGGACAAGCGAGCAATGAGTACGTCATTCCCGCCAAATCACTTAACGCAGTTTCGAACGTTGTGTATCGATACAAAAGTTTATTATTATTTCATTTCATTTCTGCAATGTTTTGTTTGCATTTTACCGATGTGTACTTGCGACCCAGCGACTGTGGGCTCGACCAGGGCCACTGTCCCTTAGACTCTCTAACAGGACCGCAGCTTGTGTGTTATTTATTTTAGGGGTGGTGACTTTAATTTGCGAGAAGTGAAGAAACCAATTTTCCTTGCGAGCGCAAACCTTTTAAAAAGCGAGACCAAGATCGAGACTCATAGACACGTAGCCTGGGTACCGGTTTTTCTCTCGCGGCACGCTTTCGTAAGAAGTCGGGGCTCCAGCAGTGTTCATCCCATCTTCCCCCCGGGCGTTTGTCGGGCCGAGTCCGCTACGTTCGAATCCCGTCAGTTCTCAATGCGTATTGGGTGTTTCTTGGTTTTGCGGGAAGCCATTGTTGGTTAGCTTTTGTGTTGTGGTGTGGGTATTGCTCAGTGTCATTTGAATCTTTTGTTTTACGTCATTTGGTGATCACACCATCCGCAACACCGAGAAACTACCATTTTTTTGACCTCAAAGAATCCTGGCTCCATTATATTTCTGACGAGAAATTTGTTGCGAACTTACTCTAATCGGTTACTAGAGAAAGTAGAAAACCGAGGGAAACACTTCTCTGCTGATTCAGGTTGCCTTCGAAGAATGTTCCTTCTTTATTTACCGCGGGGCATTTGCACAACATTTTTGTCCCTGCCACGGGGCATTTGCCAGTTTTTTCTTTTTATCAAATTCTGATGCTGATAAGCATGAGAACTTGAATGTATAGCAACGTTTTGCTCAGTTTTATTATTTATTTGAAATCACCCATAATGAAATAATAGCTTACAACACCTTCGCTTTTTGGTGGGCGGGTGCTAAAAAGTTTGTTGACGTTTTAGTCGCCATTTTGTTTTCGCCAAACGTTGGACACCTTTCAGCCCAAACTCGTCTCCAGGGCCCTATCCACGTTCAAAATGGCGGATGATAAAACAAAAATCAGCAGGAACTACCCTTAGGTTAGCATTCGATACCACCAACCTAAACCACCTCAGACATTTATTATCATATGACCCGTACGGCCCTGCGAACCTTTTCTTTGCAAAACCTTTGATGAAAGTCCCGTATGAGGGCCGTACGCATTTGCGCGAGCGGGGCCGGAAAAAGGCGTACGGCCCAACTACAAAAGCGGACGGCCTCGCGCGTTAAAATTTCAAGTAATTTTGTCTCCAATTTGGTCATATGATAAAATGCTTATTGACTAAGTTAGGTCGGGCCGGATGGGAAAATATTTGGCTCTCGGTCATGGCGCACGGACCTCGCTGCGCTCGGTCCGTACGCCATGACCTCGAGCCAAATATTTTCCCATCCGGCCCTCCCACTTAGTCAATAAGTACATATTATTGAGACTTATTTAATGTAATGTCGACACTTAGAATTTTATTTTCAGTCAATGTGTAAGTGTAGAAAAGAAAATCTAAAATCCCTAATTCAGGATTGAACCTGTGACCTCAGCTAGGTTTAGGCTTACATAGCCTAAAAAAAACTTTAACACGCAAGGCTGATCAGACAGCAAATTCGTTCGATTTCTTTTAATAATAATTAATATATCTAATAATATTTGGGCAAATATTATTAAAAGAAATCGAACGAATTTTCTGTCTGATCAGCCTTGCATGTTAATTTATTTAGTTCATTGCTGATCCTGATCTGCTCAAAGATCCAGCTACATTTTGCTACTGTTTGTTCAAGTGGTCCTTGCATTTTTACGGAAGTCATTGGAATTACATAGCCTACACTACCAGTGTGGTGTACGCGGATGGGAATCAAAAGCACGTGGGTAAACACATGAGTCACTTCCAGTTCTTTACGTCCTTTAATATTCGTCGGCTCATTCAGCGCTCACCACGAGCGGAATACATCGCCTACAACTTTCCATTCAAAACATCTGTGCCACCGCAGCAGAAAAGTACAAAACAGGAAAACATCTAAGGACTACATTGCTAGAATCGACAAGAACTTAAAATTTCGTGGCTGAAATCTAGAATCTAAAAATCACGTGAGTTACAAAAACAAAGAAAATAAATTATAATAATTAATCTTGGCGGGAAACGACACGACAACCAGAGTATACCACCTAGCTGCTCAGATTGCTCAAGCCTAAATTTAACTATATGAATGCTAACCCTAACCTTACCTGAAAGCGAACCAGTTAATCCGTTATATAAGTCTCAATAAGGTGTCCGAGGTGGTTTTGGTGGATGGAATCTTATGCTATTACATGGCTTTATTTTAGAACATTTATCCCCAGAAAGCTGCTCCAGTGCGATATATTCGCTTTGTAGTCTCTTTCCTTGACCAACGTTATCACTTTTCTTAATTTCGATTAATAAACTTAAAAATTGTAATAATATCCCGGATACATTATGAATAAAAAGGGTTTGGGAATATGTATCCTGTCATCGAAATAGAAATACTCCTTTACCTCCGAAAAAGAAAACCCTTTGCTTCGCGTAGTTGGTTTTAACAGCTTCTTTAGTTTCTGTGTTACAAACTCATCTACCTCTTCCGTATATTTTTCTGTCATTAACTGTTAAGTTTCTTCGACTTCTAAGATGGATCAGTTCTACTTAATATTTTCTTTTTCGGTTGGCCCATAATACGAGATGGCCTTACATTTACAAAGACGGGAAGAGTCAAGGAAAGAGATTAAAAAAATACAAAAGCAACGTTCGCGCAGTTAAAAAAAACTCCTTTGGCTTTTCAAATCAAGAACGCACCAAAAAAGGTGTGATAAGTGTACATGTAAGCTATTCCAGCTCTGTTTGTGGCTGCCATTGTGATGACGTCACCGGCTTTAAGATAAAACACTCCGCCTGTAGAAGTTGAGAAATCGTCTCTTTTCAGTGCGTAAGGTGGTTGAACCAGGGCGACGACTTTGTTGTTCACAAGGATAGAAATCCTAACAGGTTTCCCTCTGTAACCGCGCCAGTACATCTGTTCGTAGATGTAGTATCGTCCAGAGATGGGCACAGTTAGTTTTCCGTCGTGGTACTTCATACCGCCTGCAAGGTGGCTGTATGGGGCGCTCAGAGTCCAGTCTTTGATCACTGCAAGAATTAAAAATAAAACTGAATTTAGCCATTCTTATGATCCTTTTAAGAACTGAAGTTGTTGTAGTTTCGTTTCTGTTTGTCTTGAGATTGAATAGATTCTTTTGCATCAATTGGTCACATGACCTACTTCCTTAGACACGTTGGTCGTGGAAGTAAAGTCACTCGCTCACAATTGTGTGAGTTCATCAAAGATCTTATCCCACTGAAGATCTTTGCACCCTTTCTTTGTGGCAGTATCCAAAGCGAGAGATCTTTGCATCAAAGGTTGCTTTCTACTTCCTCTTCTGCTCATTCCCCTTCCGTAACTTTGGATACTTCTTTTTTTTCTGAGAGCCATTTGTCTGAATCAGCTTTCCTCTATATCGCTTAAGCTCTCTTAGGTGTAAAGGAATGGGAGTTATATTTTCTTTGAGAAAAACAACTGATGGATATAAAAATTGCCAAAGTTACCTTTGTTCACTTGATAAGTGACATCTCCTTTATTTGCACCTTCAATGTGCGCGGATGGTTTGTTTGGATCCTAAAATGTAAACACAATAATTGAGTAGCATGAAGAGACAAATCAACTGATTAACATGGTTGTATAATGGGCAAAGCAGTTCATTAAGAGAAATGTAAAGAAATTGAAGGGACAGTGTTCCGCCGAAATATTCGCTGATCTAATTCCTCTGCTATGATCATGTTGCCAAATGCCACAAAATATAATAGAGCAGTTTTCAATTGAGTGTGGTAAAACCAGAACCAAAGTAATTACTCTGAGCAATCACAGCAGTCGTAAACAATCCAACGAACCAATCAGAGCTCGAAGCAATTACGTGTCGGCGGCGCCAAGCGCGGGAAAACGCGTGCGAGTAAGTCACGATTGGTTTTGGTTTTACTTCTGATTGGTCGAGAAAGTGGCGCGAGATTTTTTAGCCAACCACAAAGCGTAGCAATGAAAAACCAAAGCAATTGTGTAATTACTTTCGACACTCAATTGAAAACTGCTCTAATATAAGTAAATTGGTTAAAAAGTTTCTTGTGAGCAAAACGGAACAAGCAGTTTAGCGATAAAGTACCGTAAATTTTTACAAGGATAAAAGTGGATTACAGTTCATCAAATTTGATCAGTTTCGTGACAGGCGGTTACGTGATCAAGAATTCAAAATTGCCATTCTGGTGGAACTTAGTTTTTTTAAGTTCTTTTCTATTCCAAGATATCATAAAGCAAGCCTTTAAACAATCTCCTGGCCATACGACACGTTCAGTGACAAAACATGTATGGGATGAAGTTCAGTTAAAAGAGTATTCAAGGTGATCTGGAGCCCCTTCGGCAATAAACTGACTTCTATATCCTACCGAATTTATTTTAGAAAGCTAAATTATCGCAACATTAATCGCATTTGCTGCTAACACACAGCAATGAAAGTGAAATGATGCAACATTTGCAACTGGTCGCAGTTCAGAAACTAGCTTAATTTTTACTTCGCAGGTGCAACTGGACAAAACATAGAAAAGAAGAAACGAAAAATACAAGAAGGAAAGAAAACTAATAAAACAAAAAGTCGTGGAATAATAAGTTTAATAATAGAAATGCTTGGCAAAAATAAAAATAAATGCCTGACCTGTAGGCTACACCTGCAAGATCGTCCTTTTCCTGCATCTCCCTTATCACCTTTCATTCCTGTGTCCCCTTTATCGCCCTTTTCACCCTAAAATATACCAGAAAAGATAAGTTTTAATTTAGTGCTTCTTTCTTCCCCTAGTTCACGATCAGCTAAGGTATTTTAATCCGGCGCCCAATCAACATTTTTGATTTAGTGATATACAGACCATAAGTGTTTTTAAGAAAAATTAAAACGCCACCACACTCGGATCCTAACAAGGATACAGTGAATTGTGATGAGAAAACCTTTTACCAGACAACTCAAATGAGTTTAGAGATCGAGAGTTGATTGTATCCAGGATGAATTTTACGGCCATCGGATTTGCCTAAAACTCACTTTTATTTCAGAGAAACAAGAGTTGCCCTTTTGAATGATACCGAAATATCGGCAAAGTGCATTTTCCAGTTTTTAATCATGATTCATGAGTAATCTTATGTGTTTTTTTTTTCCTGGAAGCAATTGTTTTACACCAAATGTTTTTTGTCTATTTAAAGGGGAAACTGTGGATATATAAAAGAAAATTTTAGTTACCTTACTAGCGTCTCCGCCGCGGCCGACATTTATATTGATTGGATTTCCTGGGGTCGCACAAACCTTCTGCGAAGTGAACGATATAAAATTATGATATAAAACGATATAAAATTACAAAATGGAGATATGACGTAAATACGTACTTCTAAAACACCGAACAATATTACTGTAAAAAGCTTAGAGTAAAGCTTCGAAATTTAGTTGCGGCTCGTGGGTCGTAGGAAAATGGTTTTGAAAGCAATAACTAACTAGAAATTGAATCTTACTGATCCTTACTTGGTTGCCAGATGTATTTCCCGCTCGGCAGAAACACAAGTTGGTGCAAACCAGAGCAACGAAGACAAAAACAAACATCATTTCAACACCTGACTTGACTCTCTATGAAATGAGAATAGAGACTGAATGAAGGACATGAGAAATGATTGCTTAATTTATTACCGCGTGTTGATAAAGGACAGCTATCCGAGAAGAAACACGAAAATCCTTTTCTAAACACAACTATTGTTTGAATCATGATGCAATGATAACGTATGACGTGATCTTCATATTTTATTCATACTTACTCAACTTGAAGAACTTGTATTTCGTTCGTGTTGAAAATGTCGCCGGACTGAATTGTTCAGTCTTCTTCATAGCCCCGAAACGTTATTGGTAGGTAAATCCAAAAAGTACCTTGAGAAAAAATATATGTGCTAACGCAACGTAACAACCTATAAAACGTTATTGATTTATTCCTTAAACTTTTCACCCTTCAACAATGTCTGCGTGCATGTGGTGTGGGTTAATCGTTGAATTTTTGTTCAAAAATATGTACGAAATATATCATAATGTTAGCACGGCGTAGCCATCTACGATTCCTTTTTTCAAAACGTGCAACCTAGATTCACAGATATATTTACTTTCACTACAGGATAATTTGTAGTTCCTGTTTCTTCGGTTTATGTGTATGCTATGCTATTAATTCTTCAACTGATTCATTTTGCACTATACACACCCGGCAGAAAACGTCCTCCTGTACCATTTCACCAGCTGTAAACCTTTGCAGAAAAGTTCCGCTCAATAGCTTTCACTCACCGCTTGCGAATAAACACAATTAGTCGGATCTCAAATGTTAGAACCACTTTGTATACAATAAGAAAACCACCTCAGAATGTAGTGCTCAAAAGCTTTCACTTGCATGACGGCGGTTAAAGTCCGCTTAGAAGTTGGTTCATTCAAAACATGATTAGCTAGAACAACCTGTCCTTTTACAGTACGATAAAGAGCACGATAGAAAAGTAGTGCTCAATAGCTTTCACTGTGCCAATGCATTCACAGACTCCGGTCGGCAAACGTTTCTTGTACAGCATAAATACTAGAATGATCACGCTTAATGCATTTCGTCCACAGGCTCAAAAAAAGCCATACTTTGGGAATCAAGGGATTATTTATAAGTTTGCCAAGAATGGCTGTACTATGCTAGTGAAAACTTTCGCAAAGATTCAAAATAGCTAGACCCATGACAAGAGATTATGAGAATCTATGAAAAGAACTTTGAAAATAAACTGTAATGTTCGGAGAAAATCATGTGGTGTTTTTCGTCCGTATTTAGGAAATATTGGTCTCCTTTTCTGAACCTTTATAGAGACGACCCACCCGAGACAAAGCGGACTATGTAAGGCTAACCTATGGTAAATAACTTGCGTGAAAAGCTCAAGCTAAAGGATTATAGTATTATAGTAATTGAGAAATAAAAGAAATTTTAAGCCATAAGCTATAGCTGGCACATTTACAGCAATTTAACCGCGACAACTTCGCGATCGCGGAATTGAAACTACGCTGATGTAGCCGCTGAATGTGCTAACTTTTTCTTCAGTCTAGATTTCAAGTGGATGAGAACGCGGGGCCATGAGTCAAATGAACGCTATTGAGCAATACTCAGTTCCTGTAGCGCTTAGGATGAAACCCCAATATATGAACATTCACTGATGAAAGTTATTGAGTAGTACGTTTTGTTCATGGCCACCGTTTAGAATTGAAGTGTTAAAACAGTTTACGAGGGATATAAACAGATCTTTTACTTTTCGCGGGAACAAAATTTTCGCGAATTCGGATTTCAAACTTTACCGAACAGTTTTCGCGGAACTTGGTTTTTCTCGTACGGTACTTGTATTCCCTTATATGTATGCGCGAGAAAACCTCAAGATGGCTGCTCGATTTTCAACACTGTATAAACAGCAACCCTTCCATGACTTCCATTATTTTTTATGGCCGGGTGCATGGCATTGCAGATGCCCCTAGCTTCGGACGACCCATTTTTATAAACCAAACAGTTCATGTGTACCTCATTGTCTATAGTTTCGATAAGTTAGGTTCTTCGCGACTAATTCCTTGCGCAAATTTATCTAATAAAACACGACTAACAAAGCGAAGGTCGACTTGTGACCAGTCTACTGACCCGGAGACCACAGAGCGTCGTTGTGTGAGCATCTACAAAACGTTTCTCCTCTTTATTTTGTTGCAGTTGTAAAGAAAATGGTCGTAATATTGTTTTTAGTCAATTTAATAGGAATTCAATGATATAAATAAATGGAGTAAGTTTTCTTTTTTTTTTTCGCTGGAGTTTATTTTTGTGGGATCTTTTTTTGTGGATCGTTGGACTCACCCGCGAAATTCGCGAAAAGTTGATCTCGCGAAAATTTCATGCCACACGGCAATCGCTCATTTTAATTCAAACATTCCTGTTATCCAACCTGTACTGAAATAAAACAGACACTGACACTGACTTCCTGCGGTTTAAAAACTCGTTCTCTACTGAAACAGTCGTTCTCACGTACAGCAAAAAGCTTAGAAAGGTTAAACGGTTTTAATAGTAAGCAAGCTGCAGTCACCGCCGCATTCAATTTTTGTCTAAAAGGCCGCTGTGACTGAGCAGTCATAAAACGCGCGTGCACACTTGTAGAATTTCGTAAATGTCAGGGAAACGCGGTAAATGATACTACATGTAATATGGTGAACAATGTGTGAGAGCACTCAGTATGAAGTGAAATAAAATGTAAATATAATATTTCTGAGTGCTAAGAAGAGTGAAACCCTTACAAATCCCTCTGGACTGCAAGTCCAAGAAAGGATATGCAGATTACAAGAAACAAAGTAAAAATCTTAGAACCTGTGTAGATTGCGAGCAGTCTCTTATTTTTATTTTATTTTATTCGCAGCTTTGCCGTTCATCGCTCGTAGGTCGCGCGCGCGCTCCACGAACTAAAGAAAAATAAGACACTGCTCGTAATCTAGAACCTGCGCAGTTGAAATATACAACTCGAATAGTTCCAATCCTTACACTACAATGGAGAGAATTGTTTTTGAACTAAAAATGTTAAAACAAAACCATAAAAGCCTGAAAAATGAATATTAAACGCATCTTTGTTCATGGTCATGGATTCTTCTCTCGTTAAGAATTTGCCTAACTTTTTTTCTGATTACGCATGCTTGTGTGACAAAGATGCATTTCACAGTTTATTTACAAAAAAAAAAACTAGAGCTAAACGGTAGAGTCTACCTTCTACAGCTTAGAAGGAGGTCGGACACTTATTGAGAATTATTTAACGTAATGTCGACACATGTTTAAGTGTAAAAAAGAAAATCTAAAATCCCCACTCAGGATTGAACCTGTGACCTCAGCTAGGCTTAGGCGTACATAGCCTATCGTACCACTGTATCACACTGTACCACCTAGCTTCTCGAGTTGCTTAGTTTTTAATTTAACTATATAAACTGCTAACCCCAACCTCAACTGAAAGCTAACCAGTTACTCAGTTATATAAGTCTCAATAAGGTGTCCAACCTCCTTCTGAGCTATGGAATCTTGACTCTTCCGAGCTAAACAGTGTTTAGTCTCTTCTATTAAAGGTGTCTTTGTTTCAGGTTAATTTGAAACCGTTTTCGCGCGTGGACAGTACGACAAATGAACTTGATGACACAAACAAATTCGTTCAATAATCAACTACGATCTAGCAAAATCAACTTAGAAAAATACATTGCTGTTCGCGCAAATAATAACACTGAACCGTTTCTGTACGTGCAAAATGGAAGAAGTTTATTTAGTTAATAGCCAATCTTTTGTGATCTTCTTTTCTCCTACTGTTTGCACTCTTTTGGTTCTTAATGACCAGCATGTAAATAATTGATCCTTTACCTCTTTGCGCATAATTCGTGTTATGTAATGTTGGTAGTGTGTATATTATTGCACCTAGTACTTGATTGTGTACGTATGTAATCTAGCATCAATAAAAAACTTACAGGAGATGAAAACTTGTAATTACTTCTAGCTGAATATAGAACTGTCAGAAAATTAAAGTATAATCCAGCTACAGCCTCGAGCTTTTTAATGAAATTTATTCCGATTAAACACTTTTCTGTCACGGAAGCTAAATCCGTCTGATTTTTTTCGTTTCTATCGGTGAAAACTTGCAAATTTTGACCCATCAGCTCATTCAGTGCTGAAAAATATAAACAAGAAGATTTCGACAGACAGACCATTGAAAAGCTCTACTTGAGTTTGTTTGACATTTTCGTCACGACTTTGTTCTTTTTTCTAATCGGCTTGTGTAAATAAAAAGAATTTGCATATTACGATTTCAAGTGTAAAAATATATAGCACCGCTAAAAGTTGTCAATGGTGCATATCTTAGCTGAGAACTTGAACTAGAAATTGAAATTGAAATTCAGTAATAAAAAAAATATGGCAACATGACATTCCTCGTAATATCCAGCCTTGGAAACAGGAAATATTATGTTATAGTGTGTACGAGCGATTACAAAAGAAGGTGAACTTGCTAATTTAAAATGGTACTCAAAATTTCGTAAAAATACCCAACCCCCAAGAAAAGCGAACAGTGTTTAGTTCCGTCGATGTACTTCCGTGTGTTATTTTACACAGTTTTCTCTTGTACTAAACAAATTAAACAAACAAAAGGTAAAACAGAGATTCAAACGGGACCACAGAGCCAAGAAATTCCCAAGATTTAATAATATACAGCCTTCACAGACAGACAGTCTTGCATCAGCATTTGAATGCCCGTGTAGAACACACAACAGCTGGATTTGCGTATCCACGCTCCTGACGTACTTACTTCTGCGATCAGGCAGCTCTATTTTTGCTCTTCTTGGTAAATGAACCTTTCCTGCGAGAAACACGAGCAACTCATGTTCGTTTAGCTAAATTAGGGAACATTTTCGAAAGCATAATGTTTTCCAGTTCGAAAAACATCGCCGCAAGGAAATTTATCGAGACAACTCCAAACGTTTTTTCTTCTTAGACCCAAATTTTGCTTTCGATACGCATATTTTTAACCATATGGAAAATTTCTCTATGTGGTAGAGAGAGTAATGAATTAAATGAAAAGATATGCTTAAATTCGGCCGAATCCGGAAAATTACTATCGTACCGGTACCGCATTTCAAGCGTCTGTGAAAGATTGCGAAAGGCCATAGAGGTTATTCAGCGCGGTGAAGTCGTGTAATACGGCTGAGTATTTTTAGGAGTAATTTTTTTATTTTTTGGAGCCTCACACTATATTGTTTATTATGCGACAATCATCGTCTCATAAATCTAACTTTTTGAAAGTGTTTTTCCCAGCGTGCGGTAAGAAGAGAGTAATAACGTGTCATATTTGCACTCGTTTTGGCCGTATTTGCATTCTAGAATGCTATCGTCGTATAATAAACCGAGCTATACGACTAAGTGTCAGTCTTACTGTGCAGGATATAACGCAGTGATATGATTGATAATTCATGTAATTTTTAGTTTAAAATAAAGAAAATAACTACAAAGTGGCAGTCTATTACCGTTTACAATGTTATCCTTAAACAGGAGAAATTTTTACGATTTTGAACTTAGAGAAAAATTGCCTCTGTTCGTTTTTAAGATAACTGAAGACTTTTTCCTTGGTTTAATGGAATAGTGTATATCACATTAGTATATGATAGACCAACTTCTGATAATTACTGTACAGTTTATTTACCTTTCTTTCCTGTTAGTAAGCAAACCGTATTTTCTTCCCTGTCGGTCATCAGTGTTGTTGAATGAAGATGTTGCGTTTTGCTTCCTTGTTGCATCGGCTTTTAGCATAATTTTGGTGTTTACGAATAAAGCTATCCAAATTGCTAAAAAAGAAATGGGCTGTTGCAAGAAGAATCTTTTAAAGAAGACTATACAAAGGCAGGCGAAGGTTGCCCGTAATCGAAACTGATAATCTCGAAAATTATTCGAGTCCAAAGCAATCTTGTACCCAGTCTTTACAGCGGACTCACTTAAAGGTCCAATGAACCAAAAAATTGACATATTTTCTTTTAGTCCAATATTAGTGCAATGTGTTGAAAGAGGACCAAATAAACATATTCTGAAGTTTAAAACTAATTGGACTTGGCATCGCAGAGATATTGGAAGTTGAAAAATGAAACTTTTTGGCAAGACTTGTTTTGGTTTCCTTATATGGCGAGCCCATTGTTCGCCATACGCTCTTTATGGAAAATATTCCCTAATAAGGTGACTGATTGGAGGCGGGTCGGTGTGTTAAAAAAACCCGCGAGATTCTCGTTTGGCGGGAATTGTATATTCAGAAATTTTTAAAAAAGATGAAAAAACAATGCTTTTTAATTCTCTATTTTCGAATTTCCCATAATACACTTTGTTTGCCCCCAACATTTTCAAAACTATTGTTTTGAAATGCTCTTGGGATTATGCAGTCCTCCCAAGTCATTTACAAACCTGACAAACAATAGTTTATGCAAAATTTGGGGTGCAAAAAAAGTGTATTATGGGCAATTCGACAAATAGAGAATAGGGAAACAGGACTCCTTAAGGCCCGTTTACACATGCGATTTTTGTCGCGCTCTCCAATGCAACTTTTGTCGCATGTGTAAACGGGCGGCGATTTCAGTGCGATTCGGGTGCGATATTTGCTGCGATTTCCCAAAAATTACCGCCAAGTTGCATCAGGTTTCGAACGTGTTCGTGCATCGACACGTGCGACAAAAATTGCACAGAAAATCGCCTGTGTAAACGGGCCTTTAGCAGCCATTTTAAACATTTAGAAACTGAAAACGCTTTGTAACACGAATGGAAGCGGAGACGAGTGTTTTCATACTAACAAAACGTTATGGAGTGCATTTTACTTAGGCGTTGTGTGGACCTATACATGAACGTTTCTATTTTCTGGCATAACTTGAACATATAAACGGCCGGGTCACGCAAATGCAAAACAAAACTTATATCAATGTTTTATTTCACCAGTATGAAAAACACAACATAACGACAAAATAGGAACATAATAACTTAAACATAACGACATAAAAGGAAAAAAATATTTTCTTTATGTCGTTATCGTGTCTTTATGTCTACGTTCTTATGCGTTTAATACGTCGCTAGTGTGAATCATGATAGCAAAGTGAAGTGTTAAACATTTTTTTTAAATCTCGTAGCCAATTTTCGAGAATAGCGAAGAAACTCCTTCTACAAGAAAGCTGTTAAAAAGTGTTTTCTGACTCAGTTGCAACAAACGCCACGGCTTGAATTGAAAAACCGTAACTTGAACGCTGGCGATGGGCAGTGAGAAAAACGTTAATTGAAAAACTGACGAAAATCAAAAGGTAGGTCCCACCAATCCCGCTCCCCTATAACCCTTTATTCGTTTCTCTGTGCTGGTGTCAAGTGAGGGTTTGAGTCTGAAATGTACGTCCGACTTTAAAGGCCTGGTTCATACCTTACGATGGAATTTGGATTCGTCACAGGTGAACATTAGCGTTAAAGTGCGTATCACCCCTAGAAAGTTATTTTCAGAATTAACTCTATGTACATTGAATAGTTAAATGGTAAAATATTTCTTGATTTGAACGTCGCGTCTGTGAGTTATAGAGATTTGAATTTAACAAATGCTAATTAGATGACGTCAACCCGGGAATTTGCCATTATTTCTACGCCAATTTACAATGCGGATAATTAATTTGATAAATTAATTAATTTGATAATTAATTTGATAAAATACTAAAAATAAACTGTGGATAGTCAGTTAATTCGTAAAAAATATTACTTGGAGGTAAAAACAAGTAGTTGTATAATAAATGATTCCCGAGTTGACATCAACTAATTAGCATTTTGTAAATTCAAATTTCTATAACTTACTAACACGAGGTTCAAAACCAGAAATATTTTACCATTCTACTATTCGATGTACATAGAGTTTATTCTGAAAGTAACTTTCTAGGGGTGGCACTTTTACTCACTCTCTAATACGATCACAGCCTGTGTGTTTTTAACTCGTGAATATGTGAAGCGTAATAAACGAGTTATAACAGATGGGGACAAATTTGCAAATTTTCACTCCTTTTCCTTCCATCCATCAATGGGCTTTAAATTTTTATCGGTAATTTTGCTGCCCAGTGTGGCCTAATACCCGTTCCAAATGCATAGAATACTAGACCGCCGATAAACAGGGCCTTAATTATTGACGCGATGTACTGATGTTTCGCGCTTGGAATCTTCTGTTGGAAAAGTAAAACTGATCTAAGGACTTCAAATGGATTTTTCAACATGAACATAGGTGAAAGATTAAAGTAGTAATTACTTGTGCATTGGTGGTAGCGAGGGCGCCGTTTCTCAACTATAGCGCTACTGGGAATCGTTGGCCCGTGTTCGAATCCGGTTAAAATCATCGAATATACATATTTTTCTTTTTTTTTTTACTTTCTTTTATTTTTAAACGAAAATTTGTTTTAGTTAGTAACCTATATCGAAAGTCTTAATTTAAGTACTTTATTTATAAAATTGCGACCCAAAACATTCGGCTCTGAGATTGTCATTAATTTTATTTACCGCAGTTATCCCGCTTTAATATGGGTCTGTTCTTCAAGTGTAAACCTTCATATACCATGAATTTTTGGGTGAAGAACATTTTATTTAGAGTGTTTTTAATATTCACGAGTTGGCTCATAGGAGCCTTTGATTTATTTAAGAGGTGATGACTTTGCGAGAGGGCGAGACAAGCCATTTTCTCTGTGAGCCCGAAACTTTTTTAAAGCAGGACCGAGACTCCAAGACTCCATGACGGCTTTGTGAAAATATTGAGACTCCGAGAGAGACATACTGCCTGGGCGCCAGCTAGAAGTTTCTCGTGGCACTCGGGGCCGACCGAAGCCGAAAATATAAGAGACATAAAAGGCGTGAATTATGAGAAGGATGGGAGCGCGAGAATAGCCTCTGTCACCCACAGGTGTGTGGTAAAGGTGATTTTTCGTGCCGTGCCAGGGTACAACGAACAGAGAACTGCTCAAAAATCGAGACTGCGAGACCCGTGAAATTTGAATACGATTTTCTAAGACCCATATTTTTGGAAAGATAATTCGCCAGACTTCTAGCCGTTTTTCTCTCTACCCGTGCCTCAAATAACCAGAAACTGATAAAAATGACAACTTGAATGCAAAGCAACGTTTAGCTCAGTTTTATTATTTCTTTGAAATTATCCATAAATGAAGTAATAGCCTGCAGCGTAAGCGTTTTTAAGTAGAGAAGTGCTAAATTTGAAAGTTTGTTTACGTCTTTTCCGCCATTATGTTTTCTCGAAACGCCAGACACGTTTCACCCCATCCTCGTCTCCAAAATGGTGGACGATAGAACAATAATCAGCATAATTATTGACGGAACTACCCTTAAATCGCTGTATTTTAGAACAATTATCCCCAGAAAGCTGCCCCAGTACAATATACTTGCTCTGTAGTCTCCTTTCCTTGACCGACCGTTATTTTTCGTCTTAAAGAAAAATTCTTGGCACTTTTCTTAATTTCTACTATTAAACTTAAAAATTGAATCGAAATTTTTTTTCTGTAATGAAATCCCAGATACATTATGAAAAACAATGGATTGAGAATATGTATCCTATCATCAAATGAAATGGAGGTTTACGTCAGAAAAAAAGACTTTCTGCCTAACTTAGTTGGTTTTAACAGCTTCTTTAGTTTCCTTGATAATTAAACGCATCCACCACACTTCCGTGTATTTTTCTACTATTAACTGCTAAGTCTCTTTCAACTTCTAAGACCAGTCTTACTTTGTTTATTTTTCGGCTAGCCTATGGGCTGCCACATTACTATAATTACAAGCACGGAAAGCGTCAAGGAAAGAGTTAAAAAACATACAAAAGCAACGTTTGCGTGGTTAAAAAAACTTGAGCGTTTCAAATCAAGAACGCGCCAAAGAAGCTGTGATAAGTGTGCATCCAAGCTATCCCAGCCCGATGCGTGGCTGCCACCGTAATGACGTCACCAGCTTTAAGGTAAAACACTCCGCCTGTGGAAATCGTAAATTCATCCCTTCGCAACGACTTTTCGGGCGGATGAACCATGGCGATGACTTTGTTGTTCACAAGGATAGAAATCCTAACAGGTTTCCCTCTGTAAGCGCGCCAGTAAATCTGTTCGTAGATGTAGTATCGTCCAGGGATGGGCACAGTCAGTTTTCCGTCGTGGTACTTCATACCGCCTGCAAGGTGGCTGTATGGGGCACTCAGAGTCCAGTCTTTAATCACTGAAAGGATTAAAAATAAAACTGAATTTCACTATTCTAATGATCACTTTAAGAACTGAAGTTGTTTGTGTCATCAATTGGCAACATGACCTACTTCCTTAGATACGTTGGTCATGGAATTAAAATCACTCGCTCACAATTGTGTGAGTTCATCAAAGATCTTATCCTGCTGGAGATCTTTGCACCCTTTCTTTTTGGCAGTATCCAAACTCTCCAAAGCGAGAGATCCTTGCATCAAAGGTTGCTTTCTACTTCCTCTTTCGCTCATTCCCCTTCCAAAACTTTGGATACTTATATTTTCTGAGAGCCATTTTTTCTGAATCAGCTTTCCTCTATCTTGCCTGAGCTCTCTTAGTTGTAAAGGAATGGGAGTTATATTTCCTTTGAGAAAAAGAACTGATGATTACAAAAATTGCCAAAGTTACCTTTGTTCAGTTGATAAGTGACATCTCCTTTATTGGCACCTTCAATATGCGCGGATGGTTTGTTTGGATCCTAAAATGTAAACACAATAATTGAGTAGCATGAAGAGACAAATCAACTGATTAACATGTATAATGGGCAAAGCAGTTAATAAAGAGAAATGTAAACAAATTGAAGGGACAGTGTTCCGCCGAAATATTCGCTGATCTAATTCCTTTGTTATGATCATATTGCCAAATGCCACATAATATAATAGAGCA
This sequence comes from Cladopsammia gracilis, assembly GCA_022457155.1. NCBI lineage: Eukaryota > Metazoa > Cnidaria > Anthozoa > Scleractinia > Dendrophylliidae > Cladopsammia > Cladopsammia gracilis. Next base: position 2,154,891 of record JAJGOT010000047.1, on the reverse strand, counting down.
GTTTTCAATTGAGTGTGGTAAAACCAAAACCAAAGTAATTACTCTGACCAATCACAGCAGTCGTAAACAATCCAATGAACCAATCAGAGCTCGAAACAATTACATGTCGGCGGCGCCAAGCGCGGGAAAACGCGTGCGAGCAAGTCACGATTGGTTTTGGTTTTACTTCTGATTGGTCGAGAAAGTGGCGCGAGATTTTTTAGCCAATCACAAAGCGTAGCAATGGAAAACCAAAGCAATTGTGTAATTACTTTTCACACTCAATTGAAAACTGCTCTAATATAAGTAAATTGGTTAAAAAGTTTCTTGTGAGCGAAACGGAACAAGCAGTTTAGGGATAAAGTACCGTAAATTTTTACAAGGATAAAAGTGGATTGCAGTTCATCAAATTTGATCAGTTTCGTGACAGGCGGTCACGTGATCAAGAATTCAAATTGCCATTCCGGTGGAACTTAGTTTTTAATCCTTCTTTGGTCTCGTTAGTTCTTTTCTATTCCAAGATATCATAAAGCAAGCCTTACAATCTCCTGGCCATACGACACGTTCAGTGACAAAACATGTATGGGATGAAGTTCAGTTAAAGAGTATTCAAGGTAATCTGGAGCCCCTTCGGCAATAAACTAACTTCTATATCCTACCGAATTTATTTTAGAAAGCTAAATTATCGCAACATTAATTGCATTTGCTGCTAACACACAGCAATGAAAGTGAAATGATGGAACATTTGCAACTGGTCGCGGTTAAGAAACTAGCTTTTTACATCGCGGGTGCAACTGGACAAAACATAGAAAAGAAGAAACGAAAAATACAAGTAAGGAATGAAAACTAATAAAACAAAAAGTCGTGGAATAATAAGTTTAATAATAGAAATGCTTGGCAAAAATAAAAATAAAAGCCTGACCTGTAGACTACACCTGCAAGATCCTCCTTTTCCTGCATCCCCCTTATCACCTTTCATTCCTGTGTCCCCTTTATCGCCTTTTTCACCCTAAAATATATCAGAAAAGATAAGTTTTAGCGCTTCTTTCTTCCCCTAGTTCATGATCAGCTAAGGTATTTTAATCCGGCGCCCAATCAACATTTTTGATTTAGTGATATACAGACCATAAGTGTTTTTAAGAAAAATTAAAACGCCACCACACTCGGATCCCAACAAGGATACAGTGAATTGTAATGAGAAAATCTTTTACCAGACAACTCAATGAGTTTAGAGAATTGATTGTATCCAGGATGAATTTTACGGCCATTGAGATCGGATTTGCCTAAAACTCACTTTTATTTCAGAGAACATATTTTTAAAAGAGAAACAAGAGTTGCCCTTTTGAATGATACCGAAATATCGGCAAAGTGCATTTTCCAGTTTTTAATCATGATTCATGAGTAATCTTATGTGTTTTTTTTTTCTGGAAGCAATTGTCTTACACAGAATGTTTTTTTTTGTCTATTTAAAGGAGAAACTGTGGATATATAAAAGAAAGTTTTAGTTACCTTACTAGCGTCTCCGCCGCGGCCGACATTTATATTGATTGGATTTCCTGGGGTCGCGCAAACCTTCTGCGAAGTGAACGATATAAAATTATGATATAAAACGATATAAAATTACAAAATGGAGATATGACGTAATACGTACTTCTAAAACATTGAGCAATTTTACTGTAAAAAGCATGGAGTAAAGCTTCGAAATTTAGTTGCGGCTCGTGGGTCGTATAGGAAAATGGTTTTGAAAGCAATAACTAACTAGAAATTGATATTAATCTTACTGATCCTTACTTGGTTGCCAGATGTATTTCCCGCTCGGCAGAAACACAAGTTGGTGCAAACCAAAGCAACGAAGATAAAAACAAACTTCATTTCAACACCTGACTTGACTCTCTATGAAATGAGAATAGAGACTGAATGATGGACATGAGAAATGATTGCTTAATTTATTACCGCGTGTTGGTAAAGGACAGCTATCCGAGAAGAAACACGAAAATCCTTTTCCAAACACTACTATTGTTTGAATCATGATGCAATGATAACTTATGACGTGATCTTCATATTTTATTCATACTTACTCAACTTGAAGAACTTGTATTTCGTTCGTGTTGAAAATGTCGACTGAATTGTTCAGTCTTCTTCATAGCCCCGAAACGTTATTGGTAGATAAATCCAAAAGGTCACCTTGAGAAAAATATATGTGCTAACGCAAAGTAACAACCTATATAACGTTATTGATTTATTCATTAAACTTTTCACCCTACAACAATGTCTGCGTGCATGTGCTGTGGGTTAATCGTTGAATAAAGTTTTTTTAAAAAATATGTACGAAATATTTCAGAATGTTAGCACGGCGTAGCCATCTACGATTCCTTTTTCAAAACGTGCAACCTAGATTCACAGATATATTTACTTTCACTACAGCTTAATTTGTAGTTCCTGTTTCTTCGTTTTATGTGTATGCTATGCTATTAATTCTTCAACTGATCTTCATTTTGCACTATACACACCCGGCAGGAAATGTCCTCCTGTACCATTTCACTAATTGTAAACCTTTGCCGAAAAGTTCCGCTCAATAGCTTTCACTCACCGCTTGCGAATAAACACAATTAGTCGGATCTCAAATGTTAGAACCACTTTGTATACAATAAGAAAACCACCCCGGCTCAGAATGTAGTGCTCAAAAGCTTTCACTTGACGGCGGTTAAAGTCTGCTTAGAAGTTCGTTCATTCAAAACATGATTAGCTAGAACAACCTGGCCCCGGTTGTTCAAAAGGTGAATGGCGCTATCCACCGGATAAATCACTATCCAGCGGATAACACAAAGGATTTGTTAATACTTATCCACTGGATAGTGATTTATCTCGTGATAGCTTTCACTGTGCCACCGCATTCACAGACTCCGGTCGGCAAACGTTTCTTGTACAGCATAAATACTGGAATGATCACGCTTAATGCATTTCGTCCACAGGCTCAAAAAAAGCCATACTTTGGGAATCAACGGATTAATCAGTACAAGTTTGCCAATAATGGCGGTGCTATGATAGTGAAAACTTTCGCAAAGATTCAAAATAGCTAGACCCATGACAAGAGATTATGAGAATCTATGAAAAGAACTTTGAAAATAAACTGTAATGTTCGGAGAAAATCATGTAGTGTTTTTCGTCCATATTTAGGGAATATTGGTCTCCTTTTCTGAACCTTTATAGAGACGACCCACCCGAGACAAAGCGGACTATGTAAGGCTAACCTATGGTAAATAACTTGCGTGAAAAGCTCAAGACAAAGGATTATAGTAATTGAGAAACAAAAGAAATTTTAAGCCATAAGCTATAGCTGGCACATTTGAAGCAATTTAACCGCGACAACTTTGCGATCGCGGAATTGAAACTCCGCTCATGTAGCCGCTGAATGTGCTAACTTTTTCTTCAGTCTAGATTTCAAGTGGATGAGAACGCGGGCCGGGCCATCAGCCAAATGAACGCTATTGAGCAATATTCAGTTCCTGTAGCGCTTAGGATGAAACCCCAATATATGAACATTCACTGATGAAAGTTATTGAGTAGTGCGTTTTGTTCATGGCCACCGTTAAGAATTGAAGTGTTAAAACAGTTTACGATGGATATAAACAGTTCTAAACACAAGCGCACTTACAAGAGTTTAAAGGCATCCATGTTTTCGTCACCTCAAAGATATTCGGATCTGACTGCGGATAAACTTTCGTAACATCGGTAAAATTTAACGCCTTTCATTTTCGGAGGGATAAAAAATGTCGTTTTGGGTCCGAAATAATGTCAGCTGAGATTTTCGGAAAATATAAAAGCAGCTGTAAATGCGGAGGAAAAGATTTCTTTCCCTAAATATTCTGCCGCTGAAATATTCAGCTAAAAGAACCGAAAACCTGAAGCTGTATTAGCGTTCACATAGTTACCTTTAAAGGCACTAAAATGATACAGAAAAAGGATATAACGCCATGCCAAGGATTTTCCTGATCATCCCTCGTCAGCTTCCCATGATTTTTAGCACTGAAAGAAATTGCCAATCTTTTACTTTTCGCGGGAACAAATTTTCGCGAATTCGGATTTCAAACATTACCGAACAATTTTCGCGGATCTTGGTTTTTCTCGTACTGTACTTGTATTCCCTTATATATATGCGCGAGAAAACTGACTCATGATGGCTGCTCGATTTTCACCACTGTATAAACAGCAACCCTTCCATTATTTTTAATGGGTTGCATAAATATGGTATTGCAGATGCCCTTGAGAATGGTGTCCCTAGCTTTGGACGACCCATTTTTATAAACCAAACAGTTCATGTGTGCTTCATTGTCTATAGTTTTATCAAATTTACCCAGGGACTAGACTTCTCTAGTTCTCAAAGTCCCTTCCAATACTAATAATTTTCGATAAGTTAGGTTCTTCGCGACTAATTCCTCGCGCAAATTTATCTAATAAAACACGACTAACAAAGCGATGGTCGACTTGTGACAAGTCTACTGACCCGGAGACCACAGAGCTTCGTTGTGTGAGCATCTGCAAAACGTTTTACTCTTTGTTTTGTTGCAGTTGTAAAGAAGATGGTCGTAATATTGTTTTTATTCAATTTAATAGAAATTCAATGATATAAATAAATGGAGTAAGTTTTCTTTTTTTTTTTTTCGCTGGAGTTTATTTTTGTGGGATCTTTTCTTGTGGATCGTTGGAAAACCCGCGAAATTCGCGAAAAGTAGATCTCGCGAAAATTTCATGCCACACGGCAATCGCTCATTTTAATTCAAACATTCCTTTTATCCAACATGTACTGAAATAAAACAGACACTGACACTGACTTCCTGCGGTGTTCTCTACCGAAACAGTCGTTCTCACGTACTGCATAAAGCTTAGAAAGGTTCGACGGTTTTAATAGTAAGCAAGCTGCAATCACCGCCGCATTCAATTTTTGTCTAAAAGGTCGCTGTGACTGAGCAGTCATAAAACGCGCGCGCACACTTGTAGAATTTCGTAAATCTCAGGGAAACGCGGTAAATGATACTACATGTATGGTGAACAATGTGTGAGAGCACTTGTATGTAGCGAAATGAAATGTAAATATATTATGTCTGAGTGTCGAGAAGAGTGAAACCCTTACAAATCCCTCTGGACTGCAAGTCCAAGAAAGGATATGCAGATTACAAGAAACAAAGTAAAAATCTTAGAACCTGTGTAGATTGCCAGCAGTCTCTTATTTATATTTTATTTTATTCGCAGCTTTGCCGTTCATCGCTCGTAGGTCGCGCGCGCGCTCCACGAACTAAAGAAAAATAAGACACTACTCGCAATCTAGAACCTGCGCAGTTGAATTATACAACTCGAATAGCTCCAATCCTTACACGATAATGGAGAGAATTGTTTTTTAACTAAAAATGTTAAAACAAAACCATAAAAGCCTGAAAAATGAATATTAATAATAATAATAATAACAATCTTTTATTAGGAAACTCCATCACAAACTGTGGTTTTCATAGAGGTCCTAAATATAAATCATTATTACAAGATACAATTAAAATATAAAAATTTTAAAAATTTAAACTAAAATCAAAATATTAAAATATGTACAAAATACACAAAGATTAACAATTAACATAAAAAAAAATTAATTATAGAAAGCAGAAAAAAGATGCTTCTTAAAAATTGAAAGACTTGCTGATTTTCTTATGGTTCTATCTAACTCGTTCAAATCTCTGTAACAGTGATAATGGGAACGGTGTTTTCCCCAATTAAACTTAATTCTGGGTAGGTTGATGGTATCGTTATTCCGCGTATTGTAAGAGTGCAAATCACTCTTTTTGACAATGTTCAAGGAATGATTAAGTTGGCCATTAATACACTTGTATGCATATATACATCGATGACATTTCCTACGTTCTTGAAGATTCGGCCACCTTAAGACTGTTAATGCATCAGTAGATGATGAGTAAGGTGTTCTATCCAATATTAACTTGGCAGCTTTGTTTTGCAGAATTTGCAATTCATTCATGAGTGAAACATTGTCCTTGTCTCCCCAGACTAAATCAGCATAATCAAAAATAGGTAACACTAAGCTATTATAAAAAAGTAACCGGGCACTATGAGGATTCTTCTCTCGTTAAGAATTTGCCTAACTTTTTTTCTGATTACGCATGCTTATGTGACAATGATGGCATTTCACAGTTTATTTACAAAAAAACTAGAGCTAAACGGTAGAGTCTACGTTCTATAGCTTAGAAGGAGGTCTGACACTTATTGAGAATTATATAACGTAATGTCGACACATGTTTAAGTGTAAAAAAGAAAATCTAAAATCCCCACTCAGGATTGAGCCTGTGACCTCATCTAGGCTTGGGCTTACATAGCCTACCGTACCACTGTATCACACTGTACCACCTAGCTTCTCGGGTTGCTTAGTCCTAACCAGTTACTCCGTTATATAAGTCTCAATAAGGTGTCCAACCTCCTTCTGAGTTATGGAATCTTGACTCTTCCGAGCTAAACAGTGTTTAGTCTCTTCTATTAAAGGTGTCTTTGTTTCAGGTTAATTGAAACCGTTTTCGCGCGAGCTTTCGCGCGTGGACAGTACGACAAATGAACTTGATGACACAAACAAATTCGTTCAATAATCAACTACGATCTAGCAAAATCATCTTAGAAAAATACATTGCTGTTCGCGCAAATAATTACACTGAACCGTTTCTGTACGTGCAAAATGGAAGAAGTTTATTTAATTAATAGCCAATCTTTTGTGATCTTCTTTTCTCCTACTGTTTGCACTCTTTTTGTTCTTTATGACCAGCATGTAAATAATTGATCCTTTACCTCTTTGCGCATAATTCGTGTTATGTAATGTTGGTGATATGTATATTGTTGCACCTAGTACTTGATTGTGTACGTATGTAATCTAGCATCAATAAAAAATTTACAGGAGATGAAAACTTGTAATTACTTCTAGCTGAATATAGAACTGTCAGAAAATTAAAGCATAATCCAGCTACAGCCTCGAGCTTTTTAATGAAATTTATTCCGATTAAACACTTTTCTGTCACGGAAGCTAAATCTGTCTGATTTTTTTTGTTTCTATCGGTGAAAACTTGCAAATTTTGACCCATCAGCTCATTCAGTGCTGAAAAATATAAACAAGAAGATTTCGACAGACAGACCATTGAAAAGCTCTACTTGAGTTTGTTTGACATTTTCGTCCCGACTTTGTTCCTTTTTCTAATCGGCTTGTGTAAATAAAAGTAATTTGCATATTACGATTTCAAGTGTAAAAATATATAGCACCGCCGAAAGTTGTTAATGGTGCATATCTTAGCTGAGAACTTGAACCAGAAATTTAGATTGAAATTCAGTAATAAAAAATGGCAACATGACATTCTTCGTAATATCCAGCCTTGGAAACAGGAAATATTACGTTATAGTGTGTACGAGCGATTACAAAAGAAGGTGAACTTGCTAATTTTAAAATGGTACTCCAAATTTCGTAAAAATACCCAACCCCCAAGAAAAGCGAACAGTGTTTAGTTCCGCCGATGTACTTCCGTGTGTTATTTTACACAGTTTTCTCTTGTACTAAGCAAATTAAACAAACAAAAGGTAAAACAGAGATTCAAACGGGACCACAGAGCCAAGAAATTCCCAAGATTTAATAATATACAGTCTTCACAGACAGACAGTCTTGCATCAGCATTTGAATGCAGTATAGAACACACAACAGCTGGACTAGCGTATCCACGCTCCTGACGTACTTACTTCTGCGATCAGGCAGCTCTATTTTTGCTCTTCTTGGTAAATGAACTTTTCCCGCGAGAAACGCGAGCGACTCTTGTTCGTTTAGCTAAATTAAGGAACATTTTCGAAAGCATAATGTTTTCCAGTTCGAAAAACATCGTTAGCAAATCTTGCTTTTCGGCCGCAAGGAAATTTATCGAGACAACTCCAAAGATTTTTTCTTCCTAGACCCAAATTTTGCTTTCGATATGCATATTTTTAACCACATGGAAAAATTCTCTATGTGGTAGCTGGGCCCCGAGAGTAATGAATTAAATGAAAAGATATGCTTAAATTCGGCCGAATCCGGAAAATTACTGTCGTACCGGTACCGCATTTCAAGCGTCTGTGAAAGATTGCGAAAGACCATAGAGGTTATTCAGCGCGGTGAAGTTGTGTAATACGGCTGAGTATTTTTAGGAGTCATTTTTTATTTTTTGGAGCCTCACGCTGAATAATTAGCGACCTTTAGATTTGACTACGAGTACGAGATTGAATACGAGTACGAGTTTTCAAACCAAATTCGTTTGCCTCATATAATTACTTATCACACCAATCGTATCCCTAACGTTTGTTTATGTGTTAGTCAGCAACAGGAAAGAATTATAGTTCGGGGTATACAATTATCTCGAAATTCCAAAGTCGTACTCGTACTCGATTTCGTACTCGTAGTCAAATCTAAAGGTCGCTATTGTTTATTATGCGACAATCATCTTCTCATAAATCTAACTTTTTGAAAGTGTTTTTCTCAGCGCGGGGTAAGAAGAGAGTAATAACGTGTCATATTTGCACTCGTTTTGGCCGTATTTGCATTCTAGAATGCTATCGTCGTATAATAAACCGAGCTATACGACTAAGTGTCAGTCTTATTGTGCAGGATATAACGCAGTGATATGATTGATAATTCATGTAATTTTTAGCGGAGCTCTGCGGGCCGAAGGCCCGCGCGGAGCGCCATACTCATAGAACCCATGCCATCATTTTTCATGGTCATGGCCAGCGGAATGTTTCGCGGGCGCGTGTCCGTCCGCCCGTGTTGGGCATTTTGAAACGAAAGCGAGGCTTTGATTTTCGCGCCTTCGCGCAGCTACATGGCGAATGTCACGTCAGCTCGGTAAACACGTTAGTTGGAGCTGTGTTTAGCGGAGAAAACTGAGAAAACCGTTTAAAAGTCGTTATTTCCCTGCATTTTCGCGGTTTGCTACTTAAGACAGGTTTCACAATTTCTCGAACAGTCGTCAAGACCGCATTTGAGGGTGTGTGACTCTGCAAATCAAGCGTTTTTGGAGGAATATAGAGCTAAGTGTTTTTTATACCTGATTTAAATTCTTGTGCTTTCGACCTTTTCACCTTAGTTTAAAAGCTAAATTCTATATTGTGCAATTTTGGCGTGCATTTAAGCTTAAAAAGGATTCAATTTTGAATAATTAGGTTATTATATGATGGTTGGGAGAAGCATGACAGAAGAGCAGAAACGAAAGAACAGAGAAAGAGAACGAGAACGACAAAGGGAACGGAGGAGAAACAGAACGGAACAACAGCGTCAAGCAGAGCTTGAACGGAGGAGAAACAGAACGGAACAACAGCGTCAAGCAGAGCTTGAAAGAGACCGAGAACGGAGGAGAAACAGAACGGAACAACAGCGTCAAGCAGAGCTTGAAAGAGGCCGAGAACGGAGGAGAAACAGAACGGAACAACAGCGTCAAGCAGAGCTTGAAAGAGACCGAGAACGACGAAGGGATAGGAGGAGACACAGAACGGAACAACAGCGTCAAGCAGCGCTGGAGCGGCTTCGAGGAATGAGAAGTACTGAAGAACAGCGTGAACGAGACCAAGAACGGCAACACGAAATAGAGGGGAACAGTATGGAGGGGCAGCCAGAAGCACATAGAGAACGCCAACAAGGTACGGTATTAAAATTCAATGTTATTTTGCAGATTGACTCTGTCCTATAAAGCTATTTATTTAAGTGCGTCTGTCAATGTTTTGATTGTCGTAGAAATGCCAGGGAAACATGCTACATGGTGTACATGTACATGTGTTACAATCAGTAAGCTTATTATATTATAGACATCAAACACAGTTAAGAAGTCACTCTCAAATCAGAATATATTCTCAAAAGTTGCTTGATTTGAAAATAATCTACTCATGATGACAATTTTTCACATCAATTCATGTCAAATAGCCAAAGGCAAATTACTCGCTCCTGATTGGTCGAGCATCAAAATTTCTCACTCCTGATTGGTTGAGCGCGTCGTTCTCGTTGAATTCAGTTGGCTTGGTGGGATTTTGAAGAAAATTTACAAACGGAGCGCTCGCATGTTTCGCCGGAGATTTTGTTATAAAAAAGGAATGAAATAGGAAGATACCTAAGAAAGGAATTCTACAGGTGAATTACAGCATTTTTACGCCAAACAGGAAGCGATTATTTGTGTCAAATCTGGATTAACTAGGCGCCTGCAGCCAGTTTGCGATGTTGAAGACCTCGAAGAAATTCATTCATAGCGACAAAAGGTTGCGGGCCTAAAGAGAAGAACTTTGACAGATTTTGCTGAAAGGGAAAATATACGTTTAACAGGAGAAAGAATAAGGCTAAAAGAAGTGAAAGAAAGCAATTAAATCGCCAAACGTGCAAGCAAGTTTGAACTCTCGCCATTTGTTGTTGTTATCAAAGCGGCAAAAACTTCAAAACACAGGTACGCTTAAATAAAACATGCGATTATATATACAAAAGGCATTTCCATTTAATTCATTCTTTGCTAGCAAGGATAGCTAACATGTAAACAAATTGAAGTAGGAACAGATGCAAAACTTTGGAGATTTTATATGATATGAAACTCCTGTCGCAGAGAATCTTTTCAGTTTCATTTATCAACCGCGCTTTTCATGTTGTTACACCACAGTTGCATCTTGGTGGCTAAGACAGAGTCCGTTATCTACCGTTTCACTTTTCAACCTGTGAATATGTGCAGCGTTATGAACTACAGTTGAACCCCTATTAAGCGGCCAACCTCGGGGAACTGGCAATTGGCCGCTTAATAGCGCTTGGCCGCTTAATAGGGGTTTGTAAGAAATTAGCATAATGCGTGGTATAAATGTCACTTTATTTGAATACAACGCCGTTGGAGGACTGTTGAACATTATACAGCCTGTGTTAGGACTGTAAATCCAAGTTCATAATTTTGAAGTTCGCGTGCTAAAAAGAAAAACAAAACAGTCCAACACAAAACCACAACTCGCAGTTTCAACTCAAAGGTTAAAGTGATCCAATTTATTTTCCGCTTGCGTGAGAGCAACTAATAATGGCACAGGGAATGTTAAGCTAAAAGGGCAAACGTATCAACAGAGGTGGCGGCTATGGCTTGGAAGTTCCATGTCAATACCACTTCACGGGAGACAAATATTATTCTCCATTGAATGGTTGGAATCAAAGCTTGAAAAGGAAGGATTTCAACTCACTTCAGTCTAATGGACAGTTATCAACATTCAAATTTGACACGCTCTAAACTTTATTTATATGCTGATTACATAAGTTGTGATACAAATAGTCAATATGGTACATTACTTGACAACAAAATCACGCCAAGATTTGTCACCTTCTATTTCGGACTCTCATCTGTCATCAGGTTATTCAAAACGATGCCAGCTACGTGTATTAATTTTTGGTGGCCCCTTAAGGACGGTGCCACCTAATGGCAAGGTATTTTGCCAGGTTTTTGACTATGCGGGAAAAGTAGATCTTAGCAGGGGCTATTGGAATCCAAAGAGAAAATTGGGGGTAACCACGCAATTTTCGGAGATATTTAAGCTTCAATCTTAAAAAAATGCTGACATCAGCATTTTTTCGAAAAAAGGAAAAATAGCTCTTTCTTCGCGGATTTCCTTAGAATTCGCCTTTACATACACAAAAGCAACAATAATTCTAAAAATCTCTAAAACACATAACAAATTGTAACATAACAACTACTGTTTATATGTTTTAAGCTACAAAATCATCACAATGGAGCCATTATCGGCCCTGACAGCTTTCCCACGTTCGCCAAAAATACAGTCTAAATAACTTTTGCCCACAACAAAAAAATAATTGCGTGCTTAATATGCTTACCACTTTCATTTTATAAGATAAAAAGTAGGGGTCACCACGCGTTTTTACAAGTTATATTTAGATGTTTTCAACTTTTACGGAATCGTTTTCGCGGTCCGCGACATTTTTTTCTATGCCCTCCCTGGTAAGTTAAATATTGTGCGTGTCGTTTTCGGGGGCATGCTGGGATGTCCACTTGACGGCTTACCGTTCAAAACTTTTACTTTCAGGCACAATAAAAAGACAAACATTGTAGAATTCAAAGTTAATTCTATTTGTAGCTGTAAGTCGCTCTTTTGAGAAACATTTTTCGGGGATTGCAAGGTCAAGCAGCACAGCAAAGGAGTAAAAACGCAAAAATCGGTTCACTTCCATTGATCTACAGTGGATCTACGGATTTATTATGTTCCTTCGAGCACAAGAACTTAACATTGTGTGCATCTTCTTCCGATTCATTACCAACTTGAAAACATCAGTGCTATATCGAGGTGACTGGTCGGCTGCCGACAAACTCTAGATTGGCAGGTTAGTCTTTTAACGGTTATTTGGAGTCAAAATGTAAGAAATATTTGTCGAAAAGTGCTTGAGTTGTGCAATTTCATTTGGCCGCGTGTTTATTTTCTATGAAGCTCCTGTAGTTTTCATGGCTTCTCTGATACTTTGGAAAAAAATAAGTCGGTACACTTTAATATCAGAAAAATCGTGAAATAATAAAACACTTTTTTACCGAAGTCTACGGCTTAATTTGATCTAAAAAGATAAGATTTCTTGTCAGTTTATCATGGCACGTTTTTCGCCTATCAAAATTTGTTCTGATGCAAAGAAGTTGAGAAATGACACGATGCGACTTCGAAAAACATCACTTGCTTATAATAGAGAATAAAGGAAATCAATTGTACCTAAATGCACGAATGTGTTTACGAAAGATTACCCTAAAAACCATGCTTGCCAGCAATCGAGCTAGGGAGGGAAGACTTTAGCCGGATGCTTTCCGGCTTTGGAGCGGCCAGTTTTCTTTACTTGCTTCAGCCTTGTTTTTATACCTTAGTCAATTGACAAAAACGGTCTTTTTGAAAACGCTTTGCTCATATCAATTCTCCTTTTCGACATTTGTTTGCTTTAACTGGAACAGTTGTTCTTCTGCTTTTGTTATACACTTTTTTTATTCGCAAAAATGGCCACTGACAAAAGATTTTTGCAGATAAACAGAAATTTCAAACAACGCGAGTTTGGCCGCCAAAACAAAAACTTGTGCTAATTGGAAATAACAACATGCCAGCCTTTCCTTGGATTATATGCCTTGAGGATGCTTGTTTTATATATATATAAAGAAAACACTAGTCTGGTTTGACTTGAAGAGTTTGTTGAAATTTTGAATGGAGAAAAGTAGCCAATTAATGTAAACAATCTTCGTAAAGAAAGGCAAAACGTACGCGTTCTGCTGATCGAGGCGGCATCGCCAATTAGCTCAAAATAGTTTCATTACCGAGGCTCTGTCATTTGTAAAATAGAGAAGGAATTTAGCAGTTTTAGGCTACAGAAGGTCTGTAAACACATTTTCATAGATTTTTGAGAACTCTATTTATCTTGTAAGTTAAGAAACTGAGCCAGGGAGTTTACAGTTTGACATGAAAAGTGAGCGGAACTTAGCATTTACCTCGCGCGTTCGCGTTTAAAAAATAACCAGGGTCTCGCGCGACTATCGCGCAATGCATGCGCAGAACGTATGCGCAATAACAATAGGTGGCACCGTCCTTAATAGGGGTAAAAACAATACGAAAACCTTCATCGGGACCGCCAAAAGGTGGCTGCGGTCACTTAATAGGGGTGGTGGCTTAATAGGGGTTTCATTTACATGTACAATATTATACTGACAATAAATTCGGGACTTTGATAACTGGCCGCTTAACAGGGGGTGGCCGCTTAATAGGTGGCCGCCTAATAAAGGGTTTGACTGTAGTTATTGAACACAACGGCCAATTCACTCGCTCACCCACTCACTTGCCAATTCTGCTGACCAGTGCGTAAGGAATAGTCGACTGCTGAAAAGGGGACATTTTGCAAGCTCTGCTCTGATGTTTTGTACTTGGAGTTCTTTTATTTAAAATGAGTCTGCAGACTTGAAATGGATTTTCAATATAAACACACAATTATTTTATACACATTTTCTGCATAATCCATGTTAAGATAATAAAATTTTACCTCCCTAATTACCATATTTATTATTCCACTGTGATGTCATTTTACCTTGTAAGGGAAAGAGAACATGCAAAATATCCGAGCCTATTACACAGTAGACTGCTATATTACACCTTAGCATCCCAGTTTCAAGAGACAAACTATTATAAATATAAGAATTTCAGTTGAATAATAAATCCTTTATTCAATGGTTTAGCAGATAATATGTGCGGATATTTTACTCATTACTCACATTTTCTGTGAACCTTGCATCATTTTGCCAAAAAAATTAGACTTTTGACTGGCATGCTTTTGTGTGCTTTTGTCAATGTTTTGTAGAAATGCCAGAGAAACATGCTACATGTGTTACGTACAATCAGTATTATAGGCATTCAACACAGTTAGGAAATCACTCAGAACAATCCTATCCTTGGACTAAAATAATAGACCATATATTTTTATACATTAAAATTCATATTTGGGTCTGAGGCTTAGGGGAATAAAACAAAATAAATCACAATTGTAGTTCAGGGATGAAAAATCAATTTCTTTTGTTTTATTCTCCTTGACCTCAGAGTCAAGTTAGAATTGGCCGCCGGATATATTGAAATTAGCCTGTTATATCACAATGTCAGTATTTTCTCAAATGAGATGCACTTCTTGTTTAATTTTTTGTGGTGTTGCGGTATTCAGAGTCATGCAATGCCCCTCTCGGTTAGTTTTGAAAGTGATGTTAAGTGGAGTGGTTTTAAATGATATGATTTTATCTGTTGTGTAAACAGCAAAACTGCATGGCTTACAATGTACATGTGTAAATGTTGTAGTTTAAAATGATCTTAGGTCAAAATGATTTTAAACTAGTTTGATTTGTGCTTTTCTTTGTCTTAGGATTATGGTAATGAATCTGGAACTAAAGAAAATCAAATCAAACTAGTTTGAAATCATTTTGACCTAAGATTCATTTTAAACTACAACATAAACATAATGAAGATGTGCTGAGTTCATGCAGCATGCTCTTATCCCAAAATGTATGTCATTAACATTCTGCATTTCTTCAATCATTAGCCATTAAAATTTAGAGAATATTACATCAGCAAATTGATTTTCTGTGCACCGGATTCTATAGTGACACATGATTTCTGAAGGCCATGTAAACAAGAAATTGAGATATTACACTTGATTTACAATTAGGTATCATACAAATTAATTTGACAAGAGCAAGATATACAGTATTAATTTTCTAAGACCAACTGATTAAAAAATGCATGCATGTGTCTATCAGCATAAATTATGAAATTCATTATCCTTGAATTAAAAACAGCACCCTTTCTCTATTACAGATTCTTAATTGGGCCCATCAATTTAAAGATTTAGAAAAATTAATAACAACAATTTTAATTACAACAAAATTGTCCATGATTTCATGTCTCCAAGCAGTGGTGAACTGAGTGAAAAACCATCCCAGTAGAATTGTATGTGACATTTCAGCCAAACAGCTTTTGGTTTCCAAAGCTTACCATTTGAATAACCTGTTTGGTTTACGCTGCCACACAGAGAAGGAGGAGTATATATGGCCTTAATGTGCAAGACACAATTATTAGTAAGCAAGGTATTTATGGACATTATTCATAAATGTGTATTTTCTTCATTAGGGGAAGCAATTAATCAAGAGCAGGAAAGAGAAATTGAAAATGGTGTTGGTGATGTGTTGCAACAGCATTGCCATGGAGAATTTACCATATCATCACCAACATCTGTGACACATGCAGAGCAGCAGCTTGGTGAGGAAAATGTTGCACATATTGGCACAGAAGATGGAGGAGTAAGTATAACTGAGCCACTATCTCTTCTAGACAGGGCGCGAGCAGTAGGCATAACATATGAGCATGCAAAATCCGGTGAAGAAGAAACTCCAGATGAACGCAGGACAAGAGAGAGGCGAAATTTGCGAAGAATTGCAAAAGAGGAAAAAAGGTTGAGAGAAGTTATCCAGGATCTGCCTCCACCTCCACCTGCAGGATCGACCGAGCAAGAAAATCGTGCTTATTGTGCCATTCGTGCTTTTGAACTTGACCAGTTATGCTACAGATTTAGCTTCTGTGAAGTGTGCAAAGAAAGGCATTTAACAAATAAAGCAACTAGAACTGAAGATTTGTGCAATCGTTGTAAAAAAGATAAAAATCCACAAAGATTTTGGTCTGCTGACAACAATATGGATCCAGGATGTGTTCCGGATGAGCTCAGTAATTTGACTGATGCAGAGCAGATGCTTATAGCCAGAATTGCTCCAACAATACACGTCCATTTGTTGAAGCATGGTGGGATTGCTGCAAAGGGTCACTGCATCGCATTCCCTCAGGCTGTTCAGGAACCAGCAACAATTCTTCCACGATTACCATCGGACATAGACATCATTCGAGTGCGCCGACAAGGAAAAAACGACACCCATAAAGACTTTAGAGTCAGACGGCGACGTGTAGAAGAAGCACTCCGTTGGTTGCAGGCAAACAACATCAGCTACGCTGACATTGTTATTGATGATTCTCGCATCAATGCCTTACCTTGTGATGGAGAATTGCCAAATCTGAGAACTGTGGAGTTTTCTAGTGCTCAACATATGGATGACAGAGGGCCAGCCCCACACCAAGTAGACCCTGGAGATGTAGACACTGAAGATGACTCCACTGTATCAGGAATTCTTCTCCCGGAGCCAGGAGTAAATGTGGAAGAACAGATACGGTCTACAGTTAACCAGCTAGCAACTGATCCTGGACCACCTAATGATAACAGTGCAACCCGACCAGCAGAACGCCCTGTAATCCCATGGCCCACGACAAACTCCACTCCAGCATCAGAGTTCACAACACCATACTTCTTCACTATGGCTTTTCCTTGCTTGTTCCCAACTGGTCAGGGTGATTTTCATATAAACCGTCCAAGAACGTGTACATGTCTTCACGAGTGGGCAGAACATTTACTTTGGTACCAAGATGGGCGGTTTGCCAAGCACAAAGTATGGAAATTTGTCGTGCACAACATGATCATGAGGAAACGTGCGCTAGAACAGAGCAGATACTTTGTTGATCAACAACTTGGAGACCCACACATCACTGTGGCCGACCTGCAGGAACGTTTTGCCAGGGGTGACACTACCATTGTGAACAGGCTACTGTACTTTGGTGCAAGTCTCCGTGGCACCTCACAGTATTGGGAACAAAGGCGCAGAGAGCTTCGAGCTTTGATACAGTTTATGGTCAACGAAAAGCTTGGTCTGCCATCATTTTTCATGACTGGAAGCTGTGCAGAATTCTACTTCCCTCCCCTTAGAAGACTTCTGGAGCAGTACATTGTACAGACCACTGGTAAAACAGTTGATCTGCAAGAAGATAGCAATGCACGGTTCAAGGCAGTTCAAGAGAACACTCACGTTGTGGTAAGTTACTTTGATATGCGCACTCAGGCATACCATGACAAGGTGGTGAAGCCCGTGTTTGGTGTTACTGACTACTGGTACCGATATGAATTTGCCAAATCCCGTGGACAAATTCATTGGCATCAGCTGAGCTGGAGACATGACAGAGAACCCCACCAGCTTCTCCATGAAGCTACAGAAGAAGGGAGTGATACAGAGGAATATACTTCTCGGCTAAGTCAGTGGGCAGAACAAAACTTTCACATGACAGCATCACATCCAGCTGGTAGTGACGAGAATGGAGAGCCAAGGAAGGAATTTTGGCCACCACCTGAGGGTTCAGCTGAACCTCTGCCAGATGAAGAGGATCCATTAGTCAAGATGCTTATGGATATTGCATCAACACAAGATGCAGTGCTTGAAGATCATCTGCAGTTGGTAAATCGTGTCGGAATTCATGCCTGCTCCGATTACTGTTTGAGAACTCCTCGTCACCCAGGACCTGGTTTGCAACCAAAAGAACGTGTTTGTCGCATGGAATTTGGATCAGAATTTAACCGTGGAAAGGAACCTCGTACTACTCCAGAGATTGTCAAGGACCGTAATGGAGCTTCTCGCCTTGAGCTACCACGAGATCATCCGCGTGTTATACAGCACTCACAATATCACCTGCAAGCATGGAGGGCTAACTGTGACATGAGCTTGATATTGTCCAAGTCTGATCCCGACAGCCCCAGTACAGATGAAATCATTGGCGTCACTGACTATGTGTGCGGATATGCTTGCAAGGGCAATGAACCAACAGGGGCAACTGTAGACCTTTTCAAGGACATGCTTAATGCTGTTGATGTAGCTGACGAGGTGTCTGGGAGATCGATTTGTGCCCGGATGCTAATGAAGACTGTTGGACGGCGAGATGTTAGTGGTCCCGAGGCCTCATTTGAACTAAGCGGATTAGCACTCTGGCGATGCAGTCGACAATTTTCATACTTATCGCTGAAAGGTTCAAGGCGCCTAGAACGTAATGGCGACACAGCTACTTCCAGCAGTTCATTAGACAAATACCTTGCCAGACCACATGATGAGCTTTGTTCTTGGTACAAGTTTGCATCAAAGAATGGGAAGGTACCCGTGGTAAGTGGTGGTGCCACTCATGCTACGTGGCCTCTTCAGGAAGACTACTGCAGGACCATGGTCCTCCTCCACTGGCCTAGCTGGTTTACAATTCAAGAAATGAAGGATGATGAGACCTCATGGATTGAGTGCTTTGAATCATTCCTGCTGACAGACGACTGTCCCACATTTGTTAAGGCTCAAGTCCTGAAAGCGCAACGTCAGGCACAGGGGCATGCAGAAGACATCTACGAAGATGACGATGAAGAAAATGAACCAGTAGATGCAGTGCAGCAACCAGATTGGGTTGACATTTATGCTGGTCAGAATCAATGCTACGAAGGAGTGGAAGAAGATTTCCAATATGACGATGGCGGAGAAGAATATGACTGGAGCACCACCTCTCTTCAACTCCCTGAAGACCATGGTGCCAAGAAATGGCTCGAGGATCGCATCCAAGAAGTTGAACAAACCAGGTCAGAGCATGGAAGCTTGCTTTTACCAGATGTGTGCCCATCAACACTTAACACAGAGCAGAAATCCATAGTAAGCCTGGTTTTGATGACCCTGCAGAACTACATCGAGCACCCTCAAGATTATGTACCATTGCGACTTGTTGTTTCAGGAACAGGTGGAACAGGCAAGTCCTACATGATAAAGTGCATGCAACGCTTAGTTCGACAGGTATTTGGAAATAACGATGCCATCCAGGTCATCACGCCAACTGGAAACTCTGCATATCTAGTGCAAGGTAGCACTGCTCACAGCTTTCTTCAAATTCCGACTGGAGCAAAATCCTGCAGTGAGTTAACAGTTCCTTCAGGAACCGTTCTTCGGAAGATTCAAGAGAAATGCAAAAATCTTAAGGTCCTTGTGGGAGACGAACGTTCTATGTTTGGACGTACCATGCTGGGATGGATGGAACAGCACATGCGCTATGGAATGAATAAAGGAGCTAATTCAGAGGAGCCCTGGGGTGGCGTTCCTGTTGTTGTCTTACTCGGAGATGATGTCCAGCTACCTCCCGTATGTGACACACCAACCTATATTTCTGACTCACGCAGTGCTCCATCTAATCATGGTCGTTTGGTATGGACAGGTTTTGACACTGCTGCTGAGCTCACACAAATCATCCGGCAAGCAGATTCTGAGCAACAGTTACGAGATGTGTTGATGTCAATGCGCACATACTCTACAACTCCAGAGCAAGTAAAGTGGCTACAGAAATTTCAGTGGCACAATTTACGTAGAAGCCATGGCGAAGACCTCTTATGTAGGATGGATGCACATGGTCTTTTCGTTTTTCCCACACATCGCCTTGAGTGGGACCGAAATAAAGTGAAGCTGCTTGAGTGTAATAAATTGCCACATCATCCTGTTGCCAAAATCAAAGCGAACAACAGTGGCCGTCATGCACAGAATGCTGACAGCAACAAGGCAGGTGGACTGTTACCACTTCTGTACCTTTGCCGTGACAGCAAGGTAATGCTTGTGGCAAATATAAAAGCGGAATGGGGGCTGTTTAATGGTGCAGTAGGAACAGTTGTGGATATAGTCTACTTAGATGGTGCTAAACCTAGTGATGATCCTACGCCCCTTCCTGATGTTGTGATGGTACGGTTTTCAAGCTATACCGGACCTCCCTTTATTGATCAAGATCCTACAGTCATGCCAATCGTACCCATAAGTCGTTCCATGGAATGCTCCTGTCGGTGCAAGCGTCTTCAAATTCCTCTTAGACTAGCATGGGGCATGACCATCCATAAATGCCAGGGAATGACCGTTGGTACTGGAGAGCCTTTCCGGTATATTGTCATCCACCCAGGAATGCACAAGTTTGAAGCAAAAAATCCTGGCGCATTGTTCGTTGCGTTATCACGGGCTAAATCTTCTGGTGGACAAGGGATCGATCCTGATTTTGCATTCCACGAGGACTTTCTTGCAGATGAAGAGAGATTCCGTGTAGTGGACACAGCCACAACTCGGGCTCGAGCAAGAGAAATGATCAGACTACGTGCACTAACAGAAGAAACTCGGAATCGTCAGTCTCTGTCACCAGCATACCAGGAGGAGACATTCCGTAGACTTGTGGTGTGGGCACAATCCATGAGTCAGTAGTGCAGTGTGAAGCCTGACAGACTCTGATATTTATTGTTGAAATTAATTGACATGAAGAATGTGGAAACAGTGTGAGCAACATTGCCCAGGCAACAGTAGAGTCAGAGGAACCAGACATCACTGTGTTCATATGTGCAAAACATGAGATGCGCGAGGAAGAAACTTAGTTTTTTGCGTGATTTCAAAAGCAGCATTATGCCATCAATCAATCAGATTTTGCTCTTTCACTTTCGGCTGAGTCAGTTTAAGTGTTTAATGGCATCAGTTGTCACTTTCATTGTAACAGTTGATTGATTGCATTGTGAGGCAAAATGCCAAACATTACTAGGTGAAAATGATGACATTGTCTGGGAACAATGTGAAAGCTTTTTCCTACATTCATAGAAATTGTCACATAGTCTCATACCATATAATGGCACTAATAATTTGACTGTGCCAGGTTTTCTCCACAAAAAAGAATAAGCAGATGGCAGCTAGCAAAAATAGAACTTATAGTTTGACTGTACTGTGCCAGCTCTTCTTAATAAAAAAGAATGGGCAGATGGCCATGTGAAAACTGTTAGCAGATGCCAGCTCTATGGTTAATGTTATTGAGCAGATGGCAGCTAGCAAAGATGGCTCTGATATGCTGGGTAATATGTACCATAAGATTAACAAAAATCCTGCCCTTGTTTATCTTTATAAAAGAAAATTGCTCTGCACTGAATGTCTTCATGTGACTTTCATAAACTGCTTCAATTTCTGAATCAGTTCAACAAAAAACATCATCTGAAGATATCTTAAGATATCAGCAAGAATACAACTCATGTATTTGTCTACTGAAGAGGAGAACTTTTATGACCTTAATGCCTGCATGAATATAATTTGTTCAAGAGGACTAATTTTTTCTTAATTTTATGGTACAGTATATTAAGAGAAATTACCAGACAGCATGAGCCATATATATGTAATCTAGTGACAATTGATAGCCAATTGTTGGCTACATGCAGACTAACGAAAGCCTTGAAATTTAGAAAAAAGTTCCCGTATCTATCCCTTCCATTAGGTAACTAATAATTAATTTTGCATTATTTCTTTGACTATAGGTCACATACATGAATGTTTCATATTATGCACTTGTTATCAGTAAGAGTGTGGTCGGAGTAATTCAGGTGAGATGTCATATAAAAAACACTGATTTCCAGCTAGTTGTACAAATAACTAATTTTCTAAGTGCACATATTGATCTTTGTTATTTTTGATATGCCATGACACTGCACTAGAATGTTGGTGGGCATAACAATATAAGGTTAATCAACAGCAAGTCAATTTATTCAAGCAGGGCAAGAAGATATTTTGCTCTTGGAAACTGCATATGAACCCCATGGTACTTGGTCAAGTCCATCCCATATTAGCTCAAGCATAATACATGTACATGTAATATATAATTTCCCACCTTAACCTTCTACATGAATGATGAATTCAGAATATAATTCTCTTTTTTAATACAGAACACAGAGATGAACACAATTGCCATTCAAGTCTTATTGTTGCCTTCCCATCAATGACATGAAGGTGAGAGGATAAAACTAAAACAATGCTTATTAGGTTTCATTAAGGTCAGGCAGGAAAGATATCCATGAATAAATTCATATTAGGCAGATTTTTGGCAGGGGAACCTGTATTGCTTTAAAAATCTTTATATCTTGGACACTTGAAAGCTGATTCTGCTAAAAATTAACAGAGATATGGAATTATACCAGGATTAATAAATGGATCACAATCTCTAGCTATGATGAAAGCAACTTAAGCATAAAACAAAGTTTAGTGCCTAGTTTTGTCCTTAAAAGAAAGAAAAAGCTACCAACTCAACTCTGTGATCAGTCAAAACCTCTTTTGTGTCACTACTGAATCTGATTTTGTTATTTCAACTTTCATTCAAAGTTATTACCTTTTAAAAGTACACAATTTCCCATTATTTAGACTTTGATACCTTCATTTTTCTCCTAGAAAGCCTATTAAACAATTTTTTTTTTTTGTTTTGCCACACACAATAAATTACAAGCAGAATAAAAAACGATATTTAATAGGTTAATTAACATTGAATTTAAAATTTATACATAACTTGGGAGGAGTGACTGTGGCGGGGAAATCTCCAAGAAGCCGAGCTTATGAGGAATAGAGATACCCCCGACGGGCAATTTAAATTTAAATTAAACTTTGACACAATACAATACACAGAATATACTCCTGTTTTCCTGACCCTGCAGTACCAGCTCATGAGATTCAATATGTGTGCTAAATTATTAGACCAAAAAAAAAACAAAAACAATAAGGCCCTTCCCTAGCTCACATTATAAATTTCCCCAAATTCACTTTTAATGACCCACACTCAGACAAGACTGAGTGCTCACATAATATTTATAGCACCTTACAATAAATATATGCCATAAGGGATGTGGCATGGGAGGGGGAATGTATCGTGCCTTTCATTTCTTATGTAACCCTAAGTTAATATTCATATGTTATGTTCATTTTTTTCTACAGATAACATGGAAGGACACAATATCACACTTTTTCGTGGAGTTCGTATTGGTCAATATGAAGAAGTTCACTGAGGAGTCAACATTGTTTATTACAGACTGCTATGATGCAGCACTTACAAAAGAACTTGACTGCTTTGTGTTCTTAAGAAGGGGTTCAAAGAAAACTCTTTTGAAACCTTTTTCTTGTTGCATGTCCTTAAAGCTGTTGTGTCACACCAAACATTCTGCTTTCAAACTCAATCAATTACTAAATTAAAATCAATAGCCCTTTTCACGCTTAACCTCTCTCGTTTGCATTACAACAAAAGTCTATGTTGTTGCGAGGCAATTTCAGGCAATAGGCCTTATTCACGATAGCCGCCATGTTGGTTTCAATATTATTATGCAAATTTACCATGTGATTTCTGAGGGGGCAAACAACTCAAACTCAGGTGATTTCAAACCAGTTATTTATTTTACCACAATTGCCGCTAAACTCGCAATCTGATTGGTCGACGTGAGTGGTAAATGAGAGTCCAGACAACGGTGCTGACGCTAACATCACATGCGCTTGAAAACAACCAATCAGATTGCGAGAAAGTTATAGACAACGCTTGCTCTTTCTTTGCTGTCACGTTTTGTAACAAGACTTCGATTTTTCCTTGTATTTTTTCTAAATATTGTTGTAAAAAACAAATTTACACCAGTTTTCTGTGGTGTGGACTCTTATTTACCACGATTTACGTCATCACATGGTCAAAATTTGTTGCTGACTCACTCGGCTGCGCCTCGTGAGTCCACAACATTTTGACCATGTGATGACGTAAATCGTGGTAAGTAAGAGTCCACACCACGGAAAACCGGTGTAAATTTGTTAAATCTATACAAACAATTACAGGACTGAGTAGCTTGAATGTCAACAATAAATTATTCAATCAGTAATGTTGAGACCCAGAGCATTTGTTATTATTTTTTCAAAAATTGCACTATCATGCACAAAATAAAAATAAAATTTATAGCTTGTATGCTTATTTGTCACCTAAATGACAACAAGACATGACTATTTTTCAAACAGCTGTGTGTCATTCAGCCAATCAGCAAAACAAAAAACAAAACAAAAAAACGGGTATTTGCTGATCAGCCAAAGACTAATAGGAAATATCACAAAATGACATCTGACAAATCAGTCAATATCACAACAAAACAGGAAATATCAAATAACCCATCAACTTTAGTAGTTACTTATTCAAATATTTTAGCACATTTTCCTAAAATAAAACTGAATCGTGATTTATTTTGTTCCTATTGGCTATTTATTTATGCATGCCGTATTTTGTATTGTGTAGCTCATTTCGAGTTCATGATCATGCAAAATTTAGGCTTTATGAAGCAGCACAAATAAATGTATAAACATATTGCTTCTTTCATAGCAGTTAAATTAACGACCCAAATTTGTCAGAAATCGCCTAAAATGCCTGATTTTCCACTGCATGCCAATAAATGGTGCTACACCGCCATTCAGTGGTCCCTGTTATTCAAAATTTGGTACCTGCTATTGCAAACCTCAACAAAAACCCTGCAATACACATGGTTTTCTGCTGGTCGAGGAATGAATGAAGCAGAAAATGTTTTTCTCGAGTTTGCTAAATTATAGGTTTTCGGTTTTATCCCATTTCAGCATAAGTGCAATGCAATAGTTATATCGATTATCCTTGTTTTGTTTGTAGTATCATGGGATATTTTAACAAGTGTGCTGTATTTCAAAAAATACAGAATGTAACTTTATGTTGTTACAGAAAAAACAAACAATATAATTAGGATTAGTAATTATAGTAACTGGACTGGGTGGAGTACAATTCAGGGAGTAATTGGGCAAGTAATTTCAAATCAGCTGAGCCATAGCGCGAGGACGATTTGAAATCACGAGCAAATTGTTTGGTGGACGTCAATCAAAGGAAACCTGTTAACATTGTTTTTTTAAATTCTGACTGGATTTCAAACAATTTTTCCAAAAAGAAACAGTAAACATTTTAAAACAAATTTCAAAGGCAATAACAATTTAAAGGAAAGATTTCATTCAACATGATAAAAAAACTGGTGCTTCTTGCAACCGCGGCTTTATGATTGTCATCATGCATCACATGCGGTGAAGTTTAAAAGTTCTATTCTAAAAACATGGTTTCTGCAAACAAAAGCTTTTCTTTAAGTTTAACCTGGCTTGGAAACCAAGCTTAGAAAAGTTTCAATTGTTGATTTTTAGCTCTGTTTGCGTGAAATCCTGCCAGAATCTAAAATAATTTTAATTTCTTTTCTTTGATAGACATCCACTAACGTTTTGAAGGCAATGGGTCACAGGTTATTGGTTACTGCTGTCAAAAACAAAATTAATGGTAAAAATTAAAAAAGAATTCACCGGCGCCCACCCCTTTCTCTTCTAGCACCTTTCTTGGTGATAGGAGGGGAGGGGCATTGCCACCTAAGGTGGCCTGCTCATCCACAGTTAAAGCAAGTTTCTGCAAAAGAAAATAATAAAAGAAAATTAGGAATGTGGAATGCAGTAATAAAACATCGGAATACAGAGAACAAAACAAATTAAAAGTCCTCATGATCCCTACTGCTTTCACATAAATAGCTGGTATTATGTCATTAGAATATAGCTGCAGACTACACGCCTTTGATTTTTTATAGATGTACGGCTGGAAATTAAACGGCACATGCTCACCACCCCTTACATGGCAATAATTTTTTTAAAATCACATTCTAAAGTAATTAAAAGAATATGGTGTTCCCATGTTTCCTCAAAAATCTTCTGATGTCAAGAAAAACTGCTGCTGGGCTAGTGGACAAAGCAGATCATGACTGTTCACAAATTTCTCTTTGAAAACATGGAACAGTGTTCAGACTACAGTAATATTGTTGATAATATTATTCTAAACACCACACACGCCATGCGTTATTTAACAAATAGATTCCATTTGGCCGTGTATCTGTTCAGTTATAGATCACAGGTGACGTCAAAATGTGGTAAGAACAAAAAGGTGGCGCACGAGCCGGAGGCGAGTGTGTCACTGATGTTCTTACCACATTTTGACGTCTTCTGTGATCTATAACTGAACAGACACACGGCCAAATAGAATCCATTTGTTTCATACAATGAACAGAAAAGTAACAATACTAAAATTACTAACTTGTCTCGCAGCGCCCGGCTGTTCGAAGATTTGTTCCAGTTTAGGTATTTTTCAAGTCGCCAAGAACACTTGAATTCTGTCAAAAACTCAAAATTATTTACAACTTCATGAAGAAAACGGCCAATGGGTGTCGTGTCGCGTTCAGAATTAAGACGTTCCTGCAGCTGCAAACACTTGAGTTAAACACTTTAGTTGATTACAGTTGAAATCCTTTCACACTTTAGGTGAATCATGTTTGCCAGATCATTTCAAATGCAGTTAATATGATCATCTGTCGCCTTTTTCTTTCACTTAAACGATGACAACAATGCGTTCTTTCAATGACCACATATAGCCGCAATTTCGTCGCCATATTTAATTTGTTTTCAACTCTTCATGTAACCGTCATAAAATGTCCCTTCGACCAAGTTAAAATATTTTAAAATTCAAATTGACTGAAAATGTATCAAAAAGTAAGTATAAATTATTTTTTTCGCAACATCTGCCGGGATGTTAATTACAAATAAGACAAAAAATAGTTTTTGAAACAATTTTGCAGAAAGCTGAATATAAACACCTCAAAAAAAAAAAAAAAAAAAAAATTGATATGATGTGCCAGTTCTTCACTCAGATAACTTTTATAAGCATCATCAGTTCTAAAGTTCGCTATTTCTGCTTTTAGACATTTTGATTCTTTAATGAAATCCTATAAACAGTCACTTTGCCTGAGAATTGACTCGCGGGCGAAATCGTCCGAGTTATGTGTGATGTTCTCTGAGTGTCTTTGGGAGCATCTCGTGCCTGCACTGCACTCACTCAGCGGTAACATAGCAGAGCTCGAGAGTTAGCAGACGAGGCGGTTCAATATAGTTTTCATTGTTCTCAATCAATCAATCACTTTCTTTCCTCACAGATTATTGGCTAATTAAAGGATTACAACATTTTGTATATTTTCAATGTAACTGTTACTATTTAGTTTTAGACAAATGGTTGAGTATGGAGATCAAGTTAACCATCCGGTTTTCCTAGTTGGCCTCCATATTACCTAATAAAGTTAAAATTTATAGCAGGCGAGGAACCAGAAGGAAACAAAATAACAAAAATAAGGCGAAAAAATAAAGTAAATAAAACGGACAAACTTTAGGAGAGTAAGTTATATAAATCTATAATCGAATAAATAGTGATGTTTGATTACCTATCGAAACCGGCCCCCACGCGCGCCAGTTAGACCAATTTCTATGTCATACAATTTTCGTAGACGTTCAACCGAATTTTTCAGCGGCAGAGACGTAATACTTACGGCCTTTCCTACTGTATAGTAAACGGTTCATATTTTACCCAGAGACCTTCCTTCCTATGTATTAGGCTCGTGGAAAACTCATTTATTACCGCCGTCTGTTACGCATACAAATCAGCCATCATTGGTACTTTACAAATTATAACCTATCCGTTTTCTATGCCTGTATGATATTGTCAGTTATCTTTTACACAGAGGCCCCTTCTTCCCTTTTACATGTAAATTGTAGTAGTAGCCATCAAGGAACATGGAATAATTATTTCATAAAAAGGTTTTCTCAAACGTCAAGAAACTTAACAAATCTTCCTCTCATTATTCTCTGTCTGCAAAACTTAATTTATAGCCGGATCGTGGACCAGCAATATGCAATACATATAGCTGCTGTATACCCATCACTGGATCGGAGCACGCAATGCATATAATTAGTAACTGGAAATTATGGAACTTGTAGTGTGCGCACTATAATGCATTTCCAGAAAAAAAAGCGTTCTGGAATATGATAATTCAGAGAGCTCCGCTGTTAGGCTAAGCCTATCTATATATATTAGTTTAAAAATAGAGAAAATAACTACAAAGTGGCAGTCTATTACCGTTTGTAATGTTATCCTTAAACATGAGAAATTTTTACGATTTTGAACTGAGAGAAAAATTGCCTCTGTTCGTTTTTAAGATAACTGAAGACTTTTTCCTTGGTTTAATGGCATAGTGTATATCATATTAGTATATGATAGACCAACTTCTGATAATTACTAACTGTACAGTTTATTTACCTTTCTTTCCTGTTAGTGAGCAAACCGTATTTTCTTCCCTGTCGGTCATTTGTGTTGTTGAATGAAGATGTTGCGTTTTGCTTCCTTGTTGCATCGGCTTTTAGCATAATTTTGGTGTTTACGAATAAAGCCATCCAAATTGCTAAAAAAGAAATGGGCTGTTGCAAGGAGAATCTTTTAAAGAAGACTACAAAGGCAGGCGAAGGTTGCCCATAATCGAAACTGATAATCTCGAAAATTATTCGAGTCCAAAGAAATCTTGTACCCAGTCTTTACAGCGGACAAACGTGCAATGCGCACGTAATTAATCCACCGTTTGAAAAAAAAGATGGCGGCTGTTCATTTTACCACAATACCTTGCGGACCTAACACAGCACATATGGCACAAAGAAAGCCAAATTTTTACAATATTTGTTCCAGTACTAAGGACAATGTGTAGACCAGGTTTGAAGATTTTATAACTTTTCTTTACATTTTTATGAACGTTGTTAAGGTTTTTGTGCGCTACGAATTATGGGTAAATGTACCAGTCGCCATCTTTTTTCCTACCGAGGATTCCCGCCAAATCACTTAAAGCAGTTTCAAACGTTGTGTATCGATACAAAAGTTAACTATAGCATACTGCTATATTTGCTGGCTTCCATTTCGGCTTTCGGCAATGTTTTCTTTCAAACTTTCAGGCCAGTGAACGCATTGCGCTGAAGGCTTTTTGCATTTTACCGCTGTGTACTTAACGACCCTGCGACTCTGGGCTCGACCTAGGTACTTGGTGTATCCCTGATCATAATGTATGGTACTTCATGTATCCCTTATTGTAATGTATTTAGATATATTGCAGTGTAATTTAGGGTCGGATTACAGTATCTAGGGTTCTCAAACTCATTAATAATTCATCATGTCAACTACAAATCACTACATGTATACCACATCACGTGCATGTGTTTGGATACCCAATGAAAAACTGGATGAAAATCTTTAAAGATTTGGATATTGTATCCAAATCTTTAGAGATTTGGATACAATATCGAAATGTCCACTGATTCTCGGAAAATCATACGACATCAATAAATTAATTTGAAGTAAATGACATCTCAAGCAAACAACAAAATTTTATTTCCTTCAAAGAATGTAACAGAATAGTTGGGTGTTTCACATGTTATCGCAGTTCGTAGAATTTATGACGACTTTAACATTACATTTACCGAAAGTTACTCCCTGAACGAACTCCCTGAACGAACGAACGAACGAACGAACTTGCATAGCCAGTAGTTTAGACTTTTGGCATTCATGTTTTCAATGCTTTCAGTCAACTCTTGCACATCCAAACTTTGAACACTCCGCCTGGCTCAATGGTGCAAATCTTGTTCGCTCTTTGGCCTTGCCATTCTCGAAAAATCTGTATCGCCCATTTGTTCTTGTAAACCGTGGATTTCGGAACAGAATTGATAACACACGCCTTTTCCTCGTCACAAGTTTTGGGAATCCGAAACCTTGAACTTGACTCATCCATCTCGCACAGAAAACTGAATTTGATAAACTGTAATAAGTTGGCTAACTCCCAAATGGCACATTCCAACGAAACCATTTTTATCACATTCTAAAGCTATTGTTTACAAACAATAATAGTTGACAACTCGTTTAAGAAGCTATACCAACAACTCGTGCTTCGGGTTTCATCAGGCGTTCCAAACTCCTCGAAACAATAAAAGCACTCGGCCGAAGCGGCCTCGTGCTTTCATCTGTTTCTCGGAGTTTGGAACGCCTGATGAAACCCTCGCACTCGTTGTTGATATATTACTTGAAGCACTGATTTTAGTATTTAGGTTTAAGCACTGATTCCAGTATTTCCAGTGATTCCAGTATTTGAAATACTGATTCCAGTATTTCCAGTGTATTTCCAGTTCTTATATATGGTATTGGCTAGCTCTTATATATGGTATTGGCTAGCAGCATATTATCTTATATCCCTTAAAAATTACAATTTTCGGCAGCTAGGCCTTGGTGGTGTAGTGGATAGTGTGCATGGAGTATATTATACGGCCCGGGTTCGATTCCCCATTCTGCTGTTTTTATCTTCTTTTTCTACTGAAATAAAAACTAAGTGTTTAAATACAAAATAATAAGGGATACACCAAGTACATACCGGGCTCGACCATACACATCCGCTTACCGAAGGGCCCGCAGACGCAGGGCACGAGATAATAATAGACCAAAGTACAAATCCAGGTGCAAATCCTAGGGCCGGACAGGGCAGGGATGAAAAACGAATGCGTGTGCGCTCGAACGGGGAGTTTAGTATAGTAGATCACATGATATAAATATTACTGGATGACGCGATCGGCTGTTTACCGGCCGTCCTACACGCCGCCACTTTGAACATGGAAGGACCATGGGAATGAGGTTGGAATAAAACAAATGGCAATTATTCTTCATCAATTTTCGCGGATAATTTCAAGACCTTTAACCAAAGAATATAGCATACATATAATCGCTTGTAACAATCTCTCAGTAAGCATTTCACTGATCCATGAGTCTTTCAAATTTTGGAAAATTTAATTATAATCTTAATTTAAGGCATATAAGTAATTTTTTATCTACCGATTTAAGACATTTGCACCTGTAATGCCTGTAGGTTAATATATTCGTTGTACATGTACATGGTCGTTGGCGTTTATTTTATTAATACACTCGTAGTTGGGTAAATGGCTACAGTTTTACTGGACTTTGTATGGAAGACAGTGTTTTGTTTCTTTCTTAAAGCAAGTTTTGTTCCGCGCTAAATGAGAAAAAAATACCGACAATAATGTAAACAGTACTGATTGCTAATATTGAATTTAAGGCCCTCTTTACATGGAAAGAGGATGATCCTAGTGCTAGGATGATCCTAGAAGGTTTATTTGGTTTACATGCAAAAATGTGGTACTAGGATGATCCTAGCGCTAGCATCATCCTACCTCTAAGATAGGATGATCCTAGCGCTAGGATCATCCTATTCGCATGTAAACTGAAAGCAGAAAACATGTCGCGCTCGGATGATCCTAGTGCTAGGATGATCCTAGCACTAAGATCATCCTCTTTCCATGTAAATGGGGCCTAAGAGACCTTTCCGGCAGCCTCCGAGCACCGACAGGGCAATGATTTGCATACTGAACCACTGTAGTTTAGTAGTTCAGTTTTGTTGAAAATTGAGAAATTTGACACGGCATCCTCGATATCTCGAACCCCCGCGCTATTTCGAACAATTTAATTCACCAAATTAGATAACTATATATCCATTTTAACCTGGACTTTATCAGTGGTCATCAGTAGCGTTTGTATTGTCATTTTTTATGTGGCGTTTTTAGAGTGTAAACGTTTACACTCCTTTTAAAGTTTATCGACTCAGTTTCCTCAAGAAAAATAATTCCGGGAGTATGGTACACTTAGTACATGTGAGTCTTTTTTCAGTCGATTTTTACTATCTTGACGGACGAAAATCGCTGTTGCAACTGTTTGCAACTTATAAGCGACGAAGTGATTTGTCAAAAGTCAATTAACAAAATGAGCATACATTCCCCAAACATGATAAAGTACTCCGGCTGCGCATGTCTAAAATTTTGGGCCCGTCACGGAGCAAAGTGGAGGGGTCCCATTCCATAAGGCCTAATTTTCCGTTCCCTAGAGAGTTCGAGATAGCGGGAGTCCACTGGAAGGTCAATAGCAGAGTACTGACCCCGAAAATGAAGCGAAGAAGGTTCCGTTATGTTATTATTGCGATGTTAGTCGTTGCTATTCTGTATACATTACAAAGGTCGCGAACTGGCAAAAAAGGTAGGTTTTGCTTTTCTTTATATCTGATAAGTAATGCCGGCGGCTAAGTCAAGTTCTTCACTCACTAGTAGATCATTTATTTACGTGCAGTTAAACATTATCTATACAATTTGAGCTTACACATCATTTTGTATACGTTGTCGTCTAACTATTGCTTCCTTGATCTAGATTGTCGGCCAGGCAAAGTGTACTTGACTGACTCGGGAATTACTGTGTTATCTTTCTTGTTCGGGTTTGTGTGTTGTTTCACTTGATCATTAAGCGTGAAAATAATATTCACAGCCGTCTCACCCAACGGGCAGAAGGCAGCTCTTACAAGGTCTTCTCTGATTTGCTGAGGTTGAGGTTGAGGTTGAGGTTTATTATTATTGGTTTTCAACACTATTACATTAATTAATTGATCTAAATTTAAAGAAATAAAATTTAAATATCTACAAACCCGCTTATAGCATAGCTAATCTAGGCGGGTTGTACTAATTACAGTCATATTTACCAAACATAAAGTGATTTAAAAAAAAAACAGCTACTAAATAAATAAACATACACATAAATAATTAATCAAGCACAAAGGTAAAAAAGTAAAGCAAATTAAGAGGTGTAAAGTAGATAAACGGCTAAATGTAGGTTTGAAAGCTCTAGTGTATAATAATTACTTGTGTTTAAGAGAAAACAATAGAACAAACAACACAACAATGGACCCTAGCCCTGAAAACAAAACAGCTGCGTAATACCCAGGTCCATTGAAATTAGAGGTTGTTTAGAGCTGCGTGGTATCTGTCACCCAAGGGACTATAAAAGAAACAGGAGAGGTGCGGTTTGCAGAAAATTCGTTCTATTCTTTTCAATTCTTTTTAGAACGAGGCATTGAGACAATGAGCTCTATTCTTATCCACTGAAATGCAAATTAGTATATTACAATTATTCACAGGTCAAGCATACTGCTTGTGGCTTGGAATATTCATAATCCTTGCTCAATGATTCCTTTTTCACGGTCACTGGAGCACAAACCCAAAGACGGATTCCAAAAGTCGGCTTTCTTGATACTGATCTTTCTACTCCTGAAAAAATGAGGCATGTCCAGGAAACATTTTCGAAAATCGTTTTCTTTTCTTTCCACAAGAAAATGTGCTAAGGTTCGCGTGTCTTTTCAATCATTAGTATTTTATGTATGAAGCTAGCCTATATTGCTATGTACAGTCAACTCCCGTTATAGCGGACACCCTCGGGACCGCGATTTGGTGTCCGTAATAGCGAGAGTCCGTAATAGCGGGATGCGAGAATTTTTTTTTATTTTAAACCATATTTACAGTAGGGGGTCACATGTGTGTTCATTTTCATTAACTCCAGTACCTTTTTCAGACCCGTTGTCGCACGTAAAGAGCGTCAGAACTTTATTTACAAACAGAACAGAACTTAACAGAACAGAAGTTACGTACCCTTTGTGTACAGTAGTTCTTCTAAGTACGTAAACAACAATCATCGTATGTTGCAGCAATGTCCATACATGCATCTTTATGGTTTCCTACTGTACTAAAGTACAGTAATCTACATTTCTTGAACATCAGCTACAGTATTGATTGCATCAGCTATCACATTGCCTTAAAATATCGTTCCAATCGGCTCTGTGTATTTCTCCTTTGAATTGCAACTTCCCTCACTTTGTCGCCAAGGAGACTAAATTCTTATTAAAGCAATCTTAAACTCCCCTCTATGAATCAAAAAAGCAGAAGGAAAGGGAGGAAATGTTTGGACAGACTGGACGAATTTATTCATGGCAGCGAGACTGCAAAGAGGGCCTTAAGAAAAAAAGATGCAGGAATTTTGATTGATGGACAGAAGAAGCGGAAATCGACCAAAAACGACAAAGAGTCTCAAAAAGCAGAAAAAATAGACTTGATGTTTGTGTGCAAATCCAAGATACTGCTCGGTGTCCGCTATAACGAGAGAGAAAACAATAAAATTGTGACTTTGGGACCGAATAAAGTGTCCGTTAGTCCGTAATAGCGAGAGTCCGTAATAGCGGGAGTTTGTTTCAGTCAAACGTCTGTAACTTTCGCCGGGGATTTAGCTGCTGTCCGTAATAGCGGGGTGTCCGTAATAGCGAGGTGTCCGCAAGGCGGGTAGACTGCTAGCTGTCCCTTTTCAGTTAATCGAGCGGGTGAGCTAATCACAAAAACAAGCTCGGCGAGACTGGAGCGAGCGAACGAGCCGAGGGGAAACTGGGGCCCCCTCGGTTCGCATTACCTTCGCTCGCTCGCCGCTCGGATGATCGCCGATCGCGTATTTGCTCGCCCGCTCGACTATCCAGAGAGGGACTGCTAGCAGTCTACAAGGCGGGAGTTGACTGTAGTGGTTGAATAGAGGACTTCGCGTTTGTTGGGGGGGGGGGGGGGGGGATCATGGTAATCAGGGCAAACACGCCACCAAATACAGTGTTTGTATGAGGGTCTCAATGGGGTGGTAGCAGTGTTAGCTTTTACGGTTAAAGGTTAAAATTTTGGCCTTTTACGGCTAACGGTTAATTTCTACTCGTTACGGTTAACAGAAATATTAAAAATTAATTTCCATTGTTTTAAAAAGTTAAAAATTAATTTCTATTTTAAAAAGTTAAAAATTAATTCCCATTGTTGTAAAACACATTTTGGGTTTTAGGACCATTCTGGGACAAGACATAAACTCACGTAACAACATAACAGTCTTAACAAGAGACGACAAATGACAAATCGTGGCTAGAATTTTTTTTTACAGTTAACATTTTTTACACTTAAGGCGAAGACGCGAAAAAAGGCGCAAATAGGCGAAACTCTGAGAGCCTATAACAGGCTAAGCGGGAGTTGGCTATAAGTGGGTTTTTCCTTGCATCTAAACTAACCGGGCATAAAAATTAAGACGCATAAAAAGAAGACCAAAGGCTCCTATGAGCCAACTCGTCGTGAATATGGATGTCGGACCGGGAGCCACGAAGAGCGAGCAACGAACGCAGAGCTCGAGGCACGCGAGGGGAGGGAAGGGAAAATATTAGTGCCCGTAGACACACCATTGTTACGGCTCTTAAAAAACCTGAAACTTTTTGTGAAAGATTATAACACTGGTATTCACATACCATGTTAGAAACAGCTTTGTGGGATGTATACTTTTGATTTTTGCTTTCCTGATCAGGTTTTGATCAATCTTACCTACGAAATACATGTATATAGTAAACTGATAGGATAAAATTTGAGAAAGAATTGAACTTTAATACCTTGTAGTTGTCGAAGCATGAGGCAGCAAGGAAGGTAAGCGCGCAGGGCAAAGATGCGTCCTTTAAAACGCGCAGGGCATGCTGGATACTATTCTGACGTTTCAAAATGGTGTAGATTTTGTACAAAGAAACTTTTTTCTCGATTCGTTCCGCTTGGAACAGGCACAAGAAACTCAACACCAGATTAGGATGCGTTTCCTTAGTCGACGCAATAAGCGTGTGAGTTCGCTATAATCGCTCTAAGCGTTTTGTTGTTTCACAGAGCAGTCAAAAAATTGATCATGTCAACTCACGTGTAACCCCGGGGGGGGGGGGGGGGGGGTACTCAACAACGTTTTGTACGGGGATGCTCCGCCCCGAGGTCCAAACCCTTACCCTTTCATATACCGTCTTTGAAAGAAAAGGTACCCCTTTCATATACCTTTCATTGAAAATGGTACCCCTTTCATATACCTTTCAATGAAAATGGTACCCCTTTTATATAGCCTTTACTTGCGTCTGTTTGATATATTTTGAAAGGCCCTTTTTATAAGACTTAAATGGCAGTTTTCCCTACCTTTTTTACGCCTCAACGGCGTGTTTTCGGTTCCCTTTCCTATTCTTCGTGAAATCCCTACCCTTTCATATACTTCAACTCGTGAAATCACGACCCTTTCATATACCTCCAGCCTCAAAAAGGTACCCCTTTCGGGCGGAGCATCCCCGTATAGCCCATTATAGGGAGTACCCCCCCCGGGCGTGTAACTTGAGTTATACAATATCCGCTCACGTATACACTCTGTCCGGGTTGTTTTCTTTCGAATATGTTCAGATTATGGACTTTAACTGTGGGATTCAACCTCTATAGACAATGTTAAGTGCGACTGGAGGCTGTGCCAGCAGTTAAGTTATGAACTTTAGCCCTGAGCTTTGTTATAGTGGATTAGTAACCGCTTACTTGTAACTAATTTGTTCTTGAAACGCATTCGTTTAAAACATTACGTCACCTAGTTCTCAATGCGTATTTGTGTCACGCTACATGTTTTCAATTCATATGGTTTATTTGAACTTTTACAAATGGCAGCGAAACATCACAAATTTAATATCAACATTTACCGTGCTGTAGCGTTTTTCTAAGTCTCTATTTAAAATTTTTCAGAGCTTGAAGTTATGCACTGGTCAGCCAAATTACCAAGACAAGTTTTCAACCGAGTAGCTACCCGATTTACCGAAGGAGTGAAAATTTGCATATCTGTCACCGTCTAGTTCAACGCTTTAAGTATACTATTCACGAGTTGAAAAAGCTGTTTCATAGAAAAGAGTCATCCCATATTAATGAAACACGTTGTATTGCGTTCACAGGGTCTCATGGAACACGATATCCTGAAAGCGACGATCAAGGGAAATCAATCCATGAAGTTTATGACGGGGTTCAGACATTACTGATGTTTATTGGCTATCCAAGGAGTGGTCACACACTATTCAGTTCCTTATTGGACGCTCATCCTCACGTGATCATTGCCAATGAGTTTGATATCATTGGTAAATGGCAAGAATGGAACACTGCCAACAGAAACAAGTATTTCCTGTTTGACCAGTTGTACCTGAACTCCAAACAGCAATCTGAAGTTGGTTTCAGATCTGCTACAGTGCAACATCGGTACAGCTACCATGTACCGAGACAATGGCAAGGAACACACAAGAACAGAATTTTGGTAAGAGTGAAACGATCCTTATAATTCTTCTTGCTTTATCTAAGTCTTTTTTTTCTCAAGAAACACGTATTAAAAGCCAGTATCTTCTTTGAAATGGCGATTTAGTCAACTTGGGTGCCCTGTGGTAAAAGCTTATGTCATGTGACAAGTTCCATCGAACGGATTTTTTGTTTTTGGTATGTTGCATTTTGCTAAGGGACGGACCATTAGAAAAGTGATGGGGGGGGGGGGGGGAACTTTGGAAGAGGCAAGAAATTTTTTTTTGTCCACCCAAGGTGGAATTTTTTTTTTTCACTCGATGGCTGGAATATTTTTTTTTTAATAGTTTATTTTTTAATTGTCCTTGGGCAGATTTTTTTTTTGGCGATAATGCGTGGGAATATTTTTTTTTCTTAATAATTTACTGGGAATTTTTTTTTTTGCTTTTGCCCCACCCCCCCCCCCCCCCCCCCATCACTTTTCTAATGGTCCATCTCTAAATAGACCACCCTTGATCGCATGAAGTTTGATGTTAAACCGTAGATTGACTGGACCATATAAGCTGTAACTGATGATGGTCGTTGAAATGATCGAAAAAATGTTTTCAAAAGCCAAGTAAATTGTCGGGTTTCTTAAAAAAATGAATTGTATAACAAAGTATAACAAAGTGTCAAATATGTCAATTAACAGGTGATGGGAGCCAAAAAAGGCGATATCACAACGAAACAGCTCTTAAAACCAGAGAACAGAAAAGTGGAAGAAGAAATGCAACAAGTACTCAAGATTGCCATTAAATACATTCATGTCATTCGTAATCCTTATGACAATATCGCCACTATGGTACTCAGAGCCCTGAACAAGAGAACTCAGGCTGCTAGGGGAGCAAAGGTAACAGAACTAAGCCATTAGTGACTTGTTTCAGA
The DNA here is from genome assembly GCA_022457155.1 of Cladopsammia gracilis. NCBI lineage: Eukaryota > Metazoa > Cnidaria > Anthozoa > Scleractinia > Dendrophylliidae > Cladopsammia > Cladopsammia gracilis. The sequence goes on along the minus strand of JAJGOT010000047.1, from coordinate 2,116,837 downwards.
ACGTGCACGGCTCCGGCAGTCCAAAACGATTCTGGCCTCACTTTGAGAAAGAGGTTAGCGCAATTCAGTATTGTGTCTACAGTACGTATGCACGGTATTAACCTTAGGTGATGGCTACATACTCTTTGAGGAACTTTAAGGCCATCCTAAAATATAATTTCCGAAAACTAACTTAATAATTTAACAGTTGTAAACATTTATCATCTTGCCTATATTCTTTGTTTCAGATCAACGATACTTACAGTTTGGATTTTCAGATTAACAACTATTTCGGCTTAGCAGACAAAAACAGCAAGCTCAAGACGCGCTTTGCGGGAGCCGTTCACCAGATACACAGCTCACAACTGATCAAACAACCAAGAAAAACTCTACTCGATGTTTGTCAGTTTTTACAGCTTAACTGTGATGATGAGTACATTAAAGATTGTTCCAGCATCATATACAAAGAGGGTACAAAGACTCGTTACAGTGTGGTATGGACAGACGAACAAAAGGAGTTGGTCAAAGAAAAACTGCAGAAATTCCCGTCTATGAAAGACTATAACTTTGACAATTGAGATGTTTTAGTGATATAAAGGCCTATTTACACGCTGCGATTTGTCGGGCCGATTTGTCGGCCACGACAAATCGTGCGCGCGCTCTTTGACAGTGCAAGCATTGTACATGAACTTTTTTTTATTTCAAAACTTTTCTGCTAAGAACTTCTTGAAAAACAAATGATATCCAATAGGTTATTTAGGTTGTTGTTAGTTTAAATACTGCAGATATAATTTGTTTTGCGTGATTTCTTGTCCAGATTGCGTTTTCGTTCTTAAAATCGGGCCCGACACGCGAAAATCTGTGAAGCGATCACAGATTTTTTCCGAATCGGCCGACATGTCGGACTGAAATCGAGCGCGCATCGGGTCGCCATTTACACGCGCCGATTTGCTTCATGAGTTATGAGTTTAAAGATGGCTGTGGATTGCATGAAATATCGATCAGTATAGTAATAGTAAACAGTTAAGGCCCGACCAACGCAACATCTTGCAACATTGTTTCGCGCAACATGTTGCACGCGTTTGACCACCATGTTGGATGGTGTTGGATGGTGTTGGATCAAGTTTCATGGTGGCCAAACGTGTGTTAACACGTTGCGCGCAACAATGTTGCAAGATGTTGCGTTGAAATGTTTCGTTCGTTTGGCCGGACCTTTTGTGATTAACCATTACTGTTTGACTGTTTTTGAAACGACTTTTAAATGTTTTTTGACTGTTTTTGATACAGTTTTTTTCAGCACTTGAAACGAACAATTTTCATTATTAGTGGCTAATTAACCATGTCTGTTTTATTTCGTTTGTTTTGTTTGTTTTCGTTCCCATCGCCCGACCGAGCCAATGTTTTGGAAAAGTGAAAACGAAAATATTAATCTTCTATGAAAAACAATGTGATCAAGACTTAATCTTCTTTAAATAGATATCGCTATCCTTTACTTGCCTATATATTAAATCTGAAAGGTCTGAAATGTCTCTCGCGGCACGCCTTCGTAAGAAGTCGGGGCTCGCAAGAGACATTATGCATCAGTCAATTCCAGCAGTGCTCATCCCCCCGGGCATTAGTCGGGCATTCGCTCACGTTCGAATCCCGGGGGTCAGCATTAGCCTACCCTCAGTGCCTCCCGGAGCATTTCACATCCTCGTGTTTTGACCTCAAAAAATTCCTGGCTCCATTTTAATTCTGACGAGAAATTTGTTGCGAACTTGCTCTAATCGGTTACTAGAGGAATTAGAAAAGCGAGGGAAAATCTTCTCTGTTGACATAGTTTTCCTTCAAATAACTTTTGGATGGGTCTAGATTCGAAGAATGTTCCTTCTTAATTTACCCCGAGGCATTTGCGCAACCTTTTTGTCTCTGCCATGGGACAGTTGCCATTTTTTTTTACCAAGTGCTAATGCTGCTAAGTGTAAAAACTTGAATGCATAGCAACGTTTAGCTCAGTTTTATTATTTATTTTATTTTAGAACATTTATCCCCAGAAAGCAGCCCCAGTGCGATATACTTGCTTTGTAGTCTCTTTTCTTGACCAACGTTATCACTTTTCTTAATTTCGATTATTAAACTTAAAAATTGAAACGAAATTTTTATTTTATGAATAAAAAGGATTTGGGACTGAATATGTATCCTGTCATCAAAATAGACTGATACAGGTTTACCTCGAAAAAGAAAACCTTTTGCTTTGCGTAGTTGGTTTTAACAGTTTCTTTGATTTCTGTGTTACAAACTCATCTACCACTTCCGTGTATCTTTCTACGATTAGCTGTTAAGTTTTCTTTCGACTTCTATAAGATCTGTTCTACTTATTTTCTTGTTCGGCTGGGCTGACCGTATTACCATTTACAAGCACGGGAACGGTCAAGGAAAGAGATTAAAAAAATCACAGAAGCAACGTTCGCGCAGTTAAAAAAAATCCTTTGGCCTTTCAAATCAAGAACGCACCAAAGAAGCTGTGATAAGTGTACATGTAAGCTATCCCAGCATGCTGAGTAGCTGCCACCGTGATGACGTCTCCGGCTTTAAGGTAAAACACTCCGCCTGTGGAAATCGTAAATTCATCCCTTCGCAACGACTTATCGGGCGGATGAGCCATGGCGATGATTTTGTTGTTCACAAGGATAGAAATCCTAACAGGTTTCCCTCTGTAACCGCGCCAGTATATCTGTTCGTAGATGTAGTATCGTCCAGGGATGGGAACAGTTAGTTTTCCGTCGTGGTACTTCATACCACCTGCAAGGTGGCTGTATGGGGCGCTCAGAGTCCAGTCTTTGATCACTGCAAGAATTAAAAATAAAACTGAATTTAGCCATTCTTATGGATCCTTTTAAGAACTGAAGTTGTTGTAGTTTCGTTTCTCTGTCAGTCATGAGATTCAATAGACCTTTTGCATCAATTCCTTAGACACTTTGCTCATGGAAGTAAAACAGTCGCTTGATTGTGTTTCTTACCCCACTAAAGATATTTGCACAATTTCTCTATGGCAGTATCCAAAACGAGAGATCTTTGCACCAAAGAATGCTTTCTACTTCCTCCTTCCGCTCATTCCCCTGCCGCAACTTTGGATACTTATATTTTCTGAGAGCCATTTTTCTGAATCAGCTTTCCTCTATCTTGCCTGAGCTCTCTTAGGTGTAAAGGAATGGGAGTTATATTTTCTTTGAGAAAAAGAACTGATGAATATAAAAATTGCCAAAGTAACCTTTGTTCACTTGATAAGTGACATCTCCTTTATTTGCACCTTCAATGTGCGCGGATGGTTTGTTTGGATCCTAAAATGTAAACACAATAATTGAGTAGCATGAAGAGACAAATCAACTGATTAACATGTGTAATGGGCAAAGCAGTTCATTAAGAGAAATGTAAATAAATTGAAGGGACAGTGTTCCGCCGAAATATTCGCGGATATAATTCCTCTGCTATGATCATGTTGCCAAATGCCACAAAATATAATAGAGCAGTTTTCAATTGAGTGTGGTAAAACCAGAACCAAAGTAATTACTCTGACCAATCACAGCAGTCGTAAATAATCCAATGAACCAATCAGAGCTCGAAGCAATTACGTGTCGGCGGCGCCAAGCGCGGGAAAACGCGTGCGAGCAAGTCACGATTGGTTTTGGTTTTACTTCTGATTGGTCGAGAAAGTGGCGCGAGATTTTTTTAGCCAATCACAAAGCGTAGCAATGAAAACCCAAAGCAATTGTGTAATTACTTTTCACTCTCAATTGAAAACTGCTCTAATATAAGTATATATATAATATATACTTATATATATACTTATATATATATATAAGTACTGTAATTACAAAGACGAAAGTGGATTGCAGTTCATCAAATTTCAGATCAGTTTCGTGACAGGCGGTCACGTGATCAAGAATACAAAAATTGCCATTCCGGTGGAACTTAGTTTTTTTAAGTTCTTTTCCATTCCAAGATATCATAAAGCAAGCCTTTAAACAATCTCCTGGCCATACGACACGTTCAGTGACAAAACATGTATGGGATGAAGTTCAGTTAAAAGAGTATCAGTCAAGGTGATCTGGAGCCCCTTCGGCAATAAACTGACTTCTAAATGCTACCGAATTTATTTTAGAAAGCTAATCTATCGCAACATTAATTCATGCATTTGCTGCTAACACACAGCAATGAAAGTGAAATGATGCAACATTTGCAACTGGTCCGCGCAGTTAGGAAACTAGCTTTTTACTTCGCAGGTGCAACTGGACAAAACATAGAAAAGAAATTAAGAAACGAAAAATACAAGTAATTAAAGAAAACTAATAAAACAAAAAGTCGTGGAATAATAAGTTTAATAATAGAAATGCTTGGCAAAAATAAAAATAAATGCCTGACCTGTAGACTACACCTGCAAGATCCTCCTTTTCCTGCATCTCCCTTATCACCTTTCATTCCTGTGTCCCCTTTATCGCCCTTTTCACCCTAAAATATACCAGAAAAGATAAGTTTTAGCGCTTTTTTCTCCCCCTAGTTCATGATCAGCTAAGGTATTTTAATCCGGCGCCCAATCAACATTTTTGATTTAGTGATATACAGACCATAAGTGTTTTTAAGAAAAATTAAAACGACGCCACCACGCCCGTATCCCAACAAGGATACAGTGAATTGTGATGAGAAAACCTTTTACCAGACAACTCAAATGAGTTTAGAGATCGAGAGTTGATTGTATCCAGGATGAATTTTACGGCCATCGGATTTGCCTAAAACTCACTTTTATTTCAGAGAACATATTTTTAAAAGAGAAACAAGAGTTGCCCTTTTGAATGATACCGAAATATCGGCAAAGTGCATTTTCCAGTTTTTAATCATGATTCATGAGTAATCTTATGTGTTTTTTTTTCCTGGAAGCAATTGTTTTACACCAAATGTTTTTTGTCTATTTAAAGGGGAAACTGTGGATATATAAAAGAAAATTTTAGTTACCTTACTAGCGTCTCCGCCGCGGCCGACATTTATATTGATTGGATTTCCTGGGGTCGCACAAACCTTCTGCGAAGTGAACGATATAAAATTATGATATAAAACGATATTCAATTATGATATAAAACGATATAAAATTATGATATAAAACGATATAAAATTACAAAATGGAGATATGACGTAAATACATACTTCTAAAACATTGAGCAATTTTACTGTAACTGAAAAGCTTGGAGTAGAGCTTCGAAATTTAGTTGCGGCTCGTGAGTCGTAGGAAAATGGTTTTGAAAGCAATAACTAACTAGAAATTGATATTAATCTTACTGATCCTTACCTTGGTTGCCAGATGTATTTCCCGCTCGGCAGAAACACAAGTTGGTGCAAACCAGAGCAACGAAGACAAAAACACACTTCATTTCAACACCTGACTTGACTCTCTATGAAATGAGAATAGAGACTGAATGAAGGACATGAGAAATGATTGCTTAATTTATTACCGCGTGTTGATAAAGGACAGCTATCCGAGAAGAAACACGAAAATCCTTTTCCTAAACACAACTATTGTTTGAATCATGATGCAATGATAACGTACGACGTGATCTTCATATTTATCATACTTACTCAACTTGAAGAACTTGTATTTCGTTCGTGTTGAAAATGTCGCCGGACTGAATTGTTCAGTCTTCTTCATAGCCCCGAAACGTTATTGGTAGGTAAATCCAAAAAGTACCTTGAGAAAAAATATATATGCTAACGCAACGTAACAACCTATAAAACGTTATTGATTTATTCATTAAACTTTTCACCCTTCAACAATGTCTGCGTGCATGTGGTGTGCATGGGTTAATCGTTGAATTTTTGTTCAAAAATATGTACGAAATATATCATAATGTTAGCACGGCGTAGCCATCTACGATTCCTTTTTTCAAAACGTGCAACCTAGATTCACAGATATATTTACTTTCACTGCAGGATAATTTGTAGTTCCTGTTTCTTCGGTTTATGTGTATATATGCTATGCTATTAATTCTTCAACTGATTTATTTTGCAATATACACACCCGGCAGGAAACGTCCTCCTGTACCATTTCACCAGCTGTAAACCTTTGCAGAAAAGTTCCGCTCAATAGCTTTCACTCACCGCTTGCGAATAAACACAATTAGTCGGATCTCAAATGTTAGAACCACTTTGTATACAATAAGAAAACCACCTCAGAATGTAGTGCTCAAAAGCTTTCACTTGCATGACGGCGGTTAAAGTCCGCCTAGAAGTTCGTTCATTCAAAACATGATTAGCTAGAACAACCTGGCCCCGGTTGTTCAAAAGGTGAATGGCGCTATCCACCGGATAAATCACTATCCAGCGGATAACACAAAGGATTTGTTAATACTTATCCACTGGATAGTGATTTATCCAGTGGATAGCGCAATCCACCTTTTGAACAACTGGGGCCAGTCCTTTTACAGTACGATAGAGAGCACGATAGCTTTCACTGTGCCACCGCATTCACAGACTCCGGTCGGCAAACGTTTCTTGTACAGCATAAATACTGGAATGATCACGCTTAATGCATTTCGTCCACAGGCTCAAAAAAAGCCATACTTTGGGAATCAACGCCGGATTAATCAGTACAAGTTTGCCAATAATGGCGGTGCTATGATAGTGAAAACTTTCGCAAAGATTCAAAATAGCTAGACCCATGACAAGAGATTATGAGAATCTATGAAAAGAACTTTGAAAATAAACTGTAATGTTCGGAGAAAATCATGTAGTGTTTTTCGTCCGTATTTAGGGAATATTGGTCTCCTTTTCTGAACCTTTATAGAGATGACCCACCCGAGACAAAGCGGACTATGTAAGGCTAACCTATGGTAAATAACTTGCGTGAAAAGCTCAAGTTAAAGGATTATAGTATAAATTGAGAAACAAAAGAAATTTTAAGCCATAAGCTATAGCTGGCACATTTGACAGCAATTTAACCGCGACAACTTCGCGATCGCGGAATTGAAACTCCGCTGATGTAGCCGCTGAATGTGCTAACTTTTTCTTCAGTCTAGATTTCAAGTGGATGAGAACGCGGGGCCATGAGTCAAATGAACGCTATTGAGCAATACTCAGTTCCTGTAGCGCTTAGGATAAAACCCCAATATATGAACATTCACTGATGAAAGTTATTGAGTAGTGCGTTTTGTTCATGGCCACCGTTAAGAATTGAAGTGTTAAAACAGTTTACGATGGATATAAACAGTTCTAAACACAAGCGCACGTACAGGAGTTTAAAGGCATCCATGTTTTCGTCACCTCAAAGATATTCGGATCTGACTGCGAATAAACTTTCGTAACATCGGTGAAATTTAACGCCTTTCATTTTCGGAGGGATAAAAAATGTCGTTTTGGGTCCGAAATAAGGTCAGCTGAGATTTTGGGAAAATATAAAAGCAGCTGTAAATGCGGAGGAAAAGATTTCTTTCTCTAAATATTCTGCCGCTGAAATATTCAGCTAAAAGAACCGAAAACCTGAAGCTGTATTAGCGTTCACATAGTTTCCTTAAGGCACTAAAACGATACAGAAAAAGGGTACAACGTCATTCCAAGGATTTTCCTGATCATCCCTCGTCAGCTTCCCATGATTTTTAGCACTGAAAGAAATTGCCAATCTTTTACTTTTCGCGGGAACAAATTTTCGCGAATTCGGATTTCAAACATTACCGAACAATTTTCGCGGATCTTGGTTTTTCTCGTACTGTACTTGTATTCCCTTATATATATGCGCGAGAAAACTGACCTCAAGATAGCTGCTCGATTTTCACCACTGTATAAACAACAACCCTTCCATTATTTTTAATGGGTGGCATAAATATGGCATTGCAGATGCCCTTGAGAATGGTGTCCCTAGCTTCGGAAGACCCATTTTTATAAACCAAACAGTTCATGTGTGCTTCATTGTCTATAGTTTTTATCAAATTTACCCAGGGACTAGACTTCTCTAGTTCTCAAAGTCCCTTCCAATACTAATAATTTTCGATAAGTTAGGTTCTTCGCGACTAATTCCTCGCGCAAATTTATCTAATAAAACACGACTAACAAAGCGATGGTCGACTTGTGACAAGTCTACTGACCCGGAGACCACAGAGCTTCGTTGTGTGAGCATCTGCAAAACGTTTTACTCTTTGTTTTGTTGCAGTTGTAAAGAAGATGGTTGTAATATTGTTTTTAGTCAATTTAATAGAAATTCAATGATATCAATAAATGGAGTAAATTTTCGCTGGAGTTTATTTTTGTGGGATCTTTTTTTGTGGATCATTGGACTCACCCGCGAAATTCGCGAAAAGTAGATCTCGCGAAAATTTCATGCCACACGGCAATCGCTCATTTTAATTCAAATATTCCTTTTATCCAACCTTTACTGAAATAAAACAGACACTGACACTGACTTCCTGCGGTTTAAAAACGCGTTCTCTACCGAAACAGTCGTTCTCACGTACAGCAAAAAGCTTAGAAAGGTTTAACGATTTTAATAGTAAGCAAGCTGCAATCACCTCCGCATTCAATATTTGTCTAAAAGGCCGCTGTGACTGAGCAGTCATAAAACGCGCGCACACACTTGTAGAATTTCGTAAATCTCAGGGAAACGCGGTAAATGATACTACATGTACGGTGAACAATGTGTGAGAGCACTTGTATGAAGTGAAATGAAATGTATATATATTATGTCTGAGTGCTGAGAAGAGTGAAACCCTTACAAATCCCTCTGGACTGCAAGTCCAAGAAAGGATATGCAGATTACAAGAAACAAAGTAAAAATCTTAGAACTTGTGTAGATTGCGAGCAGTCTCTTATTTTTATTTTATTTTATTCGCGGCTTTGCCGTTCATCGCTCGTAGGTCGCGCGCGCGCTCCACGAACTAAAGAAAAATAAGACACTACTCGTAATCTAGAACCTGCGCAGTTGAAATATACAACTCGAATAGTTCCAATCCTTACACTACAATGGAGAGAATTGTTTTTGAACTAAAAATGTTAAAACAAAACAATAAAAGCCTGAAAAATAAATATTAAACGCATCTTTGTTCATGGTCATGGATTCTTCTCTCGTTAAGAATTTGCCTAACTTTTTTTCTGACTACGCATGCTTGTGTGACAAACATGATGGCATTTCACAGTTTATTTACAAAAAAAACTAGAGCTAAACGGTAGAGTCTACCTTCTATAGCTTAGAAGGAGGTCGGACACTAATTGAGAATTATATAACGTAATGTCGACACATGTTTTAGTGTAAAAAAGAAAATCTAAAATCCCCACTGTACTCAGGATTGAACCTGTGACGTCAGCTAGGCTTAGGCGTACATAGCCTATCGTACCACTGTATCACACTGTACCACCTAGCTTCTCGAGTTGCTTAGTTTTTAATTTAACTATATAAACTGCTAACCCTAACCTCAACTGAAAGCTAACCAGTTACTTCGTTATATAAGTCTCAATAAGGTGTCCAACCTCCTTCTGAGTTATGGACTCTTGACTCTTCCAAACTAAACAGTGTTTAGTCTCTTCTATTAAAGGTGTCTTTGTTTCAGGTTAATTGGAACCGTTTTCGCGCGTGGACAGTACGACAAATGAACTTGATGACACAAACAAATTCGTTCAATAATCAACTACGATCTAGCAAGATCATCTTAGAAAAATACATTGCTGTTCGCGCAAATAATTACACTGAACCGTTTCTGTACGTGCAAAATGGAAGAAGTTTATTTAATTAATAGCCAATCTTTTGTGATCTTCTTTTCTCCTACTGTTTGCACTCTTTTGGTTCTTTATGACCAGCATGTACGTAATCGATCCTTTACCTCTGCGCATAATTCGTGTTATGTAATGTTGATAGTGTGTATATTATTGCACCTAGTACTTGATTGTGTACGTATGTAATCTAGCATCAATAAAAAACTTACAGGAGATGAAAACTTTTTATTACTTCTAGCTGAATATAGAACTGTTAGAAAATTAAAGTATAATCCAGCTGCAGCCTCGAGCTTTTAATAAAATATATTCCCATTAAACACTTTTTTGTCACTGACGCTAAATCCGTCTGATCGGTTTTGTTTTTCTGTCGGTGAAAACTTGCAAATTTTGACCCAGCTCATTCAGTGCTGAAAAACACAAACAAGAAGATTTCGACAGACAGACCATTGAAAAGCTCTACTTAAGTTTGTTTGACATTTTTGTCGCGACTTTGTTCCTTTTTCTAGTCGGCTTGTGTAAATAAAAGTAATTTGCATATTATGATTTCAAGTGTAAAAATATATAGCACCGCTAAAAGTTGTAATGGTGCATATCTTAGCTGAGAACTTGAACCAGAAATTGAAATTCAGTAATAAAAAAATGGCAACATGAATTTAAGTGACATTCCTCGTAATATTCAGCTTTGGAAACGGGAAATATTACGCTATAGTGTGTACGATCGATTACAAAAGAAAGTGAACTTGCTAATTTTAAAATGGTACTCCAAATTTCGTAAAAATACCCAACCCCCAAGAAAAGCGAACAGTGTTTAGTTCCGCCGATGTACTTCCGTGTGTTATTTTACACAGTTTTCTCTTGTACTAAACAAATTAAACAAACAAAAGGTAAAACAACCATTCAAACGCCGGGGGACCACAGAGCCAAGAAATTCCCAAGATTTAATAATATACAGCCTTCACAGACAGACAGTCTTGCATCAGCATTTGAATGCAGTATAAAACACACAACAGCTGGATTTGCGTATCCACGCTCCTGACGTACTTACTTCTGCGATCAGGCAGCTCTATTTTTGCTCTTCTTGGTAAATGAACCTTTCCCGCGAGAAACGCGAGCGACTCATGTTCGTTTAGCTAAATTAGGGAACATTTTCGAAAGCATAATGTTTTCCAGTTCGAAAAACATTGTTAGCAAATCTTGCTTTTCGGTCGCAAGGAAATTTATCGAGACAACTCCAAACATTTTTTCTTCCTAGACCCAAATTTTGCTTTCGATACGCATATTTTTAACCACATGGAAAATTTCTCTATGTGGTAGCTGGGCCCCGAGAGTAATGAATTAAATGAAAAGATATGCTTAAATTCGGCCGAATCCGGAAAATTACTGTCGTACCGGTACCGCATTTCAAGCATCTGTGAAAGATTGCAAAAGACCATAGAGGTTATTCAGCGCGGTGAAGTTGTGTAATACGGCTGAGTATTTTTAGGAGTCATTTTTTTATTTTTTGGAGCCTCGCGCTGAATAATTAGCGACCTTTAGATTTGACTACGAGTACGAGATTAAATACGAGTACGAGTTTTCAAACCAAATTCGTGTGCCTCATATAATTACTTATCACACCAATCTTATCCCAAACGTTTGTTTACGTGTTAGTCAGCAACAGGAAAGAGTTATAGTTTGGGGGATACAATTATCTCGAAATTCCAAAGTCGTACTCGTACTCGATTTCGTACTCGTAGTCAAATCTAAAGGTCGCTATTGTTTATTATGCGACAATCATCGTCTCATAAATCTAATATTTTGAAAGTGTTTTTCCCAGCGTGTGGTAAGAAGAGAGTAATAACGTGTCATATTTGCACTCGTTTTGGCCGTATTTGCATTCTAGAATGCTATCGTCGTATAATAAACCGAGCTATACGACTAAGTGTCAGTCTTACTGTGCAGGATATAACGCAGTGATATGATTGATAATTCATGTAATTTTTAGTTTAAAAATAAAGAAAATAACTACAAAGTGGCAGTCTATTACCGATGGCAATGTTACTCCTTAAACAGGAGAAATTTTTACGATTTTGAACTTAGAGAAAAACTACCTCTGTTCTTTTTTAAGATAACTGAAGACTTTTTCCTTGGTTTAATGGAATAGTGTATATCATATTAGTATATGATAGACCAACTTCTAATAATTACTGTACAGTTTATTTACCTTTCTTTCCTGTTAGTGAGCAAACCGTATTTTCTTCCCTGTCGGTCATCGGTGTTGTTGAATGAAGATGTTGCGTTTTGCTTCCTTGTTGCATCGGCTTTTAGCATAATTTTGGTGTTTACGAATAAAGCCATCCAAATTGCTAAAAAAGAAATGGGCTGTTGCAAGGAGAATCTTTTAAAAAAGACTACAAAGGCAGGCGAAGGTTGCCCATAATCGCAACTGATAATCTCGAAAATTATTCGAGTCCAAAGCAATCTTGTATCCAGTCTTTACAGCGGACAAGCGTGCAATGCGCACGTAATTAATCCACCGTAGGAAAAAAAAAGATGGCGGCTGTTCATTTTACCACAATACCTTGCGGACCTAACACAGCATATAAGGCACAAAGAAAGCCAAATTTTTACAATATTTGTTCCAGTACTAAGGACAATGTGTAGACCAGGTTTGAAGATTTTACAACTTTTCTTTTCATTTTTATGAACGCTGTTAAGGTTTTTGTGCGCTAAGAATTATGGGTAAATGCACCAGTCGTCATCTTTTTTCCTACCGAGGATTCCCGCCCAATCACTTAAAGCAGTTTCGAACGTTGTGTATCGATACAAAAGTTAACTATAGCTTACTGCTATATTTGCTGGCTTCCATTTCGGCTTGCCATTGTATTTTCTGCAATGTTTTCTTTCAAACTTCAAGCCAGTAAACGCATTGCGCTGAAGGCTTTTTGCATTTTACCGCTGTGTACTTAACGACCCTGCGACTCTGGGCTCGACCATACACATCCGCTTACCGAAGGGCCCGCAGACGCAGGACACGAGATAATAATAGACCAAAGTACAAATCCTAGGGCCGGACAGGGCAGGGATGAAAAACGAATGCGCGTGCGCTCGAACGGGGAGTTTAGTATAGTAGATCACATGATAGACTATAAATATTACTGGATGACGCGATCGGCTGTTTACCGGCCGTCGCCGCCACTTTGAACATGGAAGGACCATGGGAATGAGGTTGGAATAAAACAAATGGCAATTATTCTTCATCAACTTTCGCGGATAATTTCAAGACCTTTAACCAAAGAATATAGCATACATATAATCGCTTGTAACAATCTCTCAGTAAGCATTTCACTGATCCATGAGTCTTTCAAATTTTGGAAAATTTAATTATAATCTTAATTTAAGGCATATAAGTAATTTTTTATCTACCGATTTAAGACATTTACACCTGTAATGCCTGTAGGTTAATATATTCGTTGTACATGTACATGGTCGTTGGCGTTTATTTTCTTAAAACACTCGTAATTGGGTAAATGGCTACAGTTTTACTTGACTTTGTATGGAAGACAGTGTTTTGTTTCTTTCTTAAAGCAAGTTTTGTTCCGCGCTAAATGAGAAAAAAATACTGACAATAATGTAAACAGTACTGATTGCTAATATTGAATTTAAGGCCCTCTTTACATGGAAAGAGGATGATCCTAGTGCTAGGATGATCCTAGAAGGTTTATTTGGTTTCATGCAAAAATGCGGTACTAGGATGATCCTAGCGCTAGCATCATCCTACCTCTCAGATAGGATGATCCTAGCGCTAGGATCATCCTATTCGCATGTTAACTGAAAGCAGAAAACATGTCGCGCTCGGATGATCCTAGTGCTAGGATGATCCTAGCACTAGGATCATCCTCTTTCCATGTAAATGGGGTCTAAGAGACCTTTCCGGCAGACTCTGAGCACCGACAGGGCAATGATTTGCACACTGAACTACTGTAGTTCAGTAGTTCAGTTTTGTTGAAAATTAAGAAATTTGACACGGCATCCTCGATATCTCGAACCCCCGCGCTATTTCGAACAATTTAATTCACCAAATTAGATAACTATGTATCCATTTTAACCTGGACTTTATCAGTGGTCATCAGTAGCATTTGTATTTTCATTATCATTTTTTACGGGCGTTTTTAGAGTGTAAACGTTTACACTCCTTTTAAAGTTTATCGACTCAGTTTCCTCAAGACAAATAATTCCGGGGGTATTGTACACTTAATACATGTGAGTCTTTTTTCAGTCATGCAATTTTTACTATCTTGACGGACGAAAATCGCTGTTGCAACTGTTTGCAACTTATAAGCGACGAAGCGATTTGTCAAAAGTCAATAGGCCATTTGCACGATGGCGTCATTTGACTACAACTACCAGAATTCATTTCGTTTCTCCTTTCTTAATTAAATTTTGTAATCCCAGTGCGGTTTAAATAACAATAGCCCTTATCTGCACTACAAAACAAAAAACTGAACGATTCTGTTAGTTGTAGTCATATGACGTCATCGTGCAAATGGCCTATTAACAAAATGAGCATACATTCCCCAAACATGATAAAGTACTCTGGCTGCGCATGTCTTAAATTTTGGGCCCGTCACGGAGCAAAGTGGAGGGGTCCCATTCCATAAGGCCTAATTTTCCGTTCCCTAGAGAGTTCGAGATAGCGGGAGTCCACTGGAAGGTCAATAGCAGAGTACTGACCCCGAAAATGAAGCGAAGAAGGTTCCGTTATGTTATTATTGCGATGTTAGTCGTTGCTATTCTGTATACATTACAAAGGTCGCGAACTGGCAAAAAAGGTAGGTTTTGCTTTTCTTTATATCTGATAAGTAATGCCGGCGGCTAAGTCAAGTTCTTCACTCACTAGTAGATCATTTATTTACGTGCAGTTAAACATTATCTATACAATTTGAGCTTACACATCATTTTGTATACGTTGTCGTCTAACTATTGCTTCCTTGATCTAGATTGTCGACCAGGCAAAGTGTACTTGACTGACTCGGGAATTACTGTGTTATCTTTCTTGTTCGGGTTTGTGTGTTGTTTTACTTGATCATTAAGCGTGAAAATAATATTCACAGCCGTCTCACCCAACGGGCAGAAGGCAGCTCTTACAAGGTCTTCTCTGATTTGCTGAGGTTGAGGTTGAAGTTGAGGTTTATTATTATTGGTTTTCAACGCTATTACATTAATTAATTGATCAAAATTTAAAGACATAAAATTTAAATATCTACAAACCCGCTTATAGCATAGCTAATCTAGGCGGGTTGTTCTAATTACAGTCATATTTACCAAACATAAAGTGATTTAAAAAAAAACAGCTACTAAATAAATAAACATACACATAAATAATTAATCAAGCACAAAGGTAAAAAAGTAAAGCAAATTAAGAGGTGTAAAGTAGATAAACTGCTAAATGTAGGTTTGAAAGCTATAGTGTATAATAATTACTTGTGTTTAAGAGAAAACAATGGAACAAACAACACAACAATGGACCCTAGCCCTGAAAACAAAACAGCTGCGTAATACCCAGGTTCATTGAAATTAGAGGTTGTTTAGAGCCGCGTGGTACCTGTCACCCAAGGGACTATAAAAGAAACAGGAGAGGTGCGGGTTGCAGAAGATTCGTTCTATTCTTTTCAATTCTATCTTTTTAGAACGAGGCATTGAGACAATGAGCTCTATTCTTATCCACTGAAATGCAAATTAGTATATTACAATTATTCACAGGTCAAGCATACTGCTTGTGGCTTGGAATATTCATAATTTCATAATCCTTGCTCAATGATTCCTTTTTCACGGTCACTGGAGCACAAACCCAAAGACGGATTCCAAAAGTCGGCTTTCTTGATACTGATCTTTCTACTCCTGATAAAATGAGGCATGTCCAGGAAACATTTTCGAAATCGTTTTCTTTTCTTTCCACAAGAAAATGTGCTAAGGTTCGCGTGTCTTTTCAATCATTAGTATTTTATGTATGAAGCTAGCCTGTATTGCTATGTAGTGGTTGAACAGAGGACTTCGCGTTTGTTGGGGGGGATCATAGTAATCAAGGCAAACACGCCACCAAATACAGTGTTTGTATGAGGATCTCAATGGGGTGGTAGCAGTGTTAGCTTTTACGGTTAAAGGTTAAAATTTTGGCCTTTTACGGCTAACGGTTAATTTCTACCCGTTACGGTTAACAGAAATATTAAAAATTAATTTCCCTTGTTTTAAAAAGTTAAAAATTAATTTCTATTTTAAAAAGTTAAAAATTAATTCCCATTGTTGTAAAACACATTTTGGGTTTTAGGACCATTCTGGGACAAGACATAAACTCACGTAACAACATAACAGTCTTAACAAGAGACTACAAATGGCAAATCGTGGCTAGAATTTTTTTTACAGTTAACATTTTTTACACTTAAGGCGAAGACGCGAAAAAGGGCGCAAATAGGCGAAACTCTGAGAGCCTATAACAGGCTAAGTGGGAGTTGGCTATAAGTGGGTTTTTCCTCGTATCTAAACTAACCGGGCATAAAAATTAAGACGCATAAAAAGAAGACCAAAGGCTCCTATGAGCCAACTCGTCGTGAATATGGATGTCGGACCGGGAGCCACGAAGCGCAAGCAACGAACGCAGAGCTCGAGGCACGCGAGGGGAGGGAAGGGAAAATATTAGTGCCCGTAGACACACCATTGTTACGGCTCTTAAAAAACCTGAAACTTTTTGTGAAAGATTATAACACTGGTATTCACATACCATGTTAGAAACAGCTTTGTGGGATGTATACTTTTGATTTTTGCTTTCCTGATCAGGTTTTGATCAATCTTACCTACGAAATACATCTATATAGTAAACTGATAGGATAAAATTTGAGAAAGAATTGAACTTTAATACCTTGTAGTTGTCGAAGCATGAGGCAGCAAGGAAGGTAAAAGGCTTTGGCAGAGATCTCATGGATATACCCACCACGCTTCCCAATATATAGAAACACCACATATATATTTAAAAGCATTGTAGCATCATTGGCCATCATTACCCATCACTTGGCATCATTCACCGTTATTAGGCATCATTCACAGTCACTTGGCATCATTCACTGTCATTAGCCATCATTCACCGTCACTTGGCACCATTCACCGTCATTAGGCATCATTCACAGTCACTTGGCATCATTCACCGTCATTAGGCATCATTCACCGTCACTTGGCATCATTCACCGTCACTTGGCATCATTCACCGTCACTTGGCATCATTCACCGTCATTAGGCATCATTCACCGTCATTAGCCATCATTCACCGTCATTAGGCATCATTCACCGTCACTTGGCATAGCATCATTCAACGTCATTAGGCATCATTCACCGTCACTTGGCATCATTCACCGTCATTAGCCATCATTCACCGTCATTCAAAAGATGAGCGATAAACAAAAACTTTTGCTTTCTTTTTCTCTTTTATCTTTTCCACAACGTACATATAGTTATTTTGGCTTTTTTCCATTTCATACCACGCCCTCCCGTATGTCTTGAGGACTTAGGTCAATTCCCGTTAAGGTGCCTATAGCCCATGTGGGGATATTGAAGATTTTTAATCTTTGTTCTCTCTCTTTAATTAACGCAAAATCTGGCATCGTCTTAAATCCCATAGTTTGCGTCATGGCAAAATGCGGCGTAACATTAAGGACACATTTTGCGTCAGCGCAAACCATGGCATGAAAAGCGAGCAAACTGTAAGTTTAACAAGAAATGACAGTCAGATATCAACTGTATAGCGTTCGATTGCATCTCGAAACAAAATCAATTTCTAAGCCGTATTTTGCGACAATTCAAACTGTGGTGTCAAATTAAGACCACATTTTGCAATATCGCAAAATACAGCGTATGGAACAACCCCATGTTTTGCCACGAAATCTTGACGCGAAATACGGTGCAGCTAAAAGTAACATATATTGCGATGACGCAAACTGTGGCCTTTGCATTTTGCGTTCTGAATGCTGGCTATAGTTTCCAAACTTTACCTTGGGCTGGCACCTTGTCGGTGACGGTGAATAATGCCAAGTGACGGTAAATGATGCCTAATGACGGTGAATGATGCCTAGCGACGGTGAATGATGCCTAATGACGGCGAATGATGGCCAGTGACTGTGAATGATGTCTAATGACGGTAGATGATGTCTAATGACGGGAGATGATGTCTAATGACGGTGAATGATGCCTAATGACGGTGAATGATGCCAAGTGACGGTAAATGATGCCTAATGACGGTGAATGATGTCAAGTGACGATGAATGATACCTAATGACCGTGAATGATACCTAATGAGAGTGAATGATGCCAAGTGACGGTGAATGATACCTAATGACGGTGAATGATGCTAAGTGACGGTGAATGATGCCTAATGACGGTGAATGATGCCTAATGACGGTGAATGATGCCTAATGACGGTGAATGATGTCAAGTGAGGGTGAATGATGCCTAATGACGGTGAATGATGCCAAGTGACGGTGAATGATGCCTAATGACGGTGAATGACGCCTAATGACGGCGAATGATGCCTAATGACAGTGAATGATGCCAAGTGACGATGAATGATGCCAAGTGACGATGAATGATGCCAAGTGACGGTGAATGATGCCTAATGACGGTAAATGATGCCAAATGACGGTAAATGATGCCTAATGACGGTGAATGACGTCAAGTGACGGTAAATGATGCCTAATGATGGTCAATGATGCCAAGTGACGGTGAATGATGCCAAGTGACGGTAAATGATGCCTAATGATGGTGAATGATGCCAAGTGACGGTGAATGATGTCAAGTGACGGTGAATGATGCCAAATGACGGTAAATGATGCCTAATGATGGTGAATGATGCCAAGTGACGGTGAATGATGCCTAATGACGGTGAATGATGCCAAGTGACGGTGGATGATGCCAAGTGATGGTAAATGATGCCTAATGACGGTGAATGATGCCAAGTAACGGTAAATGATGCCAAGTGACGGTGAATGATGCCTAATGACGGTGAATGATGCCAAGTGACTGTGAATGATGCCTAATGACGGTGAATGATGCCAGGTGACGGTGAATTATGCCTAATGAGGGTGAATGATGTCAAGTGACGGTGAATGGTGCCTAATGATGGTGAATGATGCCAAGTGACGGTGAATGATGCCTAATGACGGTGAATGATGCCAAGTAACGGTGAATGATGCGAAGTGACGGTGAATGATGCCTAATAACGGTGAATGATGCCAAGTGATGGGTAATGATGGCCAGTGATGCTACAATGCTTTTAAATATATATATGGTGTTTCTATATATTGGGAAGCGTGGTGGGTATGCGTCCTTTAAAACGCGCAGGGCATGCTGGATACTATTCTGACGTTTCAAAATGGTGTAGATTTTGTACAAAGAAACTTTTTTCTCGATTCGTTCCGCTTGGAACAGGCACAAGAAACTCAACACCAGATTAGGATGCGTTTCCTTAGTCGACGCAATAAGCGTGTGAGTTCGCTATAATCGCTCTAAGCGTTTTGTTGTTTCACAGAGCAGTCAAAAAATTGATCATGTCAACTCACGTGTAACTTGAGTTATACAATATCCGCTCACGTATACACTCTGTCCGGGTTGTTTTCTTTCGAATATGTTCAGATTATGGACTTTAACTGTGGGATTCAACCTCTATAGACAATGTTATGTGCGACTGGAGGCTGTGCCAGCAGTTAACTTATGAACTTTAGCCCTGAGCTTTGTTATAGTGGATTAGTAACCGCTTTGTTCATGAAACGCATTCGTTTAAAACATTACGTCACCTGTAGTTCTCAATGCGTATTTGTGTCACGCTACATGTTTTCAATTCATATGGTTTATTTGAACTTTTACAAATGGCAGCGAAACATCACAAATTTAATATCAACATTTACCGTGCTGTAGCGTTTTTCTAAGTCTCTATTTAAAATTTTTCAGAGCTTGAAGTTATGCACTGGTCAGCCAAATTACCAAGACAAGTTTTCAACCGAGTAGCTACCCGATTTACCGAAGGAGTGAAAATTTGCATATCTGTCACCGTCTAGTTCAACGCTTTAAGTATACTATTCACGAGTTGAAAAAGCTGTTTCATAGAAAAGAGTCATCCCATATTAATGAAACAAGTTGTATTGCGTTCACAGGGTCTCATGGAACACGATATCCTGAAAGCGACGATCAAGGGAAATCAATCCATGAAGTTTATGACGGGGTTCAGACATTACTGATGTTTATTGGCTATCCAAGGAGTGGTCACACACTATTCAGTTCCTTATTGGACGCTCATCCTCACGTGATCATTGCCAATGAGTTTGATATCATTGGTAAATGGCAAGAATGGAACACTGCCAACAGAAACAAGTATTTCCTGTTTGACCAGTTGTACCTGAACTCCAAACAGGAATCTGAAGTTGGTTACAGATCTGCTACAGTCCAACATCGGTACAGCTATCATGTACCGAGACAATGGCAAGGAACACACAAGAACAGAATTTTGGTAAGAGTGAAACGATCCTTATAATTCTTCTTGCTTTATCTAAGTCTTTTTTTTTTCTCAAGAAACACGTATTAAAAGCCAGTATCTTCTTTGAAATGGCGATTTAGTCAACTTGGGTGCCCTGTGGTAAAAGCTTATGTCATGTGACAAGTTCCATCGAACGGATTTTTTTGTTTTTGGTATGTTGCATTTTGCTAAGGGACGGACCATTAGAAAAGTGATGGGGGGGGGGGGGGGGGACTTTGGAAGAGGCAAGAAATTTTTTTTGTCCACCCAAGGTGGAAATTTTTTTTTTCACTCGATGGCTGGAATATTTTTTTTTTAATAGTTTATTTTTTAATTGTCCTTGGGCAGATTTTTTTTTTGGCGATAATGCGTGGGAATATTTTTTTTTCTTAATAATTTACTGGGAAATTTTTTTTTTGCTTTTGCCCCACCCCCCCCCCCCCCATCACTTTTCTAATGGTCCATCCCTAAATAGACCACCCTTGATCGCATGAAGTTTGATGTTAAACCGTAGATTGACTGGACCATATAAGCTGTACCTGATGATGATCGTTGAAATGATCGAAAAAATGTTTTCAAAAGCCAAGTAAATTGTCGGGTTTCTTAAAAAAAATGAATTGTATAACAAAGTATAACAAAGTGTCAAATATATCAATTAACAGGTGATGGGAGCCAAAAAAGGCGATGTCACAACGAGACAGCTTTTTAAACCAGAGAACAGAAAAGTGGAAGAAGAAATGCAACAAGAGCTCAAAATTCCCATTAAATATATTCATGTCATCCGTAATCCTTATGACAATATCGCCACTATGGTACTCAGAGCCCTGAACAAGAGAACTCAGGCTGCTAAGGGAGCAAAGGTAACAAAACTAAGCCATTAGTGACTTGTTTCAGAACGTGCACGGCTCAGTCCAAAACGATTCTGGCCTCACTTTGAGAAAGAGCGCAGTTCAGTATTGTGTCTGCTACAGTACGTATGCACGGCATTAACCTTAGCTGATGGCTACATACTCTTTGAGGAACTTAAAGGCCATCCTAATTTCCGAAAAATAACTTAATAATTTAACAGTTGTAAACATTTATCATCTTGCCTATATTCTTTGTTTCAGATCAACGATACTTACAGTTTGGATTTTCAGATTAGCAACTATTTCGACTTAGCAAACAAAAACAGCAAGCTCAATACGCGCTTTGAAGGAGCCGTTCACCAGATACACAGCTCACAACTGATCAAACAGCCAAGAAAAACTCTACTCGATGTTTGTCAGTTTTTACAGCTTAACTGTGATGATGAGTACATTAAAGATTGTTCCAGCATCATATACAAAGAGGGTACAAAGACTCGTTACAGTGTGGTTTGGACAGACGAACAAAAGGAGTTGGTCAAAGAAAAACTGCAGAAATTCCCGTCTATAGAAGACTATAACTTTGACAATTGAGATGTTTTAGTGATATAACACTCCCATAATGGGCCATCCAAAATGCAAGGCTTCTTACTCTGACCAATCACAACAGTCGTAGACAATGCAATGAACCAATCAGAGCTCGAAGCGAATAGATGTAGCCGGCGCCAAGCGCGGGAAAACGTGTGCATGCAAAGCGACGATTGGTTTTGGTTTTACTTCTGATTGGTCGAGAAAGTGGCGGGAGAATTTTATAGCCAATCATAAAGCTTGACACTCAAACCGCTCCATCAGGGTAGACTAGATTGGAACTGGTTTAAGCCGCGGTTTTGTTTTAAACCTAGTCTGCACTTCGTTTAATAACCGACCCTTAATGTTTTGCAGTAGCATAATTGGATCTAGATCTGCAGTGCAAATTTGTAATAATTATTAAAAAGTTTTTTTCCTGTTACTGTAACAAAAAACGTTGTTAGAAAAGCTTATTTTAAAATTGAACGTATTGGTTTCGGCTTTTCTTTCTTATTTAAGATTTGTTGGTGCCGCCTATATTTATTTCGTTATTTGTTTCGTTGTTCATTGATTGTCTTCATCTGTTGTTAATGACATGAGAGCCGGATTTCTTTGGTTTTAATTTTACATCACTTAATGATATATTCTGATTTTACATTTTATTAGCTTTACAGTGACATTATTTTCTGCGGCGTTAAGGACATCCTTTGGATAGCTTCTTATTTTAGAATGTACAGCCAAATCTCTCTTTCGCGACGACCCTTGGTGCCGGAAAAAGTGGTCGCTTAAGAGAAAAAAAACAAACAAGACAAACAGTATTAAACTGAGAAACAAAACGATTATTTACAAAGAGGTCGCTTACGGGAAGTGGTCGCTTGAGAAAGTGGTCGTTAAGAGAGAGTTGACTGTAATACTTTTCCGTAACTACATTCAATGTTTTAACTTGATAAACAGAAAAATTCTCTGACAGTTTTCTTTACTGCTTCTCTCACTTCTCTGACCTTCCAAAAGTAGCCTGCGAGCAAGCTCTCGGGTTCGGGTTTGGAGTTTTTTTGGGGGGGAGGGGGTGGGGGAGGGAAAGGAATGAGAGCTTGCAACGATGTCTCAGAAATTTGAATGTTTAACCCGTGAAAGCTAGCGGAAAATGCTGATTGGTTGAGATTTAATTGGATAATAACGTCATCATTGTTCGTGCGTCGTGCGTGATCAAGAAAACAAAATCACGGAGAGCGGAGGAGATTGTATTCATAAAGCGTGCAAGAATTTTTCAAAATATGTGAAGTTTCCTTCGGAATTGAAACCCGGGCAACGTCAAGCAGTTGAAGCACTACTTAAAGGCAGTGATGTCCTCACTGTTTTGCTGACGGGCTATGGCAAAAGCTTTATATTTCAACTGTTTGCTGCCGCGGCTGCAAATTGAAAGGAGGCAGCATCAAACACTGTTGGTTGTCTGTCCGTTATAACGCATCACCGACGACCAGGTAGCAGAAGCCAGAAGTATTGGAATGTCTGCGGCTTCTGTTGCCGATGTATCTAATGAAGAATTAAGATCGGCGAAGTTTCAGCTTTTGTTTGGGTCAGCCGAGAAAATTGTGACCTCTCACGCTGAAAGTTAACGGGAAAAAATATTCAACCGTTCAAACGGCGGCTGTTAAACGTTTAAAAAAAATCTTCACCCTTTCGAACGGCGAATGTTAGTACCCGTTTAGATGAAAGATTTCCAGCCATTTGAACAGCTATCGAAAGAGCTCTAGTGTTTTGGCCGGTGCTATTTAGTTTATTTATTTTTGTTCACCACGCAATTTGCATATGTTCGAAAGTAATTTGAAACCTTTTCAATAAAAAACATCTCGCGATTCACAAAATTATAAACACGCTAGCGAAGTTTTAACGAAGCTTTACAATATCTACAATATTAAATAGTTTGGATCTTCTGCTTTCGTTTTTCTCCCTACACAGATCTATATTTGCCATACTTGCTGCGAGCAAGTTCCGTTTTTTTTTCACGTGGACTGTTACATGTTTGTTGACATTAACGCTCGTTTCCGGTTTGCGCTGATTGGCCGAATTCTGACAGCTCGGACAGCGGGAAGCCACGGGAAGTATTGGGGGCGGCATTCAAATTTCTGAGACATCGTTGCAAGCTCTCGCTCTCCGCTCTCTCAAACCCCGAGCCCGAGAGCTTGCTCGCAGGCTATTCCAAAAGTGAAGTATCGGATATAAATTAAATGATGAGTTACGGAAACTAAAGTTACTGAAACTTGTCGCATTAGAAAAAGAGTTGGAGACAATCTACTTTAAGTTATGAATGCTGCCGGTATGCCAGGGAGTAAATAGCAAACAATTGACATTAAGAGGCTACTGGTAAAAAATCATTGGCGTAAGAGAAGCAGTCCAGACTTGTTTGTAATAATGACTAAATTCTCAATGCGCTTCCATATTTATTAGACTTTACAGCAAGACAGTTTTCTATACAAGCACAAAAAATGTAGTTACACTATAAATGGATGGTGACACTATGGCATTTCCCAATACTACAAAAAACATGGCATTCAATCTGTATATTTACAGCCATTGCAAAGTACCCCTCAACTCTTCTGTATCAGCACTTTTCGTAGGATCAACACACTCTCAAACTGACATTGGGACACCTTATGAAGTTTACACAATGCAGCATTCTTTATCGTTATATTACTACTGACGTGCACGAGAGCACAACCCCATTTATTAGGCAGAGAACTGAAAGAATAAAGCTCCAGTTAAGCAAAAAATAGCGTTTTAGGCCCGGGGAGGGTACTCAACAAAATTTTGTACGGGGATGCTCCGCCCCGAGGTCCAAACCCTTACCCTTTCATATACCGTTTTTGACAGAAAAGGTACCCCTTTCATTGAAAATGGTACCCCTTTCATATATCCTTTACGTGCGTCTGTTCGATATATTTTGAAAGGCGCTTTTCATAATACTTAAATCACAGTTTTCCCTACGTTTTTCTATACTTCAACTCGTGTTTTCGCTACCCTTTCCTATTCTTCGTGAAATCCCTACCGTTTCATATACTTCAACTCGTGAAATCCCGACCCTTCCATATACCTCCAGCCTAAAAAAGGTACCCCTTTCGGGCGGCGCATCCCCGTATAGCCCATTATAAGGAGTACCCGCCCCCGGGGTTTTAGAGTTTGGTAGTGATCTACAGTGCTTAGGGTTAAGCATTGATTTGAAAACAATTAGCTTTGTTATGGGTTACTCCATAAATATGCTAAAAATTACCGCTCCAGGCAGCTAGCCCTTGTTGGTGTGGTAAATATGAGTGTTAGTTATGAAGCAAACGACTCAGCTCGAGGCATACACAATTCTGATCTTTTCCCTTCTTTTACATTAAAGTGCAAAATCAGTTTTACTTCAAGTAATTTTAAGTGAAAGAGAAAAGTTAGTTTGAGAGATGGAACCAAGTGCTGACCTTTTTGTAACTAGACTATGAGCAGTCCCTCTTTCCCAGCTTAGTCTGTCGAGAGAAACTAAAACACCTTGGCGAGCAGACGGACTCAGCTGGGAAAGAGGGACTGCTCGTAGTCTATATTGTAGAAGACACAAACATTGCTGGGCACTTTCCTTGTGCAATGAGACAGAAATAGGTTTCAGGGTATTATGCAATGTAGCCCATTTTGTATCTCCAGTGAGTAATAAAAATGAACACGATGCTGCTGAGAGGTTTTGTGTTCATCAAATGTACATTTTCATGAAAAATGTCAGATATATGAACCGTTTCTGTTTAGACTGAACTTTGTCTGTAGTTTGTTGTGTCCAATACTTGTTTTCCACACATGGCACAAATACCTGAAAGAAATAAAGTTTATACAGGTTAAATGCAACTTCCGACTTCCTTCTTCAGATTTCTTGTTCTGTCGTTTCCAGGTTTTTTGCAGCAACACCTCCCCCCCCCCCCCCCCCTCGACAACACAACATTTGACTCCGTAATCACAAGCTCCATGTGGCATGCGCAAAAGCATCACAAGTCATACACACAACCGCTGGTCAATCTGGTTTCGGCTCGCAGTTTGGCTCACGTTTCAGATTTGCCTTTCTTAGGGCCGATTTACACGGAACAACTTTGTTGCATGTGACACACTTACGGCATGCTTATGACATGACTTGAGTTGATTTACACGGAGTAATTCGTGTTGTAAGCATGTCGTAAGCATGTTTTAAGCGTGTCGTATGCGACAAAGTTGTACCGTGTAAATTGGCCCTTACAAATTTTTTAGTGTGTAGGTTGTTTTGAAGAATACCCTAACCCACACAATGCAACTTTTCTTCGACTCCTACAGATTTTATGTTGTAGAAAATTCAAGGACTTTTCAAGACCTTATAAAGGAATTTAAGGACTTTTCAAGGACTCCCTCTAAAATTCAAGGACTTTTCAAGACTGTGCGAACCCTGTTGGAGTTATAGGATAATTAACATTTTTTTTCTGCTCAAGAAAATACCTTAGATCACCTTATCGTAGTACAAGTGGAAGAATGGGACAACAAAAAAGCTGTAGAAACACAAGTTTAGCTCGTCCGGTAATATTTTTATCTCCTGTAAGTTAATGTTTAACTTACAGGAGTTTATGTGGGCTAACATGCATTCTTTATGCATTTTTGTTAGCAAAAAATGCGTTAGATACTATTAATAGACTTTTTAGTGAATTTGTGGGGACATTCCTAGTGCATATTTGTTAGCAGATTTGTGTTAGATATTATCAATAAGAAAACAAGAGTCGAGTTGCATATTTTTTGAAAGTAGTTTAGGGAGGGGGTGTTTGTGGTTTGACAAAGGGATATATTTATAGGTTGGTGATTTTTTTGAAAGGGGTTTAGCGAGCGCAGGTTTGTGGCGTGATGAAGCGATATATTCATAGCTTGATTTAGTTAACTGGGATTTTAGAGAACGTTGGAAGAGGGCAATTTATTTGGCGATATTTTATTTTGTAGAGGTCTGAGAAGTATTGAGAAAGGGAAGGGTTTTAAAAGAGTTTGTGAATTGGGTTTGAAAGGCTCTGAAAGCTTTAATGTAAAATGTGAGGGGCATGAAAATGTCTATGTTTTTTAAGTTAATTTATGTATATCTGTTCAATTTTGGGTTTATCTCGGTATAAAAACCTGTGACTTTTTGCTTTGTAGTTTACAGTATGTGCATTTTGAATTAACCTTTTAAGCGCCAGTAGTGATCAGTACCAATTTTCTCCTTGTAGTATCAATGTACTATTAAGTACAGAGGTGATAAGAATTACGATAATGATCACCCAAGATGAGTTCTCGTGATCCTTTAACAATTTCTCCTGATTTGTCTTATACGAAATGTATGGGGACCAGTAAGGAGAATTTGTGTTTTGAGTTGAATTAAATATTGATAGCAAAATACTCACGAGTCACTCACAGACAGTCGAGTCCGCGCCAGAAATCACTGGCCTGAATGAACGAAAGTTCTGGTGCTCTCATCTTAGACATTCTTGAGACATTCTTTTAACCTTAAACCGCTTATCTCAATAAAGGTCAATAAACTCGTCGATTTTAATTAAATGCGCGAATTCCTATAAAGTGTGTGAGCTCAGGTGACCCGCCGCGCGCCATGTTGGAGGACCACTTTGATGGGTTTTCCCTGTGTTTACCTTCTAGAGAGCGGGCAGTGCGAGCGCTTTTGAAATCATAACTCGCGTTTCCTTTAACGTTGTGCTTTTTTGTCATTTGTGCTAATTTAAATCCCAAAAATCCTTTTCTTTCGATAATTAGGGCCGTATTTGTTTCGATCAATTCGATTTGCCGATTTGCCGGCCCGATTTTTTTAAACCTTGAAAACATGGTCACTTTTATAGCTGCATACTGGTTTGAGGGAGTAAAGGACTAAACAAAACAACAGTGTTATTACCGAATGTGAATATTCATTGTGAAATTCGGACGAAATGTTTCGTAATGAAAACAGCGTCTGCGATGAAACTGGCCCTTGCAGTGAAACAGATTCGATGAGCGACGTAGCCTCCTACGTTAGGGCTCGTCACGCAATCTTTCCTCCCCCGCGAAAGTGGGACGTCTATTAAAGGACGTCTGCGTAGGAGGCTATGAGCGACGTGAACCGCTGTTAGTTGTTAGTATATGTTAATGGTCTGTACTGTTCCTGACAGTATTTATAAATGTCTCGTTTATATTAAGAAATGCAAACCAAATAAATGTAAATAATCATCAGTCAATATACATGTATTGCTATCATTTTAATGTGAAACTTTGTGAGAAGTTGCATAATATGAGGATTCTAACTTGGTAAAGTGGTTGATCTTAATGTAGAAAAATTGTGCTCATCTCATGTATTAAATGAGAGGAAATTTAGAAGCATATTTCCATACCTGTAGGAAATCAGGGTTTTTATGTAGCAGTGATTAAAGAGTATTTGGATGGTATATGTACTTGAATGAAACCAAATTTTATGAAATTCTTATGTCAAGGTCAAGGGCCCGACTGCATAACTAAGTGAGATTTTCTGCAACCATTCTCTGCGTTTCGGAGGATTTTCTTGCGCGTTATCATGGATAACTCGACCGAAGGCGCATTAACGAGTACACTTTATATATATATATATATATATATATATATATATATATATATATATATATATATATATATATATATATATATATATATATATATATATATATATATATATATACTAGTATAAGAATCTTTTTATGAGAAGAATATTGAGGCTGAGCTTGGCGAATATACCCAAGGCTGAGATTTTGTTAAGTACATTTTTTGCGTGCTGATGGAAAATAAATACAATAAAATCACATAATATTTTAAATGAACTTTAATATACCATTGAAAAGTATGGTAAATTCTTTCGTTTTTCTAACAAAACTAGCTATAACAAAACGATAAAAACTAGTACTAGACATATGATCGACATATCGGCAATTCGGATAAAAGGTACAAAAGATATCCATGACAGTTGGTCGTTTTTTTTAATATTCTATAAAAGTTTGTAGACGTCCATGAATGACAATTATATCGCGGTAGCACAATAACGTGTATGTCAGTGTGTATGTACATAAAGTGTAAAATAAATATAAAGGCATGGGTGTTATGGCTCATACCATACTCTGTAATCTAAGAATGTACACAAAAATATTTCCAGCCTAAAGTCGGCAAACAAATAAGAATATCCAGCCTGAGCATTAAAAATATACATTCTTATAAAACAAAGAGTGTATAGGAAACACAAAGAGAGAGTGAGAAAATCATTTGGAATGCAGGAAACGATTGCAGTACATCACACTTAAGGTGCTTTATGCAACCGGGCCCAGACATCTCAACCAGACCACAAGTACAATCAAACTCTTTATTAAGGCACAAAAGGGACAGAACAGAGTGTCCATATCTTTATCATTTGTATGAACTGTTGTGTGTATTTCTATGAACTGTTTCTGTTTTATTGAGGTGTCTGTGAGGATGTCTGTTAACTCAATGACAGTATAGTGTACAGCCGCCCTTCCTTTGAAGAAAAGCTAGCCATACACATGTTCAATGACAACTTCCCCCTTTATTTTGTGGCTTTAAGCCTGAAATAAAAAAAACATATTTTTGGCAGGCTAAACCTTTGTCTCAATAATTTATTTTACCTGTTTCACAAGCCACATGACCTGTCAGAATATTCACCTATATTGTATGTCTAAAGCAAAAGTAAGAAATGTCTTGAAAGAAGTTGTGTACTAGATCCAGCATGTAAACCTGTAAAAATAGCCCTTCAGTTATAAGGACCATTTGTAGGAAAAAACCGGTTAGGGTGACCGTTACATAATGGTAATTGATTTTCCAAATATACCGACCAACCGATGAGATTATCCTGGTACCCAGGCCGTTCACTCAATTTATACCACGAAATTCCACTGATTTCTGCTTTTCAGTCAATATGGCGGACGCAAGCTTTCTTGCAGAGTCATCGAACTAACTGAAGATTTTGAGGTGGAAAATCAGTGAATTGTTTGACGAAGAAGACGATCCCGTGCTGTTTTCTGCCGTCCGCTGCTTTATGAGACGAGATTTAAACAAAGCTTGGTTATTTTTGAGGTACCTATTCCCACCTACGCACCGAGTGAATTACGGAGTCATCTTCGAATGACAAGAGGCACATGTGTGATCTTGTGCAGAGAAATAATTAACGCTGGAAGGATTTCAACCGGGAATACGAGAGGTAGGCAGCCTATTCCTCCGGTAAAACAAGTGCTGGGGATGGGGTTTCTGTGGTCCATAGAGTGTCGGAGATGAACAAGCAAGAACCACATTGTTGATGAGACGCCAAATTGAAAAGACAACTAAAACCGCGCGAAGGTCTTTCAAGAGAACCTGGAAACGGAAGTATCGTTCAAATGGTACGGATAACGAAACGGAAAAAAAATAGTGGAGGTAGTCCACAATTTCCGAACAGATTTTCCGGAAATTATCTGCTCCATTCGACTTTCAACCGAAATTTCCGCCTTTTTGGCTAAATGGAATGTGCCCAAGATATCCATACAAAGCAAATAAAGTAAGCAAGGCTGATATTACGTAGAACACTTCACGCGGCAACGACATGATACGGAGCCCAAACTGAAAGTCGATGTAGTAGCAGCCTTGCTTACTCTATTTGTGTTCACATTTTTGACTAATTAGATCTTCTCTAGATCCTACGTACACCAACAGCATTTCGTGTGCGGTCCTTTGCCAATTATTCACTTTTCATACAAAGCAACCACGTCTGACATCATAATTTTCTCACGCTTTCTTGCATCATTCTCACTATTCGGAAATTCAAGACATTTACGGTATTCTCGCCAAACGGTCCAAAAGCGTTCATCATGTACGGTTTACCCCATTTCGATTGAAAATGACGTGATAACGGCTTAATAATGACATCGTCCCTCGTGATCACTCGAAATAACTCCTGGACACTCTTTGTCACTAACAGAAACAACAAATGAGGATTTAAACTCAAGAAACCGCGTACCCTTACCTAAATGCCTAATTGTAACATCCAAAACAATATTCAGACATGATATGACAGCAATGCATGATGGGAAGAACTTACAGGAGATAGCCCATAGGGCACTTTGATTTTAGTTTTGATACAGTCACAGTTAAGGTTTTTCAACCAACTGAAGTGAGCCTAGCATCTTGCAAATTTCATATTTTATTATTTCCACTGAATGGAAAATAGTCAAGACAAAAGCAGATAAGACACAAACCTTTCTTGTATGCACAACCTAAATGGACACAAAAAATAGAAAGATCATTAATTTTGATTGCTACGAATGACTGCCTTGTAGGTGGTCACCCTAAGGGGCAGGAAAGCTGCCTTCTAACAGGAGATGATCAAATAACTATGACTGAATGTGAATGGTGATCAAGAGGACAATCATGTCTACTTACTTTGACAGTAGTGTGAATGCACCTGATGAACAGTCTGCTTACAGATTCTGCACTTCTTGAAGGTTGTGTATGGGTTGAATCTAACAACATTAACAAAATTAATTCATCTCATCACTTCAATGCAAGGCATGAACTGAGAAAATATTGGACTCCAATGTCAACAGTTAATACAATGAATGATAAAAGGTAAGTCTTCACAAGCCAGGGGCGGATCCAGGGGGGGGGGGGGGGGGTGAAATGGGTGAATTTTCACCCCCCTTTTCTGAGACCCTTTCTTTCTTTTTTCTAAAGTATTTCTCAAATAAATAATATTTAACAAGGCTTTGGTTCTATTGCATTTAAAATTTCACCCCCCATTTCAAAATCCTGGATCCGCCCCTGCAAGCGTAATGGCTCACAATTGCCGGAGATTAACCCAGTTTCTGTAGCATGAAGCGACTGAGAGTATTACTACTCCCCCCTGGATGGGATGCTAATCCATCGCAAGGTTGCCCCCCAGCCTTATGTCGCTGGGACCCATTTATACACCTGGGTGGAGGGAGACAAGGTAGAGCAAAGTTCTTGTCTAAAGAAACAACATGATAGCAGAGACCAGGCACGAACCACCGACCCCCAGGTTGAAAGTCTGACGCGCTAACCACTACACCTCCACAAATGAATGATAACTTATAAGTAATGACTCAATACAACTGGATCTCACAACTGAAAATAAATACATTGAAACATGTCTATCCACTCAAACAATTTAATGTTTTGAAAGTTGAATTCTCTGCCGTTTTTTACTACAAAGTGATAAAAGGGTTGCTGAGTTGCTTGGTTACCACCCAACCCCTACCTCCAGCAGTATGTTTGGTAGTACTCATTTCATACACCTGGGTGAGGAGAGACAATGTGGAGTTTTGTGTCAAAGGAAACAACATGAGAGCAGTGATCAGGACTTGCACAATTAAGTCTTCATCCTCGTCAAAAGTCTGATGCGTTTACCACTTAACTACCGTGATTATGTCAACCTAAACTTGCGAGTTCTGATGTTTCAAGTTTATTTAACCATCAGGGGATTTTTTTAAAATTGTCTTATTATTTTAAATGTTTTTGGAAATACAGACCAAGTGGCATGCACTGGCAGTTACAAATTATTAAACATCCTTACCTGTTCTTTTTCTGTGTCAAAAGCTTGTTTTCATTCAGTTTCCTTCCTTCATTTTCTAATGATTAAACAACAACAGATGGAAAATAAATACAGTCAAGTGTCACATTGATTTGGAAATTATTTTGAAGAAAAAATAAATCACTGAAAATAAAGGGAATGGCTAATCTACCAGCCTGGATCTCTTTTTATAAGCCAAAAGTCTATTTTTTTTTCAAGCACTCAGTATTTCTTGCAAAATGTTCCAAAAATGTAAATACATGTTAAGGCCTTTATTGATTAAAGCAGCATGCATGCTTTCTGCATGAAAAAAAGTGGGGCTGCACTGAAGCACAAGCTAACCCGGGCAGTGTTCCAGATAAGAGAGGGGTCTCAGGTCAAAAACCCAACGAGGCTGGCTTCCTGACCTGACAAATCAAATGGCTAACTTGAGAATATTTAGAGAGACCCACAACCTGTTGACCCATTAAAATCATTCATTGACTCCCTGCCTTTGAAAGTTAACTGGAACACTGCCGGGGTGGTGGTGGTGGTGGTGGTGGGGGGATACTCCCCCAAAATACCTATACAGGTATGTGCCGCCAACAGAGTTTGTGATTTTGGGACTCCTGATCTAGAACAGGGTATCCATTTTAGAGATGTTTCCTAGAACAGGGTATAATATTTGGAATGCACAAAAGTTTCAAATTATCAGTAGCCATTTTTTCTAGAATGGGGTATTAAAAATTGACCTATTTCTGAAACAGGGTATCATTTGGAGACCCGGGTGGCACATTCCCACCCAAAACATACCTGAGTAACACCCCCCCCCCCCCCCCCCCCCTCCCCAGTTCAGGCCTAAATTATATAGCTTAGCTTTATAGGGTTAGCCTAGCTGTGAACGTTTACCTTGCTTTTCCTTTGGGGAGCATTGAGAAACTCAGGAAAACAAAACTCATTATTTCCCTTGGGCCAATCATTTTATGTAAACTAATTATTGACTGAGTGGAAGGGTTGGAAAGGAAAATATTTGGCTCAAAGTCATGACCAAGAGCCAAATACTACAGACTACTGATTGGCATCGGTTAATGGATTGGTTTCAAGACGACTTTTACCAAAATTTGCATCGATTTTCCTGATCTTTAGACTATTCGATTTCATTTCATTTTTCTCAAAACCAAAAAATTGGTCTATCACTCGTTCCCACCAAGATCTTTCATACTAAAACTCTTTACCTGTTGTATTTCTTGCTCCAGACTTCCATGGATCAGGACAGATCACTTTTCCAAGTTTTTTTTGACCTGCGTCATCAACACCAAAATTAATGAAACGACAACTTAGTAAGGTAAACATTTTGTTACAAACTTGGGGCATAAATCACTCTAGAAATGATTGTGTCACCCAAAGAGAGATAAAATAAAAGACGTAAAAGTTATAATGTCTTACATTTATCGCAGACCATCCTTCTTGAACGAATGAAGGTTTTTTTTTTCGGGGGGAAAAGGTGTAGATTCAACAACGCGATACAACGAAACAACAACTTGAAGCGGAAATGCATTTCGAGTAAAAACGTCATATAAGGTGGCACGAAACATCCCAAATTCGTTCCCAGGCCCATATTCCGCCTGATTGCATGACAGGCACTGTATGACATGTAGGTCAATTCTAAGTTACCAGGGGAAATATTAAACAAAATAAATTTCAAACGAAATTTCTAAAGCGTTGATGCATAACAGCCAATTGATAACAATTTGGACTTATGGGGGAACAACCCCCACAGTAGTAGGAATAATAATAAGGATCAGATAGAAATGCGCCGAACCAACATGCTACAAAGCAACACGTAAACAATCGACCACATTGCCTGATGAACAATAGCAGTATTAAAAAAATAGAATATGAAATGTTGTGATCAACACCTCAAAGTTACTCCATCATGAGACAAATGAATAAACATTCATCTAAAACAAAAAAAAAAAAACAACTAAAATATTCATCCCTGAACCTCAATATACATTTCCCCTAAACCTCAGAACCAAGTAAGATTTTTTCATAGATCAAAACAGGCGTTTTAAATCCTGCACATTCTGAAGGAGAAAAAAGGACGAAAGAAATAGAATGGAAGAAATAAGAAAGAAAAGGAAGAAAGAAAGAAAGAAATAAATAAAATAAAGAAAGAAAGAAAGAAAAGAAGGAAGGAAGGAAGAAAGAAAGAAAGAAAGAAAGAAAGAAAGAAAGAAAGAAAGAAAGAAAGAAAAAAGAAAGAAAGAAAGAAAGAAAGAAAGAAAGAAAGAAAGAAAGAAAGAAAGAAAGGAAGAAAGAAAGAAAGAAAGGAGAAAGAAAGAAAGAAAGAAAGAAAGGAAAGGGAGAAAGATAGAATGAAAAAAAATGAAAGCAAAAAAGCGACTTGGGACCCTCAAAATATTGTTTCTGGATATTCTCTGATTCCAATGTTTCAACAGCTGCTTTTACATTAGTTCTTCTGAATCTCTTTAATTAATAGCCATCCCTTAAATTATAAATAATTATCATCTCCCCTCTCTCCCCTTGAAAAATTATCCACACTTAACTTTCTCCTGCAGTTCTAAGCAAATAACGAAGTATCCTGAGTATTAAAATTTCGAGAAAATAGGGAATAAAAACCATAAGCAAAAATGTTTTATCTTTCCTCTTCATAACAACTACTGTATGTCGACCAACACAACAATCTTTTTCAATGTTTCTTTAGAGTTCGAAAAACATCATGGCTCTTGGTCAATCAGTTTGCACAGTTTCTTTGAACCTTCTGTTTGCAATCTTTTATACCAGTAATTAAGAAATTTAAAATAAACATGCAGTAACAAAATAATCTTTGTTAACTAAAATGAGTTTATTAATGCATGCTTAGTACTCATGCTGCCAATATGGCAATACACCATGTATTTCTCCAATGTATCATGATTATATTATACATGTACATGTATGTCTCAGGATGTCTGATCACCCAGTCCACTGAGAATCAAGCTGGTCTTCTCTCGCTTGTGCCCAAGAGACACCTGATTTTCCATACTTCATAACATTTCCTGTTGTCTTGACTTGAAAGATTTTGTTTCTTATTTACACTAGTTCTTAAACTCAGAGCCTAGAAGCCAAGCTGTTTCAAGACAGTCACAACAGCATCCTTGTGAATCCCTTTTATCTTCACTTGGCTTGTAAGTTCATTTATTTGGGAATTGATATCTTTTCCAAGATGATGTCTCAAACAATCATCAAGAGCCTAAAAATAAAGAAAATAAAGACATGAAAAAGTATGTTAAAGGAGTTATGCCCTGGAGATTTTGAAGTTTTTGGGTAAATACTGACCCAAATTAAAACTCAGTTAGTACAGTTGTCAAACACTAAATGGTTATAAAACACTAAGAGGAAGATATCAAGTGAATTTTTGAAAGAGAATAAACCATAATAAGAGTTTTGCAAGTTTTCCAAGACACAAGGCAATAAACTTGAAAAAAAAGGCTTTATTTCAGGGTTCTCGAGAGAAATTAGACTACTCGAGTGCCCAAAGGGCACGAGTATCTAGGGTGGTCCGGGGGCATGCTCTCACGGAAAATTTTTAAAAATGAAGACACTGGAGACGCATTCTGGTGCACTTTGGGGACAACAGAGATGAAAAAAATCATTTCATTTTCAGCCAGTTTTTAACCTTTTTATTATTCACTGCAAAATAACGTTATGGTAACGTCGAAACGTCGTCAGCTTTTTAGTTTTTTAAAAATTTTACAATGTTTTTAAGAAATGTACTACGAATGATTTGTTTTTATAACCATACAAGTGTTGGGAAGAAAATAGGACGGATTTATCCTTATCTCCTTATCTTCCCCCGAATATTTTCTGACTAGCCGGCAGCCCCAGGACGAGCAGACGGCGATTTTCGCCGGTCACCAGAGCTTCCGGAGAACCCTGCTTATTTTATAGCTATAGTTGTAGACACAGTCATGTCTTAAACTAGTCCAATGACAAAGACTGTATTGTATACGGCTTGGTGAATCGCATTTGTACTTCAATGTACATTTGGGACAATAAAGACCTGTAACGGGGGGTGACAACTCTAACAAACGCTGTTTGAGCAATACTGCATGGAACTGAAAGTTGTCCCGAAAATTTGGAATATCTTCTCGATTTTTTCGGAGACATTCTCGCAAAAATTTCAAACTTCCCGAAATTTTAACAACATTATCTCATGTTTCCCCGAAAATTTTTCGAGTCTCCCGATTCACGACAAAACCTTCAGATTCCCGGAAGAATTTTGTTTTAATTTTCTCCCGAAACAGGCCTTCTTAGAGTTGTCACCCCCCGTACCTGTAGGTACCTTCATGTCTCATTCAAACTGTGCGAGTTTATCATGAACCAGAAACAAACCCATAGGGGGCTCTAGCGCATCATGCCCCATTGACTGCATTTTACAGTTCATCTGTAAATCTTTATTTTTAAGTCTTACCTGAAGGTCTCCTTTGATTTTTCTTATGATAGTGAGTTTATAATTTCCTCCACGCTTGTAGTCTGTGTACACTGGCAAGTTGTTGAATTTGGATCTTTTGATCAAGAAAGGCAACTTTGGTGGTTCTGCAACAAAAAAGGTTAATATCACTTTAGCTGTTTAAACAGCAGATCAAAGAATTTAAGCAAGTAATGATATTGCTGAATAACTGTATAATGGGCAGATGAAAGGAAAGCAAATCGGAATTTATCAATCACATTTTGCATAGCAGAAACAGAAGTTAGTAACTGTTGAATATGGCCCAGGAACCAAGACTAAAAGATACAAGTGGTGGGAAATTCACAACCTCCCTGTCCTCACTACCCCCCACCCCCCCCCCCCCCCTCCATGCCGATATGTTATCACTACCCTTTCTGTAAAATACCAGGCGGTGTGCGTCACGACTTGCAATGCCCCATGGGTTAATTTGTGTAGCGGCTCATTTTCCCTTCGTCTCGACGGAGTGATCATCTCCTACGTTTGCGTTATTTTGCCTGAATTTAAATCTAGCGCCTTTTCTTCGGTAAAGTAATCAAATATACAAGTCTGCAAACGCAAAACTACTTCGTAAAGGCCAGTTTTTCTTTTTCTCAGAGACACTATTCTGATTTGAATCGAAACATACAATCCGTTAATAAACAAGACAACCGGAAAGATCAAATTTATGCACGGGTCAACGCCACGAGACCTAAATCACGCAAAGACCGCTCCACGTATTATACAGAACAAGCACTGCAAACGCCGACAAAAGAAGTCACTTTGAACATCAAAACCTATGAAAGTTTGAAAGTTTTCTTCCTTCAACTATAATTGAGGAAAAATAGGCTGAAAAAATACCAAAGAAGAAGATGATAAAGGACGCGCGTGACCGCCGCGTGGGCGCAGAAAATTATTGTTACTCACCAGGAGACCTAGGCGAGTTGGTGAACTTATCAATTTTGAACGGCTTCAACCAAGAAAACTAAAAGGGGTAGACCCGGGTAGACCCTGAAATTCTCAAAGAAGAAAGGCTAAATTAACTGTATGTCCCAAATTATTGACGAAAAACAAACGTGTAAAGGAATGAGAAGTCTAAGAAAAGGTGTGAAAGTTCAGTTTATGATAATGTGGCAATTGAACCGAGTAGGTTTACTTTGAGAACAGCTAAGGCAGTCATTGTGCTCAAATGTAACATTTAATTGTAGCTATAACGAAGAAGGGATATTTCTCTTTAATTCTGCCTGAAAAAATTTTGAATTGACATCGCTGAAATCCTTGAAAAGGAACAATTTTTTCAACTCCACGCGCTGAAATAGCTTCTTTTTTGCCGCGAGGACTATTGTTTAAACAACGGCTTGCTATTGGTCAAATCTCGTGACGCACACCGCCTGGTAAAATACTACCTCAAAATGGGGGGGGGGGGGGGGGGGGGGCACAAACAAACATGGATATTACAGAATGGAGAGCTACTTTGGTCCACCTCATTTCAATGTGTCTGAACAGCAAAGCACAACAGACCATATTTCACTCATTGGTATGACGTTTATACTAAGTGGCCTTGCCTGTATTCTGTTACTTCGCCTCAAAATAGTTTAGATGCAAAACAACGTACCAGGATCGGGAGGAACCCATCCACTGGGAGATTCTTCTATCTGCTTTAACCTCTCTGGTTTGATCTCATAAGTCAATCTCATCTGTGGAGCTTTTTTAAGACGACTAACGGTCTGAAAAAAGGCAAATAACAAAAATAATTCGTCTATAAAATAATAAAAACGATTAATCAAATTATTCTTTTAACCTTCACTGATGCTTGTCCAGTCCGCGAGTGCAGGGTTGCATTTGTAGAAAGAAAAGATCTGCAAATTTTGCAAAGTACAATGGCAGCCGCCATCTTGTTTTTCTATTTACTGAGGGAACGCTGACAACTCTCACAAGGGCTCAACTTAGCATGCTTTGCGCGCCATGCGTGAAATAGCTGCGCAGTGATACGAACCTTCCTTTTCGAAAATTTGGTTGCACCACCACGTGTAATCGGTGAGAAAGGTGAGGGAAAACTCGCTCTGTTTATATCATTAAGAGTCGAGATTTGAAGTTTTTCGTATCGTAATATATTGGATACTTATTCTAGTTTACTTTGGTGCTAGCTAACTCAAGATGCAGCTTTTTGTGCGCGGACAAAACCTTCATAGTTTCGATGTAACTGGCGGTGAGAGCGTGTTTGATCTCAAGAACGAGATTGCCTTCGCCGAAGGCATCCCCGTCGATCAACAAGTACTCTTCTATGCTGGAAAGCCACTGGACGATGGCCTGAGCCTTGTGGACTGTGGGGTAGCTGATCTCTCTACTCTTGAAGTTGGTCTTCGCTTGCTCGGAGGTATAAACCGTCTGCTAAACGTGACGTTGGAATATTTTGTTTACTCTTTCAGTTTTATAACCGGTCAAGATCAAGACAAGAACGAAATTTTAAATTGTATTTTGCAAAAAAAAAAAAAAAAAAAAAACAATTAACGCTAAATGAAATACTGCTTAATTGGGCACACTGTTGATCCACAGACTCAAAAGTTGAACCATATTAAGCTTATATGAACAGAGTTCAAGATTAGAAGTTTGGCCTTCGGGAATAAGAACTATCTAACTGTTAAGTTATTTCCTGTTGTATTGTAAGAAAAGGTGACAGTTTCATATTTATAAAGTAGAAA
The DNA here is from genome assembly GCA_022457155.1 of Cladopsammia gracilis. Classification (NCBI taxonomy): domain Eukaryota; kingdom Metazoa; phylum Cnidaria; class Anthozoa; order Scleractinia; family Dendrophylliidae; genus Cladopsammia; species Cladopsammia gracilis. The sequence goes on along the minus strand of JAJGOT010000047.1, from coordinate 2,077,431 downwards.
CCCTAGTACACGTTTTGGAGAACAAGAAAGTGCTTTTGAAATCTGAGCAGCAGTTAATAAGAGTTTACATGTCTGTTCTTTGTTCTCCCAAACTTCTACAAGTGTACATGTTTTTTCTCTCATAGGGCTGATTTAGACGGCAAATCAGCCTATAACTCGCTCACAACTGTTGCATGCAACACGAAAAAAAAGTTGCAGAATTTTGACTATTGTAGCCACATACAATGTTATATATAGAGGATATTACATGGCCGCGCGAAGATACGAAATTTCTCTTCGAGTGTTGAAAAATATTTCAAGAGTGAGCGCAGCGAACGAGTGAAATATTTTTCAACATGAGAAGAGAAAATTCGTATCTTCAAGCGGCCATGTAATGTTCTGTTTATTATATAAACAATGAAATCAAACCATTTCACTTAATCTTAATATTTTTTTGTAGTCATAAAGTAGCAACGGTGATCTTTTCACGTGTTAAGATAACATGTTATTCTCACGTGTGAAGATAATTATGATGTTTACGTGTGAAAGCTCACCTGGTATTTCATTGGTGTTTATATAATAAGATGTGAGTTGTATGCAATTTTCACCTGACGCAAGCAGTGCGTGCTACAAAAAATGGCATGCGACAAAGTTGTACCGTGTAAATCAGCCTATAGAATTTTTTTTCTATTCCTGTGGAAAATAACGTAAAGTTTACCAAAGCACAGTTGCGTAGTTTTCTGACTATGTATTCGTTTTGAGTATGGCGAAGTTTGAGTTCATTACAGGAGTTTGAATATTAGCTTTTGAATCTCTTGACGGTTGATCAGATCTGATCAGTTGATCAGACCAAATTTTCTTGTTTACATAAGCTGATCTAAGCAGGCAATATCACCGATCAGTGCTTGCAATATCAGAGCTAAAAATTACTCCAGTGCTTGGTGGCCAGTCGGGCCAGTTTACTTGAATTTTTAGTGGCCCATCCCAAAATAAAGTAGCCCTCAATTTCCTCTAGATTAAAACAAAAAACTTGAATAAACGAAAACATGTCCGACTTCAAAATCATCCCACCCAGAACTCTGGGTAAGTCTAGAACCATGTGGCAATCAAAAAATCAAATTGGCATCTAGATGTTGTGAATGTGGATCACTCATGAAACCATGGATAAAACGGCTTGGAATTCTCCACTTCAGAACTAAAAATTCACCGAAATTTACGAACTTAGAGTTGAGAAAAAGAAAAGAAAAGAAAGGTAGTCCAATTAAACTACATATTTAGTTTTCTTTTAACTTTGTACTTTGCATAATTTACATTGCAACTTTTCGAAATTCTGTATCATAGTCGCACATCCAGCGATCAAACCTCAACTTTTGGTGGCCCTGGTCAGTTATAAAATTGCCACTGGTGACCGGGCGACCGCGAATTTTTAGCCCTGCATTATATATGTAATCTTAATGTTATGATAAGTGGATGTTGTTGGTGAAGTTGTTTTTGTAACTCTAACATTCCTTCTCTTGACACGTAGGTAAGGTTCACGGCTCCCTGGCTCGTGCTGGTAAAGTAAAAGGACAAACCCCCAAGGTATGTTTCCGCTGTTACCAATTTTGCTAATTTAGGTTGTTTTTCGTTTAGTGAGCTGTATGAGAATTATTTGACTTAGCAAATATTTGTTTGTTAGTTAGAATGCTAATGACTATTCATTCAATGATAAAGATGGCAGCCACTAAACTAAAAAAAGTTTGAGCTACCAGTAGTAGAAATTAAAGGGCACTGTCACAGGTATTTGCTGTCATTTCGAAAAACCAAAAAATGGTCTTGTATTAACAGAATTTGAAAAAGAATGGTCCAGTTTCGTGATTAAAGTACTGACAAGACTATTGGAACTGTAGATGGGGTCTGAATGAATAACTCTGGAACTTGCTAACTTTTTTTCAAGTTTCCAAAATGGTTTAGAACAGAGTATGTTGTGTTTGGTTAATATCTTTCTCTTGGTGTTTAAGTATTATTTTGTCAATCGGTAAAAACATTGTAACATGGTTTTTACCCAAAAAGGTCCAAATCCATGATACTGCCCCTTTAAAGATGAATTACAGTCCGTACTGCACAATCTCAGCTCGGCAATGTTTGTGACACTCACAAACAAGTAACGTTTACTAGCGAAAATGAAAATTATGGGACAAACTTACCTTTTCCTTCATTATTAACGTCAGATATCCTTGCCAAACAATTATAACAAGTAAAGGAACCTCAAAGTTTTCCCAAACTGACATTTCAGCTCATTGAGCATTCATAAACGAAACGGCCGTAATGGCAGACTGACGGTTTACTCCATGTATGCTATTATCGAAGTGTAACATATCAACAAATAAAAAACAAAAAATGAAAACAAACCCTGAGATTGCGCAGTACAGACTGTAATTCATCATCAACTTTTAAACTATTTTATCGATAGGTTGACAAGCAAGAAAAGAAGAAGAAGAGGACAGGCCGTGCTAAGCGTAGAATGCAGTACAACAGGCGATTTGTCAACGTTGTGGCTGGCTTTGGAAAGAGAAGGGGACCCAACTCAAATGCTCCTTAGTGCTGTACATGCTAAATTGATAATCATGTAAATGGTGCTTATTCCACAATAAAATATTGTTTAACAGCACTTCCTTTTGTTCATATGATTGTAACTGTATGTAGTCCATATCCAGCAAGTGTTTCCTATTGGATTTATTAGAAAGAGAAAGTCTGGGAGAGGTCAATCCTACAGGCTCAGAAGATACATGTAGTTATAAAAATTTGCATCTCAACTCTAATCAAGACAGCTCCAAGCAGTACCACTCATATCAACTTAACTTGTATCACCTACCATTGACTCAACACATTACTCAACTCTTGACTTTGACACATGTATTGAGTTCAACAGAGTTGAGTTCATGAGTTGAGATGATGAGTCAAGTTGATATGAGCTGAGAAAAATTATGGTTGTGTTGAGTTGAGTAAGACTTGTTAAGAGTAGAGCTCAACAAAGACTTCACCAACATTTCTATACACAACACAACTCCATGCAGCTCAGTTGCCTTGGTATAATTTCTTGTAACACAGTGTTACTGGCACCCAGTTAGACGACCGGGCATCAATAGACCATTTTACAAGTATGCCAGCCTTGCTGATTTTTTGCCCTGAATATCCCAAATGATGGCAGAATTATCACTGGCCATATAATGACCACAATGATACAATGTGTCCAAGATCAGCTGTAATACTTTTTCCCCTGGGGAAGGAATACCTGGGTTAAGAATGTTTCATCTAAGGCAGTTGCTGTAATACAGTTAGTTTTTACCTGTAAATCTTGTGGGGAGGCACGAAGTGCCGATGTTGGCATACAAGCCTGGCATACCTGCCAGGCCTGTGCATTTGCTAGCATCTTCCATTGCAGCAGACTCGCACAAAAATAGTGTTTCACAGTATTTTTAGCTAGGATCAAAACTAAAATGCCATTACAATGTAATTTTTATAGAAACCACAAGATGTGTTCTATACTTAAACTTTATTACAAAGATGACATTTTTCTTGAAAGATCTTATATTTTTTGTTACATATTAACAATACTACTAATAAGATACAAACAACCATCTCCATTTTGTAATTCTTCTGAAATTAAGAAGAATATCAATGCAGACAGTCTATGATGTTGTTTTCCCACGTGGGGTACTCTAAGATAGTTAATTAATTTGGAACATACATGTAGTATCCATTTCTAAGCATCACAATAGGGTGATTTCACAAAACCCATGAAACAAAACTAAATGGTCATGGTTTTCTTTTGTGTACTTAACTTTTGACCATTGGACAAAGGAAGTAGTGTCTAATAGTGCTTATTTGTCTGATCTCTATTTCATGGGTTCTGTGAAACCATTCTTATATAAATCACTAATCTATGCTATTTTTTTCAAAATATTAACTATTTTACACAGTTCAAAACAGCATTCTTGTTTCACAGAATTGCTACATTGATCTCATCATTCTTAAAATAAATTAAATCATCTTCGCAGCACTACACTAACTGTGTATTCAAAATAGGTTTGCTTCATATTTAGCTGTTTATTGCCATAATCTCTAGGCCTTCTTTTCTTGTTCAGAAGAGGACTACAAAGTGCATGCAAAAATTAGGCCTGGGAACAGGTTCTGTCACCATTCTTGAGATGTCATAAATATTTAAACCGAAAATCAAGAGAGCTAAACGGAACAAGCAAGTTAAAGGGAACAAGACTGGCAGCCTGCCTGCTGAAATTTCCTATTCAAATGAAGAAAGCAAAACTAATTAGAGACATCTGCATACCGGCTACTTAAGGCTGGTTGTTGCTGACTACTTAACACAGCAAAATGCTGAACGATGTCCAGGTATAAACAGGGTTTATGTATGAGTTAAATTCAAAGGGCATGTGAGTCAAGGTTATAAAGCCAGAATGGCATCAACGTTTCAGGGGCATCCAATGAATTGTTTTGCCAAATTTGAAGTTATTAATTACCTAAGTAATTATTACAAACAAGTTGTTCTTACAAAATATAATGATCAATTGCTGTGATCAAAACACAATCATGTAGCTCCAGTCTGAATGTCTTCAGAATTGACTGATACAATGGTGTTGCAATACATATTATGCTATCAAAGTGTAAACTTGAAAACTTGTCTTTTCTAAGTTTTTAAATAAACAAAAACCTCAGGCAGTAAGGTAACTCTTTAGGAACATAATGCTCATTTTCTGATCATTTATTGATTATGTCTATTGTGCGCAGAACCAGAAGTTTGCAGTAGTCTTTATTATCTTTTAAAAAACAACATTTTTGTGGTTACACTGTTTCCCAACCAAGTAATGTGACTTGGTACACGTCAGAAAATTATACTGGTGCATTTAACTCAGATTTGGCTTTGTTAGGAATTCTGATACTGAGTTAAGCTTATTGGAATCAATATGAAGCAACACAAAATTTCTAAAACCAACATCTGTGTTAAATGCACTGGTTAGAAGTTTTCTGTAAACTCTCAGAGGTTCTTTGGCAAGGGGAATGCCTTGTATTAACAGGGAATTTATAAATCTAACTGTTCATTATTAATATTAATAGAGTATAAATTTAATAATGCGCTATTATTACTTCAAATTAGAGCCGGGGAAGTTTTTTCAGTTAGCTCCAAGAAGGGGTGGTTATTAGGGGAGGCAATTATCCACAGTATTAGTTAAAGAGGCAATCATTTTAAAAGTTCCCAAACAAGGAATTTGAGGAAATATAATGGTAGAACCAGTATGGGAAAAACAAATTCAGTACTTATCAAAATATTAAAAAATTGAGAGCAAAACATTTTAATTTCCTGTTCTCCAAGCCCTGAGAGCACGCATGTTAAAGTTGTGTTCCCTTTAGGTAGCCAGGAGAAACATTGTTTATAAAAGAGTTACTGACAGTAACTTAGATACATATTAATTAATATATTTGACTAAGTATAATAATAATAATTATTATAATTCTAAGTACTATCAATAGCAACAAGAACTCCGTGGAAGCACTTCATTTTTTGTGTCAAGAAGAATAGCACTTGATCCAGCTTGACCAGTAGCTGATAGCATAGTTCCATTCTGAAAATTTAATATTAATAATGTTAAAATTTAAACCCTACTAATGTTGTTCTTGATTTACATTGTAACTTTGAATGATTGTCAGCAGAGGTTATAATGGTATAAAATAATAATAAATACCCTGGAGTCATTTGAAAGCTATACCGTAAGTAGTGCAGTATATAGCCTGTTTCAGTTGCGGCTGGTAAATCTCTACAGCATGGATCATCACTAAGCTCAGAGATTTACCAGCTGCAACTGAAACAGGCTACATACTGCACTACTTACAGTGTAAATCTGTTTAGTGTACTTTATGCCATATATGGTAAAGGTTACCACTTGTGCCACAGGCTACCCACCCAGAGAGAGCTTCACTTGGTTAACAAGGAGCCTATTACTTCTTTCCCCTGGATGTGATGCTAGAACAATGTAAATCATAGGGTTACCCCCAATTTCCTACTATTCATTCACATGTCTGAGTGGAGAGAGACAATGAGGAGCAAAATTCTCACAGAGACCGAACTAAACCTACCTACATGTATAAACTTCTATCAGATCAATAGTATGACACACTTTAAACCACTGGACTACTTATACCCTCCTTCCACTCACATACAGTGTACATGTACTGGTGCATACAGTGCGGCAATTGGCCATGACCCTTTTATACCAGTTTTGTTACATGCAGGTAAACTTACTTGTGGACTCTCATTCATTGTTTGTAAAATTTGCCGGCATATTTCTGTAAATGCCTAAAACAAAATAAGATGCAATTATTTTATCAATATTATATGAACAAAACTTTGTGACTAATAAACATTTCTAGATTAATCAGCACAAGCTAAGATGTTCAGGTTTGCTTTGATTCTTGAATCACTTGAATCGTGATACTGTCAACACTATTTTGCGATTTTGAGACACAAAATTGCATTATATTATAATTATTGACAGTGTTGGATGAAAAAAATATTCTCCATATTCATTGCTTCATGACTGTAGGATACAGAATATCTTTTTTTCCAATTAAGTCATCAGTGTAATGCAGCATTGCCATCTCAAAATCAAACCTTAATAAGTTTATAGTATTTGCAACTTTTATGAAAAAACATTTTGGGGTGAAAGGTAACACGTTTGTTAATATACACATTAATGCAGTACAGTCTATATATAATTATATATTTCATTAAATAACACGTGGCATGGTTGTTTTTATACATCTTAACACAAAGACAGGTAATTTATATATTTAATTAAACATAACGGTATGTATTTAAAAATGTAAATTCAATATCCAGTTAACTGTTTCCATCTTGCTAATCATATTTACATCTATTTTTTCAAAAAATATTATGCTCTCACCTCGTCTATATTTATATTGGACTGGGCACTTGTTTCATAAAATTTAATATTTTTTTCTGCTGCCAACTGAATAGTAAAAAATAAAAAAGTAATTCAATATGATTATAGTTCATTTACCTCAGTAGGCATGTATGTACCATAAAGTTGTAGCACAGTTTAACTTCTGACCAGTGGAATAAAAATATTAAACTGTGCTACAACTTTATGTCAACTTTATTTACAACAGGAATTGACTTGTAGTACACTGTTAGTAGAAATTTCTGACCATAATGAAATGAAGTAGAAGGAATGTGTAAAGTGACCCCTAGCTTGCCTCTAACTTCTGACCAGTAGAATAAAAATATTAGAGGCAAGCTAGGGGTCACTTTACACATTCCTTCTACTTCATTTCATTATGGTCAGAAATTTCTACTAACAGTGTACTACAAGTCAATTCCTTTGACTTTAAATTATGGGGAAAATAGTACAGAGTGTCAAGTGTCAAGCAGGTTAAAGGGTCAAGAAACTAGAAAATCTGAAACATTTTGAACAAAAATGTCTTAAAAACGGGAAGTTCTATGAAGTATAGACCAACATGGTAGCCCTTAATTATGTGTCATAAAAACGATTAAGAGAAATGTGATTTGAAATAGTGATACTTCAATTTTAATAGAGGTAGGGCAGATTTTTTCATTGCTTTCTACATTTTTAAAGTGCTTGAGGGGCTTGTCACTAGTTGCCATGCAGGGCATTCTCGCCTAGAAAATTTTAAAGTTTTAGATTTGCGGAGACGCCTTTTCCTGCATGTTGAAGCACAATAAGGCATCTTTGAGTTGTCTGAAAACAATTTATTCCAGGTTAATAAATGATTTTAAATAAAAAAATAGAAAAATAGGAGGTAATAGGAAGACCTCAGAAAAAATGGGGAAAAATGGGAAAACCTCAGCCTCAGTAAAATTGGGGAAAAATAGGAACTTATTCTAGAATATGGTCAATTGAACATGTCCCTACTAGAAGAGTCAGGGATGTAAATAATAGGCGGAAGGCAGAAAAAATAACCGTCTGGAGACTGAGTTTTCTTGATTTTTTCTGCCTGGAAAACTGTGTCTGCCTAACTCTCTCTTTTGTTTTTACCAAAATTTTCTGCCTGTGATGAACAAAAGTCCACCTGTTGGATATCGTAGCTACAACCTAGAGAGTATGAGCAAAGAAGTCACTTAAAAATAAGCAAAATAGTTTTGCTGAGTGGCCTACATGTACAAGCAATTAATGTCACAAGCAGTTTCCAACGAGGAAATCATTACAGAGAAAAACAAAATTAAAAAGACCATGACTTTTAAAAAGTCAAGAACAGATGTTACTACCCACCCTGGTGCCTTGATCTTTCCAGACTCTTCTTTCGTCTTCAGCATCACATTTGTTTGCCAGAAGGAGTCTTTGAACATTATTGTTAGCATGCTAAAATTGATTAAAATAATTAAATTTGTTTCAAATATAGCACATATTGATGATATTACATTATTTTTAACAAGTAAGCAAGGGATATATCTAGGCTTGTTTTGAATTTTGCACTCTTTGTCTGTAGAATGCATTACTGAACTGAGTAATGAAATCAAATTTGAAAAAATGAATTCATTAATTAACTACAAACAGGAAGAGGAAGTGGTTCATAGACTAGCTTTTTATTCACTGATATTAAATTATTTGTTCAAAGTATATAAGAAAACTCGTCTTTCAACCCTTCAATTCCCAAGATGGCCAAAAATCAAAATTCAAAACAATCCCAAATTTCATTTAGCAAAAATTTTGAAAAACAAAATGGTACCATGCAAAAGTGAAGCCAAAGAGGGTTTGTTATTTGAATGGTCACACCACAGGATTTCGTCCACAGACTCAAAAGTTAGATCTACACTACATTGTATGCGACGTGTCCTCCACATAATTGACCCTTAGGGAGTGAAACGGTTAAGAAAAAAAAATCAATATGCACACACTTTCCATAATTAAGAAATACCTATTTAAATTTCATAAAAAAAGTATAGCTGAGGACCAACAACACAGTTAAATCACTAAAAATTCTCAGAAAGTTCTATATCCATATAAAAATTGATTACAAATTTAATTGGCAAACAATATCTTAACACCTCCATCAGTCTATATTTTGGGCTCTTTAATTATTATGAACAATTAACCTGGTCACAGTGAGACCACAATTCACACAAACTATCTTGTCTATAACATTGGAAACATCTGTTATAAATAAAATATTGACCATTCAGCTCTAGTTCCGTTTAAAGAGGTCCACTGTGTTTAAAATGGAATCATTTCCTGTTGGGAAGTTAATTTAATACGGATGGCAGACTTCCTAGTTCCTTTCCAGCTAAAATTACAGGCTCTATTTAATTTGTCAATTATAAGTCTGTTTTAGGATCAATCAAATTGCATGCCTAGTAGCTCTCACCTCATCAACATATCTAAGCCATTTTCGAATATTAGTGTAGGTTTCTTGTCTTGTGATATCATAAACCAAAATTATTCCCTGGTAGAGGAAAAAGAAGAGAAAATGAAATATTTATGGTTTACGACTAACTAAGTCTAGTTAACAAATTTACACCGGTTTTCCGTGGTGTGGACTCTTATTTACCACGATTTACGTCATCACATGGTCAAAATGTTGTGGACTCAGAGGCGCAGCCGAGTGAGTCAGCAACAAATTTTGACCATGCGATGACGTAAATCGTGGTAAATAAGAGTCCACACCACGGAAAACCGGTGTAAATTTGTTTTTTACAACAATATTTAGAAAAAATACAAGGAAAAATCGAAGTCTTGTTACAAAACGTGACAGCAAAGAAAGAGCAAGCGTTGTCTATAACTTTCTCGCAATCTGATTGGTTGTTTTCAAGCGCGCGTGATGTTAGCGTCAGCACCGTTGTCTTGACTCTCATTTACCACTCACGTCGACCAATCAGATTGCGAGTTTAGCGGCAATTGTGGTAAAAATATGAATTCAAAATAGAATGTGCAGTTCCAGAAAATATCCATACTCCCCCCCACGGAAGGTTTTTTGTTTAGCAACCCCAGGAAATTTCAGTTTAGCTTCATACTTTGCTTCTAAAATGTTGGCTTTTAAGACCCCCCTCCCCCTAGGAATTTCCAATGACCTTCCATGGGGCGGGTATGGATTTTTTCTGGAACTGCACAATCCATAAAACTCTTGGGGAATGAAGGGGTCATGATAATCAGATTTTAAAAGGCAGAACTTATCTTTACTTCAACAACAACAACAAAAAAAAAAAATACAATTAAAAGTAATCCAATTCATTAACAGAATGTATTTTAATTTTTTATTTTAAATTATACTTTAATTATCATTTAATTACGGTAAACAAAATGTGCATTCATAGACCGAAAACAGTCATGAAAAACCTTATCATAATCTTCCTTTAATCTGGGAACAAAAGGACTCTGTGAACAGTTTTTAATTAGAACACATGGAAACTTTAAGCCAGGTGGTCTTATTTTTAAGCTGGCTGTGATTCTTCTTAGCTACATTCCTTTACACGAAAATTTAGTTTTTTTAATTCCGTAAAAGGATTAAAAATAGCTGATGTTTAGAGTGCTACGCCAACTGAGTCCAATTTTCCTTGTCAACTCAGCTGATAAAAGTAAATATCCATGTTTCACACCCCCAGCAACACAGTTTTTTTTAAAAAATAACCCCTTTATACATCCCGACTTTACAGACTATAACAGGAGTCACTGTTTATTACTCACATGTGCTCGTCTGTAATACTGTGTTGTGATTGTTTCATATCTTTCTTGCCCAGCTGTGTCCCTGATGTGATAAAATGTCAATCAACATGTTGTTTTCCTATAAATTTCATTTTTACAACACATGGCAAAATTAAAAGCACCAAATGAAAGTAAAGCGGAACAGCTTTCACTTGAATGGACACATGTGGTTTCATCTACAGACTCGAAACGTAGAATACATAATAACCATACTATATACAAGTGAGGTTCGATTCTCTGGGAAAGAAAGGGTAATATTTGTGACCCTATTATTAATGTTAAAGATGTTCATTTACAGCAAATTTGCATAATCCCGAACAAAGTAAATCTGTGCTGCAGTAGCTTAATATAAAACTATATAGAAAAACAAACACCTCAAATGTGATGATAATGGAATACAGCACAGGAAATAAATATTCTATGGGAATTCAAGCTATGTTTGGGTGTGCTGTTTAGGAACTCTACAAGCCCGCCACTGAAATATTCAAAATAGATTATCTTACCTATTGAGCATGATACAGACACTTGGGCCTTAAAATATAAAATCAATTGATGTATATGTACTCCTTGAACATCTTATGCTAATATCTGTAATATTCTTTGTGGCGGAAGAAGAAGCACTTAGCAACCTTTTAGTTAACTGTAGCAAAGTGTAGATATAAAACAAGCGGCAACTGATCCATTGAAGAAATATAACGTGTCAGAGTATTTGACTACACGATCATACTGAGCCATGACTAAAAAACGTACACAGCTGACTGCTAACCCGCACGTAGATGATCGACAAGAAGTGCCGGACACTGCATGTAATATTCAGGACTTTTCTGTATCTGTCTGTGTCCAAAATTAATGTTTTTATGAAGATATTAAAGATACGTCTTCTTGACCCCAAGCGGCGAAAAATAATGCAACTGACGTCAAATCTGCGGATCGATATGGTTTAATTTGAACCGATGAGTTAAACTTTGGGTTAAACTTTTACTATATGCATGTTCTTCTTGTTCCAGCATAAACAGATTTAAGCTTATTCAATTTATGTTACAAATCTTACGTATTAGAGGAATATAAAAGCTTACTTTAGCGAGAATACATAATTTTAAATCTCCAAGATCATGATACGGATAGCACTGATACTGATTTCCAATAAACAGAATAAAAACAAAATTAAAAGGTCGATAAGATTTTCGAATCAGCCAATGTTTTCGACGAAAATTATCTAGAAAACAAGCACTGACGCTGCAGGGAAGAAAACGCTCAAAACAAAGCAGTTTTATGGCGTTTATCTCTGGCTTGCAGCGGTAGTTTCGACCCATTGCGTACCTAACGAAGGGAGTAATGATAGAATGTACACTTTGCTTTCGAATTACCTTTTGTACTTTTGATTGAACCATACAAAAAAAAAACAATAATTTGTGAAATAAAGTTGACGAGTCCTCCCTCATTCCCTCCCTGTATAAAAATCATTAAGCCGAATGACCGGAAACCAGTCAATAAATTGCGACAGAAGGAACTATTTACAAAAAAGACGGCTTACCACATTTGTACTCTAATCCTTTTGCCTTCGACTACGATTGTCTTCATTTTGAAATCAATTCCTGTCAAAAGCAAGAAGAGGCAATTTTACATAAACGCCTCGAGTGGCAGGTATTTAACTACCTGCTGATGTCAACAATGATTTTGAAGCAAGAAGATTTCCTAACAAGCTTACCTATTGTTGAGATGTGAGATCTGTTGAACTCGTTGTTCGCAAATCGACACAGAATGCAAGTTTTCCCAACACCTGAATCTCCGATCAGCAGAATTTTAAACAAATAATCGTAGCTTTTTGCCATTTTCCCTCATCCAAATATACGGGCAGTCAACCGTTCATAGGAATACAGTTTCCCTCCGCAAGTTTGCGGTATGCTAGGCAACTTCAAATGAAATATTCATGATCAAATAAACTTCCTTCGGGTTTTTACGAAATAGAATCTTCTTCGGCGCCATTTTCAAATTTGCTCATCCCCAGTCCTTTCACCTTTCATTGGTCATTACCCAGAGTCCTTTACGGTTTCAACATCTAGTTCCCAGTCTCAGTTGAGGATTTCCCGCCGGATCTTCCAAAAGGCAAAATGGCGGCGCGCATGTTGGGGTTCGTGTGGTGATCATCATCTTTAGACGCAGCTGTTAGACCACCATGGCGCCGATTTCGAAGAATAGCACGTTATTTGCAAAGGTAAGACTATCATGTGGCCACGGACGATTAAAATGAATTGAAATTTATAGAACGGTTTTGCTTTCAGTTAGCAGCTTGATCCCTCGGGATCTCGATCTCGTTTTTCTTATATGTATGACTCATGTATTTTAATTAAAATCGACCTTACGAGTGATAGTAAACTGTAAACTGCTATCAATCACTCAGCTCACTTACAATTGGAGGAAAGATTTCCGTATAACCCCATACCAGAGACATACATTAGTTATGCATACTGACGTAATACATTAGTTATGCATACCGTTTTTAAAACTGGAACAAAAGCCAAAACAATAGAACTTCAATGGCAAACTGATAGCACATACATACATACATACATAATTAATGTGTGGAGTTATACAGAAATCTGACCTCATGCTGTCCTCTGACACCATATTAGTTTTGGGGAGTTGGAGGAGGGGACACAATTTTCATTAAATGCATCACTGTATTGGAAAAATAAATGGGATATTCAGGCCCCCCAAAAAATGGAGTATGGGATATTCAGACAACCAAGGCCCTCCCTCGAATGGGACTTCAATCTTCTGTAATAAAAAAAAAATTATCAAGTTGTAATGTGCGGTTGCAAGAAGTAGATGGTTTGCAACCATTCCCTGAGGATTTAAAAGACAACAACGCAACGGCCATGCTGGTGTATGGAACAAAAGAATGTATTAGAAGCTAATGAGAAATCTTTTGTCCTGTAAGAGGGGGACATTGGGGGGCTCTGAACACCGCAATATATATTTTTATCAAGTTACTTATAAATGAAAAAGGCTTAGGATTGGCGACCGGCAGCATATTGAAGATTAACTAGGCAGCATTGGACTGCTTTTTGTTACAAATTAAACATAATGGTACGTGCTTTTCATAAATAAGTACGGAATAAATAACATATAGAGGCTAAATTTAAATCTGACAAGGGTCTAAAACAAGAAACGGCAACACCGCAGATAATTTCATTCCACCGAACACCGCAAACTTTAAAGCGAAAACATCGCACACCGTAGGGTTTGAGATCACCGCAACACCGCAAGCTGGTATTTTATTCACTGCAACACTGCATAAAAAAATGAGCAACACCGCAAATCCTCCATGTCCCCCTCCTGTATCATACTTGGTACTTGCAGTAAATCCTCTATTAACCCCCCCACCCCCCCTCTTTTAAGTCCACCCCCGTTTCTTTAACAGACAATAAAAATATAACGGCTGACTGTATAACCAGTACATTTGTACCATTCCAATCTGGGCACAAATTCATATACACAGTAATCGCAAGCTTTGGGGAAAATTTGACCTGTTGTTGTACTAAAAATGATCATTATTACAGTAATCAATGAGTGGTGAACTGCCTGTGTTTTCGCTAAGGCTATGACTACACTATACCGGATAGCTCTTGCGCCAGCACGAAAACCATACCGGATAGGCCTTTTGTTCTCACATGAAACACTAGTTTCGGAATGATTTTTGTTCCAGAGCGCCACTGCGATGCGGCGCTCGTGAAAGTGAATGGTCACATATCGGATAGATTCTCGTGCCACTCTCTGGGGCAGTGTGAACAGGCAATCGAACCGAACTGTAGCGGAAGTCAACAACTAGGAGTAAGTAAATATCCAGTTGTGGGTCGTTTCTGCTCGCACCAGGCCGGAGTATTTTTCATGTCAACATGATAAGATATCCGGTGTAGTGTAGATATAGCCTAAATTGTAATAAGGCCCCCCCCCCCCCCCCCCCCCTCAAAAGCACTTGAAATCAATAAGCTCCCAGGGGCTTAATAGAGGATTTACGGTATTATTCAACATAGCATTAATTAGTTTAATGATATATTAATTACGCAGGGCCCCAATGGATATCAGTCTAGAGCTGAATGGGTTACCCTGCACAAATAAAGGTTACTACTAGCATACTTGGGGATTAATAATAAATATATAATAATAATAATTTTTATTTCTTAAGATAAAATCACATATCCTAAGTTACAATATAAACTCAAACAAAAAAAGAAAGAACTATTTACATGTCATATCTAAAAATTATTCTGTTACTGAAAACGTTCTTAAAGCTGTTAGTGTAGATTCTAGGAACAGAGACTGACGTATTTCTAAGATTGTACCTCCTGTTCTTTTCCTTAGGTAAAAACTGGAAGAACGGGCATTCGGGGTCATTCGATCTTTTTTTGTAGAGTGTCTTATCTGCCTTCTCTAGCAAATCCCTGATATTTACATTCTTGGACATAAACTTTCTTTTCACACACCGGTCTAAAAAATTCTGTATTACAGAAAGGTCGGAATCTGAGGCACCATAAACCAGCATAGCGTAAGAAAAATTTGGTAAAACTATTGAGTTAAAAAGGTGATCTACTTCCTCCTGGGACATTCCTTCCTTACGTAAAGATCCTATCCTAATCAAGAAGTCTTCAGGATTGAACGCACCAGTCAAAGTTGACTCTCCATTTTTTTTATTACACTGAAATGGCAACATCGCATTGGTTTTTGCCGTTTAAAGTTTGGAGGGTCTCAGATTACAGAGTTGGATCTTTATAAAAAAACTGGATATCATAACATAATCAACATTGCCAAAGATGAGATTTCAGTGTATGCTGCACGATTCACAATGTTCAGGACTTTGCGTGTTAGGAATCACCTGTATTTTGACTGGCACAAGTACAGGCTATGCGTAGCCTGTTGTTTAATAAACAATTTATTTAACGAAAAGTTGTGTAATATGGCTGAGCACTTTTACTCAAGGCTTGAAAAAACGAAGACTCACTCACAAATATATGCAGCCCTTTTACATAACTTTCCACTGAATAAGCTGTATTTATTTCCAAGGTATGTGGGAGGATTATTATGATGGTGGAAATTTGTATGCAGCCTTCAAAGAAGAATAAAGCCAACAGCTACAGATGGTTCACCGAAGAACACTTTTCTGTGAGTACACTTTATTATGTGGGCGGCACGGTGGTCTAGTGGTTAGCGCGTCGGACTTTCAACCTGAGGGTCGGTGGTTCGAGCCTGGTCTCTGCCGTCGTGTTGTTTCCTTAGACAAGAAACTTTACTCCACACTGTCTCTCTCCACCCAGGTGTATAAATGGGTACCGGCGACAAAATGCTGGGGGTAACCCTGCGATGGACTAGCATCCCATCCAGGGGGGAGTAGTAATATTCCTAGTTGCTTCATGCTACGGAAACTGGGTTAAGCTCCGGCCGTGTGGGCCATCGTGGCCCGAGTGCCACTTTACCTACCACACTTTATTATGACATGCAAACCATTCAGCTGAGCTGTTGATTGTTGCTGAGTTGTTGTTGATTTCTGTGCAGTATACATGTGGATCGTGTTAGGGTTATCAAAAGTAGCCGGATGTCCGCAAAAAATCACCACCTACTTTGTCATATATCAGCCAGCTACTTTGCTTGCCAGTTCTTTAGAGATGTCATTTATATAATCCTTCAACTTCCAAGAGTGTCAAAAATGAAAATTCAAGAAAAAAATCAAATTTAATTTTGTAACAAACAATATCATGCAAAAAATCTGTCAAAGAGGTTTCATTTGAATGGCAACACTATGATAGGATTTTGACTACAGACCAGGGCAAAAAACTTTTTTTTCTTTCCACTTGTCCATTGGACAAGTGCCACTCAAATTTTGGTTGTCCAAAAGTGAAATTCACTCGTCCAGAAAATGAATAAATTAAAAACAAAATGCAGAGATAAGACAAATTTACAGTGTACCATAAAAACTGTCGTAAAAGCCGCACTTTTTTTGCCCAAAATATTTGCTCAAAATTGGGGGCGCGGACCTGCAGGAACATCTGCAATAGGTTACACTTTCCGGTGATATAATTTGAACCAGACTTTTCGAGCCTTGAAATTCTGATTCTATTTATTTGAGGAGTACAATGTGAATCAAACATTATCTAACTTTAGATGGAGTAGAAAAGTGAGTCTTGTTTCTCTAACAGAGCTGCCTCCGAGACCAAACATCAAATTGAAGAAAAAGGATCCGCATGAAACACGTATTCATGTAACACATGAACGTGAGCGTTGTGTTTATAAAATGTTAAAATTTAGCTTCAAATTGTCAAAATGCCTTTGTTAAAACAGTGCTACAGTGCTTCTTATTTTTGTTGGACATTTTGAAGCTTTTAGCAATAAAGGAACACTAAGGACGAACGAATTCGAAGCCAAAGAAAAAGAGTCTGTAAACAAACGGCCATCTTAGTTAACCTTAGTAACCATCGATAATCAGGCTAAATAAAAACATGTGCTCAAGAAATTTGAACGGTCGGAAAACGGGTAAGTTTTCAAAAAGAAACCAGGTTAGTTTATGAAGTCCAGAGATTCTTGGGGATTAGAACTCAGGAAAAACAAGACAAATGTCTCCTGGTAAATTGTACTCATCTGGTCAGACAAGTGCTTTTGGAAATCCACTTGTCCGAGATCAAGAAGTACTCGTCTCAGACGAGCGGATGAGTGGAAGTTTTTTGCACTGCAGACTCAAAAGTTAAAACCACACCACATGTCTTCATATTATTGACTCTGGGAGCTAAAGGGTAAAAATCAAAATAAATATCTGGTTACTTTCAAAACCAGACTTCTACTTCAAACTGTCATAGCCACAAATTATGTTTTTTATTTTGAGACCATCATTTTATGTCAAGCTGAAGCATGCAGATGATGGGCAGCCTATTCTATTTTTTACTCATTTCATAACATTACAGTCATGTTAGGGAACAATCATGGAAAGTAGATTACCAAACAAATGAAATGAGGAGGAAACATTTCTTAATATCTGGGTCTCTTTAATTCCACAGAGATTAACTATGAAGCTTGAGGATGTTATTCTAGCAAGAGTTTTGGCTCCATCAGAAACTACATATAGTAAAAAGAAACTGGAAAGGACATCACATCATGATAATTCTGAAATCTTACCAGGTATGATGTACAGTGTATACTCCAATCTCTCTAGCCAGACACCTTCGGGACCAGCTCTAGCTGCCACCTTAGAGAGGTGTCTGCCTCATAGAGAGTTTAGTTACAGATGAACAAGTGAAATTTGGCCAGGATCAGCCAATAATTGGTGTCTGCCTTACAGGGGTGTCCGTCCTAATAGAGTAACTTATGTTATACATGTGTGTATGTGACAACATGTCAGGCAAACTAGTCCTGACATAATCATTGTCAAATATTTTCCTGATGTTTGAGTCTAAGTAAGTTACACCAGCTGGTGGCTGTTAAAACAGAGATGCATTCTTATACTTTAATATAATCTTAATTGTGAACTACTTTCAAAGCTGGTGCCTAAAAGAAAATTCAAGGAGCTCAAAAAGGTGTGAAATGTTAAGTGCCCCAGCCAAAAATTAAGTACCTGGATCAGTTCTCCAGGGGTTTTACTCTGTATATTTTTGGGTGGGGTGTTCTGCCGAGACTCTGAAACCCTTTTATTACCCTATAACAGGGGTTTCAATAAAATTGACAGTAAGTGGCAATATTAATATATTTGTGAAATAGACGGCAGTGGCAACAAAGGGGCCATCAATCAATCAATCAATCAATAAACTTTATTTACCCTCGAATTTACAGTGTAGCACTCAAGTGCTAATATCTTTGAGCCAACTACACTAATAAATAATTATAATAAAAAGTTAGATTCTACATGTATATAACAAATAAGGTCTCTAACTACCAAGACAACTAACTTGCAAATGTGGAAAGGTTTGCAGTTCCTGCCCTTTTAAGTAAATTATTGTTCCCAAATTATTGTTTAAATCGTTGAAAAAAAGTAAAATCAGAAATAAAGCCTAGGACCTTGGAAATGGCATTTCAAGCATTCTGGGCATCAACTTCAGTGAAATTAATAAAAAAGGAGGCGGCGATAATTGAGGAAGTAGCCGGCGGAATTCGCCGGTTGCCAGCTTCTAATGAAACCTCTGCTATAATAAACCAGACCATGTTCAGCTGATTTTGCAGCCCTATACTAGACTAGACACCGAAAATCCCTACTCTATCCCAGACTTGCCATCTAGAACCATAGTGTTTGCTATCTAGAACCACCATCTGTCAGCATTTGTCGCCACAATGGTTTTATTTCTGTTTAGGGAAGGCTCTTTCTCTTCCGAGTTTCAATTCCTATTCTAGACTTAATTCTTCATACCACTCATCAGTTTCCCGTCAAATGATACCCTATTCTAGACCAAAACTCTCGGATTTCTATACCATATCCCAGACTAAACTGCTTGAAAACCAAACCCTTCACAGTGGCACATACCCTGATATAGCTTATATATGAGAGTTCTCCCCCCCCCCCCCCCCCCCCCCGATCAGTTCATTAACATGGGTGCCGTAGGCTCATTATTGATCAGTGTTTTCATGCTGTTTGCATCATAGATCCTGAACTTCTTATACAGTATTATTTTGTGAAAAGAAGGAAATATAGACAAACTGCTTTGATTCTTTCACAACAGGTGAGAACACTAACACTTATTTTGAGTCATACTGTCTTGTAATTAAGCATGAATATCAAATGCAAGATAACATGTTTAATCAAGGCAGAGTATGTTAAATTATTTTGCAACTGCAGTTGCGACACGCCTTATTGGAGCACCCATCCAACTTTTTTGGACAAGTTTTTCACAATATCACCAGCTTATTCTTATAATTATTTTCGTAACTGCCGATATGTGTGAATCAATGAAGTGAATAACATCTTCGTATTTTGTAGATGTACATGTTACTAACTTTACACTCAAGGCCATAATAATTGATTGTGGTCATCTTTGCGAGGAGGCATGCTTGTTAAAATATTTGTTTAAATAAATAAGAAATGAATTCACGCTCTCTGATTGGCTAACTTGTGGAAACATTGCGCTCATGGTTAGGCATGCTGCACTGTAAGATATCGAAGATAATCAAGTTTAGTGCCCTTCAGTAGATTTCACACCTCTCTTATAAAGTGGAAGCTTGAGTTAGAAGGTGGAAGAGGACCCTTCTGTAAATCACTTTACTGTGGCAAGTTGGTTTCCTCATTAAAGTTTGGGACTGCATGGTCCGGGTTATTTTTATTTATTTTTATTAGAGGGAGTTAGTTTGAAACATTTTGACATTTGCTTGCCTGTTTGTTGTTTTTTTTTTGTTAAAGGAATCACGTGCATGTGGAAAAAAGAAAACTACAGGAAAGACTGAATATTCAGGTGAGAAAAAGTGTTAGGCTGTCACTTTGGTTTTGCAAATCTTTGGTAGCTGGGAGGAGTGAAAGAGAGTAGTGATTCATGGCTCGTACAATCTTGAAAAGGTCTTGAATTTTAGTAGCCGTCTTGAAAAGTCCTTGAATTTGGTTAGGTCCTTGAAAAGTACTTGATATCTTTATTAGGTCTTGAAAAGTCCTTGAAATTTAGTAATTTGTTTATGCCATATCACTTTTTTGAAAAGTTAAATGATTTTTTGTTGAACCAAAAATTTTGTATTGCTGTATTTCAAATTATTTCTGTACCTCACTTTCCAAAATGTTGTTTCAGAGACTAACGTCATCAACCATGGCTGAACTATTTAGATACCGTAAATAGGTTATGACTGAATTGAGTGTTTTAAGTGTTAAAATGGGGACTAAGAATGTCGATTTAGTGAATAAAACTGAGTCCTTGAAAACTAGTTTTTGTCTTTGAAAAGTCCTTGAATTTTGTTTGTTCGAAGTTGTACGAACAATGTGATTGTATATAGAGCGTTTGCATATGACGTCACAGCGACCATATTGGTGCCCCAAAACAATGAAATAGCGGCGATATTGGCATCCTCAACAAATCCTATGGGACTTAAGCTCTATTCTTATTCAAACATTTCCTGTTGTTTTAGCACTCCAATATGGCCACAGTCATGTGAGTGAAAACACAAAACACTCTCTACCTTGTGCTAAGTTCATTTGGTGGGTAATCCACTTATCCCCTCATTGACAAAAAAACCTCTGACATGTGTACTAGTCTTGTTGATTTGCATGTACTTGGTTGTTTTCAGGTGGTGGTTATCAAAGCATTGATATCTTTCCAGAGAAGCTTAAAGTAACTGTCAGCCAAACTTCTCTAGATCATGCGCCATCATTACCAGGGGTATGTGCATAATCAGGACTTGCTGTCTGATGACAAATTGAGAATAGCCATGTTACAAGAACTGTACTTCCTCAACTAATAGGAATTCCTCAAATAGCCATCCCTTTCTCTGAAAAATATTTGAAATAACATCCCCCTCAGATAAAAATTAATAATGCCCCACTCTCTTTTTTATTCCACCCCATAACAATAAGTGCAAAGTATTTTTTAAAAGATAACAATAGACTTTATTGAACAAAACAGAGTGTTACACTTACAGTACTATGTACAGCAAACAGAAGTGTACATGTAGTATAGATACAAATTTAAGGTACCATTTTCAGTAATGTCTCCCTAAAATTTTGTTTTCTCAAATTTAAGTTGGCTCATGACAAAGCAGAAGAAAGACCATCAAAATCCGCCATCAGTAAATACTTCAACAAAGGTGATGCTGATATCACACATTCATCTCAAAAAAAGAGGGCTGCTCTAAAGAATATGTAAGTATACCCATGTGAAAATTTATAGCCTGGCAGCAGTGGGATTTACACAATGTAAGCCATTAACGAAATTCACTTTAACCGGCAAGATTCTAATACTTTAGAGAAACTGTGGGCTTGAAGATTTGGAGGGCTTCCAAAAGAGACTCAGGGGGGCCTGAGGAGGGTGGTTTCTCGTTCCCAGTGCTCCCCTTGTTTCTTATTCTCTCTCCAGTCAGTCTCTTGCCCTTTGTTAGAGTGAAGGGCCAGTGCTCAAAAGTCAGCTTCGAATCTCTTCATGGTGCCAATTTACCTTTAGTTATCAATTCAGTTCAAAACCAAATTTTTGTATACCCAGTAATTCTTATTTCATTTATTAAAGAAACATGTGAAAAGAAACATTAAGAAACATGTGCAGAAGACTTTTTAATAGAATTAGCACTGACTGCTAGTCATTCTTTGTACTCTCTCATACCAAAAATTAAAGAATCATGACTCAGGCTAAGATCAAGCAGTAGTCAATTAATTAAAATAAATACTTTACATTTTAAAAATAGTTTTATTAATAGATTATGTTTCAGATATAAATTAGCTATATAAATCTAGTGCCAATTGCTTCTCTTCTTATCTTTTATTCATATCATAGATTTTTGTTCCGTTTTTCATGGAGGATGTAACTTTTCAATTGATTATTGTTTATTGATTGCACAGATGTTTTATTTATTTATTTATTTATTTAACACAAGCCTTGTATGTATCTGTTTTACGTTACCGTAAATGCTTGAATTAGTGCCCAAGGCACTTATTCAATTTTATGAGTGGAGAGGGGGGTGCTTATTTGAAGGGGTGCTTATTTCATTTTTCAAATTTTAGCCTCATTATGACATTGTCTTTATTTCAAGTGAACACAAACTGTAACATTAAATAGCAAAACTGGAAAATATTTTTCAGTAGTTAACAACCATGTCACAATTGGAGGTTGGGTACCCGGGGATAAACCTAAGGCAGTGGTGAGACCCCAGCCCCAAGATGGAAAACTGCCCGAAAGGCTGGCACTGCCTGCAACCCAGCCATGAGCACCCCCCCCCCCCCCCCCCCCCCACGCACCCCAGAGCACACTGACCAAGTCAGTGGAACAAAAAAAATTGACTTCTCCATGCCACGTGAAACAACGATGAACGAAGGAAGAACGCACGCTATGAGCCTGACCCCAAACCCAAAGACCGCTGACCCTGCGACTGCTAACAAGGCAAGCCGCTGAAATGTCATATAGAAGGCACACTGCAATTCGCCCTATAATGTATATGAAATGACCAAGCTACAAAAAACGCCACGCTGAAACGCTGCACAAAAAACGCCACGCTAAATGCCACGCCACGCCAAACACTAAACGCCATCAACATTCGGTTGAGAGCACACTAACTATACGCTATCAAACATAATCACACCAACACAATGATTGCTCCTAGTTGTTAACTGGGTTAAATTCCATTTAACTTCATAAACACAAATCTCTGTGTGTGTGGTACATATTGACACTTCGCTTTCAACGTCCTGTTGTCACTAAGTTCAGTAATCCTTCTAATGCACTTCAATTTCTTGAGGGGAGGGGAGGCCCTTATTAGAAAAGGCACTTACCATATTTCATATTTTTAGCCTTGGGGGTGCTAATTCGATGGTGGGTGCTTAATTGAAGCTGGGCACTAATAATGAGCATTTATGGTATCTATCCATTCAGGAACAAGAAGAAAGATCAACAGAAAAGGATTGATTCCCTTTTTTGCACTTCCTCGTCTGACAGTGATGGATTCACTTCAAGAGAAAGTGATGAAAAAGCTAGTGGCCATGTGGAACTAGAGATTGAAGGCGAGAGAAAGCATAACCAGATTACTTGGGTAAATCAACTTGATGAACTAGACATTAAGGGAAATGTAGCATCTCAAGGAGCTGTTACTTCAAAGACGGTGGAGCAAGAATCTGGACTCGCTTCAAAAGAAAGAGATGAAAAAGCCATTGACCCTGGAGAAATAGAGTGTGAAAGTAAGCGAAGGGTTCAACTTCTTGATCAAAAACTAAATGTTCAGGACAACTTAGCATTTCAAGTAGTTGTTACTTTAAAGAAGGTGGAGCAAGAATCCGAACTAAATTCAAAAGAAAGAGATGTAAAAGCCAGTGGCTCTTGTGATAGTAAGCGACAGGTTAAACAGCCTGATCAAAAACTGGACATTCAGGACAACTTAGCATTTCAAGAAGTTGCTAGTTCAATGCAGAAGCATACAGATGAAAGCAGAAATGTCAGTTTTAGTTCTTCTGATGCTTGTGACAATGTATCTTGCACTTATTCGAAAAGTGAAGAATTCAAATCAACTGGTAACCAAGATGATAAAACTCTGGAAACTGATATTAAAGACAAAGATAACCGTTCAAAGCCATCTGATTTAACAGCCGCAAAGTTGAAACGTCCTAGATCTAGTTCTGAATCCGATTTGGAGTCCTTGCCTTCTCTGCGATCGCGGTTAGCAAAGAAAAACTCTTTTAAAAAGCATAAAACTGTGTGTGTGAACCAAACGAGGAAAGAGTCTGATTCTGACATTGTGCATATTGGTGAGGACAATGACTTTGAGACACCAAAGGTGAAACGAAATGCGGAAAAACGAAAAGGATCTGATATTTCTGATGATCAAGATCCCTGCTCACTCTCGTCAATGTGCAACCATCCTGGTGGATCAATCTCTAATGTCGAGGAAGGATCATGCTTAAAGAAACGAAAAACGAACAGGACAAATGTGACCGCAGAAGGAGCTCCAAGGAGGAAGATTAGAAAACCAGTGAAGAAAAAAATTAATAAAGGACAAGTGAAGACTTCCAGTAAAACTACAAGTGATGTTTTGGCAGGTAAGTGCAATGGTGGAAATAAAAGTCAGTCATCAACAAATTTTACATTATGCTTGGATGTGGTGCTCAAGCACAAAAATAACTTTAAATACCGGTAGCTTTTGTCTTAAAAAGTCTTGTTAAGCCATCGCATTTGATTACAAAAACATTAAAACAATATTTGTACCATTTGTTTTGCTGTAAAAGGCTCTCTCCGTTGGAAAAAAAAATTCGGAAAAGTCCATGTGAATTTGAAGTCACCCTGTAGAAAAGTATGCATTGCAAACCGCAAAACGTCTCAAAATGGAGTATTGAAAGGACGAACCTGTGCTGTGTCCACAGTGTCCTACTAAGCAAGAAAAAATATTTCCCGTAATTTAAAACTACTGATAAATCAGCGCCCCCCCCCCCCCCCAAAAAAAAAAAAAAAAAAATTAAAAGGTATGATTGACGAAAGTCTATTGCAAAATGGTCAGTGGTGTTTTGATTCCAAATTTCGCATAGCAATTAAATGGGTGATAAATCAGAGGTATTTAAAACTTGTTTGTAAATATGTACTGGTACATGACAGAATTACTTAAGGAAGCATGACTTTTCCAAGACCATCCTTTATACCAAATGAAGCTTATTTTTGCAGCATGAAAGGCTAATGTTATTGGCATAATGTGCAGTTTCTCCTAAGGTTTTCCTTCCTCGGCACTTCTATAAAGTATCTACTACTACTAGTACTTGGGCGCCCGAAGGCAAGTATCTGATTGATTTATTAATTGATTGCTTAAACTGCTGTTTCTAAATATAGATGTCAGTGAGGAGCCTGGGTCGAGCCCTTTGGAACCAATCACAATTGAAGACAGGCCTCCTGTTCCCGTGGTTGTCAGGTATTTCTTGTTCCGCTTCTAATAAAACGTGAAGCATCCTCAGTTGTCGCTTGTCATTTAAACTTGTGAATATGGGAAGGGTTAAACAAGTTGTAGCATATGGGTGAAAAAATTAAACTCAATCACTCGCTCGCTCCATCGGCTGTAAACATTGGAGCATTGGAGGGTGAGGAGTTGGACACAGGGGGTGGGGGTCAGTAGACAAAACGCCAAGCTGAGGGGAGCATCCAAATGTGTGCAGAATCTTTTATTAATTATTTTAGAGTGTTTTGTATTCCGAGTTGGCTCTGAGGAGCCTTTGATTTCACATATTTTACACATTTTCATGTATTTTTTTTTCACACATTTCTTTGCAATTTTGGTTCAAACCAAACGTCCAAAAATTTAAACGTCCGAAAAAAGACAGCATCCGAACACCAAAATGTCCTAACATTTGTAATGCAGGTTTTCGCACATAAATTTATTCAAATGGACAATTGCATAAATATTCTAATCATTGTCTTCCTCAAGAACCATAACAATCTCCTAAAAGTCAAATTCTCATGAAATTCCTGTAAAATGTGTCGAAAAAGGAAAAAAATGCCCGAAAGTATTTTTGTCGGAAGTTTAATGTCCGAATGAATCAGCTCTGAAAACTTTCAAAGTTAAAGTATATTATTTGATAGACCAGTTTAACTTCTATTTTGTACTTCTTGCCACTGTGCTTTTGTCCGTTACAGCACCATCGAGGATCTGACTGCAGATCAAACGGAGCAGCTTGTGTGGGAATTTGCTGGCGAACTGAGGGAAATATTCGAGGGCAAGGTACATTAATTGCTTGTTAGACCTTTCAATCTTGGGTTTAACCGGCTTTGAGCCATGCCATGTACAAATTTCATGGATCTCTACAGCACAGGAAAGTACTGCTAAATAGCTTTCAATTGAATGATCACACTTAAGGATTTCATCCACACATTAAAATGTTAGAACCATCTTGTACAACATAATGTACAGCACTACAGAAAAAGCACTGCTCAATTGCTTTTGTTTGAATGGTCACACTTTAGGATTTCATCCACAGACTCAATAGTACAGCGCA
Organism: Cladopsammia gracilis; assembly: GCA_022457155.1. NCBI lineage: Eukaryota > Metazoa > Cnidaria > Anthozoa > Scleractinia > Dendrophylliidae > Cladopsammia > Cladopsammia gracilis. The sequence continues at coordinate 2,051,103 of JAJGOT010000047.1, read as the reverse complement.
GTAAACAGCACCACAGGAAAGTACTGCTCGGTAGCTTTCATTTGAATGGTCACACTGTAGGATTTCGTCCACAGACTAACAGGTTGAAATCATGTCGTTTTCTGGATAAATGCTACACTTTTTTCTAATTAAAGTTCTATTTATTGGTGCAGAAGTACTGTCGTCGTCACGAAGATTACAAGAAAGGTGGACGTATGAAAGGTAATGATGACTTCTTTTTAGCCGAGATAACAAGATTTGAAAGAAATACCAATAACTATAGCTACGTTATGCTGGAACAGTAGAGCGGTTAACGTTTCAATTGAGTGTCAAAAGTAATTTCGCGATTGCTTTGGTTTTTGCATTGCTACGCTTCGTGATTGGCTAAAAAATCTCGCGCCACTTTCTCAACCAATCAAAAGCAAAACCCAAACCAATTGCGACTTGCTCACCACGTTTTCCCGCGCTTGGCACCTGTTTCATATATTTGCTTCAAGTTCTGATTGGTTCATTGGACTTTCCGCGTCTGTTGTGATTGGCCGAAGTAATTAGTTTAGTTTTGGTTTTACGACACTCAAGAGAAAAGTCGGAGTCGGAGTCGTAGTCGGAGTCGTAAGAGCGCTTCCGACCTAGTGAAAATAGAAAATCGGAGTCGTAAGCGGAGTCATAAGCTCGACGGAATCGGAGTCGGAAGAATCAGAACGGTTCCATTTTCTTCCGATTCCGCTTACGACTCCGTAATCTTCTTCCGATTTCGTCGGTTTGATTTTCACTATATCGTAACGCTCTGCGCTTTTGATTACGACTCCGACTCTGTCGTTAGTGAAAACCAGCCTTTAGTTGATATTCAGGAACAATAATATGCCAAGACAAAACAATATAGGGAGTTAATGTGGGTTTATAAATGTGAGATTTGAGATTTGAGTCGCAGTGCCGGAATATTTTATTTTGTCCAAAGTAACATTACCGTCTTCTTCAGGAGATTTAGCATTCCAAGTTCAGTTTGGCCAGTTCTCTGAGGAGCAACGAGACATAATCATGAACGTACTTACGGCTATGTTCTGCTACAAACACAGCAAGGTAATGTAGTTACACCATAGAATTCTAAAAATTAACGGCCTCCGTTACTTTCGACACTTGCATCTCTAAGAGGTAGTAACAGTTGGGCAGTACCCATTTTCGGTTGTCTTTTTTAGATTGCTATAAGATCAGAACAATCCATTCCAAGATACTTATTGAACAAGAAACAATCCAGGCTAATTTCTTTATGGACAGTCCATTTTTCCTGAGACCAACACAACGCACAACGTGTTTCCGTTTATAACACGTACACTTTGATGCATTTTTGCTTGTAGTCCACAGTAAAACGGGTCCGTTTTCAAAACGATGCACTTTTTAAGAGCTTTTCATAGTCTTCGTTTTTATCAGCAATTTTTAGACGTTTTAATGTCGACGCAAGGCAAAACCACATTAATGTTTGTTATTTGTCCTTCTTACGGCAGTATTTTGATTACGTAAGCAAAGTTCTTCTCCCGGAGACTTTGGTGATGATTTACATGAGGGTCGTGGGTAGAAGTCATGATGAGGTATGTCTGACTAGGCTGTTATGGTTATGTGTTTGTCTTGGTGAGAGCAGTCCTAGGATAGGCCTTAAAAAGACTGCTGTGGTTGACTGTTGTTAAAACATTCTGACTGGAAGTCATCTTTATTTTGTGATTGGTTAAAAATCTCGCGCCACTTTCTCAACCAATCAGAAGTAAAACCAAAACCAACCGTGACTTGCTCACACGCGTTTTCCCGCGCTTGGCGCCGGCTAAATATATCCGCTTCGTGTACTTTGAGCTCTGATTGGTCAATTGCCTTGTCTGTGGCTGTTGTGACTGGCCAAAGTGATTATTTCGGTTTTGCTTTTAAAACACTATATCGCCAACTGATGACACGCTTGACTATCAGTCACCAGTAACTGCCTGTTTATGACCATTATTTTAAGGTTTTCACTGCTGCAAATGTGACTTGGTTTTTCAAAATAATAATAAAAAGATAAAACAATTTATATTGCGTGTGTTACATTTGGAGTTGGAGCATAACATGATCTCAAACTATATCTCGTGTTATTCCTAGAAAAATGTTGCTAGAATAGCTGATATAGCCCATAAAGTTTCCTAATGGTTTGTTTGTTTTCTTCCAAGGCGGAGCTTTCCTTGCTAGAAAGAACAAAATAGTCCATCCAAGTTTACAAAGGTTGATATTTGATCGGCCGTTGTTCTGATGTCGTGGACCAAAGGCAAAGGGTTGAGCATTTTTTTTTGTCATTCACATGCAGGTAATTCACAATGTGATAATTCTTTGTTGGAATTATCCTACGAAAAACAACAACAACAACAAAAAACACTTCGAAGCTGGCGTCCAATGCTCAAAGTTTAATATTTCATAATTTACGTTTATATTATTGGAAGAAAAAGTATAAATATTCAATAGTAAAATCACGACAGTTGAGACATATTCATTGCTATAAGGTCCTATAAAGAACATTAAGAAATAAACTAAAGTTTATATTATCGAAAAAAGCATAAATATTCATTTGAATGCAGCAAAATGTTATGAAATACAGATCATCTACAGTAAACACCCGCATATAAGAACACACGATTTCGGAGGTCAGGCTGATTGAGTTCTTATTTGATGAGAAATAGAACACAAACCGCGGTGATAAACATATTGAACTTATTCATTTTTGATAAAAACTTGACGTTTCGTATGCTACTACATACATTTTCATACGAAACGTCAAGTTTTTATCAAAAATGAATAAGTTCAATATGTTTATCACCGCGGTTTGTGTTCTATTTCTCATCAAACTACGATGGCCCAAGAACAAAAGTCTTTACGAGTTCTTATTTATCGGGTACTTAGTGACAAATCAGCCTCAAAATGTTCTTAAAATGTTCTTAAATTTTTATTTAGTAACACTATCCAAAACATGTTGCTAGAGGTATAATTAGCATATTTTAGGAAAATAAAATAAATAATTATTCTGTAATTTGATTATATTAACAAATGAACACAATCAATAAGACAGCTTGACAGCTGATAGAGTTATGTAGTTATCTGACAGCAAACATAAGCTTACATGTTTTGTAATTATGACACTTTTTCCATTTTATAAGAACATGTTACAATTTTCATGCTGATCTTGTTCTTATAAAAATGGGGCTTTATTGGCCACATTTCAGCCTGGTGTTCTTAATCCATTTGTTCTTTTATGCGGGTGTTTACTGTATTGGAATATTTCCTAGATTGCTCACAGTTCCTTCTGGGAAGTCCTTGCGGCGAGTGATCCAATTCTTGGTTTTCACTTACCTCATATCAAAATTGAGAAGCATTAAACAACAGATTTCCATTCCAAAATGTTTGGAATTGTAGAGAGTTTAAAACTACACATCTTGGCCAAATTTTGGAGCGCAAGAGCATTTCGTTCAAGAGATATGAGTATTAGACATTTTTAGTAAGAAATGTATGGAGCGGCCATCTTGGTGCCAAAATCTCCTCACAAAATATTGTATTCACTATAAGTTCCATTAAATCGGCTTATAAGCATCTATGTTGCAAAAATCACTTTTAACTGGTTCAATTTTGTATATTTAAACGGCTTATCTGAAACAATTATAAAAACGGCAAAACCACAGCGACAAACCGATGAAGAGTGCCGGATCTATCGCAACCTCGTTCCCAGGGCCTCTCTCTCTCTTCAGCTACGTCTCCCGATGATGACGTAGCTGAAGAGAGAGAGAGAACCTGGATCAGTAAAAATCTTGAAGTAGTATAGGTAAAAACGGCAAACTGATCCTTACGGCAAGGAGAAGAGATTGAGACAGACATTTAGCTTCTTTCTTACCAATCATTTTCTGTTATTCTGTTATGTCATATTTTAAAAGTTTTGTATGTAACGGTCCTTTTGTATCTGTATTCATTTTTTTTTAGCCCCCGTAGAAAGTTTGTTTTGCAAACCGAAATATCGGGCAAATATATTCAACTGCTTTTTATTTCACTTCTGTCTCAATGTCTTCTCCTTTCCGTAAGGATCAGTTTGCTGTTTTTACCTATATCATCTGAAATGATGATAAATGTTATTTTATATTGGTGTGATGTGGCATTGATGTGGCATTGACACATTTGAAGGCTTAATAAATCGAAACTTTTTGTGAAAGATTATAACACTGGTATCCACATACCATGTTAGAAACAGCTTTGTAGGATGTATACTTTAGATTTTTGAATTTTTATGACGTCATGTGCAAACCAAGAATAGGGACCTAGATCGGCGCAATCTCGTCCCCGAGCCGCAATCCTTTCAACCAACGCCACGCATCACGGACTCTGGCTGGCTCCGTTTCGTTGAGCACGCGCAGAGTGCTCATCTTCGATAATCGGCCAACCAGATTTGAGCGGAATAAACTCCGACTCTGCGCAGAACGACTTTCAAATTGGAAAGAGTCTGTGATCCGTGGCGCTGGCCAAAAGGATCGCGGCTCAGGCGACGAGAATGAGATCGGAGTAGTGACGAGTGGGACTTTTTAACTAGTGCGCATGCGTAAGATTATCATATCTCACATCTAACGTGTTCCTTGAACTTCGTTTTCTGCTTGTCAGTTACAGGGAAGGACGGGTCCTCTTGGAACTTGACGAGCTCGCGCATAAGCAAAGGTTAGGGAGCTAAGAGATTAGCTTGTTTTAGCTTGCCCACTCGACTTTTCAGAAAGGACTATTTACAGCCTAGATGTTTGTTTAACCCTTTAAGCCCTAAGAGTGATCAGCACCAATATTAATGCCTTATCAATCAAAAAGGTCATGAGAATTAAGGACATGGTCACACAAGATGAATTCTCTTGATATCCAAACAATTTCTCCCCACTACTTCTATAGGAAATGTATAGGACTAGAAATGAGAATTTAAATTTTGATTTAAAGGGATGCTTGAAATCGCTTGGGGCCACTGAAACAACTGTCTCGAAGCGTTCAATTTTAAATGTTTATATTTCATAGTTTATATTTTTATTATATTAAATAAATTAAATTGTACATATCGGAATCAAAGTTACAGAAAAATAAAAGAATACACCAAACAGTTGTGAGTAAGACTCTATGTACTGCTAGTACCTAAACGTTGCTTATCCCGAAATTCACTTCCAAAGTCAAACCTTCCTTCGTGGAAGGTTGAAGTAATATATCAAACGCGAGAAAGAGTAAAACTTCGGGTCGTGTAGGGGTCCGACGGCTATGCCATGCTGATGAGTCCCAGCAAGGACGAAACAGCTGTCCATGACTGCCACTTACGGGGTGATGTGGCTGTGTGCATGCGTAAGGTATTGGCCATACGCGGAGATGTGTCGTGTGACATTGCGTTCAGATGGTCTATTTGCGAGGAAGAGTGTTTCATCAGAATATCCAAACACTGCAAAGTGGATGCAACATTTTAACCGATTTCGTGGTGTTTGGATATCTGATGAAACTCTTTCGAATGTTTGGTATAGCTTCTGAAACCATTAATAATTCTTGGAGAAATCCCCCACCCCACCCCACCCCACATCAGTTTATAAGTGGGTCATTTTTTACCTGATTTTGATTTTGATCTGAAATTTTGATCAAACAAGTCTACTCACAACGCAATTTCACAATCAACGTTTGCTCATTTTACTCGGTTAGAGCAGTTTTCAAATGAGTTTCGAAAATAATTTTGCATAGGCCATTTCCGAGTTGCCTTTAGCCGCTCTATCAAAGCGAGGCTAGGTGCGAAACCTTTCATATGAAAATGAGTTGCATGTGAATGAAAACTCATTTTCATATGAAAGGTTGTGCACCAAGCCTCGCTTTGATAGAGAGGCTAAAGGCAACTCGGAAATCAACCTCGTTCCCAGGGTCTCTCTTCTTCCCGCCCCCTGTAGCGCTCCAGGGGGCGGGAAGAAGAGAGACCCTGGGAACGAGGTTGCTCAGAAATGGCCTATTGCTTTGGTTTTGCATTGCTACGAATTGTGATTGCCTAAAAAATCTCGCCTAAATTGCCTAAAAAATTATACGCCTTGATTGGTCTCCTTTATGCACGTTAGGGGTTTAATTATTGTCCGATTTCTTTTTGCAATCGAATACTAACATATATGGCACATACGATGCTCAGTTAAACACGTGTTTAAATGATGTTCACATATAATGTCGTCTTTGTCAACTTTTATTATCGAATTACAGGACATTTCAGCAACATGAAATTCTCGCATTTTTAGCGAGTGTCTTTCTTTATCGCGGATAATTTATGTCGAGAAAACAGTTCCCCAATTTCTTAAAATAAGCTGGCGGTTTAAGAAATTGTACCCGTTTGCAAAAATTTAGCTGCTCTGCACAGCAAACCTTCCCAAAATATATAAAACGTTGAAATGCAAAGGATCACTCAACACTACGATAAATAGTGGTAACTTTCTTTCCGGATGCGAGTACTAGACGTTACCCAAAGTGTAGATAAGCTATTTAAAATGCAAGGCTAGTACAACGGAAATTAAGGGCAGGTTTAATGGCCAATATTTCGACTACCAAAACTAGTCTTCTGGTCGTTGTCTAGTCGTCTTCTAGTCGTCTAGTCGTCTAGTCATCTTCTAGTCGTCTCGTCGTCTTGCAGTCGTCTTCTAGTCGTCTAGTCGTCTTCTCGTCGTCGTCAACTCGTCTTCTCGTCGTCGTCGTCGTCATCGTCCTTCGTCGTCTTCTTCTTTTCTTCGTTTTATTTAGTCTTTTCTTTGTAATCCAGCTGACGGCAAGCTTACCACTTTCCCGTTTCCACGATGAGCAAGAAGGACCCTTATCAAGCAGTTTTGAAGATGAGACGATGCAAAAGAAAGACACTACGCTAGCTCTCACAAGATTGAAAAGATCTTCTGAAGAGCATGTACACAGAAAGAAAGCTCACGTACCAGGGCCGTCACATTTGCGTTTGGCTTCAAGAGATCAAAGCAAAAAAGGTCCCCACTCAAGGAATGGTTTTCACAGATGGTTTGCAGCCAACCACAGGTGTCCGAAATTTGTGGCGATTTCTATTTTCGTGGGATGTTTGGTGTTTATGGCCGTGGCGTTTGCTATCACATGCTGTTGGTATCAGTGGAAGCAGACTCTGGCCAAAAGAGTCAAGAAAGCCACTCATGTGGACGTTGAATCACGACAAGAGCTTATTCCGGACAAGGTCAGCAAGATTGACAACGCTCATATTGACGTGGGAGGGTATTAGAGCAAATGAGGAATTTTGAAATCAATAAAAAATGGAACTTCACAACAAGATTCACAACGCTCATATTGATGTTGGAGGGTATTAGAGCAAGCGAGGAGTTTTCAAATCAATAAAAAATAAACGGAACTTATAGTGAGTGTCGATAGTTTTCTAGCTCCACACAGCTAAAACGTTTTATTAATGATATTTCGAATCGGCAGTAACTCTGGTGTACCTTAGCCACTTTGAAGGCCGCTTAATCAAAGTCGGCACACACGAGGCGACTAGTCGCCTACGTGTGAACTGATAAGTTTCGGCAAAAAAATAATCTAAGAACCGGAAGTGAATAACAAAAAAATCAAAAATCGTTATTCTTATTGGCAATCAGTTCTTAAATGTGCCCACCTGTGTCGATCTCATGATTAGCACGGTCACAAAACACCAACATAACAAGAATTTCCCTGCCTAACATTGGAATTGGAATTAAATTAGAAGTGAAAGCAATTCCTGCCAAGCGGAAAATGATTGCTTATTTCATATTCAATGTGATTGTCATAGTCACAGCATTTATCGGGAATCTCCTAGTCATGCTTGTTCTTGCTTTGAACAGACGTTTCCACAACATGAGAAATTTTATCTTGGCAAGCTTGGCGCTGTCTGATTTCATCTTCACAACTCTCGTCTTAGCTCCCCGGACGGTTTCAGTGGCATACAAAGAATGGATCTTTGGCGTTAAGTTGTGTCATTTCTCGGCATTCCTCGTCCGAGTTCTGTACGTCAACACATTCCTTCATCTCTGTGGGGTTTCCTATGAACGATACCAAGCCATAGTCAAGCATCCACTCACCTATGACCGCTGCATTACGCTGAAAAAGGTTGTAATCTCCATCTCAGTGCTGTGGATTCTACCAACCGTAATGTCTCTTGGCCCATTTTTTGGTTGGGGGGCCTTTGAGTACAAACCATTACTTTACGTTTGTGGACAGCGGTGGGATCCTGAGACAACCTTTCCATTTCTGATCATGTCGTTCATTGTGCCAATTGTATTTATTTTCGTGTTGAACTACAAAGTGATTAGAGTATCAAGAGGGTTTGAACGAGAAGTGAACATTGGACTTAGAAATATGAACAGGATTTATGACGAGAAAGATGGCCAGAAGATGCATGTCGACCAATTAACCAATCGTAACGTAATTAACTGTCGACCGCAAGATGAAGTAAATACAGCCGCTCGAAGTCAGGAAGAAGCGTGTCAGAAAACGGATCAAGTGATTGCTAGAGAAGCTGCCGGTCCAGACCCATCTGAGCTGTGGAAGAAGACTCTTCGTAAAGCCTCTCAAGACAGCCTTGAAGACGAGGATTTCGAACCATGTGCTGGATGTTCTTCAGACTGGTCTTCTCAGCATGGTAACCAAGGTAACCATGGTAATCAAGGTAACCAAGGTAACCAAAATAACTATGGTAACCAAGATAACTATGGTAACCAACGTTGGTCAGATGACTCAGAGCGAAGTCGCAGTTATCCCCATATGATGAACAAAGAAGAAGATCCAGAAATGACGAATCAGTTTGACGCAACTGGGGAACTTTTCTTCGGTCACGTTCCACCGTTGCCTTCATCCCAGTCTTTAGCCGATTGTCGAGAAGGTTTGGTTAAAATTCTGAAAGAGTGCAAGGCTGCAAGAGATGTCAGCATTGTCATCGGTGCTCTTCTGGTCTGCTTTTTTCCTGTTTGGATAAAAAACGTCTACTACACCTTCAAAGGTCCGCCTTCCAGCGGTGTGGTGATTCTTTGGGTCAACAACGTGTACACCATAACAGCCTTATGCAATCCTTTTGTTTACTCTGTTCGAAATAAGAAATTTAGGAAAGCAATGAGAAGAATGTTCAAGTTCTAACACGGACATTACCAGGTTGAGTCAATTGAGTGTCGTAAGTCGACCAATAACCAAAGTAATCACGCTGGCCAATCGCAACAGGCACAGACAATCCAATGAACCAGTCAAGCGCGGGAAAACGCGTGCAGGCAAGTCACGATTGGTATTGGTTTTACTTTTGATTGGTTGAAAAAGTGTTAGAACTTGAACATTCTTCTCACTGCTTTTTTAATCTTGTACTCAGTTGCGAACAGCGCCCTGGTTGCGAAGCTCGTCACCCGGCGGGGGGGGGGGGGGGGGGGGGGGGGGAGGGGTACTCGACATACGCTGGGATAGGGAAGTGCGGCCAGGCCACTCAAACCCTTACCCTGTTTAAAACACAACTCTTTGATTTTCCCGCTCCGTTTAAGATAGAATTCCGATTTCCCATTGGCTTTATTGTCAACGGAAGTTAGCGCCAACAAAATGCTGCTTAAAATTCGGCTTGTGGTTATCCTGTTAAGACAATATGCCATGTAAATATAGACAAAAATGAATGAAATCGATTAAGACCACTGAGATAAGGGAGTACCCCCCCCCCCACCCTTACTTACCGTTGTAGCTCTAGCTCGTCGCAGTATTGAGATTTCAGTTTATAATCAGTTATCAAGTCAGTTATCAAGTGACAATTGTTTTGTTTCACATCGTTCATCGAGTTAGCCTGTTCCAGGCGTTCAGATAGTGGGAAAAGCGCTAAAAGTTGGGGAAGGCGCGAAGAAAAGCGAACGAAAAACATGCGGGAAGAGTTTCCTCTCCCCAATCTCCCCGCTTTTTTTCGCTCGCTTTTCTTCGCGCCTTCCCCAACTATTCGCGCTTTCCCCACTATCTGAACGCCTGGAACAGGCTATCATCGATTTGGTCTGCAGTTTAAAACATCTCCAAGACTTCCAAGTCTTTTGTTTCTAATGTCCAGCTGTTACTCGGGGCGCGGCGGAAGTTTGTGAGCTGGGAATTGTGAAAGAAATAAAAACAAAAGCTGTGTTACATGCAGAATGTTTACCAATAAAGATTCGGTTTTTGTTGATTTTGAAAGCTAAGCAATAAAATCTTACGTTTACTACACAAATTTAGCTGATTTCTGGGCTAAAAACTTCAATTAAAAAAAATAGCTTTCGGGACCGAAAAGTTTTCGGGAGTTTCGAGAAACGCACGTCCTGCCGCCACAGAAAGCCCTAAAAAATGCGAAAATTAAGAAACAAACTTCGTTGCGAAATATCAAAGAACCATACTGAGCTTGGGCGGCCTGTGGTCCTGCTTGTCATTTGGCATGAAATCCCACAATCCGCAGTGGTCTAACAAATAGCTTGGCAGCCTCGCTTTTCATTAGCGCCTGGTTGATCTTGCAGAGTGAACATCGAGGGAACAGGTTTCGCGATTTCTGGCCATTTTCAAACACGGCATACAAGACTAATACATACAAAATACAGAAAAATGTCATCTGAAATAGATATCCTGGTTGAAATGGGTTTTCCAAAAAATAGGGCGTAAGTATATTTTGTAATATTCTGTGCACATTTTGTTCAATTTTACTTGCCTGTTGTGGCTGATGATAAGTTTCTTAAGCTTACATTTAGTTTTAATTGGAAGGGAAAAGGCGCTGTCTCTGACGGGTAACAAAGGGGTGGAGCCTGCTATGGAATGGTGAGTGTTAACGATCATTTTCCGCATCCGTACGAGACAGCTGGAGACAGCAGGGCGCAACACCCGGCCATTTCTTTGCATCTCATTGAATATGGATGTCTTTTTTGTTTTCATATGCCTCCTAGAAAACTTTTAGGGATATGTAAATATTAAAAGTGTTTGGGTACAGTAAAAACCCATGTATAAGAACCTAGGTTTTTCCAACTTAGCCTAAATAGGTTCTTATAGAAATGGTATTTAGTGGGATTTTAGGCTACTTAGGTTCTTAAATAGGTTCTTAATTTGATAGGGGCACTAGCGATCAGCACAGATAACTACCACAGGGCATATGTGATATGGAAAGCCATTGATGCATGACATGGATGCAAGGAAGTTTCAATGTGCTTCAAAAACTGTGACTTCAAAAATGAGAGAGACACATGGAACTGTATTCTTAATACAATTGCATTGTGTAATCCAATTGCATTTTTAGTTCATTTTTTGAATCTTACTGACTTAAACCTAGACTAATTTTTTTTTTTTTGTATTTTCATCTGTGCCTTCATTTTTGTGAAATAAGAACCCATTAAAAGTTTTAGGCTTAATAGGTTCTTATGAAAAGGGGGTTTGAAATGAAAATTTGAGCCTAACGGTTTTTAAATTTTAGGTTCTTATACGTGGGTTTTTACTGTATTCAAAAATCGCTTTCACCATGTTCAAAGGTTTTCAAAGGGCTCCATAGTACAGTGCAGGTCAGAATAAAGCTAACATCGCAGACGCAGACGCAACGCATGTCTGACGCATATACACGTTCTTTTTTACGCGTCAGTGTTGCATATGTTTATGCTTTTGTTGTTCATTGCCATAAGTTTGCTTTGTGTGGCATTGATGTGCAAAATAAAAACATATCCAGGTCTGAAAAAGTGGCCGCTAACAAGAAAAAAATTTGCATAGTATGAAAACATCGGTTAAAGCTGTAATATTTCCAATCTTGCTCGCTTCGCAAACAACTCGCCGCTTGTTTATAAAGAAAAGAAAAGGAATTCTTTAGCCGTTCACAGCCACATTTCTTCGAGTACAAGTTTCAACAAATTGGCATGCACGAACATGAAATCTGATCTTGTCAAATGGCGAAACATTCCGACGCCAAAAAAAAAATCATCATGTAACACAACATTCCATGCAAGTCTCACGATCAGAAAGTTTGTAGATTGTGGAAAGGATTTAACATGGATTTATCTTACAAACAAGCGAAATATACCAAGGATGAGCCGAAAGCTTTCCCGCTGCTTCATTTATTTAAAAGGACCGCGAATGATAATGCTGCTGGTGTACGTAGGATCTAAAGAGGATCTAGTCAGCCAAAAATATTAATCCGCAAACCCTGCATAAAAGATTCTGCCACGGTTTCGAAACTCAAAAACGCTTCACGGCATTGAGTTCATGTGTGATGATTACAACGTGTAACTTTTTCACTTTTGTTTAAAATCATATTCTACATGTAAGTTCAGTTTTGAAGCATTTCATTTCGATTTTAATATCGAGAGTACGGTGTCGCACAATGTTTGCTTTATAAATCTTTAAATTTCTTTCGGGGAAAGTAGTTGCCATTTTGTGATTTCAAACCAGACTGTCAACGTCACGGCAAGCAAAATTATATCTTTGGTTCTACAAGCTGTAAAGAGATAATCCAGAAACAGCAACAAATTGTTTTATCAACCCCGTTTACTGTTAACATAAGACTGGCTTAGATTACTGTTTTGTTTGAATAATTCTGTCAGATCAATTTAGCATTTTGTATGTTTTGGTTCGCTTTACTGTGACCTGCACTGTAGGCCCTAACGTTTCTAATGAGTCTTGCAATATACTGTTATGCGTAGCATTAAAAAAAAATTAAAAAAGTTTTTTACCCTCGGATTGTGCATATAAAGCACAGTTGCTGGTGGGGTCAAGCATTCAGACATTATGAACTATATGTACATCTACATCACTCTATAACCAGGGCTCGAGACTGACTTTTCAGCTTGCTAGCCTAGTGGCTAGTAACAGGTTTGAATTCACTAGCCAAAATAAATTTTCTCTAGCCAAAATTGTACAGGGGGTGGAGGTGGGGATTGGGCAGGGGGAGACAATAACATGTGTAACACTGATTAAGAAAAAAAACTCCAAGACTTGTAAACACAGCTTGATCACATTTTCTTTGTTTTCTTCATAAATCTCATGCTAACACCTTACAAACGTACTAAACATAAAAAACTCCAAGACTTGGAAACACAGCTTGATCATATTTTTTAGTTTTCTTTATAAATCTCATACTAACACCTTACCAACCTACCAAACATAATTGTGGAAAAATGTCAAGAAGATAAGACTAAGTAATAACACTTTACAAACGTCCTTACATTCACGGATGTGCAGGAAAACAATGAGAAGATAAGGGTAAAAACTTACGAAGGCACCATTGTGCAGGAAAACAATGAGAAGATAAGACTGACAAATTACGAACATATGAATGTAAGACACAACATTGAGAAGATACAGTAACTGTAACTTACCAACGTACGAATGTGCAGGAAAACAACGAGAAGATAAGTCTAACAACTTATGAATGTACAAATGTAAGAAACAACACTGAGAAGATAAGGCTAATAACTTACAAAAATAACAATGTTCAAACGTACAAACTTATGGGAAAACATTGAGAAGGTAAGGTTAACACATTACGAACCTACGAATGTACGAACATACGAACGTATGGGAAAACATTGAGAAGATAAGACTAACACCTTAGGAACATACGAATGTACAGGAAAACATTGAAAATGTAAAACTATTGCCTTAACAAAAATGCAGAGAAACATAATTTTCAGTTTGGTTTTGTTAAGTCTGGTGCTTCATGATTTTTACTAGCCCAAATGTCTAGTGAAAGCAAAATTCCACTAGCCAAAACTTAATTTTTACTAGACTTTGGCTAGTTGGCTACTATTAGTCTTGAGCCCTGATAACTCACAAAATCCTTGCCAGGATGGTTTGCAAGTGCAATAAGATAAAATAGATGAATACAGGACTGCCCCCCCCCCCCCCCCCCCCCGCCTAGTCACTCCCCCTTTTATGATGCAGTCTGGGTGATCTGCCACTGGTTTGCAGTGCTAACCTAACTGGCAGGAGGCAGACCAGTTGGCTATTTACATGAGTGGACAAGGAGCTGCACTCTTATCTACCATGAAGCAACTTTGTTTAGTTTTCTGAGTGGTGCTTGAACTTAGGACCTCCAAACATCAAGTGTGGCACCTTAACCACTTGGCCATGCTGCATCCTAAAGACAATATTTAACAAGAAAATATGAGTTGTAAGACATTGATGCATGAAGCATTGATGAGGAACTAAGGCTAGGATATAGTGAGCCGGTGGAATCTCAATCCAATATTCACTTTTAAGGGGAACGTGTAAAAATACAGGAGTTTCCAGTTGTGATAAAGTAAAACTAGTTTTTAGCCTTTTAGCCTGCCTGGAATCTACTTTGGTAAATTTATTGTTCCCCTTTGAAATTGTTTGAGAGTGTTTACTTGGTTCCTTTTTTTTCATATTTACAATATTATTACCACAATAAAATGGCATACAGGTGGCAAGCTGGTCAAATTCACCACCCTATAAAGTTTGAGTTCAAATATACTGTACTATCTCCACGACATATTGTAATAAGCAGTCAAATGTGTGGGAATATATTTTTTTATTTGAACTGAACAATAGTGCATTTTACTAAACTAATATGAATGTTTTTAGGCTGTTTGAACACTCTGAAGACCCTGATATTGATGAGCCTTACAAACCATCTGTGGGACATGTTTTAGGCGAGAGTGAGTTTGTAACTTTTTGTCATACAATACATACATAGACTTTATCTCAACTGAAATTTATAGAGACTGAGTAGAAATGCCTTCTTCATCTGCAGGACTGTCATTAAGGTGAAGTAATATGGGCAACAAAGTCATGCAACAATGTTGCGTTGCAGCTTGCAGCCCTGATGTTGTGCATGTTACCAGCTATACCTGCAACAAATTTTCATTTTGCAGAAACACGAAAATTTGTTGCATGTGTTGGTGGCAATAATGTGTTGGTGCTGTCGTCCTTTAGTTGTTTTCAAACATTCAGTTGCTGGTTGTCTTCATCACAGTTGCTGGCCAGCCCTGTGTCTGTCACTGTCACTGTTGCTGTCACTGTTGCTGTCACTGTCACTGTCTCTGTCACTGTCTCTGACTCTGTCACAGTCTCTGTCTCTGTCTCTGTCACTCACTGTCTCTGTCACTGTCTCTGTCTCCGTCACTGTCTCTGAAATGGTTGTCATGTAAATGTTTCAGCTCATTTTTCTCCTGATTTTTAATGTATTGTAGCAGTAGATGATTCAGCAACTCAAGCTGCTGAGGATGGAAGTGAAAAAGTGCCTGTTGAGAATTCAGAACTGCCATCAAATACTGCTGCAGGTGGAATTGAACAGCCTCAACAAGCTTTATCTCTTGTCTGTGATGAGTAAGGATCATGGAGAGTTCTTTTTATCCTTTCCCACCCAAAAGTGGCCAAGGTCAACCAAAAAATTAAGTTCCAAATTTCATTTTGCAAATTATTGATAAACAAACAGCACCATTGACCAAATGAAAGTACTACTGTAGCTTTCATTTCAATGATCGCACTTTAGGATTTCATCCAGACTCAAAAGTTAGAACCACTTTGTACAGCATAATAAACAGCACCACAGGAAAGAACTGCTCAATAGCTTTCACTTGAATGGTCACATTTAAGGATTTCATCCATAGTCTCAAAAGTTAGAACTACCGGTACATTGTACAGCATAATAAAGAGTACCACAGGAAAGTACTCACTCATTGCTCAGTAGCTTTCATTTGAATGGTCACACTTTAAAATTTCATCAACAGACTCAAAAGTTAGAAAAACATCGTACAGCATAATACAATGTTGTAAACAGTAGCACAGGAAAGTACTGCTCAATAGCTTTCATTTGAATGGTCACACATAAGGATTTCATCCACAGACTCAAAAATTAGAACTACATTGTACAGAATACTAAACAATACCACAGGAAAGTACTGCTCAATAGCTTTCACTTCAATGGTCACACTTAAGGATTTCATCCACAGACTCAAAAGTTAGAACCATCTTGTACAGCATAATAAACAGCACCACAGGAAAGTACTGCTCAGTAGCTTTCACTTGAATGGTCACACATAAGGATTTCATCCACAGACTCAGAAATTAGAACTACATTGTACAGCATACTAAACGTACCACAGAAAAGTATTGCTCAATAGCTTTCACTTGAATGGTCGCACTTTTGGATTTCAATCACAGACTCAAAAGCTAGAACCACCTTGTACAGCATAATAAACAGTACCACAAAAAAGTACTGCTCAGTCCATTGTGCCTCCACAATAATATTTATATTAACAATACAGTATACAGCAAGCATATGCCTTACAAAGACTTTTTTCTTTACAGTTGTGGCAAAAGACTCAGGAGTGAGAATGATGTTCAGGTTGCTTTTTTTGTTTCTTTCTACATGTATTTCCCATTCTCTTGCATACAGTTAAAACATCTTGTGGTTAGCTTTAAAAAGTTCAAATGTCTGATTGAGCAAGAGAACTCTTTATCGAGTTAAAGAGATTGACGGAGTGAAATTTGTGATCCTCGCAGTGTGCTATCAACTTAAGCAGTTGAAAAGGCAACTTGAAAAAAATTCAGGCTTGAATGGGATTCGAACCCATGACCTTGCGATACCGATGCAATGCTCTATCCACTGGGTTACCAAGCCACATGGATAGATAGTCAATAGATTACTAGTGAAATCAATGTCATGCAAGATCTTATAACAATAAGAAACTGTTGCAGTGCTCCATCAGTCACAGAACAACGACATTAACCCCCTAACAACCAAGAGTGCCAAACATCAAAATTCAACAAAAATTTCATTTTGTAAAATATTGAAAAACAAATGGTACAATGTAAAAGTACTGCAGAAGAGGTTTAATTTGAATGGTCACACCATAGGCTTTTGCCGACAAACTAAAAAGTTAGAACTATGTTACATGTCTCTTTCACTCCCAGCCAATTTTTTTTATCAAAATCTGTTTGGTCACAGTAAAAGTACAGTAATGTCACTAGCCCAGCAGCTGCAAATTCAGCTGAACTGACATCTAGCCATGGTAGATATTTGAAATAAAATAATAATTATTTAAATAAACCTTTTTTTTTTCACTAGCTCCATGCTGCAAGGTCAGGACATTCCAAGTTTTCCGAGTCATCAGAAGAAATCAAACCCCTTACTGAAGAAGAGAAGAAACAACAGGCTGAAAAGTATGACCCAATTTTGTTTTAAGAGTTTTGCAAGCTGTGATTTATCAAAACGTTATGATTTGACTTCAACAAGGGAAAAAATCAGTAGTTGCACTGATGCCGCATCTGGTCATCTTGTTGCCAGGAGGAGGAGACATACTGGTTTGGTTACAAAAGGATGCAAAACCCTGATGAAAGAAGAGCTTGATTCTAAAGCCAAAAAATCAACATTGTGATTAGTGTGTTCCAGGCCTTAAGATTGCGGGGCCCAGGTGTGAATGAGCTGGGAAAACGTGGGGAGACTGGGGAGAGGGGGTGCATAAACCTTGTTCCCTCGCCTCACTCTCATTCACGAGTATCCCCCTCCGTCAGCCCTTTGAAAATTTTTCCTTCAGTATACTGCCTTTCCTTTGTTCCCCACTATTTGAACATCTGCAACAAGCTACATCATGATTAGCACCAATTTAAACAGTGGAAATTGGTGTTGTTGGAACTAGGATGCTTTATTCCTTTCTTGCATGGTACACAGAAGGTTGGGTCACAAGAAAACATCACAAGTTCCTTCCTAAATTTATTTGCTTTTATAACATAGCTAGAATTTTCACATAATCAAATTTAATAGCGCGAGCGTGCTTCATATTCTTATTGAGCACTCTAATGACGTCAGCAAACTAACACCTCCAGAAACACTGCGTTGATAATGTTATAAAACAATTAGTTCATGCTGCAGCTGTGCGTATGTTGAGATATTGAGCACTTGGGAAGTTTGGAGAGCACTCAAGAGGCTAGAGTCTTACGCCTCTTTTGTGCTCTCCAAACTTCCCGCGTGCTCAATATCTCGACATACGCACGCTGACGCATGAACTAATTGTTAATTTTACTGTCTGGATCAAATTTGCAGGTTACAACAGCGACTTAAAGAGAGAAGGGAACAGAGGCTTGAGCAGGAAAAGAAGGTGATGAAAATATGCTAAAAAGACAGTCTTTAACTTCTAGTTTCCCTTCCTTCATCAATGCTTCACTGTCTAAGTGAACCAAAGTAAAGTTTTTATTACACAAACATTATTTTGGTAGAACTTGACAGAATGGAGAGAGTTTTCAGCAACTTATTACAGGAAATTTTTGGGACAGTTTATTTTTGTGTTTCAAGAAGGGCAATATTTTGTGACACCAAATTTTTGCACATTTGGAGAATTTGTGGAAGATTTATTGAAATCACATGTAATAAAATAACAGACTTTCTTTTTGTGGCGATGTCAAGTTTTCACAGTTTTTAAAAAATCACCAAAATGCGAAACTTTGATGTTGCAAAAATTTCCTGTAATATGGATTTCAATGGTCACATGCAAATTTTAGAACCATTATTGTAAAAATTGACACCAGAAATTGATGACAGGAACAGTAATTTAAACAAACTCACAATAATATTATTATTATTGACCATCTATCCATCAGTGGATAGAGCATTGCACCAGTATCGCAAGGTCATGGGCTTGAATCCCGTTCAAGTCTGAATTTTTTCAGGTTTCTTTTTCAACTGCTTAAGTTGAGAGCACACTGCGAGGATCACAAATCTCACTCATGTTTATCCACAGTTCAAATAGATGAGTTTCATATATTCACATTCACAAAGATTGTTTTATTGCAGTGAAATAATAATAATAATAATGATTAAAATAATAGTAATAATGGTAATAATAATAACAACAACTTTATTTAACTATCAGTAACTTAATAGCAGTTGCACCACTTGTTGAGTCAATTATGGAGGCATGTAGTGTTATTCTAACTTTTGAGTCTGTTGACGAAATCCTGTGGTGTGACCAATCAAATGAAACCTCTTTGGCAGTACTTTTGCATGGTACCATTTGTTTTTCAATATTTCACAGAATGAAATTTAAGGGTTTTTCTTGAATTTTGATATTTGGCACTCTTGGGAGTGAAAGGGTTAATAGGTTAAAATGAATTCTATATTGCATTCCCCACTGTTACAGTGAACTCTTTCTAAGAGAGGTGGTGTCCGCCCTCGGCAGGTGTCCGGCTTGGAGAGGTGTCTGCTTAGAGAGAGGTCCATCTTAGGCAGGTGTCTGCCTTAGAGAGAGGTCTGCTTTAGAGAGCTGCCTGTCTTAGAGAGGTGTCTGCATTAGGGAGGGGTCTATCTTAGAGAGGCGTCTGTCTTAGAGAGGGGTCTGCCTTAGTCAGGTGTCTGCCTTAGAGAGAGGTCTGCCTCAGGGAGCTGTCTGTCTTAGAGAGGGGTCTGCCTCAGAGAGCTATCTGTCTTAGAGAGGGACCTGCCTTAGTCAGGTGTCTGCCTTAGAGAGAGGTCTGCCTCAGGAAGCTGTCTGTCTTAGAGAGAGGTCTGCCTCAGGGAGCTGTCTGTCTTAGAGAGAGGTCTGCCTCAGAGAGCTGTCTGTCTTAGAGAGGGGTCTGCCTCAGAGAGATAGCTGTCTTAGAGAGGGGTCTGCCTTACTCAGGTGTCTGCCTTAGAGAGGGGTCTGCCTCAGGGAGCTGTCTGTCTTAGAGAGAGGTCTGCCTCAGAGAGCTGTCTGTCTTAGAGAGGGGTCTGCCTTAATCAGGTGTCTGCCTTAGAGAGAGGTCTGCCTCAGGAAGCTGTCTGTCTTAGAGAGAGGTCTGCCTCAGGGAGCTGTCTGTCTTAGAGAGAGGTCTGCCTCAGAGAGCTGTCTGTCTTAGAGAGGGGTCTGCCTCAGAGAGATAGCTGTCTTAGAGAGGGGTCTGCCTTACTCAGGTGTCTGCCTTAGAGAGGGGTCTGCCTCAGGGAGCTGTCTGTCTTAGAGAGAGGTCTGCCTCAGAGAGCTGTCTGTCTTAGAGAGGGGTCTGCCTTAATCAGGTGTCTGCCTTAGAGAGAGGTCTGCCTCAGGAAGCTGTCTGTCTTAGAGAGAGGTCTGCCTCAGGGAGCTGTCTGTCTTAGAGAGAGGTCTGCCTCAGAGAGCTGTCTGTCTTAGAGAGGGGTCTGCCTCAGAGAGATAGCTGTCTTAGAGAGGGGTCTGCCTTACTCAGGTGTCTGCCTTAGAGAGGGGTCTGCCTCAGGGAGCTGTCTGTCTTAGAGAGAGGTCTGCCTCAGAGAGCTGTCTGTCTTAGAGAGGGGTCTGCCTTAATCAGGTGTCTGCCTTAGAGAGAGGTCTGCCTCAGGGAGCTGTCCGCCTTAGGGAGGTGTCTGCTTTACCGGGGTGTCCACTTTGACAGAGTTGACTGTAACCCCAAACATAAATTATTGATATATTTTTGAATCAGAACTACAGACATACATAATGATTATGTGTTTGCCTTTTTTTCACTTGTCTGCAGGAAGCTTTGGAAAAAGAAAAATCCAGGCGGATAACTGGAAAAGAATTGACAAGTGTAAAGCAAAAGTATGTCAGTTGGTTTATGGAAGTTTATTAATCAGTGAATCAGTGTCGGGAAACTTGGATCAGCCCTCAATCCACCCCTTTTCCCCCACCCCCCAGTAGATTTGCGCGATAAGCCAAAATAACACTGCCTAAGAACCCAAAAAGCGTGGAAAAGCGAGAGTCAAATAACGCTCCAGGTGATATCCTGAATCACAGCTATTTGCTTCTGAAATTTTTAGCTGCACTTTCTGAGAACCCAAAATAGCATTTTTCATCCTTGAAAACATTGGGCATAGCTTTTATTGGGTCAGAAAACGTCAGTTCACAGTTAATTGTCTAATTGTAATCCGAAAATCTGAGGGCGGTATGGTCATCCCGAACAGTTGTTTGGTGAAACAATTGGTTGGTTCCTCCTGCTTGAAGTTATATCGCTAGTGTGAACAAGGCTACGCCGTTTTTTTGCTTCATTTGCTAGGAGAGAAATGCAAGAAGCGAAACAAATAGCTGACGAGAGAAGAAAAGAGAAAATGGAGGAAAAATTGGCAAGGTGAGTGTCAATTTAACAAATTTACACCGGTTTTCCGTGGTGTGGACTCTTATTTACCACGATTTACGTCATCACATGGTCAAAATGTTGTGGACTCAACAATATTTAAAATAAAATACAAGGAAAAATCGAAGTCTTGTTACAAAACGTGACAGCAAAGAAAGAGCAAGCGTTGTCTATAACTTTGTCGCAATCTGATTGGTTGTTTTCAAGCACGCGTGATGTTAGCGTCAGCACCGTTGTCTGGACTCTCATTTACCACTCACGTCGACCAATCAGATTGCGAGTTTAGCGGCAATTGTGGTAAAAAATGAGATTTAAACAGAATTCTTACAAGTGTCTTTTCATAGATGACATTGAAAAATGTTCATACTCTTGATTTACCAGCGAATGTTTGGTCATTTTTAGGCAACGAGTCAAAGATCAAATCGCAAGAGATAAGGCTGAGAGAGCCGAAAAGGTAAGAAACAAGTACTTTATCCCGTTCACACAGGATGTATGTTCGCTGAAAAGAAGCAAATAGGTCGAAATCTGTTTACATGTTTTATTTATGGCCTAAATAGACCTCTTTTAGCTTGTATGTTTTGTTTTCCCAATGTAGGTCATGTTATGCTCTCAAGGGAATTTGTCCTTTGTCTTTTCATAAATTATGCATACATATGCATGTGAAGAAAACAAAATTTTAAAGAAACAGTTCTCTAGGGTAACATCACATGATCTACATTGGGAAAACAAAACATACAAGCTAAAGAGGTCTATTACTTTGTTTTTGCATTGCTACGCTTTGTGATTGGCTAAAAAATCTCGCACCACTCTCTCAACCAATCAGAAGTAAAACTAAAAGCGATCGTGACTTGCTCGCACACGTTTTCCCGCGCTTGGCGACGGAAACATGTATTTGCTTCGCCTTCTGAATGGATGATTAGACTGTCTGCATCTGTCGTGATTTGCCAGAGTAATTACTTTAGTTTTGGTTTTACCATACTCAACTGAAAAGCGTTCTAAAATATTATTTGGTTTTAAGTTTGGTAAAGGTGGCGAAGTTTCAACAAACACACAGCCCAGTGTAGCAGCAGCTGCAGTACCAGCTCAACCGGCTGTGGAAAAAAAGCAACATACAACTTGCAAACTGCAGGTGAGTAGTGAGTAGTGTCCAGGATTGCATGCAGAGGGGGCCACTCTACTCCATGATAGGCAACACAAAGTGTCCTTATCTATAAAAGTTCACCGTTACACATAGATTTCATCGACAATTCTCTTTCTTTCTTCCTTCGTCGACAGTTTCGTTTAACAAACGGCGCTGCAATCACAGGGACCTTTCAAGCCACAGACACCCTGGAGACTGTTCGTGCCTACGTACATGAAAACCGTACGGATGGTTCAGCGTCTTTTAACCTGATGACCACCTTCCCGCGGAAAACGTACACGGATAGGGACCTGGGAACGAGCCTGCAAGATGCTGGACTCGTTCCTTCGGCGGTGTTGATATTAACAAAAATTTAAATTCGATTTCTTAAACAACCTTAGAAAACTTCGTTTGGATTACTTCATTGTTCGTTGCTTTTAATTTTCCTGAGATGGTTGAGCGAGCGAAGTAAAAGTTGCGAGAGGCCTCATGTACGTCCCCTAGAGCTGTCCAACTGCCTGAATTCTCCTGTACTTAGGCCCTGACAACTAAGAGGAACGAGATGCACTGGGAAGGAGAATAGAGGGATTGCAGTGCGGGTGCTTTGCAGGCTGTGAACGGTCTTAGCTCGGAATCAGTAACTACTGAATAAAATAGCTGTTATCTCCTTAAAAGAATGGTTGCTGAAGAGGGAATTTTTTTTTAACAATATTCTGTAGTTCGAGTTTCAGATTTGAAAATATAATTAAATAAAATGCAGTTTTGAGTTATAAGAATCAGCCTTTTACAAAAATGGGTAGACTGCAAGGCACACCGTATTTTTATATGAGTTCAGTAACCCGGCGCACGATAATCCTTTTCGGTCTGGTCGCGTAGGGGTACCCCCAACCTCAACTGAAAGCTAACCAGTTACTCCGTTATATAAGTGTCAATAAGGTGTCCGACGTCCTTCTGGACGGTATGATGTGGGCATGGCTTTGACCAAAAAAGGTCACAATGCTCTTGATACTGCCCCTTTCAAATTTCTTTCTCTATTTTTGCAACCAAGTCATGGATGTAACAAAGAGATTGATTAAACCGTCCTATTTCTATGACTATCAGTAATCGGAGATTATGGAGACGCGTTCGAAGGAATTTCCGGAGGAAATGAGCCCCTGATAAAAGCAATAGGGGCGGCCATTTGGAAAAATCTCAAATTTTTCTGCATGTAAGGCACAGGGAAACCAACACGAAAATAGGATTGTGTTCTTCGAACGCGACTAATAATGACTGATCTGTAACGCGATTAGTTTGACCTGACCATGACATATTTTCTAAGAAGTTTACATTTACGAAAACGCACTGTACAGATTTATGTGAAATACTAACTTCTAGCGTTACATATTTTTTTTTAAAAAAATTAAGTCTACATTTACGAAAATACTAACTTTTAGCGTTACATTTTGTTTTGTTTTTTCAGAATTTAAGTCTACATTTACGAAAACGCGCAACACAGACTTATGTGAAATATTAACTTTTAGCGTTACATATTAAAAAAAAAACATTGAAGTCTGCATTTACGAAAGCGCGCTACACAAATTTATGTTGCCGGAAATACTAACTTCTAGCCCTACATACGAAACCGCGCTACACAAATTTATGTTGCCGGAAATACTAACTTCTAGCCCTACATACGAAAACGCGCTACACAAATTTATGTTGCCGGAAATACTAACTTCTAGCCCTACATACGAAAACGCGCTACACAAATTTATGTTGCCGGAAATACTAACTTCTAGCCCTACATATTTTGTGAAAAATATTTGAAGTCTACATTTACGAAACATGCTACACAGATTTATGTACATTTTATATGCATCTTTATATTACTCTGACCATGTGCAGGGAAAATTTCCTCCAGGGGAATATCAGCTCCGCTCTCCCATGGTACAATCAAAGTCGTCCCCAGTTTTTCAGAGAGTTATGCAATATAATCACCTGAAAATCAAAAGAAAACGAGCCATGTGGAAAATAATATGTGGACCAGTTACAATTGGCCACCTGTTAAGAGACCATATTCAGCCATAAGATGCTTGTATCTGGCGAGCATACCAACTGGTACTTGCCATTAAGTACGACTGGAGTTCAGGGAAAAATAAGGCAGGCTATGGGAAAGTGAAAGTTAGAAAATGGCTGGCCATTTTCCAAGTTTATTTGGGGTATTCATGGTGGTTTTGGCTTGGCGCGGGACGCAAGGAGATGGTACGCCTCAACCGGAACAAATTCACATCTCCAGTACAGGTAAGTTATGTCGGTAATTCTGCCATGGTATATCGCTTGATAAAGCTTGCCTTGCCATGATCACAAATCCACGCTTGACTGATAAACGGTAACAAACCAGCTTGATGCTTGGTTGTTTGATCGCTTCTCCTCGAAGATCAAACTTCGCAAGTTATTCCGATTCGTTCTGTCGCTCTGTGGTCGTACCTAATTAAATCAACAAGTTGAAACCAAGATGGCGGCCGTGTTAAGCAAATGGTTCACAGTTTTCATCCTTCGTAACACTTGAAGCTAAAAAACATTTGTGTGTGTACTTTCATGAGGCAAGAAAGTTTCAAATTTAATTTATCTAATCTAACGTTATTACGGCTTTTAAGACTGAGAAAAAAATTTAGATCTAGGTCGTGAGTTTATATTTATTTCGTTTGGTGACATGTTATGCAAAAGCCACACTTCAAAACACTGAACAGGTCTATAATTCAACAACGTTAAATGTATGCAATAAAAGCCGTGAGCAAGAATATAGACCAATTCGGACATACAAGTTGTCGCTGGTACCTTAATGAATTCTCATGTCCAGTGATGTTAGAATTGTATAGACACAACGAAGGAGAATCTGCATGTTTATAATCACTCATAAGATCTTGACAGTAGCAAACTAGCTATAATTTTAAGAAAAAGAACTACGCATTTGATTTTTCGACAAAACAGATTTCAACCATTACAGCAGTCTTCTTTTATAATAGTTGTAGTGAGAAGCTAAAGAACAATTTGAAATTTAATTTCTAGTGTTCATGCGCACAAAGCTGTCTTGCTGCGAATAATTCTGCTCATGCGCACAAAGTTTTTTTGCTGCGAATAATTGTTCAGCTTCCGTCCTCTACATGGCAGCCCGATTTGCTCCGATTTCTGTTCTGTTTTAGCAGTTATTAGTAAATATTACATTGAAAAACAAACTCGGTGATCGAATGATAAAACAATTATTGAACTCGGCTATCGCAAAATATCGTGACTTGTCAGTGTCTCGCAGATCACGCTATTTTGCTCACCTTGATTATTGTTAGGGCTTGTCAAGTAATATTCAAATAACGTTTGCAAAGGGGAATGAAATATTGATTACGTTCTACTGATAGATGTTCAAAGATGAGTCACTGAGCATGCATGCTAGCTTGGCTATGAAAAACTGCATTTTTTTTCTTGTTTTGCGACAGCGACTCGACAAACAACTGTCCATCATTCCTTTCAGGTGATCCTACCGAAATGATGATCACGTGGGTGACAATGGTAGAGGCAGTTAAAAGTGTGGTGGAGTATGGGGAGAGGTACAAGCAACCGCTGAACAAGAAAGCTTACGGCTCGGCTACGGAGTTTAAAACCTGCGGGTGGAAAGAGAGAACAATTTACATCCATAGGGTGAAGTTAAAGGGGCTGATATCAGGACGTGGATATGGTAACGTACTTTGTAGTGATTAAAAGCGGAGCGTAGGGTTGCGTAATAACAAGTTGCACGCGTGTAACATATAATCTGCAACTTTTCTCGCTTTCCTCGTCAGCCTTGCCTTGCAAGACCTTGCAAGTGTAACATCACTTAAGTTTTCTTAGTTATAAAATGGCTACTAGGGCGGTTTCCAATTGAGTCGAAAGTAATTTTGGGATTTCTTTGGTTTTGCATTGCTTCGCTTTGTGATTGGCTAAAATATCTCACGCCACTTTCTCAACCAATCAGAATCAAAATCAAAACCAATCATGACTTGCCTGCACGCGTTTTCCCGCGCTTGGCGGTGGCTATATGTACTTGTGTCGTCTTCTGATTGGTTCATTGGTTTGTCTACTACTGTTGTGATTGGCCAGAGTAATTCAATTAAAAACCGCTCTAAACTTAGAAATAGGCCATTTGCACGATGACGTCATTTGACTACTACTACCAGAATCCTTCAGTTTTTTGTTTTGTAGTGCAAATGAGGGCTATTGTTATTTAAACCGCACTGGGATTACAAAATTTAAATAAGAAAGGAAAAACGAAATGAATTCTGGTAGTAGTAGTCAAATGACGTCATCGTGCAAATGGCCTATTCAAACAGCACGACTTCGTGTGTTGAGCAACATACTTACGTACCCATTGGTGCCTTTTGTTTGTAGATTACCGTGTTGGTAGTGCAGACGGGTGGAGCGCCTTGTACAATTTTAACGCAACAAGAAACGGCACGGACTGGGCACCAAGGTTTGCCATATATGGAGATCTAGGAGTGGATAATGCCCAGTCTCTCTCCAAGCTACAGAGAGAGGTTCAATCAGGCCAATATGATTCCATCCTGCACGTCGGCAAGTACAAAAAAAAAACACGAAAATTCACAAAACACTTATCCGAATGCTTTTGATTCTCGCGGAGATTAAAATTCGCGAAAGTGGTGCAAAATTGCATGGCTAAAATTTTGCCAGTACAATGTTCGCAATATTTGCTGAATAGAGTACAGAACTGAGAAAATAAGAAATCCCCAGTTTCCAAGAATAGAGTTTTGTGTTTAATGACACGTTCAAAAAAGTAACAAATGCAACTGGAAGTCAGCGAACCTTAAACGATGCGCACAACTCACGAAATTAAAATCCGCGCAAAAATTAAAGGCATAAGGGTATATATATCTAATCAAATGCCGTATGTATATTGGCGAATGGAGGCGTTTTGTGGCGGTGTTATTGTAAAGAAATAAAGACTACCAGGAAAGTTAGGTTGACGTTTTTATTTTTAGCTTAGGTCCTTAAAATTTATATAACTGAATGGTTTGGATACCTCCCCATATACACTCTCATCGTTAATTGATGAATTAACGAATAGTTAAAACCATTCATCGATTCATTGGATTTAGCTCCCTTCAGTGGCCCAAAGGGAATTTGGGAAGGGGAGAATCGGCTGATTGAAACGGGTGCGGACGTAAGAGAACTTAGAAGGTGAGAGCGGGCGCAGACCGTTCGATCGTTTATTGCATTGCTCTCATTTGATTCTTCAGATTTCAACTGCTGACTAAAAGCTGGTATATAAGTAACTAAATATAGTTTTACTCAATTCCTTCGCTTGACCTTTTTTCTTCAGGTGACTTTGCCTACAACATGGAATCGGTAAGTATCGTTGCTCGTTCTTCGCGCTGGGTGGCTTATTTTTTGTACTTAAATTATTCATCGGATTCGGAAGATGACCTATTCAGCTCGGTAGCTGGTGCGAGAGGGGTCGCTCGAATAAAAAGGAACCCTAAAAGGTGCCAGAGTCTCGTTTTGTGGTATTGACCAAATTTTATTTTTTGCGAAACCGTAACTGAGTGGACATGTTTCATTATTTGTACTAGTGACTAGTTAGGTTAAAAGAGAAGATCGCGGCTTCGGCAGATAACAAACTTTGGCCTTGATAATTATCGCTATCATGCTCAACCTCATCCAATAATTGTTTTATTATGCATATTCCTGAGCTACACTTGTAAAGACAAGAGCGCGCACAAAAAAGTGATCAATGCACAGCAGACAAACTTTTGTCTGTAGGTATGACGTCACTTCTACATATATAAAATTCATTGTCTGTAGGTATGTCGTAACAGAAACAGCAAGCAATAATCAGCTGCGTGCTTATAGCCAATCAAAATCGAGCTAGTGACACCAATGTATAATAATTCTAGTTCATGGATTCGTTGCATCTTGGCTTTCCACAGTATCATGCAGTGGGGATTGACATGATAGGACATGTGAATATGTATTCATCTTTTTCATATTTGCACGCCTGCCTTGTAGGATAATTCAAGAGTTGGGGACAGGTTCATGAATCAGATTGAGCCAATGGCCGCGTACTTGCCCTACATGACGTGCCCTGGAAACCATGAACAAGCCTGGTAAGCTCCCGGATATGACACCGTCCTAACAAACTGAATTTGCTTGCCACTGTCAGTACTTTAATTATAAGAAAAAGAAAGGTGGCGTAACGTGGGCAAAGGGTATAGCTATAGCTATCGCTATGAAGTTTGTGAAATCGAGAAGACAGCAGTGGAGACAGCTGCAAGTCTACTTAATGTCAGCTGGCCTGAAGGGTTGCAATTCTCTCCCTCATTTCAATTATCTAAGAGCAGGAGCCGGGCTCCTGCTAAGAGTTAAAAATATCAATCCATGTCTACAGTCTCAAGTATAGAAATTCAGTAGATTTTGGTCAGTGATTAACTGCTGTATGAAACGGGTGCCTGTTTTACTTTCAGCAATTTTTCAAACTACAGAGAGCGTTTCAGTATGCCTGGAGGCACAGAAGGAATATACTACAGGTACACTATTATCGCAGTCTTAGGCTGTTAATACGATAAGTGCAATTGCCAGTTGGTCTCTTTTTGTTCGTTTAGTTTTGCTTTAGTCTATGCACTTAGAGTAGTTTTCAATTAAGTGTCGAAAGTCTTTTTTTTGTTTTTGCATTGCATCGTGATTGGCTTTACAATCTTAATTACGTCACTTTATCAACCAATCAGCAGTTAAACCAAAACCAATCAATGTCACGATTTTGCAACAAATTTTCAGGTTGCTGAAAGTAGACGTTATTTTTATATTTTCTGCAATATGAAAATTTGTTGCGCGTGTAGGTGGTAGTACGCGTAACATCAGCGATGCAATCTTCAATGCAACATCAGGATTGCAACCTGCGACGCAACATCAGGGTTGCAACCTTCAACGCAACATCAGGGTTGCAACCTTCAATGCAACATCAGGATTGCAACCAGCAACGCAACATCAGAGTTGCAACCTGCAACGCAACAACAGAGTTGCAACCTGCAATGCAACATCAGGGTTGCAACCTTCAATACAACATCAGGGTTGCAACCTGCAACGAAACATTGTTGCGCGACAAGTTGCACGATTTTGTTGCCTGTATTACTTCACCTTTACCTACGTTTTTAAAATCACCTACACAGACATAACAGTTTTACTTTGGCAGACTTTTTCTGAATAACAAGTTTAACGTAGTCACCTGTAAAAAAAGATTTATGAGCAAACGTTTGAAATGTTCAAAACACTAATCAGAATGCTTTTTTCATTACATAATTGTAATAATCGAAATAAACTATTTTCAGTTGGAACATTGGACCTGTGCACATCATAAGCTTTAGTACAGAGCTTTACTACTACTTGAAATATGGCATCGAACCTCTCATTCAACAGTACAAATGGCTGCAGAAGGATTTAGAGGTACTGAATAGTTTTATTTTTAGCCACTGTAAAGAAGCTTTCATCACGAATTCCATCCACACAGATTCAAAAGTTAGAACCACCTTGTATGATATAAACAGTACTACGAGACAGTACAGAACCTTTCATTTGAATGCAGTCGCATTTTAGTAGTTAATTCACACACATAATAAAAATAAGAACTACATTGTACAGCATAACAGTATCATAGAAAAGTACTGCTCAGCAGCTTTCATTTTTGTGGCCAATTGTAAAGATTTATCTACAGACTTAAAAGTATAACCAGATTCCGATCAACTCACTTAAAATCTGGATTCATTTAGGAAGCTAGTCGTCCGGAAAATCGTGTGAAACGCCCCTGGATAATAACAATGGGTCATAGACCGATGTACTGCTCCAATGCTGTCGGTGATGGGTGTCAACATCATGAAAATGCAGTAAGTTAACATCTATATTTTACAGTGCTGTTTATGCTATCAAGTGAAGAAGTAAAACATATTCACTTTAGTCTCCACAGGCAGCGTTTTGGGGTAAGAGATTCGGACGAAAAGTAATAGGCACTAGAGCGGAAAACTGGTGAAACGACGAAATTCAACTCGATCGCCTCACTTCCACCTCCCCTTTCTTCCTTTTCACATTAATTTTGTCGTTTGCCCGAGACCCCCGTCCTTTTGTCCCGATCCTCGGAGTTGCCTGCTGAGGAGGTTGGTTTCAAACTAAATGATATTACGTTTTGCTCCGTTTAATGCGAGTTCTAGATTAGTTTCTGATTTTCCTGTTTGAACATTGGGAACTCTATGCCGGTGGACAAACGATTTTGAGAGGCGGATGATTTAGTTTTTGACGTTTTTCTCTTAAAAGTCTGATTTGAATGATAAAATGATGTACTCCGCGTGTAAATACGATTGTCCATCATCCTATCTGGGGAAGGTGTAATGTTCCTGGTCGCTTTACTTCAAAGAAACCGGGAGCTAAGTGCCAGATAGGTGGCATAAAGTGGACGAAATTCGCGATGTTTGCATTTCTTATGTAGTCGCTCTATATTACTCCTTTTTTGCGACTAAATTGCTTTATTCTGTAAGGGATCTTCCAATAGTCTGCAAGGAATTATAAAGATGTGTTGAACATATTTGTTGTTGTGATCATTTTCTTTAGATAAGAACAGGACTATCGTCAGAGAAACTGTTTCCTTTGGAAGACCTCTTTTATAATCACGGTGAGAATGGATTCGACTGTGTTTATTTCAGTTTGTTATGAGCTAGGTAGGTTCGTTTGATAACAGACGCTTATGCTTATCTGTCTGATTCGCAGGAGTGGACGTGGAATTTTGGGCTCATGAGCACTCTTACGAGCGACTTCTTCCTGTCTATAATCACAAGGTAATTACATCATGTAATAGGTCATGTAATCATGTAATAGCTTCTTAAGACCTACAACCACGGACACAACTGTTGAGACAGTTCCATCTGTTTTGCAATTTAGTGCCATAATAGGCCATTTGCACGATGACGTCATATAACTACAACTACCAGAATCCTTCAGATGTTTGTTTTGTAGTGCAAATTAGGGCTATTGTTATTTAAACCGCACTGGGATTACAAAATTTAAATAAGAAAGGAAAAACGAAATGAATTCTGGTAGTTGTAGTCAAATGACGCCATCGTGCAAATGGCCTATTCGGCATCAACAAACTTTAACAAATTGCTGCCCCTCCCCATCCCCGTACAATGTTGGTTTAGACTGAAAACTGGCCCATTCAACACGGAACGCGTGCTCTATTACAGTTACGATTTTTGTATGGCGTAGCTCTCCTATTTTGCCACACTGAGGAAGGGTGAAGCCCGTAACGTTTGTTTATTTGACATTTCAAAGGGTTTTTCAAACTTGTGCCTTACTTTTGGCCCATACAAATCCTGTGATCCCCGGAACAACATTGGGAGAGGGAAGCCGGGGGAAGGGCTAACAATTATATAATGGCGTTTGAGGTTTTCAGTAGCATTAGTATGAATAGTTTTGTCCGAGGTTGTAGCTTTTAAAAACCGTTTCTTGCTTTTGAATATTACGTTGTTATTCAGTCTAAATAATCTGTAACTCTACAGATCAACTTCTGTATTGTTATATTGTCTAACCTTTATTATTTTCAATTACATTACTTTTCCCTGCCTCGAATAGCGTTTTTGCTAATTTGCAGGGCAACTGTATTTAAGTTTATATGTCTAATAAAGTTTTGTTTGTTTTTTTGTTGTTGTTTTTTTACCTTTTTGCTTTGTATCTTTTTTACCTCTGATATTTGTTTGAATTTGTGTAATAAAAGGTATATAATGGATCAAAAGAACATCCTTATACCAACCCAAAGGCGCCTATACACATAACTACGGGCTCAGCGGTAAGTTAGGATTACATATTATAACTGTTTTATTTTTCTTTATTTATGTTCATCACTTGAAATGTACTTTTCCTGTTTTTGACTCGTGAATAGGTGGTTTTCACGTTAAGTCACGGCGGCCATGTTGGTGCATACTAACAAAATAATTTTAATGAAACTCTTTTGTTATGTGCACCAACATGGCCGCCATGGCCTTTGTCATTCGAGTCCCTCAGGACTGAAGCGAAGCATAGAACGAGCTGAAGCATACGAGAGAAAATATGCAAATTTTCACTCGGTCGATCGGCTGTAAACATTGAGCCCGCGATATATTATGGTCACCTGCCCCACCTATGGAGACAGCCACTGGAAAATTTGGACCATTTACAGACTTCATAAAATGTCTATAAATCTTGAATTTACAGACTTGGTATTATCTCCTGTTGAAAACAAAATCTCTGTAAATTCGTTTGACAGACATTTTATATAGTTTTGTTGTCTTGTTCTTTATAAAATGTTTGTAAAATGTTTATAAATTATAGGAGCTGTAGTGAGAGGAAAGACTTACAATTTACAGACTTTATAAAATCTACCAACAATATTTGTAAATCTTCTATTTACAAAGATTTAATAACGCCTAGTTTTCTAATATAAAATGTCTGTAAATGGCACTGCGTAATTTTAATTTTAATTCAGTTACCAAATCTCTGTAAATTAATGTGGTCCCCAAGGGGAACATCTAATGACAAACGAGGAATTATAAAATCTCTGTAAATTGACACAAACAAACATAATCTTTCTCCGAATCGTCTATATAGAATTTTTAAAGCTATATCCAGTGTTCACTCACATAATCTAAGAAATTCAAAATACAGCCTTTTCGTTCCTAGACCGAGTACTGAAGCAGGCAAACGAAGTTTGCAATAGCGCGGTTCTGTTCTCTGGAACAGCTTGCCTTTGAGCGCTAAGATGTAGCTCACTCTTAGCTCTTTTAAATCATGCATTTCCTTTTATCTAATTTAATGATAGTTAATAAAGGATGCTTTTTATAGTTTTTAGTATAATCCTGTATAGATAATGAATTTAGTTAGACAATTTAATTGAGTTACATTATTAATCTGTTGCTGATTAAGGCTCGACGGAAGAACATGTATTATGAATTGACACCGCGTACGATAAATAAAGTTTAGCTACCTAACTGGGCATTATAAAATCGCTGTAAATTGACGCAAACGGAGCATCATAGAATCTCTGTAAATTGACGCAAATGGGGCATTATAAAATCTCTGTAAATTGACGCAAATGGGGCATTATAAAATCTCTGTAAATTGACGCAAACGGGGCACTATAAAATCTCTGTAAATTGACGCAAACGGGGCATTATGAAATCTCTGTAAATTGACGCAAACGGGGCATCATAAAAACTCTGTAAATTGACGCAAACGGGGCACTATAAAATCTCTGTAAATTGACGCAAACGGGGCATTATGAAATCTCTGTAAATTGACGCAAACGGGGCATCACAAAATCTCTGTAAATTAACGCAAATGAGTACAACCGACTATTTTTTTTGTAAAGTAGGCATTGTACTACTCG
Source organism: Cladopsammia gracilis (assembly GCA_022457155.1). Lineage (NCBI taxonomy): Eukaryota > Metazoa > Cnidaria > Anthozoa > Scleractinia > Dendrophylliidae > Cladopsammia > Cladopsammia gracilis. The sequence continues at coordinate 2,017,552 of JAJGOT010000047.1, read as the reverse complement.
ATATTTTGAGTTAGTGTACTTAAAATTTGACTTAAATATTTAATCCAACATAAGTGAGTTGAAACAACTGTGCAATAATTATCAGGTGGGGGGGGGGGGGGGGGGTTGGAAAATGGGCTTCAAGTAGGAAAATATTACGTAATACCCCCTTCTAAAGGAGGGAATTTAGTTATTGCCGCCCCCCTCTGATCAGTCAGAATTTTTTGTGATCCCCCCCTCTTCACACACCTTTTATATACAATTACCCAACATTTTCTTCATATACACCTACCTGTTATTGCTACGAGGTAATGTTTGTTCTAGACGTGGATATACAGCAATGCTACATGTTAACGTGTTGGACATCCGTATCTGGAACAAACATGACCTCCAAGCAGTGTTCAACAAAGCTATCCGATTCCACTTTTGAATCACTTGATTGCGAATCCGAGTTGCTTGCACTGGAACTAATTTCCTCGTTAACGTTCTCTTGGGTTTCTCGTGGGATGCAAGAATGATCACCACGAATGTACTGGAGAACTCGTTCAACCAGTGCCACTTTACCTCCACTGATCTTAAGACCATGCTGGTTGAGGTGCATCTTCAATCTGTTGCAATATGATTATCTATGTTGTAGTGAAATTATGATTTTGGTGCAATTATTATTTTGTGTGCAGTGGTTCAAATTTATTTTGAACCAGTGCAAAATATTTGAACTGGAACAAAATATTTTCACCATGCAAGGCGAAATATTTGCACTGACGTATACTATATTCTACTGTTCAAATGTTGTGGACAATTCAAATTTAAAAAGCCAGAAACTCTTTATCACAATATTCATCTCTATATTATAGAGATAGAGAAGAATAGATAATCGTATTGCCACAGATTGAAATTGCAGTTCAGCCACAGAACAGATCATCAAGCCTTTCAGTGTGAACTATGAACACTTGAACATAATGTTTAGCCCCCTACTCTTGAGTGACTTATTTTACTTTGAGTCCCCCCTTTCCTTGCTTTGATATTACTTTATGCCACCCCCCCCCCCCTTCTGGTTTTCCAACCCCCTCCTGATAATTACTGCGCAGTCCCTTATCAGAAATTATTTTGAGAAAATCAAGTGGAAGTCAGCTTTTACTGCTTTTACTCAAACATACGATTAAAAACTAGTCACCGCAGTGAGTAAGTGCTTCTCACTCAAATTCAAAATATGAGTTAATTCTTAATCAAATAAAGTGAGTTGAAACAACTCTTTATTTTGAATGAACTTAGTGTAACAGTCCGACATCGACTCAAACGTGAGCAAAAGCACACACATAAGAGATTGCCGCTTCCGTCGCGAGCGAGAGCGAGAAAAAACGTATCATTCAAAGAAAAAAAAAAAAAAAATATATATATATATATATATATATCGCTCTACCGATGGTATCGAGCCCTCTCGACACACAATACAAAGATTATCCTGGATATATATATATATATATATATATATATATTTCAAAATACAAGACACAGCTTAGTTCAACGGCGGTATTACTGTTGTATAAGATATTGTCTCATGTACCATTTGGATCACAAATCTTTACTTCACATGTCAATGAAAAAAGTGAAAACCGATGAGGAGCACACAACTGACACAGCATTTTAATATTTTAGCCTTTACTAAACAGCTCTTGAAAGAGGTGTTTTTAAAGCCTGGATTTACCTGGAACGGAAATAGGAATAATTTCCGAAGAACGAGAGATTCAAAAGAAATGCATTTTAAAGCCTATTATAATAATGGTGAATCAGAAATAAATAAATCAAAGGCAATCATCAAAGCAATTTTCCGCTGGGGCCGCTCGGCCGGGAGGTCTTGGGTGCGAATTGATCATGCGCAAGAGAGTCATTCCCGGCGGGCAGTTTGTGGCGATTATTTCAACGACTTTACTGCTCGCTTTCAGCGCCCTAAACTTCACTTGATTTGAAATGACAACTTGTGGTTTGAGCCTTTTTCTCGTTCCACGTTTTCTGAATAAGCTACATGCAATGTTTTTACAACATATCAACGATCGCTATGCATACGATTGCTTCCAACCTACATAAATCGTCAAGTCAAGTTAATTTGATCGCCGTGTTGGCTAGTTCTTTTATGCTACACCAATTCAAGCGCTTCATTCTTGCTGCCCTTGTGATTCCAAAGGTAAGTAAGCTTACGTTAACAATGTAAACCAGTTTAAATATTATTTTTGGCTACCTGTACTGAAGATTTTCTGCGAATTTCAGGGTTTTGTCTTGGTGACTGTACGGGCTTACAGTCTTTACAAGGGATTTCACGTTGTGTTTTGTTTAGTCTTTTGTTTTTGTTCTTATGTATCGGTACACCAGGACAGAACCAATTTCAGCCTGCTCATTTGAATAAATAAGCTTATAAGAAACTAAACCTTGAATTTTAATATATCTGTCAATCTTGCAATTCTGTTCAAGTGATGTTGATTTTTAACATAAAATACATATACAGTATTATTTTCTTCTTATTTGCTGGGGCCTTTGGCCGTCCATGCTTAGGAAACCATACTGTAGGTCATAAGATCACTGACTTGTTAATTGTTGGAGGTAAAACCTTTGGAAAAGGTGAACATTGCTTAGTTAATAGGTACCCGGCAAAAATGACAATAGTCAGTTCAGGGACGTATACAAAACATGGACCTCTGTCAGTATAAAGGATGGACTGTGGACTGGGGACAGGGTATAAAAACACAGTCTTCAGTTTAAATAAATTAATGGCATTCAACATCAAGTAGCAATGTCAAGACACAAGTAGAACAAGAAGGACTGGACCAAGTCCCAAGCTACACTGTACTATAATTATGGGATACAGACAATCCTGTGTGCTTTTCTTTTGGATTCGTTGTGCATGTGCTGTTAAAAAAATACTGATTACAGTGTAAGCCTGCTGGAGTATAAACAAACATGTGTGCAAGCAACCATACTGATGAATAGTGTCGGAACAAGATAAAGATTGGTTTTGTTTGTTATTATTTCTAGATGCTTTGTGGATACTTGCACAGAGCAGTGTTTAAGGTTTGAATTGAATGAACCTTACCTTCCCCGTTCCCTCCCTCTTCCCTCACCGAGAACTCAAAATGAAAACACTTCTCTTTGCGAGTATCCACGAAGCACCTACATGTAGAAACAATGAAAACAATCAGTATGGTGGCTTTGGCATGTGTTTGTTTACACCTGTATACTCCACTACACTTTTGTTTTATCCATGTTCCAAAAGACAAGCACATGGGATTGTCTGCATCCCATGATACGTGTAATAGCACACACTGTAGCGTGGGACTTGACCCAGACCTTCTTGTTCTATATGTGTCAAATGAAATCTGTGGGGAGAGCACTAAAACTTCACATGCTCCTGCCCCAACAGTACCAGCCAAGAATCGGACTGCATACATTGTATAAAATGCAATGTTGGCAAAAGCGTAAAATAGTAGGAAGTTAAATATTGATGTTGAATGCCATAATTTACATAGTATTTCAACTTAAGACTGTGTTTTATACCCTGTCCTCAGTCCACAGTCCATCCTTTAGACTGACAAACATTTGGGAAAAGAAAATTAAAATTGACAAAAATAAGGGGTGGTCCATCAGGTGGTCCATGGACTGGGGTGGTCCATTGACCCGCGTCCATGTTTTGTAAATGTCCTCATTTCAGTGTATTTTTTAGTGTGATTACAATGGACGTATCTGTAGTTCACAAACGTCATATTGGATAGCTCTTTGTAAAGAGAAAGGCCCACCAGAAAAGAAGGCAATTTTAATTTGTTGTTGTAGGTACATGTACATATGTTGATTGATCATGTAGCTGCAGTTGCACTTCACTTATTTTTTTTTCTTTAGTCTGTGTGACATACATGTAATGTTTGCTAATGAGGATAAAACAAAAATAGAATCAAGGATAGTTTTAAGCACAGCATATATGTACAGTTGTAGCCATCGTGTGGGTAAATAGCATCATTATGAAAATAACTACATGTATTTTTACTTAACAATGGACTGTACAGCCTTACAAGGCTGTAAGGCTGTGCTCTAAATCTACATTATTGGTACCAGTTTATATGTTTTGTGAAAAGCTACATGTTTGTACACTTTCTGATCACCCAAGGTCAAAAGTGACATGCTATGGGCCACTGTGTTGCTAGAGCACAGCCCAAAATTGCAAAATTGTACCATTTACGAAAACAGAAACAAACGACCGCAAAGCCGAATGGGTGATACTGGGCCTTTAACCCAGAGTAGACTTTAAACTATGCAGGAGTTGCATCACTCTTTGTTGTGTAAATACATGTACATGTACAGGACCATAATTTGCACTGGTCTAAAGCCTTGCATGTATAATTATGATAGACATTGAATATAAAGCAGTTGGTTTCAAATGAAACTGTGATAATGAATTGTGGGGAGTGAAACAAAACGTTAGTGTTATCAGTCATGTTGATAAAGTAAATTGCTACCATAAAAGAATAAAGAAGGTATTTTTTAAGTGTTAGCCCTCAAAACAGCAGCCTTAATTTACTTTATCAACAATTCAGTTGATCAAACTAATCTACGCGTAAACAATGAAACAACTGACATTATTCTTCTAACAATATTTTTTTCTAATTACAAAACAGAACAACAGGGTACACTGCAGAAGATACATGTACATGTACATGTAGTGATGATGATTACAGTGACACTTTGCATGACAACACTCAAGTACAGTGTAAGTATGTTGTTATGAAGAATTAAACCCTGAATAAATAACTACATTGTACATTATTACCAGCAGAAACACTGGGAAACTAACACACTTTAAAAAAAGTAAAACAGGAAAGCTCATTTATAAATTTTTGAGAGCTTGAGCATTTGCACTCACTTGTGGAAACTTTTTGTCACTGACTTGCTTATATTTGAAGTCCTGAGTCAATCAGTTTTTACTTCCCAAGTTGTTCAAGTGTTAACTTGACCCTTGCAGTGCCTCTTTGCACATTAGGAGTAAATGAGTACTGCCACATTACCAGACAACATGCAGAGTCTTATTTGTGATAATGGCATTCCAACCAGAGGAGTAACAGCATATTAATTTCTAGAGTTTGCAGAATTCCTCAGATTAATTCCTTGTGAAAACACTTACTGCCAGTCAAAGATGTTATTTTTCTGGTTCATAATTTAGACTGAGGACAAAACCAAGGATAACAAACAACCTGATGCTGTTGAAACAGAATCTAGTAAGTTAACACATTTAGAATGGGATTGATATTTGTGGTGATTAGATACAGGGAATTCAGGTTGAGGGTTTCGATGCGTTTGTTGAAAAAGCTGATTTATCGTATTGCAAGGTAGCCCGTTACCAGGCAGGTTGTAAAACAAGAGTGGTGTCTCTTCAAGGCTGTGCTCTGAGAAAGTTTGCACGGGACCGAAAGCTCTGAACCTGTGAAAACCAGGGTGCCCAGCATTATGAGTTTTACAAATATGCAAAAACATAGATTTCCTGGTTGCCTCAGGGCAAAAGTAAGTTGCCAGGAAACACCAGGCACTGCTAGAACAAAGCCCTGATCTTGTATAATTATAACAAAACCTTAAGTTTTCGACCTACAGTGTGTACAGTGTAGGTCATGTGTGAGATTAGTTGGTTTGATGGAGGTCTCCAACTCATTGTTTAAATTATAAAAAAATACATTCTGACTTGCATGCATTATTTTGTTTCCTTTCAGATTTCACTATCCTATGCATCAATTACTGCATTGTTTTTTTTCTGAAGGCCAAGAAACTTAGTGATGTAAAGTAATGAATTTATATGTATGACAAATACAATCTCATATGGAAATGTTACATGTAAGGCTAAGGTAAACATTAATGTTACAGTTTATTACATGTGATTATTTATTTACAGTAGAATCCAATCAAGATAAGTAAATATTACGTGAGAATTTATTTTAAAAATGGTATACAGTATTGTAGTGCTATTTTCGTGAAAGTACAAACGATGAATTTAATGTCCTATTTAATGTCTTTAATTTTTTTTATAGAATTTCCCATGTATCAGACCATTATGTGTGTTGTATTATATTTTTAGGCTTTCGACAGCATTTAGGTTTTATCAGAATTTTTATACGTTTTTATTAAATTATAGAGACTTAGAGAACAAAATTAGTATAAAGAATTATTAGATTTACCTTCTAAAACAATCATTATTTGGAGTCGGAGATAGGATTTTTATGCATTCTCTCTGAGATTGTCTTTAATTGGTTTCTTTGGGTGGCTTACACGTAATCGTATATCAAGATTTAACATATTGAAATATATCTTAATGAACACCTTCATGTAACTTTGTTGAAATTTGATTGTAAGTGGCCCAATATTGTAGTCAGAGCCCAACTTCATTGGCCCAATATTAATGCAGCAAGAGGCCTACATCATTGGCCCAATATTAATGTGGCCGAAGCCCAACTTCATTGGCCCAATATTAATGCAGCAAGAGGCCTACATCATTGGCCCAATATTAATGTGGCCGAAGCCCAACTTCATTGGCCCAATATTAATGTAGTCAGAGCCCTACATCATTGGCCCAATATTAATATATCCAAAGCCCAACTTCATTGGCCCAATATTAATGCAGCGAGAGGCCTACATCATTGGCCCAATATTAATGAAGCCAGAGCCCAACTTTATTGACCCAATATTAATGTAGCCAGAGCCCAACATCATTGGCTCAATATTAATGTAGCCAGAGCCCTACATCATTGGCCCAATATTAATATAGCCAGAGCCCTACATCATTGAACTAATATTAATATAGCCAGAGCGCAACTTCATTGGCCCAATATTAATGTAGCCAGAGCCCAACATCATTGGCCCAATATTAATTTAGCCAGAGCCCAACTTCATTGACCCAATATTAATGTAGCCAGAGCCCTACATCATTGGCCAAATATTAATATAGCCAGAGCGCAACTTCATTGGCCCAATATTAATGCAGCGAGAGGCCTACATTAATGGCCCAATATTAATGTAGCCAGAGCCCTACATCATTGGCCTAATATTAATGCAGCCAGAGCCCTACATCATTGGTCCAATATTAATGTAGCCAGAGTCCAGCTTCATTGGCCCAATATTCAGGTAGCCAGAGCCCTACATCATTGGCCCAATATTAATGTAGCCAGAGCCTTACATCGTTGGCCCAATATTAATGCAGCCAGAACCCTACAGCATTGGGCCTGGCGCACGCAACTTGTGTACACGAGCGTAATACCGTGCTTATGCACCAATTCACGTTCTGTGAAAGGCACGGATTTCACGTAAAAGCACACGAGAAAAAAAACAAAAGGCACAGACTAGGCACAGGTTCGGCACGTTTTACAGAATGCTTAGGCACAGCTTAGGCACAGTTTACGCCCATTTAGGCACGTTTTTCGGAGACGTTATATTTAACTCGTCCGAAGGCAAGCCGTACGAAAATTCTCGGCGAGTGACCAGCCAGATTCAGTCCGTAAAAAATATGATTATCAGCGAGAATCGAAGTGACAAGTCATAGTAATAACTCGGCTGACACGAGCAAGACAAAGAAACGAGAATTGAAATAGTAATGGTAAAAACGGCAAACTGATCCTTACGGCAAGAAGAAAAGATAGAGACAGAAGTGAAATAAAAAAAAAAAACAATAAACAGTTGAATATATTTGCCCGATATTTCGGTTTGCAAAACAAACCTTCTACGGGGGCTAGAAAACAAAAATGAATACAGAAATAAAGTGACCGTTACATATAAATCATTTGAAATAGGACATACAACAGAATAACAGAAAGTGATTGGTAACAAATAAGCTAAATGTCACTAATTAAGTTCATCACGTCTATTTATACCATGAGGATGAAGTGTCATCGCTTTATCTATAAGATGGGCCTCGCGTGCCTTTCTGACTGAGTCGCGGTTGTTGTGGAGAATTGAACGAGAATTGAGCGAGAACAGCAAGACAATAATAATAAAACATGATAAATGTGACCTTCCACGGGAAAACGTACACTAAACAGTTATCTGTTAAACGGCCTAAAAGCGTTTGATCGCAGTTCGGAAACTGCGTTAAAATGGTTTAGGAAAGCATTAGAAGCGTTGGAAAAACCGTTCGAATTTTCATCCATGCCGTTTGAAGCGTTTATAAAAAAAGCGTACAAAACTTTTTTCCAGGCCGTTGACGCGTTGAAAGCGTTAGGAAAGTCGTTCAAATTATTCGTTCGGTCCACAGAGTTCAATACTTTACAAAAGTCGTTTGAACAAAACATTTAAACAGCAGTTTTAAGGCTTACCTTCTCTGTAGTTTGATTTGACACCTTCGTTCTTTGTTCTCGTGAATATTCGACAAAATATCGCCGACATTTCGAGAGTACTTTCGCATCGTTCTCATGATAACTCGCACACGAAAATTCGCAAAGCAAATTAAAAAAAAGAAGCGAATTTTTAGAAATTTCGCTGAAACGAAACGAAACACCGGTGAACTTTCCTGCCGAAAATCCAAAGTGTTGCAGCGCCAGTTCGCTTAAACAAAGATTGTTTGGTATAAAACGCGACGTGAACTTAAATATTTGAAGAAAACGTGATATAAATCTATCTTTCTGTTTTAACAATTCGAAATTAGCGTTGTTTTCCGCTTTGTAATCATTGTTACTCAACTGGTGCACTGATTCTTTTTGGAGACCGATCTTTTTGTCAATAAACACGCAAATCTCTCCGCGCTGAAATGTGATCTGCACAGTTTTGACATCAGGTTATGCTAATTTATTGCTGAAATTTGACCAACTTGTGAAAACACCAGACAGCTCATCCGATGAATAAAATGACCCATTCCGTTTTATAAATCCAAATCGAATGATAAAACTCCAAAACGTCAATTTGTTCGAACAACTTTTTGAATGTTTGGCAGTATTTATCCAAAGCCGATGACCGAATGGTCAGAAACTACATCTGTATTTAATACAAGTACTATTCTACATCTCCAAACGGCTGGGAAAGCGGCAGTGCGGGAAGAATACAAGTAAACACGATTACTGATTTCCCGCCGTCGCTTTCACTTGGAGAAAAAATAATTCGTTGCATGAGAACAATCTTGCAATTTATCGACATAACAATGTGTGACCAAAAAGCGCTGTGACACGAGCAAGATGAAAATAATGTTTCCCGGGAATATTTACATAACGCCGTTCAAAGGCACAATTTAGGCCCGAATTAAGGCACAATTTAGGCACAGCTTAGGCACTGCTTAGGCATGAATAAAAGCTAGACCTGCACACTTCATGCACAACTTGGGCACACTTTATGCACAACTTGTTCGTGCCAAGGCACACTGTAGAATCCGTAATTCGATCCAACGTACAACGAAACGTATTTTTATGTAAAATAAACGCTGTCTAACCGTGAAAATTGGATTGTAGTTTGAGAATGGATTTTCCAAATTGAAAATTGTTACCCCAGGAAATAAGCTGAATTTATGAGCACTTCAAAAGTCTTTTTGTTTTTTAACATAAGAAACGGAGCTAAAACCAAATCGATTTTGAAAATTTTCGACCAGGCTGTTTTTGTAGGTACGTAATATTAGGTTACCTTGCTGCAAATTGCTATAAATTTGTTATTTTTCGATCATTTAAAGTCATTCTTAAAATACATAATGCTCATTAGCTATTAACTTTAATTGCAAAAGAAAAAATGCCTACATATCATCAAAGCGGAGAAATTATGAATTGTGCCAGGTTAGACTGTAAATGTTACGCGTAGTGTCCAAAATGGCCTCATTTTTGGTGACTATTGTAAAATTTTCTGTTTTATTCAACCCTATATGTAAAACTAAAATTGTTCACAGGGAAGACATTAATGAACTTTAGTTTTTTTTACCAAATCTCAACCTAAACTGAATTTTAATAATTTCAGAAGAGCTAAATTAAGTGTGAATTTTAGCCATGTACACCAGTAGCGTGCGCCAGGCCTACTGTATAACGAGACTTGAGCTATGTTCACACTTGGTGGCCAAGCACCAGTGCCTGGGTACTGGCACAGAATGGTGTTGTGTTTACACACTGGGCGCCCATCAGACACCATTTTGAAACATACCGTATTTTCTCGATTAAACGCCGGGTATAATAGAGGAAGTTGTATGTAAGCCCCTCAAACGTTTATTTGTGTTATAATAAACTTAAGATTTAAGGGCAAGGTACACGGCTGCCAAGAAAAAGGAATAACCCTTTCTTTAAAATTGGTGGGCGAGAAAAAACTGCTGATTCAAAGAAACGCCGGGTCCACTAGGCCAAGTTTGAAATAAACGCCGGGGGCGTTTAATTGAGAAAATACGGTACATGTAAGCATAGCAGGGAGTTACATTGTATACTATGGGTATGTAAAGCAGTGGATTGAGGGTCAAGTGCTTCTAAAGCAACAAAATATGCATTTACACAGAGCCTGTGCTCACTTAAGTGCCCGATAATAAATTCTCAGGTGCCAAGTGTGGACTGAGCCGTACTGAAGACCTTTTAATTTCACTTTATACAATGTATGACTCTGGTGTTTAAAATCTTACATTTTAAAACACTTACATTCCACTGCCATTAGTTTTATTTGAACTTCAGAGTTATTAAATAAAAGGTAGTAAACTTGTTCAATCCTTTTGTTTGACTGTAGCAAAATGTTTCTTTCTATAGCTACATTTTATTGAGAGTAATGTAGACATTTTGCAAGAATTTCTATTTGCAATAAAATTTTAGAAATTTTATTACAGACATTATATGAACTTCTCTGTGACATTTGTGTGGTTTATTTGTGGGCATTTTACTAACATTTTATACAATGTTCCGTTTACTTTTTACAGATATTTTAGTGAGATTTTATGCTATGCATTCATTCTTCACGCGTTCCTTTTATACACGCTGATTTTACAGAGAAAATGTGGACATTTTGCATAGATTTAGTGCAATAAAATACATACATTATACAAGCATTGTATGTACTTTTCTGTGACATTTTGTGTAGTTTTTTTGTTTACATTTTACAAACATTTCATTCAGTTTTTTTTGACTCACTTTTTACAGAGATAATAAGGAGATTTTATGTTTACTGGTTTACAGAGATTTTTTTCTCGTGCCATTTTTATAGAGAAAGTAGAAAGATTTTACAGAGATTTGTTGTTTGTAGCATAAAATCTCTGTAAATTTTGCACAAAATTTACAAGAAAAACATTAAGATTACATACATATTTTATGCGATCTTATGCAGAAAATGTGTTGTAATTTACAAACTTTTTATAAAGTTACAAAATCTCTGGGAATGTGCACGTTTACAGAGTTCGTAATTTACAAAGGAAATGTAGACATTTTACAGAGATTTAACTAACTTTAGTGAAGTCTGTAAGTGGTTCAAGTTTTCCAGTGAGCGTGGGAGGGAGGGAAAGGTGGAGAGTTAGACGCAGGGAGAGGAGGGTCCGAAGGTTAGTTGGCTCATAGGAGACTGGTTAATTATGATGACTTGTTCCTAGGGCTGCAAGTATTGTCACGATAAGTTTAAGCGAGATTACGGCTCCTGGACGGCGTTTCGCACACTGGATTATGGCTACACTAGAGTCCAGGTTTTCAACAGTAGTCACTTATACCTTGAACAAGTTAGCATTGATCAGGTTGGTGGAAATTCTTATAAAACCTAACGAACAAACGACAACCGTTCGGAGCTCTCGAGAGTTAAAACTTTCGTCCTCTGCTCTCGTTTGACCTTTATTGACCTTATTTGCTTTGATTGCTCTGACGAAGCCCTAGCACTCGAAACGTCAGCTGTTGAATAACTTTAAGATGGCAAATTTACCTTTTTGACTCAGTACGTAAAACCAAATTCTCGTCTTTCACTCCCTCACCGACGTAGCACCGCAGCTTCTTTATAAACTAACTCCATTATGACATATAACTTAATAGTCTGTTCAAATTGTGGTGGGCGTCGCGATGAAAAAACAACGAACAGAAAATGGAGGAGGAGGAGAGGTGGACCGAGTGGTGGACCCACCATAACACCCTTAGTAGGGCCTCATCTCTTAGTCTATGTTGTGTGATGGACCTATCCTTAATGGTACAATAATCCTAAGTATGCGTTTCGAATTTTAAACGGTCAATTTTTTACTAAACATTGTTTTCGCACAGGACTACCACGTGATAGACAAAGTATGGATTATAAAAGATAAACATGGCCCAGAGGCCTGGGCAACAGAAGATACTATCGATGTTGGAAAACTCACTGAACTTCATGTAACATCCGTGGAGTGACCTTACCAAAAGTAGAGTGCAGTGACAGAGACGGTCGATAGGAGATGTCCCTCCGAACACTGTACTAAAATTAAGTCGCGGTTCTTCGTTTTAAAATCATCACAGTGTAGTAACCAGGCGTTCTTTCCCGCACACTAAGTTTTTAGTGCGAATTAATGACGTCACATACACCATCCTCGTCACGTGTTCAGAACCTTTAGCGCTCACCAGGGCCTTCTCAGCCTTTTACAATGTTAGGGGAAGAAACCCCCTAGACAGGGCTGTAACATACTCCAAAATTCCTGGAGTGTAGAGTGTGTCACGTGACAAAATACTTTACGATTCTTGGAGTATTTTAGCAGCCTTATGCTCGCCCCGCCATTTTGAAAGCCAAGAAGGCCCTGGGGCGAGATTGTTAGCGCTCATTCCGCTTTCCCATCATTCTCGTCCCCAGAGCTCCACGTTTTTTATTTTTAAGCTACCAAACGTAGGGATCTGGGATGAGAATGCTGTCTCACAAGAAAACTGGGCACCTGGGGAATGGACGGTCATGCTCAGTATCAAGATTTAATTACCCAATTTTAGTCTCACCTTCTGGCATTGAATCTGGCCGGTATCTTGGTTTGAGTTTGGCGGGGCCGACAACTGCGTATGTCTAAGATAATTTCAGAGTCCCTCGTTGAAACTAATAAACCGGTATTAATAATAAGCCGGAAGTCAGTCGATGAAATAAATGCGGCGTCCATGAATACACCTGATTGAAGAAACGTTGTCATTTAAAAAAGCATAAACCATGAACGATGAGACCGAATGGGATTCTGGGTAGGCAGCATTGCCAAGCTAGTTATATTCTATTTCTTGATAATCAAGATGTTTTCTTTGTTCGAGACATTTAAGAGCATGATTTATGTGTTCTGTGTTAAAATAATGTATATCCTGCCACAGACGAAGGTTAAATTTTCCAACTTCCCAGTAAGCCTTTGGGTCGCATCGTTCATGGTTTATGCTTTTCACCCGACAACGTTTCTTCAATTTGGTGTAAACTTCCAGAACAGGAGGACTAAACATCGATTACTTCTTATCGGTTATTGTGTCCTATATAGGCAATATTCCGAACAATTTAGCCTTGCATCATGGCTTTAACTATAGCTCACTTAGTAACACATTGTTTAACGATAAATTATTTGCCCAATTGAAATGACACTCGTCAAAAACGTTTTAAGTTTAATTAGCTTACTTAAAGACTAAGATAATAGCAGAGTAACCGCAATGTTTTTCTGACTTTTCTTATTTTTAAACACCAAAAATCAAAGCCTTAAGTCTGGTTTTCAATAGCTACATACGCGTAAGCATAAGCGGATTAGCATAACATCGCGTATGTCTAGTGAAAACGCCTACTCGTCCCAGTCGTCTTTCTGGGCAAGACGTGGAACGAGAGAAGCGCGACCGAAGGGGGTGATGGGAAGGAGGAAAGGGAATTCCTCCTTCCCATCACACCTCGCGCTCCCCTCGGTCGCGCTCCTCTCGTTAATTGAGAGACAACTGGGGATGAGTCAGGCGAAAACGAGCCCGAAATAAGCTTAAGCGAAAGGAGAAAAGGAAAAAATCAACGCCCGAGCGTAGATTGGGGGTGGACACCTTATTGAGACTTATATAACGGAGTACCTGGTTAGCTTTCAGTTGAGGTTGGGGGTAGTAGTTGACGTAGTTAAATTTAGGACTAAACAACTCGAGAAGCTAGGTGGTACAGTGGTACGGTAGGCTTTTAAGCCTAAGCCTAGCTGAGGTCACAGGTTCAATCCTGAGTGGTGATTTTAGATTTTCTTTTTTACACTTAAAAATTTGTGTCGACATTACGTTATATAAGTCTCAATAAGGTGTGCGACCCTCAATCTACGCCCGTGGTAAAATGTCACCCAGGAGTAAACCGGGGGCCATTGTTATGCTTATGTCAGTATGCATTTTCACTTGACGTAAATTCTTATGTTAACCTTGTTCCCAGGGTCTCTCATCTTCCCGCCCCCTTCTCGCTCCAGGGGGCGGGAAGATGAGAGACCCTGGGAACGAGGTTGATGTTTATGATTATGACGTTAGTGAAAACCAGCCTTTCGCTATAATAAATTAAAACAATGCAGATTAAACTCAAGGGCACACTTTTTTAAATATTGTTTTCCTTATTGTTTTTTAAAAGCAAACAACTAAATATCCAATGAATATTTTGGTGGATCTGGAGACCACACTTGTCATGTCATTGCTCGTTGAAGGAAATCTCAACTATGACTTGCGGAGGACTATTAACTATTTATGAATTACACGTTTTAGCTGAAGTTGAAGGCTAATCCTATATATTTAACTTAGGTTTTGAAGAAGATTTTTATATCGGAAAGATGTTCGCGTCGAAGTTTATGGGCTTGTGTTTTATTTTAAATGTTATGGAATTCTTATAAATAAAAAAATTAATTTTACTAATAAAATAAATGATGTAAAATAATGATAGAATAAGCCTCCTTCAGTTCAAACCCGTTCAGCAGGAAGTGAATAAATCTCCATCGTACCCGCCAGAAGTTTGGTAGTTTCTTGGTGTTGCGGATGGTGTGAACACCAAATGACGTAAAACAAAAGATTCAAGACACTGAACAATACCCACACCACAACACAAAAGCTAACCAACAATGGCTTCCGCAACACCAAGAAACACCCAGAAGTTTCTTTCACGATGCAAAGTATAGAGCGGAAAGGTGAGAAGGAAAAAGAAGGCGAGGCTTCAGTTATCCCCCTTCCCATGGTGCCTTGCGCTTTCCACTAGTCTCGAGCCACTCGCGCTTCTCGTGCGGTTCTGGCTCGTTCACATGGTGAAGTAGCCGAGGTCCTGGAAATCTTGGGAAGTCAGGCCAGGGCTAATGCTAAATGCAGCTGCTTGGGTTAGGTGAAGCAACATTAAGGTGGTTCCTGAGTCATTTGTGAGGGACTCTCTTAGTGCTTGAACTTCTGTGTTCTGTTTATTTTCCAGTCAATGGCCATCATATATAGCTTAAATACAATTTCGAGATGTATCTAGTCAGTTATAGTAGAAGCTACCTTTCTTGACCCCATAGGATTCCCACAAGGTTTGGTTTAGGGTACAGCGGAATTGCTCCACTGCACGGCCCCTGGCGAGATGTAACGGCAGCGAACAGAAGTGAAAAATTCTCTCTAAGTATGGTTTGCATATAATCACTTCGATCGCTGAACAAATAGAAACCACTTCCCAGCGATCGTAGCGATCGCAGAGAACAATGGACCCCTTAAAATAGCGGGACTTAGTGGCTAAGGGATTAATAACCCCATAGAAAAACCTTGGCCCTTAAGGTTGTGAGACGAGCATGGGACCAATCTCCTCATATTTTAAAGAGAAATAATCAAGGAAACTAGTGATATAACGGTGACGGTTAAATCTCGTTCAGTCGGATTATTGACAGTTAGACACATTCAGGTTCAACGTTGTCGGTTGACGGGAAAAATTACTCTCGTTTGTCAATTTGACTCTTAATGATTCACTTGTCGTCGACGAGTGACAGTAAGATCAAAATCCCTTTAATTGTCGTCTCTTTGACCCCAATGAGACCCTCCTGTTCCACTGAGGCATAACAGCCCACAGGATCAATAGGATCTATGTCTGTTGATTCCACTTTGGGTATTTTTCGCTCATTTTCATTCTTTTTTTGTCTTTAATTTTTTTCGGCAAACATAAATTCGTAATGCGTGGTTCCACTAGGCAAGTTTACAATGGCATTACAACGTTGTCAAGAGAATTAGGGCGTTCTAAGCACTTAGGCGATTAAGGTATTTTTCTAGCAGTATCGGTGTTTTGTTTTCTTGTGAACGTCGAAAACCAAAATTAAGAGAAACTCCGAAGTAATCCACGCATGAGTGCGATTTTATGTACTATCGTCTGAAGTTTGGGGTATTTCTAGGTGTTGTGGAAACTGCTGTTGGTTACGCTGTTTTGTTGTGGTGTGGGCATTGTTCAGTGTCTTTTATATCTTTTGTTTTCCGTCATTTGGTAACGACAACATCCACAACACCAAGCAATTCCCAAATTGGTCAGATACTATGCACCTCTTCAGAACCTCTAACAGTCCATTTTACTGTTGTGTGCTTGGTGACCTTGCCTTTGAGTGGAAGCGAGGCTGGAGGTGACCTTGCTTTGATACAAACCTTTCTGCCTTTCATTTGTTAATAATGCTTTTCTCATGCTAACTAGCTAAATTTGCATCTGAAAAGCTCCAAGGTCTGTATCATAACAAGGTCAACTTCAGCCTCGCTTCCACTCAAAGGCCAGGACACTAAGAAGATATTAAAACTGTAAAATGGTCTATTTCATTGGACCTGGATAACACGCAGATGTATTGTTTTCAGAGCTAGGGTCCATTGTTCTGTTGTTTGTTCTGTTATTTCCTCAGCCAACGCTGTGAGGCGTCCCGAGACGTACATATCGCCTCCTCGTGGGTTCATAGTTTTCTTGTTACGTCTCCATGACTCTTCTTTGAGGCATTTTCTTTCTCTCTTTACCCGCAACTTTCTTTCCTTTCTTTTTTAGATATTGTTCCAGCTTTCCTGAAGACTTCAACTTCTTGAATTTCTCTGCCAGTTCTAACTTCTTTTTCTCAGCTATTAAAAGAAGCAAACATAAATCACTCAACGTTATTACAAAAGTGGCATAACGTGTTTTCATAACGTGTTCCGTTTACATATATTGCCAACAATACAACGAGCTTTGGAAGCAATCACAAAACAATATGGGCTCACTAATAAAAAACCAGCCACAGCTCATACTCACATTTCTTCAGGTAGAACGGTCTTTTTCCTTGCTTCACTAGTTCTAGTTCAGCCTTTTTCCTCTTTTTCTCTACTTCCCTCTTCGCATCTGTAGCTTTTTTAGCTGCCTCTTGTTGCTCCTGAAAATGACAACAAATGACAATACTTACGGTGGAGGATTAAAGTTGCAGCTCTACAGTACCAACACGTTTTTTAACTGAACTTTTTACCTCCAGTCTCTGCAAATTGCTATATGCACCGCCGTAAACAACTATCTTCGACTCAATCTATAAATTGTAAAATGGCCCGACATCTCGTTGCTTGATATTTGTTTAGTTACTTCAACTATAATGTATATATATGCTGTAGATTAAAATTATTTAAGGTTAAAAATTATTTCAAACTAAAGGTTAATTTGTTTCTTTTGTCCCAGATTCATTAGCATAATCTCAGACAAAGGAAAATAAAAATTATAAACCTAGTTTGAAATAATTTTAACCTAAAATAATTTCAACCTACAACATATATTCAGTTTCTGAGCCAAAATAATTAATATTCCCAAGTTGCAGTTAGGTATACTCACCATTCTTTTCAGTAGGGAGTCTAACTGTTCCTTTCTTTCTGGTTGTTTGGTTTTCTGTAACTCTTTTTGCAGTTGCTGAAAGAAACATTCAAAACATCACATACTAACTGCAGGTGTACACTTTGAGTAAACATTAAAAACATTAAACATTAAACAGATTAACAATAAATCAATATAAACAGCCTGCGAGCAAGCTCACTTTTTAACCACTGTTTGGCTTAACAAGTGTCTGCTGGCCGCCTTGTAGGTGTCCACCTTAGAGAGAGTTTAGTTGCAGGAAAACAGTGAAATTCAGCCAGGTTCAGGTGAACCTATCTGCCTTAGAGAGGTGTCTGCCTTATGGGAGTGTAAGTGAGTATACTGTGATATACTAGACAAACAAATGTAATAATGCTAATTGTACCAGGCCTCACTTTTACCTTAAGAGAGTTCAAAGAGGAGGTTAACTTCAGTTAGATCATTAATGTATGAACTGCAGATAGAGAATGTAAAGGAAGAAATGATCCTCACAGTTGTGTTTCCAATTTAAGCAATTGGAAAGAAGCCTGAAAAAATGCTGGGCTTCAATGGGATTTGAACCCATGACCTCCATGTTAACGGTGCCATGCCCTACCAACTGAAATAAGTACATGTACATGTGTGTCTTATCACACTCACCTTCTTTTCATTTGCCTTTATGTCACTTAGAAATGAATATGCCTTATCAAACTTCTCCTGGTTAAACGCCCCTGAAAGTTCATCAAATCTTGGATCCCTGGTCATCTACAGATCAAGAATAAACAAAATCATGACAGTTTCTAGTAATTTCCAGCACTTACACTTAGATAGATAAATGCAACAATATTTTATCATTTAATGCTACAATAATGGTATAAAACAAATGCCCAGTCATTGGTGAAGAAGCCATGGTCATCATCATGATGTAACAGGTTACCATAGTGACATTATAACCTGTTAAAGAACCCTTAATTTTAGGTTAAGTGCTTATAACTAAAAAACAAGCTAGGTGACCCCCTTTTTTTATTATTGAGTTGTAATAAGCGTGTTAAGACACAACGTTTTGCAAAGTTTAAAAATATTCTTGGGGAGGGGTTCAGAGCCACCTTAAATTTTCAATAAATAATTATTTGATGCTGTTCTGATTTTGTGAGGTGAAATAAGATGTTGATCACTTTTATTACAGAAAATCTAAGAAATAAAGAAACAACAGTTAACTCACTCGTTTTTTAACTGGGATGACCTGTCTTAATCGAGGAACTCGCTTCTTTGATGACATTTCCCTGGGCCTAGAAAGACAGTTGGACATCAGTGTCCTCAGTTGAACCCATAACACCCGTGAGGGGTATCACTAGTAAGTGTTACAGCTGTGAATCAAGGTGTTTCAATACAAAGTTTAATAAGACCTTTTGGCCATGTGCCACATTGTTACAGAAATTGAAATAGAACAGCTGATTAAAAAGTTATTGAGAACCCTGGACATACACACTGATTATTTGAGGGTTCATGTAATACTATAAGATTGTGTGTGATGATTTGGTTGAATTTAATCACAGGGCACCCAGGCTCAAGAACAGATCACTTAGTGACAATATATAACGATTTGTATAGATAAGGGAATGGCCAATGAAAGGAAGCCAAAACTCGATCACAGTCACTTGAAAACTTTACTCAAGTGTAGACGTACATGTAGATCGAAGGTGAAACTTCCCTAGCTGACAGTGAGATTTCAATCTGCAGACCTTTTCCAGCACTTCAGGAATAAGGAAAATATAGTCATAACTCAAATAATTTGGACTTGGCACTTCCAACGATACCTGTTTTGTAAACGTTGAACACCATTGCTGTAGAACCTAGCCTAACATTAACAATGAATGTTGACCGGTCAACAGTTGTTAAGGTGATGATACTAAAATCTCCAGTTTGGGAGGGTAACAAACACAGCTGTGAAGTGTAACGGCTGTCGTGTTTGGCTGTCATCACCTAAAATTTTGTTTTTAAACAAAAGTGTCCCTGTTGAGTGCAGTGACACAGCTAAAGGAAAAATACCGAGCACAGACCAGATCACTTAAGCAGTGGTCTCTGCACCTTTGTCAATCATAAAATTTATTTTTAAACACACAAGGTTGTATAAATCTTACCTATTCTTGTTTTCTCTCTTTTGAGACTCTGATTTGACTCCTTCCTTTTCAAAGAGGCCATGAATTGCTTTGTTATACCTTGAAAAATGTAAAACTACACAAATCAATCCTACACACTGTATGATATTTCTTGTTGATGCAAATAGAGCCAAATAGGTTAGAAAAAATGACAAGATGATTATTCCATGCTATTTTGGAATTCTTGTGAGTCATAATATACACTGTATATCAATAACAAAACTCTCGATTGTGATTGGTCATCCATCTACCATTTTTTACGTAATTGGCACGTGGCCATGTGGGTGTCCAGTTAATTAGCAAATGAACTTCTTGTCAAACAATTCAGGGGTAATCAGGCTCATAATTTTAAAATAATTTGAAATTACTTGCTTGATTACTCCCTGAATCGTACTCCACTCAGTCTAACAATACAGTAACTATAACTTATAACAACTAGCAGTAATCACAGATCATGGAGACACGTTCGAAGGAATTTCCAGCGGAAATGAGCCCCTGAACAAAAACAATAGGGGCGGCCATTTGGAAGACCATCTACCAAAAAATCTCAAATTTGTCTCCAACACGAAATTAGGGTGGCGTTCTTCGAACGCGATAATTTATTACACTGTAATTGAATTGTATTATTGTTAAAAACAGGATTATGCTTCAAATTTTGATTACTTGACCAACAATGTTTACAGAGTTTACAGAGGCTTTAAAAGTAATACCAAGTGTTAACCTTTTAGAGCCAACTTTGTGTTTCAACTCCTCAAGTTCGCAAAAAGGAATCTCTGATAATTCTAAAATAAAACAAAATATGATAGGTTAAA
The DNA here is from genome assembly GCA_022457155.1 of Cladopsammia gracilis. NCBI lineage: Eukaryota > Metazoa > Cnidaria > Anthozoa > Scleractinia > Dendrophylliidae > Cladopsammia > Cladopsammia gracilis. The sequence continues at coordinate 1,996,935 of JAJGOT010000047.1, read as the reverse complement.
ACAAAAAGGATGTGAAGTTGATCAAGTTCCGCAGTACCAGGCAACAGCAAAATGCTATAACATGCATGGTGTTCATGAGCAAGGAATAGGACAACAGGAAAAGATTTAACCTAAACATCCACACAATGTAAAGCTGACTCCAACTGAATAATGTCAATGGCAATTGATTTTACCATCACTAATTCCTTTTCGGAGTTACATGTAGTTTTAGGCCCTGTCCACACTAATGCACATACCTTTTTATCTGTTTTCACCGATCGTCCACACTAAAACGACAAAAAACAGAGATGTTTATCTATGAAAATGGAGGGTTTTCGAAAACGCTTTTCAGAGTGGAGACTTTTGAAAACGCAGGTCTATCGTTTTAGTGTGGACGGCAAAAATGGAGCTTTTCAAAAACACTTACGTCACAACTCATCGCTGACATTATTGGAGCATGCATATTGAACAGAAAAATGTCTGAGCAGAGCCTGGCAATGAAAGCGCATCTTTGGATCACCGTTTTTCAGCCCCTAGTGTGGATGGTCAAAAACAATGTGAAAACCTTAGTGTGGACACAGATCTTTTTATCCGTTTTCGGGGAACCAAAAACGGAGGCTTTCAAAAACGCATTAGCGTGGACAGGGCCTTAATCCCCTGACATGAGTACACATATACTGTAGCAAATACAGTTGTAAAGCCAGACAAGATACATGTATAGGAATTTTTGTAACATGCATGTACCTTTGGTAATCTTATAACTATGTGTACGCTTAACCATGTGATGTCCAAAGAATAAAGTCTAGAAATTATTCAACGCTCTTACTGAATGTAAGTGGTTCACATAGTCATATGCATCAAGCTTAGCTCAATTTTGTTTTCAATCTATCAGGTGTAAAATAGTAAATATTAAACATTTAAATTCATACTCCTTTGTGAATACTGACCTTCTTTCAGGTGCACCTATCGAAACAAAAATAAAAGGACGCTTAAATTAACAGGTTGCTTAATGAAGTTATACACAAATTAAGCTCATAAACACAAAGCGAGACATTTTACAGTGGAGGCATTTGTTTCAGTTAAATGTGGCACGTGTTTGCAAACAAAACGACTTACAACTTCGTCTTTCTCTTCATCAGATCCATCTGAGCTTGCTTCGTCTTCAGAAGAGTGTGAGCTTGACTCTAGAATATAATTTTTATTCATGTTTCTTCGGTATTTTCTTTGTAATTACAAATAGAAACGTAAACAAGAAATCTTGTTCAACTGTTCGCCATGTTGGACGCGTAGATTTTGTGGGAACTGGAGATGGCTGATTTCGCCCCAGTTCTTTTCAACTGACCAGCAAACTCAACCCCAGGGCTTCTCCGCGGCCAAAAAACGTAAACTAGAAATCCGACTACCGCGTAATGTAAACGCTTCATGGATCTAAATGCTCTGTTAGTGACGATTCCGACCAATAATTTGACTATAAAAAGAATCCTGGATGAACTTGCCCGTGAAACTCAAGGAGGTTTGGCATGCCTTAAGAGGTTAAAAATCTGTGCCCGGTTAACTTTGCATGCTTTTGTGGTCATGGTCATATGCTAGACGTTTTAGCCTCTTCTCCTCGTTTGATTTGAGCTAACTGCCCAGTATGCCTTCCTGCCGAGTTACCTTGGCCTCGTACCCAGATTTTTGCTCCCAAAGAGACTGTCTGGGTAAGAGAGTATGTGTCCCCTTCTCTTTTGACTTTTTTCGCTTGAGTCAGTCGTAAAACAAAAACCAAAGCAATTACTCTGGCCAATCAAAACAGAGACACAGCTGGAGGCAGACAATCCAATGAACCAATCAGAGTACGAAGCACACAAGCAGCCGGCACCAAGCGCGGGAAAATGAGTGTGAATAAGTCACGATTGGTGTTGCTTTCACTTCTGATTGGTTGATAAAGCGGCACGAGATTTTTATACCCAATCACAAAGCGTAGCATTGTAAATTGTAAAACCAAAACAATCGCGAAATTACTTTCGCCACTCAATTAAAATCCTCTCTAATGGCGTAAACTAGCCTAAACTAATGCAAAAGCGCGCGCGCGGCTCTAATTGGTGTAATGAAAAACCATGTAACTGTGACGTTTCACGACAAAATTACACCATAAACAAGAGAGTATTACATAGTGATTGCAGACCAGAAGTCTGTCCTAGTGAAACTCTTGTCATCTCAATGGGAAAGAAATTCGTTCTCGTTTTATGTAGTCTTTTCTTTGTAATCGAGCTGACAGCAAGCTTACCACTTTCGCATTTTCACAATACTCAACATGAGCAAGTAGGACCCTTATCAAGAAGTTTTGAAGATGAGACGATGCAAAAGAAAGACACTCCACTAGCTCTCACAAAGCTGAAAAGATCTTCTGAAGAGCATACGCACAGAAAGAAAGCTCACGTACCGGGGCCGTCACGTTTGCGTTTAGCTTCAAGAGATCAAAGCAAAAAAGGTCCCCACTCAAGGAATGGTTTTCACAGATGGTTTGCAGCCAACCACAGGAGTCCGAAATTTGTAGCGATTTCAATTTTCGTGGGATGTTTGGTGTTCATGGCCGTGGCGTTTGCTATCACATGCTGTTGGTATCAGTGGAAGCAGACCAAAAGAGTCAAGGAAGCCACTCATGTGGACGTAGAATCACGACAAGAGCTTATTCCGGACGAGGTCAGCAAAATTGACAACGCCCATATTGACGTGGGATGGTATTAGAGCAAGCGAGGAATTTTGAAATCAATAAAAAATAAATGGAACTTCCAGAGAGTGTCGATACTTTTTTAGCGCCACACTGCTAAAACGTTTTATTGAGTAATGATATTTCAAATCGGCGGTAACTCTGTTGTGCCTTAGCCACTTCAGTTGAAGGCCGTTTAATTAAAGTCGGCACACACAAGGCGACTAGTCGTGTCGACTGCTCGCCGCGTCTAGTCGCCTAAGTGTGAACTAATAATTTTCGGCAAAAATAATCTATTCGCGGTGACTTGTGTTTGCCGAAATCCAAGCGCCAGTCGCGCAAACATCTCGTGTGTTCTGCTCGTGTAACTAGTCGCTGCGACCAAATATAATAAAAAAAAATGAAAACCGAATCAGTCGACCTTATTCAAGGACTCGTTCTTCGCAACACACACGCTATCCGCTGCGCTTCAGATGCCGCGAGAAAACTGTGAACAGAAAGTATTATAATGACTGAATGACTTAATAGTGAAACCAACCTTTGTGACAGTCTATACACAATGGCACTTTTTTTACTTTGACCGGAACGTGACCGGAGGCATTTTCATTTTTTAAATATATTAACAGTTTACTTTATATTAGCAATTTAGGATAAAATAATAAAAAAAATTATTATTCCAATTATACAGTAATGAGAGAGAGAAGAGAAGAGAAGAGAAGGGAAGAGAAGAGAAGAGAAGAGAAGAGAAGAGAAGAGAAGAGAAGAGAAGAGAAGGGAAGCGAAGGGAAGCGAAAAGGCGGACAAGTAAAGAGAAGTGAAAAGAATGGAAAACAATTGAGGAGCAGTTAGGAGGAGAGAAGTAAAGAGAATGGAAAAGAAAGAAGAGAAGAGAAGTGAAGAGAAGAAAAGAGAGAAAGAGAGAAGAAAAGAAAAAAAAGAGAAGAAAAGAAGAAAAGAGAAGAAAAGAAGAAAACAGAAGGAAAGAGATTAAAAAGATAAGAGATTAAAAAGATAAGAGAAGGAACAAGAGAAGAGATTACAAAAGAGAAGAGAAGACAAGCCAAAGGTATTTTTACATGCACCGAATCTTCTGATTTGTGAGCGACTCATCTTTCAAGTCTCGCGCGCTAGCTTGCGAAAACTGAGATCAGGACTGGGAGCGAGAAAATCATTTCACTCGCTCTTGGATCCTTACAGATATTTATTCATCGTTGCCCGATCCAGGTGTGCGTTTTCAAAACTCCCGAAGACTTTTCGGGCCCGAAAGTGATTTTTGAAATTCATTTTCTTTCAAGTGGTGGTGAAGTTTTTAACCCGAAAACCAGTAAAACAATTCTCGTCGAATTAAGATTTTATTGCTTAGCTTTCGAAACGAACGAAAATTGAATCTCTGTTGGTAAATAATCTGCACATAAAAGAGCTTTACGGACCCGAAAAGTGTTCGGGAGTTTTGAGAAACGCACGCCTGGTCATTCAGGTACTAAATCTAATAACACTTCAAGAAAACTGTGCCCGTCTGTGGCACGTTGGTAACAATTGAAAATGAAAATTTAATTGTAACAAAATGATATGTTCTATTTTAGAGACAAGTCTGACTGTTATATCATGATGTCTAGGCATTGCATCATGTCTGTTTATCTATTTTGTTGTTGTTATTGTTAAGGTATACAATAGGACTTAACTTGTTTTCACATTGATTACATAATTATAACAAGTATTGTCGCTTTTTCTTATCTATTTATAATTTATTTATTCATTTTCTTGTCTCGTGCAGTTTAACTGCTAGCTATTTAAAACTCATTGATCCTTTTTACGCAAACTGCTATCCAAAAAAAAAAAACTGTTGGATAAAACTCGTTCAGACAAGGCTCAACTAAAATGGTAAACTGCTAGCAGTACCTCTCTAGAAAGTCCAGCCGGAAAGCAAATCACGTGATCGGCGATCCACCAATCGAGTGAAAGTAACGGAGCCAAGGGGGCGCTGGGGAAGAGGCGAGAAGAGAAAGAGGGTCAAGCCCAAATCATACCGTCGAGAAGGACGTCGGACACCTTATTGAGACTTATATAACGGAGTAACTGGTTAGCCTTCAGGCCCCGGTTGTTCAAAAGGTGGATAGCGCTATCCACCGGATAAAGCACTATCCGCTGGATAGGCATTAGCAAAACCAATTGTGTTATCCACTGGATAGTGATTTATCCGGTGAATAACGCTATCCACCTTTTGAACAACTGGGGCCTGTTGAGGTTGGGGGTAGCAATTTATACAGTTAAATTTAAGACTAGGCAACTCGAGAAGCTAGGTGGTACAGTGGTACGGTAGGCTATATAAGCCTAAGCCTAGCTGAGGCCACAGGTTCAATCCTGAGTGGGGATTTTAGATTTTCTTTTTTACAATTCGTACACATTACACAATTACAGTGTCGATTACGTTATGCAAGTCTCAATAATGTGTCCGACGTCCTTCTGAACGGTATGATTAAGGCACAACCGAGAAAGAGGGCCTATTCTTCCCGCCTCTCCTCCAGTTTCCCCTCGGCTCGTTCGCTCGCTCCAGTCTCGCCTCGGCTCGTTCGCTCGCTCCAGTCTCGCCGAGTTTGTTTTCGTGATTAGCTCGCCCGATCGACTGACTAAAAAGGGACAGCTAGCAGTCTACTAAAATGGCTTCACTATTTCACATCTTAACAAAGAACAGCATCAACAGAAAAGGAAACATCAGAGCCACTTTGAATCCTGCGGATGTGGCCGAGCCGGAAGTAAAGGGGTTGTTGAGGTCTTTCACGCCATAGCACTGGTCATTTCCAGTCGCTCCCGGGTCCCGATTATCGGCACAATAAGGATTGTAGTCACTGAGACCTAAATCCAGCACTTCCTGGGCTAAAGATGAAAATGTGCAGTCAGAGGATATCAGATTCCTCATGCACCGCTTTGCTTTGGCATTTTCCCTGTTGAAATATCAAGGAAGACATTAAACCTTAACAACAACAACAACAACAACAATAACCACCTTATTAAAAAAATAAACAACATTAACAAAATTACAATATTTACCACCCGTAAATTAGCTAAATGAGCTATTCGAGGTGGGGGGCTAATAAAATCATGGTACCGTCAAAATTTCATTTTGTAACACTTTAATAATCTCTCAGCATCACGTTCGAGTTCTCCCCTGCAGCTTTCGTTTAATTTCATTTACTTATTTAGTATCCACTCACGCTAGAATAAAACCAGTTTTAAACTAGACTGTTCCAAACAACAATCCCCCTGACGGGGGTGTATAGGCGCGTAAAAGAGCGAATTGAAGACAAGAAAAAAAAATAGTATTATAGCACATGGTTCAACTATTGGAAGTAAATGATTAAATGATTAAAAGTCGCGAAGCCGATCTTAAACAAGTACAGTCCCCATGCCCTAAAATAATACGCCTATAGATTAGTTGATTTATAGATTGATCATTCTTTGATTCATTCACAAATACAACTCACGGGCAAAGAGCAGGGTCCGACTTGTTCGCGGCGAATTTTTGATGAAAAGTTCGGACGCAGTCATTTGCATCGCTGCTGAACGTATTGGAGCATGGTGAGCCTATTGGGGGAATGGTAGGTGCGGCCATCCCACCGTCCAAACACAGGACATTTTCCTTAAAGTTTTGGCGAAGAATGCTGTCGATCTGATATTGAGAAAGTGTGTCCCCAGCACAAATCTGTACTGTCTTTGTTACACATCTGATCATGTTGTTAAACTTGGCACTAAGGACAAAAAAAGAGAAAATTTCACTGTCAGAGCCTGTTTACATGGAGGGAGGGTAACCCAACTAGTTGGCTTGAAGGAGATTAAATTATCGTGATTTTGACGTTTGGGTCAAAACTACCCCAAATTGAAGCTAAGTATACAATAAACTGCAAGGGTTGACCTGACTACGTATGAAAAAGTTGACTTTGCGAGACACCAACACGACAGAAACCGATAAAGCAGGATTGCAACCGCGTACAACTGTTTCGTTCAACGTTTTTACGTAGTCAGATCAGCCCTTGCAGTTTATCGTATGTTTGTTCATTTTTTGGCTGATTAAGTCTCTTGCAAACCTACATATGTAGCAGCATTATCGTTTGCGTTCCTTTGCAGATTTTACTTTTTTTTCAAGACTAAGTACCTTGTCAGCCATAGATGTTGTGGTGTTATAGATGTTGTGGTGCAATTTTGTCCTTGGTGCAAATTTTATTTTCCTTTGTTCAAAACTCATTATCATACAAAGGAAAATAAAGGAAAACAAAATTTGCACCAAGGATAAAATTGCACCACAACATAGACATTAAGAAGAAGAAGAAGAGAGAATCAACCATATTCTGAGTTTTAGCGAGTTTCCCAAGACACGAGGTGATAAACTTAAAAAAGTTGATCCGGACTTTTTTCATCCTTCATGGCCATCTTATTAGTACTCGTAGAGCACTAGTAGGGTAATAAAATCGCCGAAATTACCTTAATCACTGAATATTGGTCTGGAAAGAACCATACACCAGCACCAACTCGTTCGAAGCCCACTCCCCTCACCCCTCAGCATATCCCCTCCCCTCACCCCTCAGCATACTCCCCCACCCCCCAATATATTATACCATACCTGCAATCGCCGTTGGGGTCTTTCTGAAGTCCCTTGACGAAAATTGTGTTGCATTTCAAGGCATCGCAGAAATATTCCATAAATGTACATTTGCCAATGTTAGGAAGCACTGCCTCACTTTCAGAGAGGAAAACTAATGAAAATAGGAACAGGATCACATTTCGTGTGCAAGCGTTATCTACTAATAGTTATGAACATTAGTTAATCTAGACAATTTTTAATTTTCAAAAAGGTTACGACGTTTTATAATGTGTACATGTTTCGGATGAAACATCATCCATCTTCACCACGAGTAACACTCAGACGTCTGAGTGAGACGCCTGATTTTGCGTTGAACAGTGTTAGAAAAAGAGCCAAAAAACGGTAGTTTAAATTTATAAGCATATACAATATAAACATTTATAAAATGCTCAAGGAAATGCGCGCGCTATGATTGGTTAAACCGAGTTCATTATAACTCGATAAAGCACGCGCGTGACGTCAAGGTTCATTATAACCGTTTATATTTTATAAAAGAAATAAAAAAACTTATACGGGGGCAGAGATGCAAATTTCCGGTCCCTCCTTCCATCGGCTGTAAACTTTTTTGTAATTCCCCAGTGTAATTACGTCATTCAGTTCAGTCTTGACCGTCTTGTTTCACACAATGCATATTTATGTCACGCTAAGATGTTTTGGTCGTTTTAAATCTGTTTTTGACTTCAAACTCAGTATGGAAAATTAATACTGATCTGTGGACTTGGCGTATTTGAGGGAAGAACGAGCGCTGAGTTTTAAGTAATGCTCTACATAGGAACTACGGTAAACTTCATTGTTCTGCGGCATTGGTTCTTTCCCACATAGACTATCTTTGGTTTTAAGAATAGAGGAAGGGTTGATGGTTCATAATTATATTTCAGTATAAAAATAAAGAAAATCCGTTTGCGTCAAATAAATTTTAGGAAATGTTCGTGCTTAACCAATCAGAATAGCAGAAGACAATAGCTAATAATTTTGCTTCTTTGACAAAGTTCCCCAAATACAATATCTTTTAAAAATTGCATATTGTGCGATTGGAACTCAAATTACTTGAAACCTTAAAAAAATTAGACAAAATGCACCTTGAACCTTAACTTTTAAGCGGTTTTTGAGACTAAGCCAATGAGATCACCAGTTGTAACAATGAAAAAAGTTGACAGTCCATCGTTCATTGCCGTTCAGCGCTTTCCTTGTTATGCGGATCATTACTTAAAAACCACGGACTGAGGTGAGTCAAAGACGCCACCTGGGGTGTGGGAGGATTGTGCCTAAAGAATACCGTTTAGAGGGGCGTCGGACACCTTATTAAGACTTATATAACGTAATGTCGACACTTAGAATTTTATTTTCAATAAATTTTTAAGTGTAAAAAGGAAAATCTAAAATCCCCCAACTCAGGTTGAACCTGTGATCTCAGCTAGGCTTAGGTTTAGATAGCCTACCGTACCACTGTACCACTGTACCACCTAGCTTCTCGGGTTGTTCAAGCCTAAATTTAACTATGTAAACTGCTACCCATAACATCAACTGAAAGCTAACCAGTTACTCCGTTATATAAGTTTCAATAAGGTGTCCGACGTCCTTCTGAACGGTATTCTTTAGGCTTAACCGTGTGGGAGTCAGCCGTTAACTCCTCCCAGCCTCCGACGTTTCGCAAAACCAAAATGACGACCAGACACTAAATTGAGCAGTCAGCATTGGATCCCATCCGCTTAAGCCACCTTGGACACCTTATTGAGACTCATATAACGTAATGTCGACACTTAGAATTTTATTTTCAATAAATTTTTAAGTGTAAAAAAGAAAATCTAAAATCCCCACTCAGAATTGAACCTGTGACCTCAGCTAGGCTTAGACTTGCGTAGCCTACCGTACCACTACTTGGTAACGCTGCAATCAATTCATTTTTTAATGTTCTAAAGTAGCAAATCTACTTTTTATCAAATTGTATTCTTTTCATCCTTTGGCTGAATGGGTGAAATCGTTTAGTGCTCGGATTGAATTTGGTCTTTTATCGATCGTTTTCTGTAGCCTCCAAGTTGGCGGCTAATTTTCTAAAGTGTTCGCCAGTACCAAACGTTTGGTCACCAGGTACGTTTTACTGCAGTTGTGAGTCCATGTAGTACGTACTCTTGTAGGTGCCAAACCTAACAACTTACGGTATGGTTAGAATTGCTAACTGTATACGTTCGAGATGAAAATCATCCCTGTTTATAGGTCTATAGGTTTATAGGTCTATAGGTTTATGGGTTTATAAATCTATAGGTTTAAAGGTTTATCGGTCTATAGGTTTATAGGTTGTAAACAGCCATTGCATAAAAATCCCATACTACCTTGCGGTCTTGGCTTTGTTTTGCACTATTGTTTACATTTCGCACTTTGCACTGAAACTTGCTGTATGTCCATTAGGATTTTGAAAGTAAATCATGTAGATGTAGATGTAGAAGCAGTAGAAGGTTCAAGTAACTAAAGTAAGCGGGAGTTCGATGAGTTATCGAGAGTTATCGCATGGGGCATATTGCCAGGACTGGAGTGGAGTGGAATGGACTGGACTGGATTTGAAAAACATGGACTGGATTAGTAAAAGGTGGATTTGTAAAAGGTGGATTTGTAAAAGGTGGATTTGTAAAAGGTGGATTTGTAAAAGGTGGATTTGTAAAAGGTGGATTTGTAAAAGGTGGATTTGTAAAAGATGGATTTGTAAAAGATGGATTTGTAAAAGGTGGATTTGTAAAAGATCGATTTGTAAAAGGTGGATTTGTAAAAGGTGGATTTGTAAAAGATGGATTTGTAAAAGGTGGATTTGTAAAACGTGGATTTGTAAAGGGTGGATTTGTAAAACAAATGAAAAAAATCAAGAATGGAAAACAGTGAAAAACAATAAACTTTATTTATTTATTTCAAATCCACCTTTTACAAATCCAGTCCATGTTTTACAAATCCAGTCCAGTCCATTCCACTCCACTCCAGCTTTTACAATATGCCCGTTTAATCAGGTTTACTGACCAAGAAAGAGTTCAACTAGACCGATTTTTTAAACAAAACGTAGCATAAATGAACAGAACAAAACGACAAAGCAAAGCGAAATAAAAGAACACTATGGTAGGACATAGGATCGGACAATGTATACACTAATAAAGTTAGTGTTCTGGATGACATCTGTATGTTTTGACTTTGACAGATGAGGTTCGGTCGAGTGACCCGAAGGAAAAACAATGGGCGCGATCCATTCAACCAAAATTTCCAGAAATTCCGGTAGAAAATCGATTGAAACAGAAATTTTCGAAAAATTCGTTTCGGAAATTTTGATCAACCCCTCGAGGTTGTCCTGAATTGTTTACCATTTACACGGGAAAACCGGTTGGTCCACGGTTTGTGTAAATGGTAAGCAGAACTCCAGAAAGGGAAATTCCGTTTGAGATTGGCGTGTACTATTTACCATTATACAATGAACTGAATACTACGCACTCTGTGATTGGTTGTTGCCCATGATCTATCAGAGTACAGACGCACGGCTGACGTCATAGAAAAATTGTTTGATTTGTTTTGTCCAACATGGCGCACAATTTTGAAAATGTTTGCGAGATAATTCTGGATTAAGCAAGTGAAAGCCTCGAAAAATGTTTAGCAGGAGCTGTTTACGAGCAAGAAAAAGAAGAAACCAAGACGAAAAGTGTTCTTGGTGACTTGAAAAATACCTAAACTGGAACAAATCTTCGAACAGTCGAGCGCTGCGAGGCAAGTTCGTAATTTTTATTACTCTTTTTTATTCTGTTCATTGTATAAAACAAATAGATTCCATTTGGCCGTGTGTCTGTTCAGTTATAGATCACAGAAGACGTCAAAATGTGGTAAGAACATCAGTGACACACTCACCTGCGGCTCGTGTGCCACTTTTTTGTTCTTACCACATTTTGACGTCATCTGTGATCTATAACTGAACAGATACACGGCCAAATGGAATCTATTTGTTAATTTGACACCAGAAACAAGCTGAGTAACCACGCTTACGCATCAAAACTGGCGCAGGGTCTGGAACTGGTTTTCCGTTCAGAAATAGGCCATTTCCGAGTTGCCTTTAGCCTCTCTATCAAAGCGAGGCTAGGTGCGAAACCTTTCATATGAAAATGAGTTTTAATTCACATGCAAATAGGTTTTACTTGCATGTGAATGAATAACTCATTTTCATATGAAAGGTTTCGCACCTAGCCTCGCTTTGATAGAGAGACTAAAGGCAACTCGGAAATGGCCTATTTCGGTTGGAAATTTTGGACTACCTTTCAAGCCGTTCCGTTCATTTCGGAAATTTTCCGGTCGGTCGAGCCAAAATTGTCTTACCATTTACATTCTGACCGAAATTTCCGAAATTTTTGGGTAAATGGTAAATGAACCCTGTTTTCCGGAAATGTGGAATTTCCAGAAATTTTCTGTTCCATTTGGCGTTTCTACTCGGTGCGACAATTCAGCCGTGGTTGTTGCCTCGTGAAAAGCTACAATATGGCGACGCAAGGAGATTTTTATTATTGTTTCGTCTGTTTCTTCACGTTTGACGGTTTAGAATTCTTTCTTTGACATGCTTGTCGATGGTTCAGGAAATATCGTTCCTGCCGTTGGCAAGTTGAAAACAAAACTGAATGACTTGAGCAATATACGCTTGTACAATGCACGAACTTCTTTGCATATGATTCCCCGCCAGTTGTGAATATTCCTTGTTTGTGGAATTGAGTTCTTGTTCTTACTATGGAAATAAAGTTACTGTTTCTATAAGTACTATGGAAGAATTATAGTAAGTCTCAACAACATCACCTGCTAAAGAAACGACATCGGTTCGTTCAAGTGGAAACTTCCGTTCCATTCGACATATGAAAATTTCGGAAATTCCAACCGGATTTTTTGGTCGAATGGATCGCGCCTGAAATCACTTCGAGTAAGCGGCAATGAGGTAGCGGGAGGTTCGAGTTATCGAGGGTTCGAGTTACCGGGGTAAAATTACAGTAAATATATAAAGCAAAACCAAGGGAAATCGAGTTTGGTTTGAGATAGCGCGAGGTCTGAGTTACCGAGGGTTCGAGTTATCGTGATTCAACTGTATACTGTACTGTGACTGCAATATTGTTATTTTTTAAACGCAAGCTACACTTGACGCAAGAAGCCATTTACAGTCATATGGTAATAACTAAAAAAGTCAGGGAAAATGAAAGGTTCGAGATTTCTGGATGAAATATTTTAAAAACTGTAACAGCAAGCCACGGGCGTGAAGCACGCAAACCGGCCCGGGCACGCAAACTGCTGTTGGTTCACTATAAAGGTGGTCAGACACGAGGGGTCATGTAGCAGGGACATGTCGTAGCGACATTTAGCAGCGACAAAAATTTGTGTAGTACACACTGAAGGACATGTAGCAGGGAGTGTAGCGGGGATATGTAGCAGGGACAAAATCATAGCGCTTGCACACCACATGAAAATGTCGCGGGGACATGTCTCAGGGACATGTTGCAGCGACACGTCCCCTCGTGTGAACTGATACTATCATAATTATGCAACGCCATTCTTGGGAACATTTTGTCCCTGCGACATGTCTCACGGAGTTCAACTTGTTGAACTTCATGGTACACGTTGCGAGTACAAAATGTCCCCAATATTGGTGTTGCACAATTACAATAGTATCAGTTCACACGAGGGGACGTGTCGTTGCAACATGTCCCTGAGACATGTCCCAGCAACATTTTCATGTGGTGTGCAAGCGCTATGACTTTTTCCCTTTTACATGTCCCCGCTACCCTCCCTGCTACATGTTCCTCAGTGTGTACTTCACAATTTTTTGTCGCTGCTACATGTCGCTGCGACATGTCCCTGCTACATGACCCCTCGTGTCTGACCACCTTAAAGCTCGTAGTTCCAAACTGTTTGGAATATTATCGAGGTCAAGTCTACAGCATCCATATTCAGAAACTGAGTTTCAACAGAACAAACGAAATAAACTCTACGTACCTAGCACAAACGCAATGCTAAAAAGGAACATATTGTCTTCTTCAGTTGTTGAGTTCGTTTGGCGTGGCCAGGGTAAGCCTGCGTAGAAAATGATCAATATAGCGCTTTTGATTTGCAATACCTCATGGGAATGATCATCTCTCCCCATTTTACAGTTGAAAATACTTTGTGCAAGTGATGTGCTAATCTTTGTGCACGTGATGTGCTAGTCTTTGTGGCACTAATCGCAAATAAATTCTTTTTTTTAGTGTTTTTTGTGGATGTACACTTCCTTTGGGGTCTGTCACAGTCTGTCAAAAGTTTGCCTCCTATAATCGAAAATTCGTTTCGGCGAAACGATGATTCGTGTGCGCTAAACAAAATTTTGTTTCTTCTTAGCGAAAGTTCGTCGGCGCTAATGTGAAATTTCCAGAAATTTTCTTTTCCATTTGCCATTTCTACTCGGTGCGACAATTCAGCGGTGGTTGTTGCCCCGTGAAAAGCTACAATATGGCGACGCAAGGAGATTTTGTAAATATATAAAGCAAAACCAGGGGAAATCGACTTTGGTCCGAGTTACCGAGGGTTCGAGTTATCGTGATTCAACCGTGTACTGTACTGTGACAGCAATATTGTTTTTTTTTTTAACGCAGGCTACACTTGACGTAAGAATCCATTTACAGTCATATGGTCATAACTCGTGCTCATGCTCAATGAGCACGAGCACGAGATCATGCTCATAAAGTCAGGGGAAATGAAAGGTTCGAGATTTCTGGATGAAATATTAAAAAAAAAACTGTAACAGCGAGCCACGGGCGTGAAGCACGCAAACCGGCCCGGGCACGCAAACTGCTGTTGGTTCACTATAGGAAGCTCGAAGTTCCAAACTGTTTGGAATATTATCGAGATCAACTCTACAGCATCCATACTCAGAAACTGAATTTCAACAGAACAACGAAATAAACTCTACCTACCTAGCACAAACGCAATGCTAAAAAGGAACATATTGTCTTCTTCAGTTGTTGAGTTCGTTCGGCGTGGCCAGGGTAAGCCTGCGTAGAGAATGATCAATATGCGCTTTTGATTTGCAACATCATATCGATCATTCCTATACCGCCTGCCATGCATCATATCCAGGACTTCCGCGTGGAAAGAAGAACCTAACCAGCAAAATGGCGGCTCCTTGCGAAGACATTGCGTCGTGTAGTGACTCTGTTTTAGAATCGACTCAAGGTATTTTCTTCTTTAATGAATATATCACTTTTTCTTTTCGATAATGTCATTTTTTTTTATCGGCGGGACACTATATGCATTTCATGCAGAAATTTACATTTATGAATGCAAATTGATTTTTTTAAAAATTCTAATCCTAAGAGAAAACTCGTTCCAGTTCAATGAGGAGAATTATCTTGAAACACATGGAACCGCTATGTGAACGAAAATGGCAGTATCTTTTGCCAATGTTTTCATGGCGGAAATCGAAACAAAATTGATTCAACAAAGCAATACCAAGGCAAAAAAATGGAAATGTTACCCTGATTGATGACTTGTTCTCTCTTTGGGACAGCAATAGAAAAGAAGTGGATCGTTTTATTGAACAAGCTAACAGATTCCACCTTACAATTAAATTCACGGCCGAAATATATCAGAAAACAAAATTTATTTCCTTGACACAGTTGTGTTTAAGGGGGGAAAGATTCACAAAAGAATCCATCCTGGATATCAAAACTTACTTCAAGCCATCCGAAACCTTTCAATATACACATGGCACTTCCTGTCACCCACCAGGCGTCGTGAAAGGAGGTTTCGTAAAAAGCGAGGCAATTCGACTACTAAGAACAAACTCTTCAAACTGAAACAACATTTGAAAACTGCCTTTCTAACTTCAAACTACGCCTCGAAACAAGAGGTTATCCTAAAGCAATGATAGAAAGGTCATTGCTGACTGGGGTCACCTTTGCCTTACTAGTCGGCAGTCCAACAAAAGATAAAAAACAAAGAGAGGATATTGCAGTTTATCACTATACGCCATCCTGCAGTGAAAAATCTTAACACGGACCCGCGCTATAAAACTAGCAAAGAGAATAAACTGCGAGAAATTTCATTTTAAGGTCATTCATAGGATCTTTGTAACTAGAAAAGAGCTTTTTAGATTTAAGATCAAGGAAGATGGAGATTGTAAATACTGCAGAGAAACGGATTCTAGAGATCATGCGTTAATTAATTAACTGTCATTTATTCAGATGGTGTTACAGTGGTTCAATTCAACCAACAGTTCCTCCCTCGCACTCACGACTGAAGAAGGTTTATTTAGCCTATATATATTCAGTGCATCCGATGACTTAAAGAGAAAACTAAATTACACCCTCCTCTTTATGTGTTACTATATCTATAAAAGAAAACTCCAGAACGATTCATTATCGATTTCGGACTTTATAAATAAAATCATTTATAAATATAAAATAGCTATAGAACACTTTCTTTAAGTATATATCGACTATATCTAACAGCTATCTTACAGTTCTTCTCCATCTTTTTTTATATTTTTAGTTTTGTTAATGGTTTAGTGAAATAGATTGTTTCGCGTTTACATTAATTTATTCCTAAGCCCGTTGCCACTGTATTGGTGTAGTGTGTATTATCTTGTAAATAGTGTTAAGTTTTACTCGATTAGTGCTAAGATTGTAAGTAGTGAACTGTTAATAGTATATTCTTGGTATTGTTGATGTAGTATATTGTATTATTATACATTGGTGTCACTAGCTCGATTTTGATTGGCTATAAGCACGCAGCTAATTATGGCTTGCTGTTTCTGTTACGTCATACCTGCAGACAATAGTTTTTTTGCATGCAGAAGTGACGTCATACCTACAGACAATAGTTTTATGCACGCAGAAGTGCGCGCTCTTGTCTTTACAAGTGCAGCTCAGGAATATGCATAATAAAACAATTACTGGATTCGGTTTTCGCATGATAGCGATAATTATCAAGGCCTCGGCAGATAACACAAACTTTGGCCTTGATAATTATCGCTATCATGCTCAACCTCATCCAATAATTGTTAATTGTAAGTAGTGTAATATTAGTGTTTGTAGGTATTGTTTTGTAAGTGTTTTCTTTGTAGTGCAAATAAATAAATAAATAGATAAAAAGAAGCACAACAGCCGATCGATAACAAATCGGACCTGTGAGGGAACAACATCCATTAGGAATAATAAGGATCGAAATACACCAAGAGCAAACACCAACGTGCTACATAAGCGACACGTAACCAATCGACCTCATCGTCCGATGAAGACTGGCAGTAATCGCAGTCGAAACGTCGCGATCAATAGCTCGCAGAATGTAATTCCAATACCTGCAGTTTACAATAAAAGAAAAGGCTTTGAAAGCGCTGATTGTAAAAACCTGCACAGTTTTTAAATGTCGTGTTCTGCGGATCAGAGAGAGAGAGTAAATGCCGTGTTCTGATCAGACAGAGAGAGAGAGAGAGAGAGAGAGAGAGAGAGAGAGAGAGAGAGAGAGAGAGAGAGAGAGAGAGAGAGAGAGAGAGAGAGAGAGAGAGAGAGAGAGAGAGAGAGAGAGAGAGAGAGAGAGAGAGAGAGAGAGAGAGGGGTTGAATCAAACTAGATAATTCGTTAGTTTATTCATATTCATTTATTTTATTTTCAGTTCTATATTTATATTAATAGCTATTTCGTTCTGAAAACCTTGAATTTTAGGCTGTATTTCACTGTGGTTTCTTCTGCAATCCCACAAGAAAAAAACAATTTTCCAGTAGTCAACTAATTCCAAAAAAACATTTTGCAAGGTGAGACAAACTGGTTGTTTTGATAAGAAAACTTACCAGTAAGATTTAAAATCATTCCAAATCTTCATTTTCGATTATCCTCCTACTGATGATTTTAAAACTTCTCATCATCTGTCCACCCGATGTTGTATTTAAGAAGAAAGTAGCTACTGACCATAGTTTCATTGTAAACGAGAAATTTAATACAGTCGAACCCCAACTCACCTAAGCGACCAACTTTCCTTAGCGATCACTTTTCTAAAATACCAAATTTCTTCCAGTCAAATCACTATAGTCCAAACCTCTCATAAGCGACCACCTCTCCTAAGCGGCCACTTTTCCAAAATACCAACTTTCTACCAGTCAAATCACTATAGTCCAAACCTCTCGTAAGCGGCCACTTTTCCAAAATACCAAATTTCTTCCAGTCAAATCACTATAGTCCAAACCTCTCGTAAGCGGCCACTTTTCCAAAATACCAACTTTCTACCAGTCAAATCACTATAGTCCAAACTTCTCGTAAGCGACCACCTCTTTCTAAGTGGCCACTTTTCTAAAATACCAAATTTCTACCAGTCAAATCACTATAGTCCAAACCTTTCGTAAGCGATCACCTCTCCTTAGCGACCACTTTTCCAAAATACCAAATTTCTTCCAGTCAAATCACTATAGTCCATACCTCTCGTAAGCGATCACCTGTCCTTAGCGACCACTTTTAATTTCCAAAATACCAAATTTCTTCCAGTCAAATCACTATAGTCCAAACCTTTCGTAAGCGACCACCTCTCCTTAGCGACCACTTTTCCAAAATACCAAATTTCTTCCAGTCAAATCACTATAGTGCAAACCTCTCGTAAGCGACCACCTCTCCTTAGCGACCACTTTTCCAAAAGACCACATTACTTCCAGTCAAATCACTATAGTCCAAACCTCTCGTAAGCGATCACCTCTCCTTAGCGACCACTTTTCCAAACCTCTCGTAAGTGACCGCGACCACTTTCAACGCTGGCGATTTCAATCTTTCTATAATTTTGAACCTCTTGTAAGCGACCACTCGCCCATATTTCGATGTCCACCGCGGTCAAATTAAACGTCCGAGGCGTTTTTCGTTTTATTTAGTGGGATTTTATTTAATATTAAATGGAAATATGGGCAAGGATGTTTCAAAAAAAAATTAGTTGACGTTACTATCTTTTAGTTTTCCTCAAAATGCCTGATGAGCTTTTTTCCGTTGAAAACTGACCAAAACTCTTTGCGCCTGATCAAAATTATGTTGGAAAATGGCGCCGATAATTCTGCAGTTCACGGTGTTTTTAAACGCTTAGACCGTTTTTGGTAAACTTTAAAAACATTTGGAAAATTGACAGTGTATTGGCAATATACTAAACTTTAAACAGTGAAAATGACAACCTTAACTTTTAAGTACTTTGCTAAACTTTTGCAAATTTCTCTCGTTTGACCGCGGTTAAATTTCGATGTCACTGCAGACGGAAATAGAATTATGTGTTACAGGACGAGCCAATAAAACAAAAAAATATGTCCTTTGCATCAAAACTTTAGTCTGACCTCTCGTAAGCGACCACCTCTCGTATGCGACCACCTCCCGTAAGCGACCACCTCCCGTAAGCGACAACCTCTCGTAAGCGACAACCTCTCGTAAGTGACCACCTCGCGTAAGCGACCACCTCCCGTAAGCGACCACCTCCCGTAAGCGACCACCTCTCGTAAGCGACCACCTCTCGTAAGCGACCACCTCGCGTAAGCGACCACCTCCCGTAAGCGACTTCCTCCCGTAAGCGACCACCTCCCGTAAGCGACCACTTCCCGTAAGCGACCACCTCCCGTAAGCGACTTCCTCCCGTAAGCGACCATGCACCTCCCGTAAGCGACCATGCACCTCCCGTAAGCGACCACCTCCCGTAAGCGACCACCTTGACTTTGCATTTGGTTGTCGCTTAAGAGAGGTTCAACTGTATTCCCTTTCTCCTTACATTCTTTCAAAGGCTTCTTTAGTTAGCCTTTAGTTCTTATGCCATATCACAACACACATTCATTGCAATTAGGCCTGACTATCGCTAGTTTCCGTTTTCGGTGAAAGTCCCTTGAAAGACCTTGTTGCGATTGGATAGAAGTTCGGTAATACTTTCCTTCGTTTAATGAACCGTATTCTTTCTTTGATATGAGCTTTCCTGTGTTCGTCGACTATTTCATTGATCCTTCTGTAAAATTCGGCCACTTCATGTCGCATTTCTGACCTCATATTTTCAAGACGATTTCTCATACCTGTTTATGAAAAAGGATAAAAGAAAAGGTTAAGTATTTTCTGAGCGCATGTCAGTACGTACCAAGCAAGATTCGGTGTCTGTACTGATATCGGATAACTCTTCACAAGCCTAATGACCCACAGCTGCCGGAGCTTAACCCGGTTTCTGTAGCATGAAACGGCTGAGAGTATTACTACTCCCCCCTGGATGGGATGCTAGTCCATCGCAAGGTTACCTCCCAGCATTATGTCGCCAGTACCCATCTATACACCTGGGCGAAGACAGACAATGTGGAGCAAAGCTTCTTGTCTAGGGAAACAGCACGACGGCAGAGACCAGGCTCGAACCACCGACCTTCAGGTTGAAAGTCCGACGCACTAACTACTGCACCACGATAAGTGCAAACGATAAGTGTCCGTTCCCCGACCCCACCCTCCTTAATTACAATGTTGAGCTCGTGTAATCAAAATGATTTGTGGATTTCAACATTGTCTCGGGGGAGGGGTGGGGTTGGTAAGATGGGCTTTAAACGAAAAACATGACTTCATTGGTCAGTCACACTAAATTAGTAGCTAATACGAGGACGTTGTAACATTTGTCCCAAGAACTTTTTGTGTCCTTGATTGTAGGTTAAGCTAACTAAATTGTGGCTTACCTGTAATGCTTGAACGCTGTTTCATTGTCCAGTATCTGTGATAGGCGAGTCCACAAACAATGGCGGCAAGTAATAGGCAAGAAGAAGTGACAATACAAAACCGGAATTGTTTGGCGGTAGGGTCGAACAGGCCAGAGCTTATCTCTTCTGCGATGGAATTGTCGTGAGTCTGAAATGAAAAGAAGTGGAAGACACTCTTCAGATGCCCATATGTTCAATTATAAGCTATTAGCTTGGAATGGATCGATACGGCTCTTTCAAATCGATACCCTACGAGTACGATATTTATCGATATTTAGCATATTTTTGTCGATATTGATATTCTGACGTCACTGATGATTTGAAAATCATATTGTGACGTCCATCGCTTAAAGTAAGAGTTCAGGCTGAAAAGAGACAAGGGCGCGATTCCCAGATGGTTGTCTCAACAGCAAAAAAGGTCAAAATAGCTCAGCAAACATGGCCACAACGAACTGATTTTGTCCAATACACAGCACGGATATATGCAGTCCCAAGAGAAAATAAGAGGACAGGGAGGGAAAGTTAGGGTGTTAGCTAGGATATGGGAATTTCACTAAAGATAATTTTAACGACGTGTAAAACGGAAGTTTGTTTCCTTGTCAAGAGGCTTCCCGGTTGGGGAGGACGAAAAGATAGGCCGCGAGGAAAGCGCATTAGACACAACAAAAGAAAACAAAAGATTTGGGAAGTAATAGGAGTATTACTCCGTAATCTATTTCTCGGGTTAAATTAAATCACTATATATTTGTAGAAAAAAGGAGCTCTCAAGTGGAGGACAAGGGATCGAGCCTACG
The DNA here is from genome assembly GCA_022457155.1 of Cladopsammia gracilis. Lineage (NCBI taxonomy): Eukaryota > Metazoa > Cnidaria > Anthozoa > Scleractinia > Dendrophylliidae > Cladopsammia > Cladopsammia gracilis. The sequence continues at coordinate 1,976,137 of JAJGOT010000047.1, read as the reverse complement.
TAGAAAAAGGAACCCTTAAAATAAAAATGAAAATTATTAACCGATATTGCCAAAAAAATGTAGAACGTTAAAGAATAAGAATAAGTGCACGAATGTATGCTAGTAAACATTCACTCAAATACACTTTAATACCTAAAAGGCTAGTTCTAAACTTCCACAATTTCTTTTGGCAGATCATTCCAGCGTTTAACAAAACAGTTAAAGCCGTTTAGTCTGGCACAGTATAAATGCAAAATGGTCGTTTCCTAAAGTAATTTCTCGAGGAATTCATTTGCGCCCCGTTTTAGTATCGCATACCTGTAACGTTTTTACTGTTTGCTTAATCTTGTGAGAGATGTCTCCTTTGTTTAATTGGACGAATTCCAGGAAACATTTCTCCAGTTTCATAGAGGGCCCGGTCAGCACAACCCCGTAAGTCTTTTTGTAATCATACACCCGAAATACCCGCAAATGGGGGTTAGAGGACAGTTCCTTTTGGTTGGATACGACGTACAAATCGATAAGCGCGCCCTCTACTTCTCTGCTTACTAGAGCTCTGTTTATTTCACTGTAGGTGTGATACTGATAACCTGTGAAACAAAATCAAAACAGGGATTGTAAGCCATCAGGATAATGTTAATAACCTGTACGTATGTACTTGCTGTGCATGTACCGCTTATGCAAAAATTAATTAAGCAATAGGTCACACATTTCGACGGTTTATTGGCTCAATAAGCCACGCGGGATGTTGGAAGAACAAGAGAAAAGATTGCAAGTCACGAACCAAAGGCGAGTGATCGTTTATTGCACCAATAAACCATAGAAATGGGTAGTATATTGCTTTTATATAGTAACTACAATAGTCAATAGCTATGGGCCAATCAGAACGCGCGCATTATCTTCAGTATTGTATAACACAAGCTAACATATGGCCGATAGAGCCCGGGAGGGGGACTCCTCTATAAAAATGACGGGGTGCTCGTAGGAAATTTTCGAAAAACACCCTGAAAGGTACCAGAATCTCGTGGCTCAAAATAATTTTTACCCCTAAGAGGTACCAATTCTAAAACAACAGATGTCCGATTTCTGTCATATTTTTCGGCTCATACCCTAAAAGGTACCGCGATAATTCAAACGGTTGTCATTTTAGATTTTCGTACCCTAAGCGGTACCAATCTACAAATTTTGACCCTTAAAAGGTACGACGAGCACCCCTGTCATTTTTATATAGGAGTACCCCCCCGGGCGATAGAGCAACAGCATGATGCTTCCTTTGAGTATATGAGTTCCTCCACTAGTTCTCACCACACTACTGTAGTTCAAGTGCCAGTTGAGTGAACACATAGACCTAGTTTCTTATGCCTAAGATAAAACCGAAATCAGAGTAATAACTTCTGTCAGATCACATCAGATCTGAGTGAGTTTCGATTGACTTTCAAATTCAGTGTAAATGCAACTTGGGCCTACCTGGGATGAAAGCAGGAATAAAACACATGCATGCAACTGCTGATTATAGTCGGTTTTGGAAAATGCGCAAAACTTGAGCCAAAACCACGAATGTTTGTGTTTATTAGCTAAATTAGTAAACACAAACACGTGGAATAGAGAATAACAGATAATATTACTTTTGATGATCAACACGTAACCACCCATGATGATGATGATGATGATGAATAGCTTGGAATATTTGGTAAGTAACCATGGTAACACGTGTTATACCTGGGTTCATAATTGCAACCTTGCGTACTCCAAGTCTGTACTCGGGTGACCCCTGTATGGCGCCGAGCTATCAATGAATGAATGAATGAATGAATCAATCAATCAATCAATCAATAAATAATGAAATTAATAATTGATTTATATACAAACAAATTATTTAATAGAAAAATAAATACACCTCGCTATTGTAATAGTTACAATGAAAATCGTGCTATTACTGATATATTGGAGCCAATCATGTAAGCTTTTTTATGTAAGTCCATCACAGGGTGACCTGGTTTATATACTATGAAGTGACTAGGAGTATTACTACTCCCCCCTGGATGGGATGTTAGTCTATCGTAAGGTTACCCCCAACATTATGTCGCCGGTACCCATTTATACACCTGGGTGGAGAGAGACAATGTGCAGCAAAGTTTCTTATCTAAGAAAGCAACACGACGGCAGAGACCAGGCTCGAACCACCGACCTTCAGGTTGAAAGTCCGAAGCGCTAACCACTAGGCTACCACGCCTCCACCGTTTATAAAAGGAGTTGATGGTAATTGTTCGCTTTAGTTAAGTTTGTCTCCTTGTCTCCTTGTCTCCTTCTGTATTGTTGTGTTGACTCACTTTCATTATTTTCAATTAGATTACTTTTCCCTGCCTCCAATAGCGTTTCTTTGCTAATTTGCAGGGCAACTGTATTTTAGGTTTAATATGTCTGAATAAAGTTTTGGTTTGTTGGTCAGTGACAGTGGTTTGCAATTTTACTATACTACTTGACAGGATAAAAACAGTTTAAAATAGTGCGCAATTTTTTAGGACGCGTGCGCGTGCATGAGGATCAATTTACGCAAACTACAATAGATAATGTTCGTGTTCTCGGTATTGAACTGGCACTAGCTTGCAGTCGAGGCTAATGCGGGGAAATATCATTAAAAATATTTGACAATAAAAATCTGCGATAAAATATTATGAAACATAACACGACCTTTCGATGTTTCCAGAACGTCATTATCAAGTGAGAATAAAATAATGAAATCGAGTATATATAGTAAAAAGACGAATAAATTAAAAGTCATTGAAAGTCAAACAAAGAGTTTGAAAAGATTCCCCGCATGAGCCTCGACTGCAAGCTAGTTCCAGTTCAATACCGAGAATACGAATATCGTCTATTAAACCCTACCTTAGCACCATACAATCTCATGTTTGCCTTCCCCTGAATGGAATACGACAGCAAAGAGTTGGTGATGTCAGCAAGGAGAAACGTCATGAGAACAAGGCCAACTAGTGTCCAGAATATCGTGAAGAACCGTCCCAGAAAGCTGCGAGGGACCTTGTCACCATAACTAAAACGGAATAAGCAGTGTTGTAGTATTTGGCACCATTTTGTGATGCTATAAGTTAACTTTGTGTGAAATTATGAACTGTTCAATCATTACGAGACTCGTGTTTGCCAGGAACGCTTGTGAATGGACAATTGAAAAACATGTCGCTTATTGTTTTGATCAAAAATCCCGTATTACGTTTCAAAAGAAACACAATTTTTTTTGGTGAAGTTTGGGTTGTTTTAAAGTCTGCTGTTTTGTTTTTATAATTTTACTGTTATGAACTAGGGTTTTATTTAGAAGAAAAGGACTGAATTTATCGTTAGCTCCAAGCAGGAGCATCGTAGACCCCTGTTTCAAGTGAAGAGTTAACGAAGATGAATTGTTTGTGTTGGGACGATAAATGTGACAACTTGTATACAGTAACTGCGTAAAACTTAAACTTGACTTCGTTAATCAAAATAAAAGGTTCTGACTCTTCTGAGTTATACTCACAATCTTCGTCCTCCTTCCCTTCCCGTCCCGTCCCTCCCCACCCTTCTCGTTTGTCAGCGTTTCCCCTCTGCACTTCCCAACAGCTCACCCTAAAGTTGTACAGGTGATGTACGCCCACCAAGCTCCTTCCCATGATCCTCTAGTATATTGCCGTTGAAACTCCTTATTGTTAGGAGACTCCTAAAATGAAATGACCATAAGAACAAAACTGTTAATAAGGGGAAACGTTTTAACGTACTTTGTTTCTGTAAATATTGTTTTTCTCTTTCTTTTTTTAACAAAACAAATGTAACCTGTTCGTCTCTATCATTCCTCTGTGGAATCAGTAGGTTCATAAGGTCACGTTTTTCGGTCTTGCCGAAAAAATGGATCAGTTTTTCAGAGATTCGTTGGTTTTCCTCGTATACTAGTTAAAAGCCTATTTACCAAAATGACGCGAGGCTCTGACAAAGGTTTGCGCACACAGTTCATGCACAATGCTGTCGCGCTCTCATATAAAACTGAAAATGGTGTCGATTCTTTGCCAGAAGTTCAAATCAATTCGTACCCAGACTATTCCGCGCGTTGTTGCTTCCTCAATTTATACGTCGCGTTATTTTTCCAAAATTGCGTTATGGTTGACAGCAGCGTGATTATAGTCGCTAATTGGTTATTATTGGTTTTTAGTAGCTTAGAACTTGCGTGTTTCTGTAAACCTTAGAAAACTCTGAAACACTTACAATTGCCCACATAACCATTCCGGCAAGCATTATCAGAAGAAAAGCCATGAGGATCATCGGGAAGCAAGAAGTGCCAACTAAAATAACAAAACTTGTGTTTTCTTCCGGCGTCGGCAAGGTACCAACTAGGGCCACCCCACCAGACTCCATCAGGGGTACATAACGATATATCCCGTATGCAGTTTGACCTTTGAAACCTTCAATGGGGAAGGTCATGTCCGCTTCGTTCTCAATCTTTTGTACCACTGACACGTTGTCTTTCTCGGCGGTGATGCCTTCTTTATCATGCTCATAATCTACTGTCGTATCTCCGTGTCCATTGATGCATGGTGTACAACACCATCGAGTGGCCCCGTTGAGAATGAAAGGAAAAGGTCCTTCCAGGGAACTCCCTTGGCGATTAATGTAAGGTCTAAAGGAGTACCAGTTTGTGGTCATTTGTAACGGACATTTGCAGGTTTCTGAAATGATAAATCAAATCTTTCATGCTGTAGCTACAACCGTTTTTATGTCGTGAATGCGCGAAGCGTTGAACGAGACATAGTATACGGGAACCAATATGCAAATTTTCACTCCTTCATCCCTCCGTCCTTCTATCGCCTGTAAACCTTTGTTGTAATTCCCCAGTGTATTACATCATTCAGTTGTCTCGTTTCAGACAATGCATATTTATGTCACGCTAAGATATTTTCATCGTTTTATTTACAGTATTATATTGACAATAAATTCGTGACTTTATTAACTGGCCGATTAAACGGGGGTGGCGCTTAATAGCTGGCCGCTTAATAGGGATTCCACTGCATGCTTATGTTAACATAAACACTGGTTAAATATTGAAATTTAACGAAAGACGGTTTCTCTGTGCGGTTTTAAAATGTAATAGTTTCACGAGCGTCGGAAAACACGAGCCTAGCCAGTTAACGTCATCACTTTCAAGTACATATGAATTATCAAAAGCTAAAAACTTAATTACAAAACATCAAAATTAACCTATTAATCTTCTTCCTTCGTAGGGTATAGGGCGGAGGAATAGTGAAAAGGTCGTTATTAAGCCAAAAATAGAGGCTATTCAGCGTGAAGTTGTGTAATACGGCTGAGTATTTTTACGAGTTAGTTTTATTTTTTCGAGCCTAACATAAAAACTGACGGGTTTAAATGCCCAGTAAAATTGATCACATTAAGAACTTCCAAGCTTTAAAAGTAAGCGCAAAAGGTTTGCATTTACATGGCAACTTTCGCTTGCACTTAGATTTGCACTCTATAATCTATTTATGCATTCGTTATTGACCAATCAGAAATTGCATATTTTGTTGAGTATATTATAAATCTGGTAATTTGTATTTTATTTTAACATCAGTTACCTGCTTGTATGCTCTGGCTTACTGCTCCATCGCCTTTAATAGTAAACGCTAACACTCGTATATCATACACCGCATAGTTTTGCAGTCCTTCCAATGTTGTACTTAATGTGTTTTCATCTGTGGTCTTAACGAGAGTCTGTGTTTTTCTGGCTTCCCCAGCTAAGGTGAGAATTTTGTACAGTACTCGATAGCCCAAAAGAATACCATGAACAAAGCCTTCTGGGACTGGCTCCCAAGACACGGGAATGGAATGCGGCCCGCTTAAGTTGACCGCGTTAAGATTCACGGGTGGCTTACTGGGAACTAGAAGATATAATAAAGAAATTAAATAAGGAGTTGAGGAAATTCGCAAACAAATCAGTAGTTTCATGTAGTTATAATAAGGTATCAAATGTTCTGACTGCCACGGGCCCACGCCGCTTGCTTTTGTGAGACTGACAGATATTTGAACAAAAATCTGACTTAACACAAACACTGAATTGCAAGCAACAAGAAACGTGTGAACGTCTGTCGTAACGTCAGTATGTGAAACGAGTTTCACAGAGTCCTCGCTCTTCCTCTCCCGAGAAGAAAAAACTCTGAGAGCAAGGCTGAGGTTCTAACGAGTGCGCTTACATGAAGTATTTAGCTTTCCCGCCGATCGGGGGGCACGTGACGAGTCCTCGTGTGCGCGGCCATGTTGTTTATCAAGTAGTTCTGTTCTTGGTTCAATACAGTTGAAGTTTTGGTATCTGAGTGCCTGTTTACTTATCGTTAAAGAGGTATGTGGTAGTTTGTCGTGTGAAAACACGAGATTCCTAATGCTTTGGAGCCAACGCGAGTTAACTTAATAGCGTTCCGCCCAGATTCTAAAAATAGAATTGGCGCGCAGCATCATGGGATTGAAATGCGTACAAACATTCAAGAACAGTGCAGGTAGCTACGAAAAAATAGGTGCTACGAAGCACTGTTCTTGGGTACAACTCGTCAATTATCCACAACATGTACAGGAATCGCAAAAACTGGTGTTTCCGAGGCAGCCATTTTGAAATATTTGTCCGCATTTCGATCCCATAATGCAATGCTGCCAAATATGACATCATCTGGGCGGAACGCTATTAGTTTAACGTGTGAATTCACTAGTTTTTCACAAAACTACAACTTAAACTCTTGTACTTACTATCCTCATCCGTCGACACATTAAAAGTTTGGCTTATCTTCCCGTCTCCTTTACTAGTAAAACCAACTATTTTGAATGAATAACTGGTGAACTTTTTTAGGTTGAATATTTCGAGAAATGTCACGTTCGGTGGCAGCACTTCAACTGTGTCGTTGAGTGATTCGATAGCTCTTCTTCGCCGTCTCGCTGTAGGTTCTAAAATTCGATGGTGAAACACTCGATACCCGAGTAGAATCCCATTAATAAGTATTCGTGGAATGGGTTCCCACGTTATCAGCAGGCTAGTGGAGCTTGTGTTTGTGGAGCTGATATTGGACGGTGGAAAGCTTGGCACTGAAGCAAAACAAGGAAAAACAAACAGATTCAGAACGGACTTTTGGGCGTTTATTGGTGTTGAATTGTGGAAACTATTTATCCATTATTGAACAAGGTTTAGCAAAATATCGTGATTTGTCAATGGCGAGCAGTGGATAATTGATCTGCGAGACACTGGCAAATCACGATATTTTGCGATAGCCGAATTCAATAATTGTTTTATCTTTCGATCACCGAGTTTGTTTTTCATAACTGCTAAAACAGAGCAGAAATCGAGCTGCCATTGTAGAGGACGGGAGCAGAACAATTATTCGCAGCAAAACAACTTTGCACCATTGTGCGCATGAGCAGAATTATTCGTAGGCAGTTATTCGCAGGTCACGTGGTTGGCTCTCGGCCAATGAAAAGGAAGGAAAAATGCATCGAATGATAAAATTTTGGTTAGCTATTGTGTCGTGGTCTGTGTTACGTCATTTGGTGATCACAACTTCCACAACGCCAAAAAATTGCCGGACATTTTGGAGCTTTCTGAAACTGAAGTTGTGGGGACACCTGCTTGCATCTTCCAGAGTATTTTAATATACGTTTTAAAAAGCTATGCAAGCGAGCTATCACAATAAAACGTCGATGGTGTGTAGTGCTACAAGAATGTTCACTTTCAAGTTGTAACTTATCAATTATGATGTCAAACTTGGGAATTATATCATGGTTTCCAAAATCCGCCATCTTGAATTTTTTTCCATGACGAGAGAAACTTATAAAGACTGAACGAATGAAACTAAATATGATCACACGAAGTTATAAAAGTTGACTAGCCATGCTTGTAAAAAACACATGTGAAGATATCGGTATCTTTCCATTTCCTATCTTTTTTGCCCCTATGAAATGTTAAACAAACTTAAAGGTGTTATACTGAGCTTTCTTTTCATCTTTCGTTGAAGGTGTTACTATATAATAATGGGATACTATCGAAATATCTTTCAGGAGCTTTCTCAAAATTCTTCGGCAATCCTCGTGTAGATGATCGGAACAACGTTGGGACGATATTTGGATAATTTTCGAAAATCTTCGGAAAATCTTCGGAGCATCGCTCAAACTTCGAGTTCAACTCGGTATCGTGAGATATCAGTTGAACACTCTCGTCGCCACACCCATGTATTATTTCCTTCTTTATTTAATGCAATGTACGAGGTTTGTATTTCTTACCATCCTGATCTGTGATGATTACAATGGGAGGACTGCGCACACCAAAGAATTTGCTGATTCCTTGCAGTTCAAAGGTGTAGTTTCTGTACATCTTCAAACCCGTCAGGTTAACGAACAGACGATCAAGACTCAGTCTCAATGTGTGTTTTTGAATTGGCTCGTTGTCATAGCCGAGTTCGTCATAAACAATTCTATACTCTCGTAATACTCCTGCTACCATTTCTGGAGGGATTGGAGACCACTGTATGTAAATGGTTGTCGAGCTGACGTTGTGACCAGTTACGTTCCAGGGATACACCTGAGGTGCTGTAGAGTAAGCAACAACAATAACAATAACAACAATTTATTCCACACTACTAATACTTAGCAAATAGGAAACCGTAACAGGAGGTAAATTACAATTATTTCCCTTTGGTTAACAAATGCATGCAGTTGAAAGTTCACTGCTATCAGGCTGAGCGGGGTCATCAATCACACGCTCTTGTCCTTCTTTATTGTTAATTTTTGCAAATATTGCCCAAATATTTTTTACTGCGCATGCCATCATATTGTTTAAATAAAGTGTGCAAGTCTGATGAACGTCAAAAAACGATGAAGAAAATGAGTCGAAGTCGAAAAAGCGTTCCGACTGCTGTCTCGAGGTCCCCCAAATTTCAATATAGTGTTACTACAGCTCAAGGAAACAAGAAAATAAAGCTTTCTATTCCATTTTATGCCGGAAATAAGCGTTCATGAAAAAATCGATTTCAATGTTTCCACAGAGGTATAGCAATTAGTTTCCACTAATCAGAGCTCGCACAGTAGCTCGTTTGTGTTATAACAACAAAAGAGAACGAGGTACCGCTCTCTTGATACAAACGGCCGTTTGTGAATTTAAGATTACAGTTACATCCATTTTATGATTTTGTCCATCAGGGTTTTGGTGGTCTAGTTTTGGCCTAAGGAAGTTTCGGGGACTTGAAGTTTTGCCTCAATGGCAACGACCCGTCACTTATTAACCTGAATGTCCCCCCTCTCCCTTTCGGGAGAGAATCGGACGACTATAGAGAGTTTGCACGTGATGTCACGGTGGCCATATTGGTTTCCAAAACAATGAAATGCCCATATTGTTTTAGCACTCCAATATGGCCGCCGATCACGTGAGTGAAAATATTCTTTACAACACAGTCAACTCTCCTAAAGTGGACACCCCTGTTAGAATATTCAAACAGGCAACCGTGGACGATAATCCAGCTGCTATACGTTGGATCAAATAAAAGATCTAATCGGCTTAAATAAGTGAAGATATACTGTAGAAGTAGAGACCGACACTGAAGAAGGCTGGTTTGGCCAGCCGAAACATAGTACACAAAAAGCTAAAAATCTACGTATCGGTCTTTGCTTCTACAGTATATCCACCCCTGTTAGGCAGACTCCTCTATAAGGCGGACATCAGTTGTTGGCTGGGCCGAGTTAGTTTGTAACTAAACTCTTTATAAGGCGGACAACTACAGCTGGTCCTGAGTGTGTCCCGAGTGTGTCCCGAGTGTGTCCGAGTGTGTCCCGAGTGTGCCCGAGTGTGTCCCGAGTGTGTCCGAGTATGTCCGAGTGTGTCCGAGTGTCTCCCGAGTGTGTTCGAGTGTGTCCGAGTGTGTCCCGAGTGTGTCCCGAGTGTGTCCGGCCTAGAAACGAGTTCACTGTATTAACAGTCCCATGTTTTCTATTCCATTGTTTGCTTTACCTTCCTCCTCTGTCCTGACGATAATTGGTGGGCTCTTGGGACTATCTCCTTTTATAGTAAATGCATTCACTTGTATCGAGTAGAAAGTGTAAGGTCTCAAAAAGCTCAAGGTGGTGTTTGTCGCAGGAAACTCAACAGTCTGGTTAAAAACTTCGTCAAAAGTTTCGTTGAAGAAAACCTGGTACCCCAAAATGACGCCATTTACGTCACGATAAGGAACATCTTCCCAAAAGACCTGGATGTCATGTTTGCTGACATTGAAGCCAAAGACATTTTGAGGTGGAGCTGCAGGAACTGAAAAAATGTCATACTAGGAGTTAGAACATAAAATTGCATGAATCTTAGAACCTTAAAATGTGCATTAAATACAATAAAATACATTTGAGTGGTTTATCCCAAACGGCGTTTTTAGAACTAATTTACAATTAAAACAAGAGGCTCCAAGCAGCCTTTACTCATGCGCATGCGTAAGAAAATTTTATGATATATTTTAAATATGATAAGAAGATGTCCGACATGGAGATAAGTTACACCTTTCATTCAGTCATCGTTCCTGCAAACCACGTTGTTTACTATTGAATGTTTTGTAAATGAAGGCTGTACCACAATGAAGCCAGTGATTCTTCTGAGTCTTATATATACCTAACGTGAACATTAGTAACGTAAGTAGGGTTGTAGGATATGCTGTCGTGACACTTCAGTAACGCTGTTTTACCGGAAGTGGGAGTAGCCGGAAGTTACTAAACAGGAAGTGTAAATGGTAAAGCTATGAACCGGTAGTGAAAATTGTAAAATATGCGTAAAAATTTGCATGCAAAATCGTGACACAAAAAATAAAAAGAAAAAGAAAAAAGAAAAACGGAGCCCATTTTATAACTCATGCCGCTAGCGCATGAGTAATAATGGTTAATAACAATTACAATATTTACTAATACATTTATAAATACAAATACTTCAGATTTGATAGCTATAGAGCAGTTTTCAATTGAGTGTCGAAAGTAATTACACAATTGCTTTGGTTTTGCATTGTTACGCTTTTTGATTGGCTAAAAAATCTCGCGCCACTTTCTCGACCAATCAGAAGTAAAACCAAAACCAATCGTGACTTGCTCGCACGCGTTTTCCCGCGCTTGGCGCCGCCATGTAATTGCTTCGAGCTCTGATTGGTTCATTGGATTGTTTACGACTGCTGTGATTGGTCAGAGTAATTACTTTGGTTTTGGTTTTACGACACTCAATTGAAAACTGCTCTAATACTTTTCCTATAATTAAATGGGATAACAGTACAAAAAAAAAAAAAAAACGATAGAAAACCTATAACCTAGATTTACAAAAAATCATATATCAAGACATGATTTTAGAGTTGCAGGACTTAGATTACTCCAAGAGTTCAAGGCCCGATAAAAAAAGCTATGCTGAGCAGTGGAAGTTATACAAGGTCGTATATGGAAATGGCCTCTCTGCCAGATTGTGTGCGAATGAATAGGTGAACGTTTAGCTTATTTACTGTTAGGTATGTGGATCCACACCGTTTAACCACTCATATACAAATCGCGAAAACGTAGGAGATCTCCTAACGGGTAGCGGTCCATAGTTATTATCAGTGTCCATGTGTTCATCCAGTTAAAATCAACGATGACATGTTCGACATAACAAAAAGGAAATCAAAAGATTATAATTCTTGTAGTTGATAAAAAAGGTTTGTTTCCCAAATCATGCGCAAAAATTGAAGTTGGATTTCGATTTATCTAATGACGATCTTAAAAAAGCATTCCTCTTGCGCCATTCTGTCGCTATTGAACCTTATGTCAAAGCCTTTCATTTTAAAGTACTTAACTGTATACTTTAACCAGTTCGAAGTTGTTCAAAATCGGGTACAGGACAGATGATTTGTGCTCTTTTTGCAAAAAGGAATCAGAAAAGGAATCAGAAAATTCCTTTGTGATTGTCATTCGAATTCATTTTGGAAATGTGTTGAATCCTACTATTTTTACTATTTTTTTTTTGCTAAGAAAACAACTTGTTCACCTAACTTTAAAGTAAATTTTGATTGGCATTCTAACTTTCGAATGCCCCTTGCTCAATTATTTTATACTTATAGGGAAAATATATTTATGGAGTTGCAGAAGGAATGAAGTATACTTCCGAACATAGATAGTTTTATAGTTAGGGTAAATATTAAATACGAAACAGAAAAATATATCTGTACCAAGAATAAAAGTCTACAAAAATTAATGGACAAGTGGACTTTGTAATCTAATTTGTGAATCTAAGTAATACAAAAGGATTTTTTAAGTAATTTATTTATATATAGCACTTGTTAAATACATAGGCATAGTATAGAATAAGCTTATGTAGGGATTGTATGATCGATTGCATGTATTTATATGTGTGTAGTCTGTGTGGGTATGTATGCTATGTGATAATTATTGTAATTGTTGTACTTTGGAATAAATGCTGTTCTTTTTCCTGTAAAAAAAATGTGTTCATCCAGTTGATTAGCTTTCAGCTCGGGGAGCACTGCCATATAAATTGACGGCGTGCATGCAGTACCATTCAGTGGTTGAAAATGTGTGTTTGCAACCTTTTAGGGTTATTCAGTTCCGAAATGTCTTCAGTTGCAGCTATCTTGGTATCTCTTGGGATATAAACAACGACAAGATTTGTGTCTTTTTTTTTAATTTGTATTTTGTATTGTATTGTGTCACTGCTATCTAAAACTTAGCAACCCTAGAACTTTTTCGATACAACCGACTTCATTGCTAATAAGGGTTGTGAAAAGTGCTTGTCGATGGTTTCTATGGTGTTTCTTATATACGCCTGGACTTTTTACTAGGGAAACAGCTGAATCATAACAGCGCTTATGTCAAGTGAAAATGGCCCCGACATAATTCTTAAGCCTGGTTCACACGTGCGACGCAAATGCAAACGCAAACGCAAGGAAAAATACGTGTGAACCGGGGCAACGCAAAATGCAAACGTAAGTGCAAATGCAAACGCAAGGAATGGAAAAATTTTCATTTCCTTGCATTTGCATTTGCACTTGCGTTTGTGTTTCACACGTGTGAACTGGGCTCAACGCAAATGCAAGCGCAAACGCAAGGTGAAAAGCACTTGTTCCAAGCCTGCGTATCTTACGTTCCTTGCGTTTGCGTTCCACGTGTGAAAGTCGCTTGCGTTTGCGCTTGCATTTGCATTTGCATTTGCGTCGCACGTGTGAACCAGGCCTAAACATAAGGATCAATCTTATAAGTCGTTGTTCATTTTCACTTGACGCAATTCTTATGGTTCCGCGCATGCTTATGCTTATGTTTATTTTGCCAGTGAAAACCAGGCGTCAACCCTCAGTCGTACAAGGGCAGGTGGGTGGTTGCCACCCCCCTTAAGGTTTTTCTCCCATATTTTCAAGACCATTTAAGATTAGCATATGCCGTTTTCAGAAGCTGTTCATTTATCCTTGGGACACATTTTGGTAAAGTTTGGCAACAACCGGTTGCTATGGTAACGAGATGTGACGTCATAAGTAACATGTGGTGAAGCCATTTTTGAATAAAAATGCGTGTTTTTACCTTTTTCAGTGAAAAACGTATACAATGCTATCAGAAGCATCAAAATGTTGAATTGTATGTTATTTTGCAACTCTAGCAAACAATATTTGCAATTTCCGCATTTTTCCAAAAATTTTGAATTCTTAGTAAAATCCAAGATGGCGACCATCTTGGCGGCCATTTTAGATGACGTCACGGACCCCAGCAGCGCCACATCCCATAATATTTACCTTATCTTGTAGAGCACATCCTTGTAGAGCACATCGCAGGCTATCTATTAGATGTAAAATATTTCCGAAATATTGCAACATCGCAAAAACCCATGGCGGGGGGTTGCAGCAACCCCCCCTCCCCCCCTTGTACCACGGTGCGGGTATAAGTTTGCGTGTACGTCCGAGGGTTAAGAAATAATTTGAAAGCCACGCACAAAATTCAAGATTTTAGTACCTTCATCAGACTCTTAAAAGTAGTAATATACGGGACCATAGCTCACTTTACATCACCCATAAAAGTATCGAATTTTGCCGTTAATAATTATCGCTATTTTTTAGTGGGTCATTAACGATAAAATACTATAATTTAACGACACACGATAACATTATAGTATTTTATCGTTAATCATAATAATTTAGTGACACATGTCATATTATTGACGAAATGCCGATAATAATTTGTCGTCACTCGGTATATATTTTAATCGATAAAACGCAATAATTTAGTATAACCATATGGAAGTGTATCTAATCCAGTTTCAACTTTATTCAAACATCTTTTATCATAAACAAACCGAAAGTCTTTCTCTTGATATTGATTAAAAACTTCTTTTGTTTTTGGATCTCTTGTGATTTTCTGCTCATTGACAAGAGTGATTCTTTCTTTCTGCCGGTTGATGATTTCCTTCATTCCTTTCATATTCAAATATTGACTGTTTTCGTGATTTAGTGTGAAACCTTTTACTTTACAAGTAATTTTTCCTTTTGCCGTCACATAGCTATAAGATTTTGGGCCGGTTCCACACCACTCAACAATTTTATCACCTCCAAGCTCATCCGTTAGCTCACCAAGCATATCACCGGTTTCAATTGTTTTACCTCCCGGTCTTTGTACATACCAACAACTGTCGGTATCAAATCCGAGCACCTGTTCTCCGAGAGTATCCAAAACACCGTACAACTTTAGACGCGCATGACTTGTTGTGAATGCGGCAATAAAAATATTTGTGTTGTTTGAATTATCCACAAACTGATCTTTCAAATCATACGTCATCTGCACCATGTCTTCAGTGAGGAACTGAATGAAAAGATTTTCAATGTTATCATCGAGCAAAATTTTGTAAAACTCTTTTGATTCAGTTACATATTTGTGTTGTTTCATGTTGTTACGCTGTCCGAACTTTCCCCAAAGACTATTCAGACATATTTTCGCAATTGCCCGCCTTCCAGGATTAAATTCTATTTTTCCTAACTCAATTCCCAAACGTTCTTTGACAATCTGTCTAAAATGCTCTTCTGACTCATATTTACATCCAGGACCGGTTTTAAGTTCAGAGCTTTCCAATTTAATCTTCATGAACTTTTTAACATAACCTTTGAAAAGATCGTTTGATGTCTCTGGGAAATGCCAAACCTCATAAATCTTTTCAATCTTATATCCCTTTTCAAGCGCTTTTTGCATCTCATTTGTACACCATGTACCGATAAATGATCTTTCAGACTTCAAATGATAACATTCTTGTTGTTTTGTTTCTGCACACGTTCGACAAAGAGGAAACAGCAACTTTTTACTTTTTCCGCATAAAATCTTTTGCGGTAAAACAGGATGATAAAGCCCTCGACGTGGAATCACTCTACATTTTATGAACCCAAACCAATTTTTATCAAACCTTTTGGGATTGAAAATCTTTGTTGGATGACCGATCGGAAATTCCTCGTAGAATTGAACTGTTGGATACAGGCTGACAAAATCAGCATACGCACCCGATTCATTCTCTTTGAAATCATAGGTTAGCTTTGTAATATTTGTTCGACCACCAAAGAAGGCATCTCTGGGGTTAAGCGGCTCCACAAAATCACGTTTCCAATCGCTTTTCATGAAAGATTTAAATTCGGTATTTTGTTTGAGTTCGCACTCATAGATTTCAACAAGATTATATCCGTTATTAATAATTTTATTATTTTTTTCCATCGTCCTTTTCTGAAGGGTTTTCATATCGATTTGGTTTTTGGAATTTATTGTATCTGAATCGAAGCATTTCTTGCAACCGTGCCAAAAACATCCCTGAAATTCATAGACAGTATTTGTTGCTTCGCAAAATCCATCGACACATGGTGCACCTTTGAGGCACTCAAGTTTTTTCTCACCACCGTTGAGAGCGTGTTGAATCTTAATTCCGTGTTTTTTAGATAGAAAATCTAACCATGCGATACTTATTTTCGAATAATTTTCCTGTTGTGTGGTATCTTTTACGACAGCGATTGTTTCTGATTCCAAATAATTATCTCTGAAAATTGTCATGCACACACTTGCAATTGTGATATATTGAAGCGGATCGATATTTTCGAGTTCGATAAACTCTTCACGAAACAGCATCATCGATCTTCGAAGAATATCAACGTCAGACCTGCAATATTCAATAAGCTCTTTTTGGAAGTCAAAAACATAGTTTTCTTTGACACGAGCATTGTGCCATTCGTGAAAAGCTTTTCTTTCATCTTTCTTCATCTGATCATAACCATAGTGTTTCTTGCTTGGAATCGGTCCTACATAGTTTTGGTTACACTTTTTGTTGAAATAATGCGGAAAATAACCTTTTTTCAGCTCTTTTAATCCAAACGTTTTTGGGAATGATGCTAATCTCATTTGAACAAAATTTAAACTATCTATGAATCTTATTCCGAATGAACTGATCGTCATCGACATTATTTTTGTACCTGAATATATAATATCGGGTTTTACGCTATTTTCTACGCACCATTTCAAGATAAACTGAGCATCATAACCTTTTGAATTATGCGCAATGAAGGTGTATCCGAGATGCTTCTCCTCATCAAACACAAACTTGCAGAATTCGTCAATTGTGTGAAAGATCCACTCATTTCCTTCAAAATCGTGTACCACAGCTAAATTTACTTCGTGAATACCTGTCTCTTGAACGCATTCAAAGTCGAAAAACATATAGTTTTCCGTGTATGTTTGACAAGAGTAACATGTGAATTTTTCATCGCAACCTGTACATTTTCCTCCTTTGCATCGTGTTTTTCTCATAAAACATTTATGGGTTGTTAAATCGCAGTATTCTTTGCAGTTGGAACATTTTGAATATCCGCAAATATGTTCTTTCAGTCCTGTCGTGATTGTTCTCTCGCATTCCAAACATTTTGCTACATTTTCACACACAATGTCGGGTTTTCCCTTTTTTGATCTGTCACGTTTATGTTCATCAAAACATGCTAATCCGAAAAAAGACCTATTACACTTATCACATGTTATAGGTGGTAAAGAGCACTTTGCTCCGTCAGGAAAATATTTGAAGCAAGCAATACATTTTGACGGACATCTATGTTTATCTCTACGGGTATAGGTTTTCTTGCACGTATGGCAAAAATAATCTTTACAAAGAAAGCCTGGCATACTTGTAATGACATCGTAATGATTTTGATTTTTCAAAAGATAGATCTTACTCGCATTTTTAAAAGGAGCGGCTGTGAAAATTATCTCATTAAACTGGTCAGCATCAACGATATTTATTTCTACTTTCAAGTGTTTTGAAAATCTTTTCACATCTTCAAAAGTAGACCCGAATAGCGATATTGGAACTTCAGCTTCTTCGTGAAGTTTCTTTGCTTCATCTTCCTGCAGTTTTCTCGAAGCATTGAACCCGTTTTTCAATTGCGAACTTGTCCATCTATCTTTGTTAATATTTGCCACTGCTGTTACAATTGCTCTGGCAAGACAGATTGAATCACTGTTTTTAATTGTTATAACTGACCTTTTTCTTGAAACATTGTCTTTAGTTACGGTCAATCGTCCTTTACCCCGAGGAACCATTATCGTCTGAATTTCTATTTTAACCTCGGAGAGTGGAACATCCTTGTATTCAATGAATTTTGCTATCTCTTCGACGAGATCCGTGTCAAGTTGACCTGTGATTGTGATCAGTTTTGTACTGACCGGTTTTTGCCAACTCGGATGGCTAAGTATCCATCGAATCTTATCACCATTTTGTAACCCTCTCTCTTTTATTACTTTCAATCCAATTTCTAACAATAATATATCGATATCGATTATTGCACGTGGGTTTATTATTTTTACTTTGAATGTGTCGAAAAACGATTGGAACTTTTTGTTTGACTTTGAAAAGATCTTAACGATTTCATGCGAAGCTTCATGTTCAAACCCTTTCAAGATGTCAAGCTCGTTGTTGAGCAAATCTCTTTTTGAAAACAACTGTTTTCTCTGCTTTTTGTTATTTTTCAACTTTTTATCCACCTTTTGGAGTTTTTTCTTGAGCCGCTTGATCTGTTTCTGTTTTGTTTTATTATCCACCAGAACAATCGGTGGAGGCGCTTCAAAGTTTTTCTCTTCTCTTTTCTGTCTGCGGGATTTTTTAGGTTTCATCTGATAAGGTTTTGGTGGCGGTGGCGGTGGTGGTACTTCTTCTTCTTCATCTATTAAATTAACGATACCTCGTGGTGGGAGAGGTTCAGGTGCTCTACTACTTTCAATGAATTTGATCAGGTCCGCTTTCCTCCTATAACGTGAATGACCTTTCAATCCTCTTTCCCGCGCAATTGTCCTAAGCTGTTTAACCGTTTGTGACTCCATCTTAATTATTATCAATATATTTTATTTTTTAATACCATTTTAAATTTTCATTTCACGTTCATGAAATGAAAAAAAGCTTGCTTTTACAGATCTTTCAGTTCTTTTAGATCTACCCAAGAGTTGAATTTTTCTGGGTAACCGCTCCACTTCACTAACGCTTTACCTTTTCGAGCATCTCGTCGAATCACCTTCTCAATACGAAAGATGACCTGCTTAGCCTTCTGCAGCTCTTCCTTATAAAAAGTACCCGTTATCTCCTCACCCAACTCATCTTTCAGTTTATAAGTTATAGGGTTAGTGTATCGAATCTTATCGACGGTAAAAATCTCTTCAGTCCAATTCGGTGTGTAACCTTTATCGAAAACAGGGCGTTTGTATTTTGATATTCGAACCTTATCCCCAACTTTAAAAGATGGTTTTGTGTACGTACGTTTCATATTACCGTACAAATTTAAATAAACAGCACTTTCGTTCTTTTTCTTCGATGCTTCCACAGGTGTCATACCGATGCTTCGATGTTTTGAATTATTGTATTCTTTCAATATCCTCGGTAACGCATCAAGATATTTTGTATTGTTTTGAACGGTAAATTGTTTAAACATTTTCTCTTTTATCGTACGGTTCCATCTTTCACAAACACTAGATTTTTCTTCATTCTCTGTCGAATACATCACTATCTTATTTTTATCCAACAGTTCTTTCATATTCTTGTTGTAATACTCTTTACCCTTATCCACCCACAGCATTTTCGGTTTTCTTCCTTTCTTGAATAACGATTTGAACGCTTCTGCGACACTCTCTCCTTTTTTATTCTTCAACGGTACAATCCAACCGTATTTACTGAAAACATCTAACACCATGAGAAGATATCGATATCCCTTATTTCACCTGCTAAATTTCTGCATCTCGACAAGGTCAGAACACCATATCTCATCGATTCCGTTTACGATAACACGCCGCCGAGTAAACTTTCGTCTTATAGGTTTATGCAGCTCGTATGCAAGCTTTTCTTGCCACGTCTCTACGTTTCTACTCGGCGGCCTTATCCGTTTCCCAACCCAAGTTTTTGTTTTACGTCGATAGTATTTCTAGCTAACCAGTGACCCCATTGTTGATCACTATAGGGCACGCTATCCAAAGCTTTCACCATTTTTCTATCCGCTTCGTTTTTACATTTACGCGGTTCCGGCTTATTTGCGCACACGGAATAATCGACGTCGTGCTGCATCGCTATGGCATCCGTTTCACCCGTCGGTTTATCGTAGATCTCCAGTATTTTTCCCGTTGCCGGATCATATCTTAATTGTGTATCTATGTCATTGTATGGTCCTGTGTATTTATGTCCGGGTAATGTCCAACCGCCTTTCGGTTTCGGTAATTTACCGATCATTTTATGAATGTCGACACCGCTACCGTGGTGAAGCGGATCGAGTCTTTTCGATAAGTCTCCCGTGAAACTGTCCAAAGCCTGATCTATATACTTATTAGCGGCTGATTTAATCTTTTTCTTTACAAAGTCTGATTCGATGGCTTTTGACGCACCTATTCGTCCTAAATTGTAAAGACCTTTCATACCGGCTTTCATAGCTATCTCTCCAAGACTATGACTACCTTCCACATCAAAAAAGCCCCCACCTTGTGGGGGCTGAACTAGTTTCCCGAACTCTTAACGAAACGGGTTTTCTTGATTCCGCAATTAGCGCAAGTGCACCAAAAATAAGGTCTACCGTTTGAGGCTATCTCATAACCGGACGGTTCAGTACAACCGGTTTTTATTTTTTCCTTAACACAATACGTTAGCGACTCCATTTTATTATACGATCTGTATAATAAAATCTTTAATTTTAATTACACAAAATATTTTTTAATAAACTTTTCATTATAGTTTTGATTATCGATTTTGAATCTACTTAAGCAATCATAAAATGATTTTTTGTAAATATTATCAAGAAAATATAAACAATAATAACCGCATCTTACTGATTTTATAGCTTGAAACGGGTAACCGATATTATATTGATATTCCATACCTAAATTATTTGCATAATCAATGAAATCTTGTGGTGGCGGTAAACAAAACGAATCAAAATAATATATGAGATCTTTATTTTTTACAAATGTTGCTACCCAATGTGTACCGTTCCCTATCTTATCATCAAGATTAATTATACAACATCCTGTTTTATGTATATGATTTACCGTTTGATCTCTCGAAAAAATACCTTTGAAATCAGGTATTTTTAAATAATTTATCCATTCAAGGAGGTCAAAATTACTTAGCGGTACATCTCTAAATTTGGGTTTTTTTCACCCCATGATCCGTAAAAAGGTGGAGGATAGTATGGATATTTTGGAGAAATCTGTAATCCTTTTCCTTCAAAACCGCCTCTCGGCAGTTTTGGTACCTGTAATCCTCTGCCTTCTCTTGGACTTACAGATAATCCTTTTCCAAAAAGTTTTGAAGCTAATTCGATAGCCATAGGAATTCCGATTGCAGCAAGTGTTCCTAAAAATCCTCCATTTATCTGTCTTTGCGTAGGTTTGAATGTTATACCGCTACCGCTTTGCATACCTTTTTGTACCGCTACCGCTTGCCCTTGTGTTAATCCTTTTAATTTTGCAAGTTGAGGAAGAAAATCAAACGGTATCGTAATACCGCTACCAAAAATCTTATCGATACCGAGACTTCCCAAAGCGCCTAGCGCTCCTGTAGCTAAATGAGGTAGTACTTTTGTAGCTGCTTTTGTAGCTAAAGGTACTACCTTTGTAGCTGCTTTTGTAGCAAAAGGTAACAACTTTGCACCGAGTGACAACAGAGAGGTCCACAAACTTCCACCTTTTATTATCGCTTTACGAATCTGTGTTTTAGATATTTTGATATCGGTACCGGTACCGTTTTTTAACGCTTTATTAATCTTATTAATCTGGGTTTTTGTCAACATCAACTCATGCGACCCTTTCAAATTATTCTTACTTAACCTTATCGTAATTTCTGAATTATCGTCATATGCTTTTTTCAACCTTTGTAGCTGTCCTTGAGACAAATTTACTCCATATGCAAAATACGCTGTAGCCATTTTTATTTTTACAAAATATAATTTTTAATTAGATTTACGCTTTTATTAATAATTTTCCAGATGACGTGTATAACTCTATCTCTTTTTCGTGTAAAACTAAAGCATTTAATCTATAATTTGTTGGATTTGCTCCGTTTAATTCATATCTAAAAGTAAGTGAAACTACGCTATCTTTTACATCTTCTTCTTGGTTTCTAAGATTAAAGTATATAATTCCAAAAAGATTTCTGAAATTTGATCGGTCAATTATTGTTCCGCTTAAAAAATCGTTGTAAGCGGAACTGTAGGACAACAAAGCTCTGTAAAGTCTTGACTCCTCATCTGATGTCATTTCTAATTGAGGATGATACTGGATGCTATTATTTATTTCCAAGTGTGCTCTAGAAAAATATCGATTGTTTGCTCCAATTCTAAATGTTTTGAAAGTAAATATATTTTGTTCCTGATTACTATAGCTTGCTTCCGGAACAACCCAAATGAAAACATGCCTCGGTCTCCTAATACCTGTACTTATTCGAAAGGAGTTATTTACAGAGGTTGTTTGTAATATTTCGGTATGTTCTCTCAAATAAGTCCATTTTTTGGGTTTCAAATAATTTTCAAGATATTGCTTCATACCTAAACCATTGAAAATAATTTTTGGACACCACAATCTTAATTTTGTTAAAATCACTTTACTATCTGGAGCAGCTCCTTTTCTGAAAATTATATTGTTGTCGTTTTCAAGTTCTATAAGAAGATTTGTCTTGATATTTGGGTGAAGATTATTTTTGAAAGCTGCAAAATAACTGTATAAATTTAGAGGAATCGATATTTTGTTAACAGCTGCAGCATCTGTTAAAATTTTTCTTCTAGCAAAACCTTCATTATATAGCGCTTGAGCCGGTCGTGCTTCTGTTGTTCCTGTGGATGAATCTAAATATAAAAATTGATCTTTACCGATCGTATCTGCATAACTTTTTGTATATTTTAAGAGGGAAAGTACGTTCGATGTTTCATTAGCTCTTGAGTTATTATAAACTGTTATCCCGTTGCACTCAACCTGTATCTGTTTTATAAATGTATGACCATTAGTTGTAGTACAATCTTGATTGCCGTTATTTGGTCCTGCTGTTATACCGGTTGCACTATCAGCAAGTGTAACAAGTTTGAAATCTACTTCCAAATAAGCGTTATACCAATCGATCGGATTTGCTTCTGAAGAGTTATCAACTGTGAATCGATAATTATCCTTAACCTGTCTATTATTATTTGCGACATTATCGATTAGCGGTGTTTCCAAATCGAAGGCCACGTATTCATATCGTTTGACCAATTCTGGATTTCTAAAACTCATTCTTATTATGAATTATAATAAGAAATTATTTTTAAAATTAAATCAAATCATTTACGATATTTCTAATATATTGATATTTGTCTTCTTCTTTCTTCTCTTTTTTAGAGTTTTCTTCGTTTAAAAATTTAATAATTTCAACTCCTTTTGTTTCGCCTGAGGCTCGCGCTGATGGTGCTGCTGCCACAGGTTCTTTTTTACCTCTGGATGAAAACTTTTGTCATAAATTTTTTTCACCAAGAACTTCACCAGTTTTTTCTCCAACCTTTTCAGCGCCTTTTTCAATAAGTTTTTCTGCTGCTTTACTAGCCAATTTACTCGCTGTTTTTCCTGTTAATTTGGAACCGATTTTTGTAAATATGTCAAAGAAACCAGAACCGCTATCGCATGTAGAGTAATCTACAGAGTTAATATAAGAAATTTCTCCTGTATCAAAATTTCTAATCCTTCTTTGTTCTTCCATACGTATGATTTTATTTATATAAATAAAATTATACTTCTTTTAACACTACAGTTATGGAAATATCGATATCGTTCAGATCAACAATTCTATCTTCATCATCGGTTAAGTAAAATGTTACTTCAGATATATTTTTTCTATTTATCTTATACCACAAATAATTCACTCTTGGGTAGATTTCAAAAGGTAAAGACCTTATTTTTGTATTTGTTGAGAATGTGAATAAGGTATTACTTCGCTTTCCTGAAACGATCGAATCGCTCAACAAACTACATTTCAAGTAAAGATTATCGATGCTGTTACTGATATTAGGGAAATTTTTCCCATACTCGCTGCTCGTTAAAACTTTCGATTCGAATCCGAGTAAAATATTAAAATTTCCACTCGAACTAAAATCGATGCGGAAATTTTCATTTAATTGAATAAATACCTTGTAAGTTGTAAGATCAAACAATACGCTAATTCCATATTCATTCGTGTTGGGAATTTTTCCAATCGTTTTGTGGATAAAATCATTTATATCTTCGTAATCATAAACCCCTGATGGAAAAGTAATCGTTTCATATGTTTTACCTTTATCTTTTGATATTTTTAGTTTGTTGTTATCATATTCGGGACGAATGTTATGCCAACTCGCATTCATACTAAGATGATCCAATGCCAAAAAACATTCTTTATTATCGTCCAATCTCAACTCAGGAGTAAACTTTACTGTAAAGTTTCCTGGTTTATTATTGGTATTTTGTTTTCTTGCATCTATAGATTTGAAAACTAGCGTTCTGTTAACATCCATTTTATTATACGATCTGTATAATAAAATTTTTTATTTTTAATTATGCTAAATATTTTTTATATAATTTCTCATGAATTGTTTTATCGATTGCTCCTATTCTTAACAATTCATCGATAATTTGCGATAAATCATTTCTCAAAACAGGTGAATTATTACCAGCGGCCATCGAACCTATTATTATCTTCATTCTATCAGCCAATTGGTTCGGATCATTATAATAAACTATACTTGAACCGACTATTTTCGATTTACCAGATGATTTATGAGGAGGTAAATTACTCAACATATTTAAATCATTAAAAACTTTTACAGCGTTCATACTATATTTTGTTTTAGGATTGTATCTTTTCGTTGGTAAATTAATCAGAGATTTATCAACATCAGCTTGATAAATTAATTTTCCACCACGATAAGCGTTTAATTTCAGATCTTTCATTAATTTAGGTATGTCGATTAATAGTCCTCCATATTGATTATTTTTTTGAATTTTATAAGCGTTTCGTCTTGGTTGTTTGTACTTGCGTACCCCTTCACCTTGTTTTTGTTTTGTATATTGCGGTAAAATTTTTACATTCTTAATCGTTGTTAAATATCTCTCTAATATATCTCTTGTTCTTTCATATATTTTCAGATCATAATCGAGTTTTTGTTTTTCTTCTTCTGTCTTTGGTTTTCTCCTTTTCAAACCACCTATCTTTATTCCGACACTTCTGTTTTCATCTTTAGCTTCATTATAAGTTTCAGTTAACTGTTCTTCATTCATTTTAAGTAGATCATTAGGTTCATGAAAAGTTTCTTTTAAAAATTCTAATTCGTTTTCTGTGAACATCTTATTTGGTTCAGCAGTTATTATTTTAGCCGATGGTGGCGGTATTGCAGGAATTTCAGGTATCGATTCACCAGGAAATGGCAGCTCTTTATTCAATGTTAAAATATCTTTGTTAGTTTCAACCAAATCTTTGAAACCGCTGGTCAAAGCCAATTGATTTTCTTTTAATTGCTGAATTACTTTGTCCTGTTTTTCATCTGTTTTTTTCTGTTGTTCAATTAGCGGTTCTCTCAGAGTTTTAAAATAATCACTCATCGCAACATCGCGAACTTGTTCTTTATTTTTAACCTCATTCTTTACTTCGGTAACTGCTTTAGCAATTTTAAAACCTTCAAATTCTGAATCTGCATATTTTTTAATCTTATCAAGATCCATAATTTATTAAAATAGATTATTTAATTTATCTGTAAAATAAACATTTAAGTTATTTTTTAAATATCTGAAAATAAACATTTTAAGTTTATCTACCTTATTAAATAAAATGAAAATACCGAATTATGATGTGATAAAAAGTAACGATAATAATCGTTCGTTAAATGATTTTCTTAATGAAGATTTTCGTATGTTGATAACTGGTCAAACTCGATGTGGAAAAACAAACACCTTAATGCATATTCTTAGAAAACCGCTCATTTATTATGATAAGATTTATCTATACTCACCAAATCAACATCAGGATAAAATTCAAGACTTGCAAAAATTAATGGAAAACGCCAGTCAAAGAGTTGGATATGATATTTTAGAACTTCTTGGAGAAGATGATATTATGGATACAACAGACTATCCGAACGATACGTATCAAGAAAAGCGGGTCAAATTCGACAACAATAGCTATTGTATTCTTGATCGTTTTTGTCCATGTAAGGGCAAAAACGATCAACGGTGAAACAATGGCTTATAACAAGCGAGGGAAATTCAAACTTTCCGATGAATCTTCGGCGGGACCGAGCTAAGTGGCAAGTTCCCCCGTGAGGGAGGTACAGAGCTATAACTGACACGACAAACTAACAACAGCGAGGCATAAAAATTCCTCTGACAACAACACATTGGTTGCGTTCTTAAGGTTTAAACGAGCTTTGTTCTCATTTTTAAATCATTCAAATCTTGTAGCCGCGCAAACAGTTTGTTACGTGAACGTGTTGCTTTATTCCTCATGCCTGAAAGTCTATTTTGCGAGACTAACGGCAGCTACTTTCATCGGATAACAAACCAGCAATGTACTCAACTTGTTTTACTACGGCTTTTAGTTCCGAGGTGAAAGCATTTAAATCTCACGCCGCGGAAAATTATTGTTTATGTAAATATGTGTTTTTATCTTTATTCATGAATGCACATGGCGTTTTGAAGCAAAAAAAATAACACCTCCCTAAAAGTCACACCTTTTTCGCTAAAGTGCGCTTGTATGAGCGCACATTCTACCGAAATGAAAACGAAAATCTTTGACCGAACCAGTTTTATGAGTCTATTTCGGAAAGATGCACGCGCTCAGGTTGTCAAGCCGAAGATTTTGCGATCATGCACGAACTTTTCGGCGTGGTTTCGGCAGTGTCACTTAAAACAAAAGACCTATTGTTTAAATCTTAATGTGCGAATTTGACCCGGTACAATAGACCATTTCTTGATACGAATAGAAAAGTGGTGGTTTTTGATGATCTTATTAACGCTCCCCAAGCAGTTCAAAACAAAATCGCCAATCATTATACAGATGGTCGACATCATAAAATTTCCCCGATCTATCTGTCCCAGTCCTACTACGATGTTCCTCAGAAACTACGGCAGAACTGTTCCCACATGATTTTGTATCCACCAACGACTAAAAAACATTTAAATCTGATTGCGCAAGAAAATCTAATAGATCCGGTTCTTTTTGATAAACTTGGTCCATATGAATTCTTATTTTTAGACAAAGAAAAGAAAAGTGTTACTAAGAACTTTGATGAGACTTTTTAAAAATTATATGTAATAAGAATAGAGTATGGGTATTTTCAATAATATTGGAAGATACAGTAATTTCGATATATCTGAATATATAAAAAATTTTAATCAACAAGTACATCAGAATGCCGGTTTGAAATTAGATGTCAATAACAATTACGACATTCAACAAAAACGTCTTGTAAATGTTGGTAAAGGAGTTGATAGCGATGATGTGATAACAAAACATCAGTTGGAAAATGCGTTATCAACAAAACCAAATCCGACAGATGTTATTCTTGTTGATGGATCGACTCATATGACCGGTGATTTAGATCTTCGAGGAAATAGATTGATTCTTCCCGGAGAGATCGATATGAACAGAAAACTAATCACAAATATGGATACGGATGAAGATAACGATCTATGCGCTGTCAATATGGTGACTCTGAAAAAATTTCATCCCAACGCTCCTGAACCTACACATGAGGTTGTGAAAAATATCGATCTGAAAGAACGTTTCAATGTTGTCCAATCGAAACAACAGACTTATCACGATTTAGGAGCAAATTATAACAATCTTGTCTCTTACAACGATGTTAGGAATATTTTCTTATCTCGCAAAGAGACGTTTCCGATGGAGACTAGTTTGGATATGGGAAACAATACGGTTTATAATGTAAAGGACCCGACAGTCGCCGACCAAGGAGCTAATAAAAGATACGTGGATCATATAATTTCGGGTAAATTGAGTAATCCGTCCGGTGAAGATTTCGATATGTCAAACCATAAGATTATAAATTTAGAAGATCCGCAAAATAGTTCCGACGCATGTAATAAATCTTATGTTGACGGCGCTGATAAAAATCTTGATCTCAAGATAGGGGGTGTGGTAGTTCATACGATAGAATTAGAAGCGAAGCTTAAAAAATATATCGATGAATCGCATATCACCACTTCGTCAGCGCTGAAAGATGATTTTAGGTACCTAATGGAAAACGTTGACGAAAGCTCTTCCGAGCATAACGTGACTGTCACCGGTATAGTCGATTTGGTGGAGTCGCCGCATACGTTAAACAAAAAAGTTTACAGTCTTTTATTACACAAGCATCCGTTAAATAGCTACGCATCAAGAATCGGTTTTAATATGTATAAATTACCAGAGGGAGAATATACCGTTTGTATTGAATTTATTCCGCCTACAATGAGCGGTGTCAGCGTCGATGTTCAATCGACTTCTCTCAATATAAATAAACAATCGACAAAAAACTTTACGGATTACAGTAGAAGTATTATCAATCTGCATAAGTGGAAAATTTCACCGCCGGAATATATAATGGTCGATTTAAAATGTAGCGGCTCGCCAACATCAGCTTCGCAAGCTCAAGCTTACCTTATAATTTACGGAATAAAAGGAAACCACTCAGATGTACCGGCCAGTGTTTACGACACTCCTTATATTTTGGAGAGTAGGAAAATGGTTATGCAGACTACTCTCGATATGAATAATCACGCAATTCTCAATTCACCGAATCCCAGCGGTGGTGCGTTTGTAATTCACGGTCTTTACAATAGAACTGCGAACCAGATGTTTGCTCTATTTTCAGGAGATGAATATGTTATGGTTCCGGTTAAATGTAAAATTGTAAAATGTTGTATAAACATTCTCGATACGCTCGAAACGTACCCTCATATTGCCGTGTTGATAAACAATGTAATAGGAAGGGGAGAGGGTGGTAAGAAACAGGTCTGTCACTTGACTAGCGATATCGCTCTGGTAGAATGTGATGAATTTCGTGTGAGAGTACAAAGTTTACAGGGCACTACCATCGATAAATGTTTGGTAAGTCTGTGGCTTGAAACGACTTAGTCGACTTAACGCGAATTAAAATTTATTATACGCTACGTATAATAAATTAGATGATCTTTCAGATCTTAGCGTGTTCAAGCGCTTCTACAACCTCTCTAGCGATTTCTCGAGTTTCTCTTAACCATTGAGGAGATAAATCTTGAAAGATATGCTCATTTATAAACGAGACAAGAAAGAAAACGCTTGCAATCATTTTTATGTTTAAAATTATAATAATAAAATTTTAAAATATGAAACAGAAACAAGATATTTTCACATTTAATCACATCGATACTTCGATCGATGAGACGAAATTATCGGAGATTAAGGCTCTTTACAGATTTTATCACAAGAAGTGGTGGTGTTACAAAAAGACTTTTAAACGTCTCAAACGGATGAATCTATTCTGTAAACTGAGTAGTTCATCTCTTATCACAGTCGGTACAATCGCCGGCGGAGTTACACTAAACCCAGTTATACTAGGGGTTATCTCCGGCGCGGGTTTGTTAATAAAAACATTCACCGATTATAAAAATTATAATCGAAGGATCGAAATGAGTAAATTTGCACATACAACATATCAGAAAGTTTTGGTTGACTTACGTTCTTGTCTGCGAGGAAAACATTTTAACCACGATTCGTTTGTGAGCGATATGAGGTTGATTGATGATGTTATAATTGATCTTTGTCCAACAATAAATAACCGTGTTGAAAAAAGATACGATGAAAAGTTTTCATAAAAAAGTGCAAAACCCTGGTCGGGGGGTGCTCGGTTGGCTGTTTCTGTGCCTCACCGAAGTGAGGACTTCTGCCTCACCGAAGTGAGGACTTTTCCCGCTGACAAAGCGGGTGTCACCCATTTTATACCTCTGGGTGAGGTTAAGTTCTCCGAAGAGATCTTTGAGCACCCCCCTGTTATCAGTTGGGCCGGGGCTGGTTCACCAGAGCGTAGTCAACTGACTCAACTACACTGCTACCCCGTAGGTCTGACATCGTATGAACCGTAAGCAGGGTTCTGACAGTGGCCAACCGTCTCCCCCCTGAGTTCTATCGAATTACAGACTTATTAATATATATAGTTCGATCGAACTATATATATGGGAAGAAGTTATCACGCTCACACATGTGGTACGTGTCAAGTGTCACGCACCGCAAAGCGATTCATACGCATACGCCTTACACTCGTTTCACCTCAATGAACACGTATGCAAATGAGCTGAATTCTCGGAAAAGATGAATAAATTAAGACCGATTTCTCGGAAAAACGTCGCGATAAACAAACGACTCGAAAGCGCTTGTTTATCAAAAAATGGTATTAAAAATATAAAGTATCTTATAAAACAAAATGGAAAAGTCTGCGAAAGAGTTGAAAGCTGAAGCAAAAGAGCAGAAAATTAAAGGATGGTATCTAATGCGGAAAGCCGAACTCATCGATGCTTTACAAGCTGTAGAATTGAAAGAACCTGTGAAATCACCAGAACGTAAAGAAAAACTTTGCCCACACGGGAAAAATAAATACAATTGTAAGGAGTGTTCGGGATCAAGGATTTGTGAACACGGTAGACAACGGTATGTTTGTAAAGATTGTGGTGGAAGCGGAATCTGCATTCATGGAAATAACAAGTACTATTGCAAGGAGTGCGGTGGAAATCAGTTTTGTGAACACAATCGAGTGAAATATTATTGCAAAGAATGCGGTGGAAACGGAATCTGTATTCATAAGAAAGATAAACGCTGTTGTAAGTATTGTAAAAATGGTCTTAAGGAAATAAATTTGTAATAATAACAACATGCAACTGACAAGTCTTTCAGATGATATTATTTTCAGCAAACCGATAAAAAATGACCTTTTCAAATTTCAAAGGATTAAAATTACGACCAATTACGGTGATAATAAGAAAGGCCCACTAGTCATTGAAACACCGTTTCTTTTCAGTTTTGGTGTAACCGAAAGAAGAAGTAAAGAAGACGAAAGTAATTCAAATTTCATTGGTTATTCTATTCCGGTCTGTTTATGGTCTAAAGATGGCAAACCGACACAGGAAGAAGATAAGTTTCATATTTCATTGGAAAATTTTGAAGCACTTTGTCGCAAGCACTTACAAGACACTTTTGGAAGAGAAACTGCTGGTGAATTAAATAGTATTTTATATTACAAGGATTGGGAATTAGAAAAATATCCACCAATATTATATGCTAAACTCAATTATTCAGAAAAGTCGAATAAATTTTTAACGCTATTCAAAGCAAAAGGAAACAAAAAAGTTGAACCGCTCAGCTATTTAAATACATATTGTTATGCAAAATTAGCTTTGCTGATTGATAGTATCTATATCGGTAAAAAAGCTGTTTCGATTCAGATAAAGGTTCATGAGGTATATTTCAGACCGTTGCCACAACGAGAATCGCTATTATCGATACCTGAAGAAAGCGAAGATGAAGAAGAAGATTGAATATCTGTTTATTTTTCATTTCTTTTTTCTAGAAATGAAAAAAATCGCCTTAAAAAATAAATATGGTAATATAACAAATATGAATCCTTCAAAAGTTTTAGAATATTCATCAAATATTATTTTCCATAAACCGGTAAAAAACAGCAAAACCGGTTTTGAAATAATTAAAATTGACACCTATAAAGGTCCGCTAGTAATCGATTCACCATTTCTTACAATTTTAGGTGTAAAAGAGACATATAGTCAAAACGAAAGTAGTAAACTACTTGGTTACACCATTCCTGTTCGCTTATACGGTGAAGAAGGACGAAGTCGAATGCCAACGGAAGAAGAAGAAAAGTTTGTTGATTGTATGGTTTTTATTAGAGACATCTGTAGGCGACATTTAAAAGGTGTTTATGGTGAAAAAATAGCTAATAAAATAAAAGGTATATTTTATGGTTTTCAGTTTGAAGGTATGGGTACAAGAATTACTGGGGGTTCAATAAGATCTGAAATGTTTAATGTTAAACTACTCAAATATTCAAAACAAAGGGATAAAATTTTAACAAGAATCGCAATGAGAAAGCTAGAAAAAGTCAAAATGGCTCTGATAATCGATAGTATTTATATCAGCAAAGAAGAAGTTTCATTTCAAGTTACGGTACATGATATATATGTTAACCCACCAAATTCACCACTTACAATACCTGAAGAAAGCGAAGAAGATGAAGTTTTTTCTTCAAACTGTGCTGTGTTAACAATGAGTATCGATTAAAATATATACCGAGTGACGACAAATTATTATCGGCATTTCGTCAATAATATGACATGTGTCACTAAATTATTATGATTAACGATAAAATACTATAATGTTATCGTGTGTCGTTAAATTATAGTATTTTATCGTTAATGACCCACTAAAAAATAGCGATAATTATTAACGGCAAAATTCGATACTTTTATGGGTGATGTAAAGTGAGCTATGGTCCCGTATATTACTACTCTTAAAAATTTCACTTTTTATGAAGTTTCCTGTTGGGTTTCAAATCATAAACTATTCTACATCAGTATTTCCACCAGTAATTGCAAGTTGGATGTGACTATATGTCACATCCATGGAGACCAAGAAAAAAATCTGAGTCCCCTCGGGAATCCAACCATGCCTACCGATAACCGGTTGGACGGTCAATCCATTGAGCCAATGAGGACTCAGGGAGAGGCGAGGCATTTTACTAGGTTCAGTGATATTACACCAACTGAATGAATAGAAAATTCGGGACTTTCAGGAGAACAACCTTGGTCTTTGTATATGTTGTAGCTCAATTTTATCATAGGTTCAATTTTGATTTTCCTTTGTTTCATTTCCATTATCATATATTAACATAGAAAAGAACAATGGAAAATTAAAATTGAACCAAGGATAAAATTTAACTACAACATATACGTACTAGAAATACACGTCTCGCAGAACCTCGCGAAGCTCGGGGGAGGGCGCAGACCACAATGGCCCCGAAATGTGTAGTTGAGACATTCTCGTACACTCTGCATGGCGTCATTTGGAGCTTTGTCGCGGTTTTAGGCAACTGCAGAGTCTACTGCAGGACACTAACCTGATATATAACTAGTAGAGGAAAAATTGAACTCTTCATCTGCTATAAAAGTGCTCAATGGATATAAACCAGAGCTTTGTATAGAAAGAAAGAATATGGACTAGTTCAAACACATATACTTTGTAACTCCGAGTTTCATGCTTCTCTCGAAGCAATCATCAGGCAACTGCCCAAAAATAACGGATACATTCAAGATATACAAATTTAAAAATTAGGAACAATACCTTCTAGCGTGACGTGTCAAAATACAATTGGTGATCAACTTAAACAAATACGGTATTCAATAGAAATTTTTTAGAATGTCTACAGAACGACGTCAGTTCATTTCTATTGTTGAGAGTTGACATTTCCGGTTTACAAATTATAAAGTACTTCTCCCATAAACACAAATTACATTTTTTGTTAATGTTTGAATACGATCTTGCTTGTTTCACAATTCGCCACTTAATTTAATAATAAAGCAATCCGAGGTTCTACCGCCCTAAAGCGATCCACGCGCGACAAATTTATAAACCTCGCTACGTTCGAGCCCTCGCTTCGCGAGGAACAAAAACTAAGAAAAAGTTTAAAAGACCCGGATGTTGTTCAAACTTCTTACCATCTTCCTCTGTAACGCAGTTGATATGCGTGTAGGGCCCAGATCCCTTTATTGTGAAAGCTCGCACTTCAAATCGATATTCAACGTATTCGTCCAAGTCTGTCACCTCCAACGACAAGGTTGAACTGTTCATATCTATTTGCTCCTTGGGCAACAGACCGTCTACTCTGTGGTAAGTGACAGTATAACCGCGCAATATGCCATGAAGGTAATAAGGATCGGATAACGGCTGCCATGACAACAGTATCGAGGCAGAGCTTGTATTCCATGCGGCGATACCAGAAGGTGTCCATGTTGGAACTGTGAATTAAAAGGACAAAGTGTTTTTAATGCAGCACGTCACCATGGGGAAGGGGGAAAATTCCCCATATAAGCAATATATAGGTATGTGTGACCCCAATTTGTACCGTGTGGGTTTTTCGAATGGATAACGGTTTCGAGGAAAAGGCCGCACCGCGTGTCTTCATTTTATCTTTCCAAAAAAAATTGAAAGGTGGGGAGGGAGGGAACCACCATATTTTTTGAAACGATGATTCTCCTGTGGCTGTGGTTTTGGTTAAGATGGCCACTTTGGTCACCACAAAACCTTGCGTCGGCCTCATGAAAAAGCACACATTCACCTTATGAAATAAATTACAATTGCATGTATCCATTAATGATCATGAGATATAAATAACAATATTTACTAATATTACTGAGGTAACGTGGCATCGCGTAAGCTATAAGGCGCTTGTAGTGTCGATGTATAGCAGCAAAAATTAATATGTTAATCATTGTTCTTCCGGGGAAGATTTTATTCTATCAATGTAATTGTGTTGGTGAAAATGTGTATCGTGGCACGTATTCTTCCAGAGACTTGATGTCTCGGAATGTTGTCATTGAGTGACAGATTATTTTTATCTTTTGTTTTTGGGTGGTGTAGCATCTTCAATAACAAATTAATTATTTTTAATCATTTCTTTGGTTTATATGAATTATTAAGGAACCTTCATTATGCGTCCCCGCGTATCATTATATTCACAGTAAAGTTACCGTGACTTAACAGCCTTCTACTTTTGAGTCATATCTTCCGCTGGTGACCAATACATTGTTGTTATATTTAGTTAAATGACTTATATATCTTGATGTTTTACGAAAATAAGAAAATAAATATGTATCAGCTGCAGATCGTATCTAATCTTGTGGCAAGATCTATTTGCGCTTCGGCTAAGTTAAGTGTAATTGTCTTGATTTGTTTGACCGAGTAAAACATATAAAGATGCAGCGGCATGCTTAAGACTACAAAATAGAGTAAGAGAAGAGGAACAGAAGAGATTATAGAAAGAAGGAACTTTACCAACGATAACAGAACTGTGAACTGAGAACCACCAAGAACTTGACAGTTGTAAGTTAAGTAAATGATTTTATAATGTCTTGTTGAAAGAAACCTTGGTCCTAAACCTCTTGTGATTGTTGCCTTTTTTTACATTGGTTGACGAACCTGTTCTCTTTTATATTTAGTATAACCAAACGTTAAATCAGTGCCTTTTTTTTTCTCTTATTATAATTGTAAGTTATTTGATACTTGATATGTTTGCTTTACAGAAGACCCGTTACAAGCAGCTGATCAACTTCCTCTTCGTGACGAGGCAACAATTTATAAGTTCATTGTTTTCTTTGCTTGTATTTTAATTTGTTTCCAATATCTCAGGTTTGGGTTCAAACGCAGTGAATTTATTAATATTTACGGACGATCGACAATTGAAGACGTGATTAAACGCAAAGGGCAGTTATTATTTTTCTACATTATGTTTGACAAATCAAGCGGGCATTTGAAATTTAAATAGGCCTATGACACAAACACCAAAAGACTGACAAAAAGGAAGTTCACGTTTTTAGCGGAGCGCCCGCTGCAGAGCCCCATACTCATAGAACCAGAGAACCATACAACCCATGCCCGTCATTTTTCATGGTCATGGCTAGCGGAATGTTTCGCGGGCGCGTCGTGTGCCCACCGCTGCCGCCGTGGCACAGGGTTAACTCGCGGGCGTATACCGTCGCAAAACATGCGCATATGACGCCAAACAACATTC
The DNA here is from genome assembly GCA_022457155.1 of Cladopsammia gracilis. Lineage (NCBI taxonomy): Eukaryota > Metazoa > Cnidaria > Anthozoa > Scleractinia > Dendrophylliidae > Cladopsammia > Cladopsammia gracilis. The sequence continues at coordinate 1,940,813 of JAJGOT010000047.1, read as the reverse complement.
GAGATGTTTGTTTTCGTAACGGATTTCACAACCAAAGAAGCGGAGATTTATTAAAGAATTTCCAAGCAAGCGAGGGACTTAAAGGTAAAACAGATTACATTTTTCGATGGGAATTTATGTTGATATCAATCTGTGATTGACCTTTTCTTTTTGTTCTTGTGTAGTTTTGAGAATTGTTTTTAAAACGTGCTTAAATTCGGTTGTATCGTTTTCTTGAATTTCATCTAAGGCAGCTCGGCGAACTCGATGTGCTATAAATGGTACGCGTTTTGCTTTTAAACATAAAATAATGGAGATTTGAATAAAATTTTTCGAAAAAGATTGTGTTGTCCATTTTTATGTATTTGTTCATTTATTATTTTTTTACGTAGATTGAAAAGCGATTTTATAGTTCTATCTTCACTCGCGTCGCCTTATGCAAATATGTTTGTGTATTTTTGCAATTTTGATTTCCAAATCAGTTTCTCGGGCATTTTTCGACAAGCAACAACTGTATTTTATTCGGAAAGTAGTCGTACTAGTTTTTGTAGACGGAGAAAAAGTTGTTTTTGTGAACTTTTGTACGGTCTAAATGTACTGTGCAGACGGTCGCGTAATACTGATTTGGAGAATTGCTAAAATTGAAAAATAGCCCGATCGTCAATCTTAATTCTTGTGCTTCCGACCTTTCACCTTAGTTAAGTTTTACCTTAGTTAAGCTTGTTCAGGGAGCGATGCTGTTAGGCTCAGTCTATATATATATATATATATATATATTAGAAACTTCTTAGGAAGCATTTATGATATGAGTTTTCACAAGTTTTCGCAAGTGAAATCAAGAGAAATCTGCTGAAACGTGAGGTTTATTCCTTTAAGGGATAAAGTTTTAGTTTTTGGGTTAAGGTGTCTCCGTTGCTATTTCGGGAGCACCTGTCTATGACAAACTTTGGGTCATAACTTTTTCGGCTCTGAAGCGATGGCTATAAAACTTTGCGAAACTTACAAATATTATCTAGCAATAATATGATAGAATTCGATTTAACTGGGAAAAATACATTTTGCGATAATCGCTTAAATAAACCCCACATTTTGAACAAAATCACACCCAGTGAAACATTTTACCGTGATATTTGTGCTCAATTCCATACCATATATTTGTGCTCATACCCTTAACAAGTTTCAACAAAATCGTTGGAGCAGAACTGCGGAAGTATAAAGGCCATCTGATCAAAATTTAGCCCTAAAATTCCCTTGAAATTACTAACGTGTTCTTTAACAAAACAATTAACTAACCCAAATTTCTGCGGAAGCCTTCCCAATGCTTGCTTAATCTGAATTCTAAGCCGATTGCAAATCGTGCTAACCGGATTATATAAGCTGTTCCGCTTTCGCCCCCTTACAAAGGTGCGAATTCTTAGAATAAGTTCCACACGTGCTCATTTCGTATTCATAAACAAAACCTGAAAATTGCTTATTAGATGAGGAGCAGCTTATAATCCCAACAACTATTTCTTCAATTGAAAGCTCTTCTAAGCAGAAAAAAATTCGATGCAAAAGTATTGCAGTACCTTGAAATTCACGTGGAAGGAGTTTGACACTAAACTGCTGGATAATTTTCGAAAAATGATGGTAAACGCAGCATTGGAGATTTGAGCAGGTTTTGGAGCATTTTATAATATTTACAGAACAAGTGAATACTTTTAAGGGTTCGCACGATTTGCAATCGACTGAGAATTCAGATTATTTAGCAAGCATTGGGAAGGTTTCTCCCAGAAATTTGGATTCGTGGATTGTTTTGTCAAAGAGCATTTATTTAAATATTTAAAATTTGAAAAGAATGTTTGGGCTAAATTTTAATGGCCTTAATAGATGGTTTTCACTCACGTGACCTTCAGTCCTGTGGGACTCAAATGACAAAGGCCATGGCGGCCATGTTGGTGCACAAAACAAAAGAGGTTCATTAAAATTCTTTTGTAGGTGTGCACCAACATGGCCGCTGTGACGTAACGTGAAAACCACCCATACTACCGCAGTTCTGCTCCAACGATTTTGCTGAAACTTAGAAAGAGTATGTATTAAGTCAATGGCCCATTTCACACTAGAAGACGGACAAATCGTCTGGATGGACAAGTCGTCCGACGATTTGTTCGTGTAATGTGAATTCTAGACGGACAACTCATCCTGTGTTGGTCATCGTAAATTCATATCTGAACGAACAAACAGACGATTTTGAAAGCAAGGAGCCTGGCACTAACAGGCCTGGTTACCTTGCTTTCCATCCGCCATTTTGATTTTTCCATAAACCATCACTCCCTTTACTAGTTCCATTCCCCTTAGCGAGTACTGGGACCGAGATACAACCATTTGTTCGTCTGGTGTGAATTTAAGTCGGACTTCGGACGACTTATCCGTCTAGACGAACAAATCGTCCTCGAAAAATCGTCTTAATAGACGGCCAAATCGACGGACAAAATCAGACGACTTTTACGTCCAAAATTTTGTTCGTCCCGTTTTCTCACTAAGACGACTTGTCCACCTGAGACGACTTGTCCGTCCAGACGATTTGTCCGTCTCTAGTGTGAAAACGGCCAATGTAAGCTGATTCCAGTAATTTAACCGGCATAATTTTTTCACACTGGGTGCGATTTTGTTCAAAACGTGGGGTTCATTTATGCCCGATTATTAGGAAAGATATTTTTCCCAGTTAAATTGAATTCTATTTTATCATTGCTAAATAATAGCTGTAAGTTTTCGCAAAGTTTTATAGGCATCGCTTTTAATAGAGCCGAAAACGTTATGACCCAAAGTTTGTCATAGACGAGTGCGCCCGAAATAACAACGGAGCCACCTTTACAAATGTTGGAACAGTCGAACCGCTCTTTGACCGTATGAAAGGCTCATTTTCACCATAGATGTTTTGCATACCGAGGTATATTTTATGAAAAATCTCCCCGTTGAAGTTGAATGTTGATTTTCATCGGGTTGAATCGTTAATAAGGACTCACAACGTTAACAAATAGGCCATTTGCACGATGGCGTCATTTAACTACAACTACCAGAATTCATTTCGTTTTTCCTTTCTTATTTAAATTTTGCAATCCCAGTGCGGTTTAAATAACAATAGCCCTAATTTGCACTACAAAACAAAAAACTGAAGGATTCTGGTAGTTGTAGTTATATGACGTCATCGTGCAAATGGCCTATTAACTTGAACTTTTGTTCTATCAAATGAATATGCAAATAAAGTGTGTCTTTGAACACACTAAGCGTGTTGTGTTAGCGTTTTGTGCGCGTGTCAGCATCTTTGTTCCTGTTTTCCCGTGGAGGGTCACATTTGATCGATTTAGCATTGTATTTGTCAAATGCGGAGTGTTTCCAACGTACAAAATTATATTGCATGCTTCAGAAGGCAACAAGGACTTCGAGTCTACTTGACACAGTGAAGATGCCGGATTACATAGGAAAGTAAGTCTATATCGACTAATATCAGTTATCAAAACGGCTACCATCGATACAAACTGTGCACAAAGTCGGATTTAAATCGAATAAAAAGAGTTATCTCGCAGGAAGCGATGTTCTCTTCTCTCGCCGCTAATAATATTTCGCTAGCGCTGCTAGATTTGCCACAAAATTTTACATTTTTTTAATTTTAAAAAATTTCGTTAATACGCGATTAATACCGGCGAATTATTTATGATGCAAAAATATAAAAACGGCAAATTTTTCACGTAAATTCTGAACCTTTTAAAGTTTGCAACTGCATCTTATTAAAAAAACGTTAGTGTATAATGTCGTGAAGAAAGAATGTTAGGTATTGGCGTAACTTAAGATCATTTGTAAACAACAAGGTAGAAGAGAGTTTGCTGCTTTCCACAAACAATTATATTAATTATATTGAATTAGCCCTAAAATTCTCTTGAAATTACTAATGTGCTCTTTTTTTTTCCCACATATTTATTGCCATTATTTTTCATACAAAAATGTTTACAAAGACTCTCAATTTAACATCTTAAACAATGTATCTAATGTACATGTACAATAGTTAGCCTACACGTGCTGACTTATGATCTAGTTGTTATTTATTATGTAAAAATACCATCTAGCCTGAAATTTTTTCTGCGTGTTATTTTTTGCTGCTATATATTTCTCAGTTCTATATTTCAAGTCAACTAATTCTTTAAATATATCAAAATTTGGAATTTTTGAATGTTTCCGACACAACCAAATGTGCAATTTAGCAAGGATTAAAAAATAATTCAACAATTCACTTTTTTCTAATTTTCCAATAAATACGTCTTGTAGCGTAAGCTCCTCGCGTTGGCCTGAAAGTACGAACCAGAAATTTTCAAACTTTTTCCAAAAGAGAGATGTCAAAGAACATTGATAAAATAAGTGATACACCGTTTCTGATTCAACTTCGCAGAATGTACAAGTATCGTATGGAATATAACCTATTTTAGCTAGTCGCGTATTAGTGAATGTAATATTATCTAACAGTTTAAATTGAAAGCTTCTAACAAAAGTTTCGGATGAAACAGACTTTAAATTAATAAAAGCATTCGACACTGTTACATCATCTAATCCAAAATCCTCTTTCAGTTTAATAAAGCCCCTCGATACAGTTGCCCTTTTTGAAATTAGCAATTCATAAAATTGTTTACTTTTACATATTACTGGATCAAATATTTTTCCTTCATAATGAAATTGTAGTGAATATATTTCACTTTCATTTACATCCAAAACTTTTAAGTGGGGAGGAATAGCACATCGAATCCCTGACCACGTTAAAAAGTTTGTGTGTCGTAATCCTTCCCATTTTGCAATGTTATATGATTCCACGTTATCCTTATTAAACTGCATCTGGTTGGTAAAAATAATTTCAACTTTAACATAATTCTCGTAGTATATACTCTTACCTTCTATTTTAATTAACTTATTGTTCCAGATTATACTTTCAGATATAAGAGGCTTAGTAGAAAAAACATTTCTAAAGTCAGCCCACCATTGGAGAAATTCACTGTAAAAAGTAGAATGAATTTTGTAATCTTTAACATCATAATTGCATCTAAATAAAAAAGTTCCTCCGTAATTCTCTAGCAGGCAATTAATATAGGCTTTCCATGGTGCAGAACCCTGAGAAAAAATCCTTCCAAGCCAGATTAATCTTAACGACTTAATTGAAGTTTCTAAATCTATTAGCCCTAGCCCTCCAAATTGAATATCATTAATTGTTGCTGCTCGCGCAATTTTATCAGGCCCATTCCATAAGAAGTTATATATAATAGTGTTAAGTTGCTTTATGAAATCTTGCGGAGTTGGAAGAACTGAGAACACATATATCATCTTCGAAAGCAAAAAGGATTTAATAATTGTAACTTTACCAAACAGCGAGAGACCTCTGCAACGCCACAGCCGCGTCTGTAGCCTAATATCTTTTAATTTATCATAAACATTTTTTTGCAATTGTTCAGTTTCATTATATGTAAATACTATTCCAAGTGCTTTTACAGTTTTAACCCATTTTAGTCCCAAAGGTGCCGCTGTATTATTTCGGTAGGAGCCAATCCACATAGCTTCAGTTTTGGTGTAGTTGACCTTTAATCCAGAACAAATTTCAAATTGATCTAATAAATGAAAAATACATTGTGCGCATTCAAGATTAGGCACAAACACGGTGAGGTCATCGGCATATTGTACAATTTTAAACTCTTCTGGCCCTATTTTAAGTCCTTGAATATCTGTTCTACTTCGAATCGCAATTGCTAAAATTTCTGCTGCAATGATAAAGAGATATGGCGACAGCGGGTCACCTTGTCTGACTCCTCTCTGTACCTCAAAATATGATGTGCACATTCCATTGTTTATCACGCAGCTAGATATATTTCTATAGAATGTTTCTACCCATCCTTTAAAACTAGGTCCGAAACCAAAAACATCTAAGCATTTTAGCATGAAGTCCCAATCAATGCTGTCAAAGGCCTTCTCAAAATCGATGAAAAGTAATATACCTGGTATATTTTGCTTCTTTGTGTAGTCCATGACATCTATAATTGATCTTGCTACTTCACCAATGAACCTTCCCTTAACATAACCCCTCTGGTTACAGTGAATTATTTCTGGGAGGACTTTAATGACTCTAGTTGCAATTACTTTAGATGCAATTTTTGCGTCTACGTTGATCAATGATATTGGTCTCCAATTTTCTAAGTGATTTCTATCCTTTTCTTTCTTTTCAATAAGTGTGATAACAGCTTGTTTTTGTGAATGGGACATTTCTTTTTTGTTAAAAGCCTCGTTAAATGAATCAACCATAAAATCACCTAATAAAGGCCAAAATGTTTTATAAAATTCTACTGGGATTCCATCATTTCCAGGCGTTTTACCCGTATGAAAAGAGCCTAATATAGTCTCACATTCCTGAAGAGTTATTTCTCCCTCACAACTTGCACTTAGTTCCTCGGAGAGTCTTATTATATTTGAATTTTGAAAAAAAGAGTTGGCTTCTTCGCTGTTAAGGTTTATTCTCTGCTTACTATAAAGCTTGCTATAAAAAAGCTTTTCAGCGTTCAGTATTTCGAAAGGATCAGATGAAATGGAACCACTAATAAAAAGTTTACGTATATGTTTCTTGATATTATTACGCTTTTCTAAATTCAAAAAGTATTTGCTATTTTTCTCACCATGCTCGTGCCATCTTGCTCTAGAGCGAATGATTATTCCCTCTACTTTTTCGTCATATAATGCTTCAAGCTCATTTTTAATTTTTTCAGTTTCTAATCTTGTTGTTTCACAAGGGTTTTCCTGAAATTTTTTTAACATGTCTTGATACTTCGAATTAAGTTCTTCCTCCCTTCTTTGTCGGTCCTTTGACAGTTGTTTTGAATAAATCATTGAGCTCGTTTTGATTTTAAATTTAAGCCAATCCCATATTGCTCGCTTATCTGACAAAACCTTTGCATCTTCCAACCAATTAGGAAATTCATTACTTATCATCTCAACATAGTCAGGCTTGGCCAGCAGGGAAGTATTTAATTTCCAGAAACCTGGCCCTCTTTGACTTTCTTTAATATCTTCTAGTTCTAATATTATTGACGAGTGATCGGTTTTAATTGAAGCCTGAATATCAACATGCGTGACTAAGTCATTTAACTTGTCTGAAATCAACCAGTAATCAAGTCTGCAAAAGATAAAACGGTGGCTTTTGCTCCATGTGAAACTACGAGTGTTCGGATTTTTAATACGCCAGATATCATGGAGGCTAAATTCATTTTGAATATTTTCTACCGAGTTGATCACATGTTGTCGTGGAATTAATATTCCACCTTTTTTTTTTATCTAAAGTTGGATTTAGAGGACAGTTGAAGTCTCCACCTATAATAATATTTTCGTCACTGTCAGGATCTATTTCTCGTAATGTTGCCGACAGGTTTTGATAAAATCGAACTGCCTCTGCATCTTTATTTGGACCATAAAGATTTACAAGTAAATAGTTTTTATCTTTAATTTTCACCTTTAGTATTATCGACCTGCCATTGGAATTTAAAAGCTCGTGTTGAATAACAATATCCAAACCACTCTTAATTAATACAGCAACACCTCTGGCATTAGAACTCCCATGGGAGAAAATTATTTCAGAACCCCATTCTTTTTTCCATTTACACTCATTTTTTGTTGAATGCGTTTCTTGAAGAAAAATTAGATCTGCTTTTTGTTTTCTACACCAGGTGAAAATAGCCCTACGTTTTCGAAAATTGCTGAGGCCCCTCACATTTAAAGATAATAATTTCAGACTATCGGGTTTAATCTTGGTATTTGTCATTTATATTCCGTTTTGAAAATTATTTTTCCCATGAGAGATGTCATTGATAAAATTTTAAAAAAATTAACATGTTTGAGCAATTTAAACGCTTGTAATCGGCAGAATATGTGGAATTTTACAAAAACAAAATAACACAACAAACACAAACACACACACAAACATAAACACGAAAGCGTACTTACCACAGCGTTACCGGCCAGGTTTCTGGTACACTTTCGTGCTCTTTGACAAAACAATTAACGAACCCAAATTTCTGCGGAAGCCTTCCCAATGCTTGCTAAATCTGAATTCTAAGCCGATTGCAAATCGTGCTAACCGGATTATATAGGCTGTTCCGCTTTCGCCCCCTTACAAAGGTGCGAATTCTTAGAATAAGTTCCACACGTGCTCATTTCGTATTCATAAACAAAACCTGAAAACTGCTTGTCAGCTTCGCCTGATCTTATGGCCCTGTCACGCTATTGCGTACGAGAGAAACGTACGAGTTGCGTATGAAAATTCATAAAATAATTTTCATACGCACGATATGCCCTTCGAAAATACAGAGTTGTTCGTATACTTACCGTATTGAACCTATGAGTAGCGTATCGCCTGCGCATGGCAAGCGTATGACCAGCGTATGTCAGCGTATGTCTAGCGTATGAGTAGCGTATGAATTGCACATGTCCAGCGTACCGCTATGACGTGACAAAGTGCCCATATAAAGGCCCTGTCACACTATCGCGTATGAGAGAAACGTACGAATTCCGTATGAAAATTCATAAAATAATTTTCATACGCACAAAATTTCCTTGAAAATACAGCGTATGACCAGCGTTTTTAACATATGAGTAACGTACCTTTAGCGTAACTCTCGCGTATTCAACGTATGCCTAGCGTATGCTTTGCGTATAAACCATACGTTCGAATACGCACAAAATTTTTAAGCATGCCTAAAAAGATTTTCTGCCTCGCTGTATGCCAGCGTATGCTACCATATGCGACCGTGCTTGAAACGTATATAACCTATACCTGACGTACCTCTAGCGTATGTCAGCGTATACCAGCGTGTGAGTGATATTTTCCATACGCTGGCATACGCTAGCACGATACGCAATAGTGTGACAGGGCCATTAGATGAGGAGCAGCTTATAATCCCAACAACTATTTCTTCAATTGAAAGCCCTTCTAAGCAGAAAAAATCGATGCAAAAGTATTGCAGTACCTTGAAATTCACGTGGAAGGAGTTTGACACTAAACGCCTGGATAATTTTCGAAAAATGATGGTAAACGCAGCATTGGAGATTTGAGCAGGTTTTGAAGCATTTTTTAATATTTACAGAACAAGTGAATACTTTTAAGGGTTCGCACGATTTGAAATCGGCTGAGAATTCAGATTATTTAGCAAGCATTGGGAAGGTTTCTCCCAGAAATTTGGATTCGTGGATTGTTTTGTCAAAAAATATTATTTTATTTAAGTATTTAAAATTTCAAAACAATTTTTGGGTCAAATTTTGATGGCCTTAATACTTCCGCAATTCTGCTCCAACGATTTTGCTGAAACTTGGAAAGGATATGAATTAAGTCAATGTAAGCTGATTCCAGTAATTTAACAGGCATATTTTTTCACCGGGTGCGATTTTGTTGAATGCGTGGGGTTCATTTAAGCCCGATTATCAGGAAAAATATTTTCCCAGTTAAATCGAATTCTATCATATTATTGCTAAATAATAGCTGTAAGTTTTCGCAAAGTTTTAAAGGCATCGCTTTTAATAGAGCCGAAAACGTTATGATCCAAAGTTTGACATAGACGAGTGCGCCCGAAATAACAACGGAGCCACCTTAACAAATGTTGGAACAGTCGAACCGCTCTTGGACCGTATGAAAGGCTCATTTTCACCATAGATGTTTTGCGTTTCGAGGTATATTTTATGAAAAATCTCCCCGTTGAAGTTGAATGTTGATTTTCATCGGGTTGAATCGTTAATAAGGACTCACAACGTTAACTTATTAACTTGAACTTTTGTTTTACCAATTGAATATGCACATAAAGTGTCTTTGAACACACTAAGCGTGTTGTGTTAGCGTTTTGTGAGCGTGTCAGCATCTTTGTCCCTGTTTTCCGGTGGAGGCCTAGGGTCACATTTTATCGATTTAGCTTTGTATTTGTCAAATGCGGAGTGTTTCCTACGTACAAAATTGCATGCTTCAGAAGGCAACAAGGACTTCGAGTCTACTTGACACAGTGAAGATGCCGGATTACATAGGAAAGTAAGTCTATATCGACTAACATATCAGTTATCAAAACGGCTACCATCGATACAAACTGTGCGCAAAGTCGGATTTAAATCGAATAAAAATAGTTATCTCGCAGGAAGCGATGTTCTCTTCTCACGCTGCTAATAATATTCCGCTAGCGCTGCTAGATTTGCCACAAAATTTTACATTCTTTTAATTTTAAAAAAATTCGTTAATACGCGATTAATGCCGGCGAATTATTTATGATGCAAAAATATAAACGGTAAATTTTTCATGTAAATTCTGAACCTTTTAAAGTTTGCAACTGCCGTCATATTAAAAAATTAAAACGTTAGTGTTTAATATCGTGAAGAAAGAATGCTAAATATTGGCGTAACTTAAGATCATTTGTGAACAACACGGCAGAAGAGAGTTTGCTGCTTTGCATATACAATTTTATTAATTATATTGAATTCCTGTTTGGTACGCAAAAGTTTGGGAGTTTTGTTTGATGTGCTGAGACCCTCATATAAAACTATAAATCACCGGTTATCCTGCGGTGTTATCTGTATATTATGATGAAGAAACGTTTATTAAAACCGATACATCTGAAAACTGATCATTTAATTTAAAGTACATTCACAAAATTTGCTTTCGAAATAATAATAAAAATTATGTGGTGAAAACAACTTTCCTTTAGAAAAAAACCCTTGTTTTCTTTTTTTCGGTGCGTGTTTCTGCGAGTGTTTGTTAAAATTTACAATTACGACACCGAATGGTGACATCTAAAAAACGATAGACGAAAAGGGAGACGATAGTTTAGTCTCTGAAATGGTATCTATGATTTTAAATTGAAAAAAAAAAACCAGACGTCAGTGTTGCTCTGAATGGCGCCCCTTTAGCGCAATATTTTCCAAATTGCTTTTCTTTGCTATGTTTGATTAAAAGGCAAGAAAAAAGGCTCAAAAACATATTTTATGAAATTGTCAACAAAAAGGGGATATATATGGTGAAAAATTTGAGCCTTGATATAAAAAGCGTATAGTCACAACACAGCACAAATCTCCTTAAATTCAATCCAATTAATGGCAAATAAAAACTTGGCCATTAAAAACCGACTTTACTTACGCAATTCAGTTGACATGTTTGACTCTCAACAGAGACAGAAAGACTGATTACGACTAGCGATGTGTGAAAGGACAAAATAAGCAATGAATATTGGTTGGCTAGGTAATTTATATTCATATGGTTAATGAAAACATTTCAAGTAATTGATCAGAAAGTGGCACGACATCTTAAAGTTCTTTTGTTTTGTTCAAGCCAGCTGCTTGTTATAACATTTTATAATAGATATTGGCATATTAAAATAATCGTACTCATAAAAAAGGGATATATCTGAAGTACGCACATTCACATTGCAGTAAAATGGCGACGAAAAATCTCACTGGCGGTGGAAATCTGGAAACCATACAAGAACTGTTTTGCTCAGCAGAATTGACTGCAGAATTACACAATCAGTTGATATGCCTTTCAGTGCTCAACATCGTTTTATCCATCACTGCATTTCTGGGGAACGCACTGATCTTAGCTGCTCTTAACAAGGAGACGTCCCTTCATCCGCCATCAAAACTTCTGTTTCGTAACTTAGCGGCAACTGATCTTTGTGTTGGCGTTGTGTCTGAGCCTGTTGGTGTTACCTATTGGATATCTGTGATAAAGGAACGCTGGGATATTTGTCGTTATGCGTTATCCGCAAGTTTTATCTCGAGTTTTATACTGTGTTCGGTGTCTTTGTTGACAATGACTGCAATAAGCGTGGATAGACTGCTCGCCCTACTATCGGGATTGAGACACAGGCATCATGTACCTTTAAAGCGAAGATATGTAATCAGTGCAACCGTTTTCTGGGTCGTGTCCATTGTCGGGTCAACGTTGTATTTTTGGAATTACCAAATAACTTTATGGTATAGCTATATAGGACTAGCAGCGTGTTTAGTGATTTCAGTCTTCTCTTATAGCAAGATTTTTTTCACTCTTCGTCATCACCGACCACAAGTGCATGTTCACCACGAACAACCGGGTCAAACACGTCCACTTAATTTAGCGCGATACAAGAAAGCAGTCTCCACTGCACTGTGGCTGCAGTTGACATTACTTGCTTGTTTTCTGCCATATGGCATGTTGGCGAGCGTCTGGAACAAGAGTTTACACCTCTTTTCCGCACGGTATTTTGCAGTAACTTTAGTTTACTTAAACTCGTCACTAAACCCGTTCCTCTTTTGCTGGAAGATCAGAGAAGTGAGGCAAGCAGTGAAGGAAACAATCGGCAAATTTTTCTGTTCGTCGAGTTAATTCTCACAAAGCACTAATTTTATGCCTAAAAAAATTAGGGCCTCGACAGAGTAGTAAGACCAATTGTTATAGATAGTAATAAATTCACATTCATTTGAAAAGCACTCGATGACTTATGATTATTAAGATGTGGGAGGAAAATTTTGCATAAGCCATAGAGTAGGAGTGGAATTGTGGAGTGAATTCTCCGACAGCCGACGTCGTTGAAGAGGAAAGAGGGTTGGGCAAAAACAACCCGAACGCTCTAATGAGCCAATGTCGAAACAAGAGAGGACAAATTTAGTGATGCAGTGATAGGGCGTAAGGCACGTGCAGTGAGTTCTAGCAGTGAAATCGAATAACTAAGACATTTTCGAATGACAATAATTATTTAGTTGACGATCATAAAAAGTTGTCGTTAATAAAAAAGCCAATCGGTGAAGTAAGTTATGGACAACAAACTAAACCAATTATTTGTCGAAAGCCAAACTTTTTTATTCTCAAAAGGAAAATTGCTTTAGTTGTCGATAACAAACGCGGCAGGTTTATCGTCCGCCGATAATTCGTGAGACAGTTGTCGACACAAATTTAATAAATGTGTAGCCGTGCGGCGAGCACTGGAAATGTCGAGATGCGCAGTGAACGTTAGTTATAAAGCTCTCCCGAAAAAATAGTATCGATAATTTTGACCTCAAGTGTGGGGAAAAGCTGTATCGAACACTAATAGTGGTTGAATTATTTTAGTTCTCCAATACAAAAAGTTGTCGACAATTATCTCGCTAGTCTGTCGAGGCCCTAAGGTTTAATTTGTACGTCGAAGCCGTATTCTTGATGAGAAAAAGAAATCCATAGCTAGTAATTTTTAGTATTATTCCTTAAAATTTAAATTTGTGTACTGATATAATGCACATGGCTTTGATACAAGGACCGGAGTAGTAACACTCTCGGTCGCTTCATGCTACAGAAAACGGGTTAAGCTTTGGCTATGTGGGTTCCTTTGGCTCGTATATGAATGACGTATATGCTCGTTACCTTCCCATCTGTCAACGGGAGCCATATAAAATGCCCTGGCCAAACGAACACTCCATGTTATTGCACTTAAAGTGCCCCTGTGATCAAAGTTTTGATTTTCATTTTTTACATTTTCGTGTACAATTAGACTTTCTTACTCATCTTGCAAAATTTCAATTCATTACGAACATCAGAAGTCGTTTTATTTTAACATTTATTTCCGAGAATTTACGGCCGCCATTAATCAACCTAGTCCCAAGGCTTGGTTGCGAATGGGAGAAAGTGACGTAAAAGACTCAAACATACCTCACGGGTTGAAATTATAATAACAATCAGCATAGAAAATTGCACGAAGAACGAGTCTAAAGTTTTTGTTGCTTTTCGCGTGATTTTCAACATTTATTGTTATTATAATTTCAACCCGTGAGGTATGTTTGAGTCTTTTACGTCACTTTCTCCCATTCGCAACCAAGCCTTGGAACAAGGTTTTTTAATGGCGGCCGTAAATTCTCGGAAATAAATGTTAAAATTAAATGACTTCTGATGTTCGTAATGAATTGAAATTTGGCAAGATGAGTAAGGAAGTCTAATAGTACACGAAAATGTAAAAAAATGAAAATCAAAAATTTGATCGTAGTAGCCCTTTAAAACAATCGCTTCACTTGTAAATTACCCTTGTAAAAGTTTTATTGAATTGACCCTTGGATAAATTTGTTTTCAAGTCTGTTTAATGTGTGAAAATTAAAAGGCTTTTGCTTTGAGTGTTGTAAATAGACAAATTCGGCTAACGCATTGTTGTACCCAATTCAAACCTTCTGGGAATAAGATTCTTTGTTCACAATATTTTCATATAATTTCCATGTCAATGCTTCATTGATATGGTAATATGACGAACAAAGAGTTCTATTCCCAATAGGTTTGAATTGGGTACAACAATGCGTTAGCCGAATTTGTCCATTTTGACAGATTGCTGCCATAAAAATTGGCCGTTTTCACACTAGAGACGGACAAATCGTCTGGACGGACAAGTCGTCCGACGATTTGTTCGTGTAACGTGAATTCTAGATGGACAACTCACCCTGTGTTGGTCATCGTAAATTCATATCTGAACGAACAAACAGACGATTTTGAAAGCAAGGGGCCTGGCACTAACAGGCTTGGTTACCTTGCTTTCCATCCGCCATTTTGATTTTCCCATAAACCATCACTCCCTTTACTAGTTCCATTCCCCCTTAGCGAGTACTGGGACCGAGATACAACCATTTATTCGTCTGGTGTGAATTTAAGTCGGACTTCGGACGACTTATCCGTCTAGACGAACAAACCCTCCTCGAAAAATCGTCTTAATAGACGGCCAAATCGACGGACAAAATCAGACGACTTTTACGTCCAAAATTTTGTTCGTCCCGTTTTCTCACTAAGACGACTTGTCCGTCTGAGACGACTTGTCCGTCCAGACGATTTGTCCGTCTCTAGTGTGAAAACGGCCATTGAAGGAGTCACGAGTTGCAGTTAACTTCAAACTTGCCATCGATGGACAACGATGATTTCAAAATCAAAAACCAATTTATATAGACTTCTTGCATGATCGTCTTACAAAAAGGCCCTTTTCTGGACAGACTGATGACAAAAAAAGTAATAAGAAATATAGTAGTTTAGTTCAAAATCATATCAATGGTCATCGATAATTTCAAATTTAAATAAAAGCACGTTTACCGCTATTGACGTCCCCTCGCAATAGAGCCAATGAATAATATTTCTAAAGGTTCCAAATAACTTGATGCCTATAGCGCGCTTGACTCAAACACTCGAAATGATAATGTGTATAGTAAAATACAGGTCCACCATTAGGAAATACGCCTAGACAAACTGTATCACTAATGCATATATTACAGCTTATTGGATGTTCATCATAATCACTTACGGATTAGATGAAAGCAAAAGCGATTCTCTCCTGAGGCTCCTACAGTGAGATTAAAGAAAATATGTCATTGGTCGATGAATGAAAGATTACAATTTTTGAACGATAAAAGATTTCTTTTATATTGTGTATGCTTTGTTACTTCTTTTTTATTTCTGTAGCTGCATAACAAAAGCGGGCAAATGTAACTTCCTCAAATGAGTTATTTAATTACAAGCATTGAAATTTAAGAAAAATTTCGTATGAACCCACCGGAAGAAATTTCGGAGCATTAAAAAACCCTTACATTGACTTAGAATTGGTCAATCTCGGGAGTGCATTTTAGTGTACGCACCTCACAAAACAGTCCACCAACGATGGTTCCCAATCTCTCCCGCCGCTCTTCGCCTTGGTTCCCAAGCTTCCCAAACTCCCTTATTTTTTAAAGAAGTTTTGAAGGTGGTATTAAAAGAGTGTTGTTTTTTCTTAAATTGCGGGAGGGCATTTTGCTTTTCCGTTACGAATAAAGTTTATGTTCAGACATGTTTCGAAACAGCTGATAAACGATGGAAAATTGATGCGGAAAATTTCAATATCACACTTTCACTGAATATTTCAGTACCGCGGAAAATCCCATTTGTTTTCAACTTCCAACGATTTGATTTCACCATCGACGCAGCACAATTTGTGATCCCCGCAGTGATGTTATGAATTATTTTATGCAGTTGAAAAAGAAACCTTAAAACTAACCACTGTGATATCCGTTTCACCCGCGCACAGTTCGCCGGCTCACATCACTAGTTCATTGGCTTTACATTCACTATGTAAGGGTTAGACAATGAACGCCAGTGTTCTATGGGATATAGTGCCTCGAGCATAGATAGAAGGCCACGAGGACGTAGCCCGAGTGGCACTTCTATGGGATATAGAGCACACAATTCAAATACTTGGCACTGATTGGCTGAGATGGTGTGACCATTTTCTAAGTAGAAACTTAGGCCCGGTTCAAACGTCGAACTTCACATGTGCCGAACCTAATGCAAATGAGCAAAATCTATTGTTC
This sequence comes from Cladopsammia gracilis, assembly GCA_022457155.1. Classification (NCBI taxonomy): domain Eukaryota; kingdom Metazoa; phylum Cnidaria; class Anthozoa; order Scleractinia; family Dendrophylliidae; genus Cladopsammia; species Cladopsammia gracilis. Next base: position 1,924,493 of record JAJGOT010000047.1, on the reverse strand, counting down.
TTGCTCATTTGCATTAGGTTCGGCACATGTGAAGTTCGACGTTTGAACTGGGCCTAATTGCTTTGTTTACGAACCCGCTTGCTTGCTTCCATTCCTAAACTATTGGCCTAGCTAGAAGCGCACCGTATATCCTTGGTTATCAATTAAAAGAACGTTATTTTTAAGCAATCTTAGGAGTGCATTTTACTATCTTTGATTGTTTACAGCGGCAAGTTCACTTTGGTTTTAACTACAGTCGCCCACTAACCCGATCTCGGTTACCTCAAACTCCCAGCTAATTTGAACTGAAAGCCATTCCCTCGAAGAGTTTTCTCTTCAATTTACTATCAGCTAACTTGAACTGTTTTACGGTTGATCCCTTAGGAGTTTGAGGTAGCGGAGTTTTTTTTAATAACAAATTTGAAAAAGCCGCCATGTCACAAAGTTAATAGACCGCAAAAATTAAATTAACTTTACAAGACATTCACCCTTCAAGTTAATTCTAACACAAAAGAGCTCTACTGGTTAATCATATAACTTTACAATGACAATTTATGAGCTACCTTCGTTATATTAGCTCATTAAAACCCCAGATTTCCATAAAGTTTCTTTAGTCATGCGCATTAGAACCGGCCCGATAAATCGGGCTGAAATGGATGGCTATTAACGTCATTCTTCGTCTAGGCAAAATTTAACCAAATGGCAGATGAAAAATTGGCCTTGATGTAAAATAGTCTTCGCTTGTTTTCTTTATAACCAACCTTTTATTGTATATCTACTTAACTTGACTAGCCTGCAGCGTTATGGTATTTAGTTGGAGAAGATTAAGCTTTGGACATTGGAGTTTGGACATCCTTCCGGGCAAACGATGATTAAAATTGCTTACTATAGTTTTCAGAAGAGAAATATATATATTAATCTCACTTCAATCTTTAAATAAACACCAACAAGGGTTTTCTTTGGTGTTTTTTACTCATGCGCAAAGCGCAATGAGTTAAAAAATGCCCTTCGTTTTTCCTTTTTTTTTATTATTTTTTTTTGTGTCACGATTTTGCATGCAAATTTATGCACGCATATTTTAAATTGTGCACTTCCGGTTCATAGCTTTGCCATTTACACTTCCTGACTTCCGGCTACTCTCTCTTCCGTTAAAACAGCGTTACTGAAGTGTCACGACAGCGTCTCCTACAACCCTACTTACATTACTGATGTTCACGTTACGTATATATGACTTAGAAAAATCACTGGCTTCATTGTGGTACAGCCTTCATTTACAAAACATTCAAAAAACTTTATTACGCATGTGCATGAGTATAGGCTGCTTGAAGCCTCTTGTTGTTATTTAAATTGTCTCCCTCTGGGAGGAGGAATGAAAACTAGAGATTTCGGGGCACGGCGTACGACTCCACCTCAATATTATACGACTTAGAATGAGGCCATAAATAAACAGCCGTAAATTGATGTGAAATATGCCTTTTGACTCAGCTTTATTGATAAATTACAAACACATAACTACCTGATTTTCAGCCACTTATCTGCTGTTAAACAAATTTCCAGATAAGACGAAAGCTGGTTTTGTCATCGCCATTTTACATCCACAGAAGTGTATACAGAGATCCGTTAATACGGATTTCAACTGTACCATCTAGTTACAATATTTCAGATATAACACTACATGGCAGCCGACTATTCACAGCTTTAATGCATCTATAATCGTTATTAAACAGTGATAAGCAAGGTTTATATTATCCGCAGCCATATTCATATTTATAAATTCATGCTTCATAACTGGAGTAGAACTCACACATTTTGGGACAAACAAGACTTTTTTTATTGACCTCACAATTAATAACAGGAAAAGATAAACATATAAGGACATCACGCAGTTGGAAATAAATAGTTACATCACAGCCTTAGTTTACAACAATATCATTTTTACTGCTAAACCCTGCTAACGGACTTATGGACCTAGAGCCGTATTTTGTGGTAGCGTATATACAATTTGCACTATTTAACCAATGGCCAGCACTTTGTATTTATCCCTGCAGTTAACCTTAACGTATATGCCCTTATAACTGGGCTCGTCTCCCCCATGAACGCCTGCCTTTGATTTCTTTTTGGATTCATGCCGATTAATAGCAATATTGTGAAAAAGTTGGTTTTCACGAGGGCGTGTCTCCCACGAACTTTCTCACTGTCACCGCATGTGTATATACATAAATCGACTCAACCACTTTTTATAACAAACTTGCATCTTCGTTAGTTTCACCTGTTCTGACTATTTTGCTAATGGTCGGCCCACGCATGGACTCCTTATCAAAATAAAACGTGTAAAAAACGTGTAAGTGTCTTATCCATCTGCTGATTTAAATGAGTTAATTATTTTCTTAAAAAAGCTCAGTAGAGCTTGCTAAGATCTCCTGCCATTTTGTGCTGACTGGTACTGAGATAATTAGCGAGTTTTGTATATATTGAACGTAATTGACAAAAAAAAAAATGAAACATAAATTTCAAGTCAGAGAAAACTATCAAAATTGCTATATCAGTACAGTATGTATTAAACTGGAAATGCAACATTCACAAGCTATAAAAACTGAGTTACTAAAAGTTAACGGTATAAATTATACTTAGCTAGATTTATTAAGCGGATGAACAGCAAAGTTGCCTGATTGTGTCTTTTACTGCTTGTCGCACTTCTTTGATCTTCCAGCAGTAGAGTATCGGATTTACTGATGAATTTAAAAAGATCAAAGTTGCTGACCATTGTCTTGCCACATAAAGAGATGTCGTTTTTCTAGTATTATTCCACTGAGTTTGCACCAGAACAAACGGCATATAACAAGCGACTAATGTCAACTGCAACCACAGTGCACTGTAAACTGCCTTTCTGTAACGCGCCATATTCAGTGGACTTGTTTGGATCGGTTGTTCTTGTTGAACATGTACTCGCGATTGATGATGATAAAGCCTGAGAAAAATCTTTGTGTACGAGAAAATTGAGGTCACTAGACATAGTGGTGTAATTATATGGTCAATCCACTTGGTTATAAGGGCATTCCAAAAAGACAATACTGAGACGGCAATAGAGAAAATCCAAAATACAAGTACAGTGAGAAATGTTCGCTTCAAAGTTACAATCTGTCTGTATCTGAGCCCTGATAACAGCGCGATGAGTCTATCCACGCTCATTGCAGTCAATGTCATCAAAGATACCACACAAAACATATAGCTGGTGATAATACTTGCGCTTAAAATGTAACCGCAAATATTCCACTGCTGGTTCATCACAGATATCCAATATGCAACAGCAAGAGGCTCTACAATGATACCAACACAGAGATCTGTTGCCGCTAGGCTTCGAAACATGACTTTAGTCGCCGGATGAAGGGAAGACTCCTTGTGAAGGGCAACTAGGATCAATGTATTCCCCAGTAATGCGTTAATGGACATAAAGACGTTAAGAACTGAAAGACATATTAGATGGAGGTGTGTTCCTTCAGTTAATTCTACCGGGCAACGCGGTTCTTCGAATCTGTCAATTGCTGTCTGGTTTCCACCGCCAGTAAAGTTTGTTATCTCCATTCTACTGCAATACAAACTGACGGTTCGTGTTTATGTCAGTTATAATTATACCGCTTCTCTATAAAGACTAACTTAGAGATACAGAACCTGCCTCTTGCGGTCACCTGTTTGCAGTTTAAGGCGTGTGCATTGCCAATATTGTCGTTTGAATAAAGTAATTTTAATTTTAGCAATGAAATCATCACGAGTAGCATTAAAAACCACGCCATTAAATATGGGGGCAGCTTAAGGAGGGCAAACAGTTTTAGTTTTTCCCTCTTCAGTTCCGGCTCATTATTAGTTTATAATGTTTCACTGTTTTCTTATCTTGCATTTTTACCTTAGCCAGTGCGATGTCGTATGCAGGCACAGGCCAAGGAAAAGAAGCCACAATCTGTAGCAATAATAACAGAGCAAAAAGAAAAAAAAACCACAACATATATTTTTCAAACAACTTCACTAAAGTTTGATGGTCAGTGTAATGTTATAATTTTTGCAAACTAAAAGACGAGAAATTAAGCCGAGTTAACCAGTATTATGCCGCCGGGTAAATGCAATATAAACATATTTAACTTACTTCGAGACAATTGTTCTGCCCCGCACGACAAATTGTTCTTTGGGCCTCGCTGTTTGCGTTAACAGCCATCAAACTCCAATCTTAATGTGTATATATACATATTTTTAAATGCAAAACATGTAAAATTAAGCTGCGTTAACGTTTATATTTATTATGAATCTTAAGTGCATAAGAAGCAGCTGGTTTAACGAAACATCAGAACTTTTAGTTAAGTGGCACAACACTTAGGGCACGTTCGATTGACCGTATTTCGGAATAAGAATAAACAAAACAATAGTATCGGTGAGTGTTTTTTTCGGGCGCTATTTTTTTGCTGTATAAATCGGGTGTATATATCTGTCATATATATCTGTCATGTATATATCTCTCAAGTAATACTACAATAGCAGATGTTTAGTTTTCAAGCGGCTCCCAAATCCCAACAAACGCGATTTCCTGTATTCTTATTCGAGGGTTGTCCAATATACTACTTAAAAGTTCTCATGTTTCGTTAAACCAGCTGCTTCTTATACACGTTATATTCATAATAAATATAAGAGTTAACGCAGTTAATTTACATGTTTGGCTTGTAAAAATATACATACACATTAAGATTAGAGTTTGTTGTCTGTTGACGCAAACCCAAAGCACATTGCATTTAACTGGCGACATAATACTGATAAACTCGGCTTGCTTCTTCAATATTAAAAGTCTATAACAATCAACTTGGCGTTTATTAGTTTGCAAAAGTTATAACATGGCACCATCAAACTTTAATGAAGGTGTTTGAAGAATATATATTGTGTTTATTTTTCGCTCTGTTATTATTGCTACAGATTGTGGCTTCTTTTCCCTGGCCTGTGCCTGCATAGGACATCGTACTGCGGCTAAGGAAAAATGCGAGATAAGAAGATATTTAAACATTATAAATTAATAACGAAAAACTTAAACTGCTTGCCCTCCTTATACCATACTTAATGGAGTGGTTTTCAATGCTACGCGTGATGCTTTCATTGGTAAAATTGAAATTAGTTTATTCTAACCTCTTTATCGACAATATTGGAAAGGCGTACGCCTTAATCTGCAAACAGGTGACCACAAGAGGCAGTTTCTGTGTTTCTGTATCTGTATTAGTCTTTATAGAGAAGCGTAAAACTGACATAAACACGTACTGTCAGTTTACATTGCAGTAGAATGGAGATAACAAACTTTAGTGGCGACGGAAACCAGACAGCAATCGACAGATTCGAAGAACCGCGTTGCTCGGCAGAATTAACTGAAGGAACACGTCCCATGCTGATTATTCTTTCATTATTTAACATCTTTCTGTCCATTACTGCATTTCTGGGGAATACATTGATCCTAGTTGCTCTTCACAAGGAGTCTTCCCTTCATCCGGCGACTAAAGTCATGTTTCGCAGCCTAGCGACAACTGATCTCTGTGTTGGTATCATTGCAGAGCCTCTTGCTGTTGCATATTGGATATCTGTGTTGAACAAACAGTGGAACATTTGCCGTTACATTTTAAACGCAAATAACATCACCAGCTATGTGTTTTGCTCGGTATCATTGATGACATTGACTGCAATGAGCGTGGATAGACTCATTGCGCTGTTATCAGGGCTCAGATACAGACAAATTGTAACTTTAAGGCGAACATTTCTCACTGTAATTGTTTTTTGGATTTTCTCCATTGCCGTCTCAGCAATGTCTTTTTGGAATTCTATTATAACCAAGTGGATTGACGTTATAATTATAACGCTGTGTCTAGTGACCTCAATTTTTTCGTACACAAAGATTTTTTTCAGGCTTCGTCATCATCATGCGCGAGTACATGTTCAACAAGGACAACCGAAACGGATCCAAACAAGTTCACTGAATATGGCGCGTCACAGAAAGGCAACTTTCAGTGCCATGTGGCTGCAGTTGACATTAGTCGTTTGTTATCTGCCATTTGTTTTACTAGTAACTCAGTGGAATAATACTAGAAAAACGACATCTCTTTATGTGGCACGGCAATGGTCAGCAACTTTGGTCTTTTTAAATTCATCAGTAAATCCGATACTCTACTGCTGGAAGATCAGAGAAGTGAGACAAGCAGTAAAGGGCATAATCCGGCAAGTTTGCTGCTCGTCAAGTTAATCAATCTAGCGACGTAGTTTATGGTGTTAACTTTAGTAACTCAGTTTTTATAGCTTGCCAGTAGTACAATCCCAGTTTAAATCATGTTTCTGTATATGGTAATGTTGAAAATTTTCTATGAATCTACAGGTTTTTTTTAATAACGAAACTCCATGCGTGGGCCGGCCAATTTGTATATCTAATCGCATGGGCCCGAGTTCATCCAAGATTTGACACAAATAATCGCTTCCTGTTTGGCGTAAAATGCTGTAATTCACCTGTAGAATTCCTTTCTTAGGTATCTTCCGATTTCATTCCTTTTTTATAACAAAATCTCCGGCGAAACATGCGCGCGCTCCGTTTGCAAAAATGCCCTCCAAGCCAACTGAATGCAACGAGAACGACGCGCTCAACCAATCAACCAATCAACCAATCACGAGTTAAGAAAAAAAGTCCTCTTCGTCAGCCAATCAGCATTCAGTAATTTTGCCCTCTGAGCATTTCGTGGTTGAAAGAAGATGTTCAGTTTTAACGTTAGCTCAGTCTGAGCCCAAATGACATAAAAATCGCCATGACCTATCCACTTTACATGTAAGCAAATGTTAGTCCGTGATGAGCCCTGCGTTGGAGGGTAATAGATGCAGGGGTAAATACAAAATGATGGCGATTAATTAATTAGTGGAAAATTCAAACGCCACCACAAAGTACGCTTGTCAGTGGTTAAGTTCGTTATCGGAAAAAAAGCATAATCCACAAATGATGCAACAAAATGGAATTCTGTGAACAGGGCAAATAATGCATGTTAACATTTCGTTCATTTCTATCCCTTCCTAAAAGATTTTTGTAGGATTATTTTGAGCATACTTTGTTATAACAATGCGCAATTTATCTGAGTACACAAGAATTTGTTTCCCAGTTTCCCAGAGAACCATTCCATCGTAACGTTCATGGTTAATAATAATAATAATAATAATAATAATAATAATAATAATAATAATAACAATAACAATATTAATAATAATACGAATATTTTATATATACATAGATTTATTAGTTTTTCCACTAAATGGTTTTTAAAAAACTAATTACAATAAAGAATACAATAAATATTAACATGTATTACATTGCTAATTAAAAACTATTAAGAAATTCCTTTAAATGTCTCTTAAATAACTAATTACAATAAAAAAAATACAATAAATATTAAAAATGTATTGCATTGCTAATTAAGAACTATAGAGGAATTCCTTTAAATGTCTCTTAAATATTGGTATACTATCACTTTCTGTTATTTCGCGTGGAAGGGAATTCCAGAAACTCGTTGCGCGGTATAGAAATGTGCGTTGCCCAGTTGCTGACTTATACACTGAAATGTTCAGGTTATTCTTATATCTGGTATTGCGGTCATGAACACAAGCACGTGTCTTAAACACAAGCACGTGTCTTTATCAGGATAACCCATCAGTGCAAAAAAAAAAGCAGTTATCAATGGGGTCCTGTTACAATAAAAATAAAAAAATAAAATGTTTAGCCTAAAAATATAAACTGTACAGAGTTAATGGAAAAGTAAAAGATAAGATAATTACGTTACATAAAAAATCCGTTCAAATGTTGCTTAAATAAAATTCTATATTCTAAATTTCTGACAACGTTTTATCAATCAGGGCCGGGTTCTTCAAAGCGCGGTTAAGCTAACCCACCCCGTGTTAGCATCAATTTTGAATTCCAGTTAAATAATTATTCAATGGAGATTTTTCCAAAGTATTTTTGCCCTTTAGTTTCGTCTCTGACTTGTCTTCGCATGTAACTTATAATTAGCTTTTGAAAACACTTCTAACAAGAGAAATTAAATCATCGGGTTAAGTTTTAATCCTGGGTTCGCGTTAACCAGCTTTCGAACAACCGGGCCTTGGTGTATATAGCAGTAATGCTACTGTTGTAAACTAACTCTAATGATGTAAATATTTATGTCCAACAATGTCCTTAATGGTGCTTGAAAATGGTAAATATATGAAACATTATAACTAATGGTATGTATATAGTTGAAATTCTTATTAACGGGTCTTCGCATTAAGGCTTATTGCAGGACTATCCGAGACCTGCAGCAGCCCGCGATCTTCCGGATTTGGCGAGTGGTTTCAAAGTTTCATGTCTAGTTATACTCATTTTCAATCATAGATTCCGCGCGAGATTTATACATGAAACCTCATTTGGCTTTGAGCCAGAACAACAATCCCGCATAGCACGGAAACTGGACTAATTTAACCAGCGCAGCTTCTTGTATGAAACGGGAAGTGCTTATTTATGCCTTTTATTAGTGGTTCGCTTCCAAAACGAACTAGGTTGTTCGCCATATATTGTTGGGCTCATTGATACGAAAATCTATTTGATTTTTATTGTTATTTTCGACTTTTGATGTTAAACAAGAAGCTATACACAGCTTAAACTCGTGGCGTCTTTACCACATTGTAGTATTGATTCCCAAGTATTTGGAGTGCTTTTACGGAGAACAATAAGCTTAAAATATGTCTAAAAAGTTAAGACTACACATTCACTACATTCAATAGCCGACACTTCAAAACTCGATCACTAATCAAATTGCAAGTTATATAAAACACAAAACTTGCCGGGAACAAAAATCCCACAGCAATAAGCGGCGAACACAATAACAAACGGTCATATCCATCCATGAACGCCTTGTATTGTCTTGAAAACGTGCAATTGTACGCTGTAATTTATCCTTCTGCTTCTCAAGTCAACACACGAAGATATTTTGCGGTGTGTATTTCATGGCGAGGCCATATAATCGTCGGCATTAACTAAATATGCGTGCATAAATTTGCATACGCTAATGTGACACGAAAAATAAAAAGAAAACTCAGCTAGAGCCGGATTTACAACTCGTGTGCTGCGCCACGAGTAAAAAGCCCTTTAAAATCTCTCTTGCTGATTTGTGTTGTCAAAGCTTTATTGAATATAAGTTTTGATAAGTTTCTTTAGCTGTAGATCGGTTTTCATCTGCTTTAAAGTGCATATGAAGTAAAAAAAAATTTCCATGGTTTGATAGTGCTTTACTTTCTTTATCTAAATTTGTGGGTTTCATCGAAAAGATCCTTCCCATGAAATTATTCGGCTTGAAAGTTTTGAATTTTCCGCCAGAAAGTGTCTCTATCGAGCGCGCGGCCAAAGCTATTGTATTACAAGGCCGTGACGTAGAAAATACTTCAACTCACTAGTATCATGGCGGCAAAGGAGAAGTCCTCGACCTCGGCGACTTTCTGTCTGTCTGACAGAGACTCTGTAGAGGACATAACTTCATCACAGTTTGACATTCTTTTGAAGAAATGGAACGAAACACACTGTGAGCATACTGAAGAACGAATCTCAATTATTTTCTACGTCATCAACGCCATGGATATCGACAACTCGTTCCCAGTCCCCGGGACATTGATTTCTGCAAATTGTGCTACTTTAGACGGCAAAAAAAGGCCTTAATATTTTTGGGGGACAAATTTCTTTTATCATTTCGAAATAAAGACATAATAGCCTCCCAAAAAGACAAAATGAAAAATTACTTCATATGCACTTTAAGAGTTTGTTTTTCTGGCTTTGAGAGCAACACCAGAAGTGAGATGTTGCAGAGAATGCCACGTAACACGACTTGGCAAGATTGTGATATGTTACTGCAAGCGTAAAGCAGGCTATGCAGTAAAATTTAAGCCTATCTTTGTTAAGGACGTTCGCGCCCATTGTTATTGCGCATTTTTTCGCGCATGTCATGCAAACGTCACTGGACGAAAAAACGGATTTACTCAAGTTTGCACATTGAGCAAATATGTAGCAAATTTGGGCCTCTAAATTTGAACCAAATTTGCACTTGGTGTAAAGTGAATGTAAACATACATCTTTGCTCACGTGCAAATTGTGTGCAAATGTGGTGTAAATATGCATCTGCGCAAAAATTTACTATATCTTTGCTACCCCAAGCAAATTTCATATTTGCTCATCTTTGCCATGCCAAGCAAACATAAAGAAAATGTGGAATTTACCAGCTTTGCTTTCTTTGCAAATAAAGTGCAAACATCAAGTTTTGATTTGATACAAAGATGAGCAAAGTTGTGCAAATGTCGTCTTTACTACATGTTTAATTTAGTACTGTTTTGCCACCCATGTAAATCCATTTTTTCGTCCAGTGCGTACTGCAACGCATAAGTCATGCATCGTAGAGCACGGAGGTAAACAAACATGTCGAATAGATGGTCGCTTTGAGAACTTCGCAGCAATTTTACTCTCTTGGATGCTCGGTGACCCCCTTTTTTCTTTCCGTAGATCACCTCCTTTCCTGATTTTCTCCATTTAACGAAAAACAGAAAAAATCTGTTCTCGCGCGACCGAAGTTTTCTTCGAATGTGGACGGGCAAGACTAATATGTATTCTTTTTCAAGGTTCATAGACTTAGTTGTATTGAATTGAGTATGTTTACCTGATCTAAATTTCACTAAAGTAGCTTCTTTTTTTGCTGATAATTGTAAGCTAAGATTGAATTAAAATAACGAAAGCTTCTAAAAACTCATGGTATACAATGCGTCTTATCTCGAAAACGATCACTGTGACCCCCATTTTTTTTTTTCCTGTTTGGAAAAAAATAATCTTTACCTTACTGCATGGCAATTTTTAAAAAAATCCGCTTCTTCGGTTCTGAAATCCGTAATAAAAACAAGGCATCTCTCCGCATTGCTCCTGCATTGATAAAAACGTATGAGGGTTCCTCGAAGCAAGATTTTATCCCTGAAAGTTCTTTTTCCACTAAAGCGGCTTCTGAGTATCCCTTAATTAGTATCCTTGTCTTGAGTAGCAAACCGCGAAAAAATGCAGGGAAATAACGACTTTACCGCTCCGCTAAACAGTGCAAAAGATCCAACTTTTAAAGTGTTTACTGAGCTGACGGCTGTGTATAGCCATCGTATAACCTAATTATTCAAAATTGAATCCTTTTTAAATGCACACCAAAATTGCACAACATAGAACAGTAAACTAATGATAAGCTTTTAAACTAAGGTGAAAAGGTCGGAAGAATTAAACTCAAAAGAGTTTAGTTGTAAACAAATGCTTCGACGAGCTACTGGCTTCATTTAAAACGAAATCAGGTTTAAAAATAAGTACTTAGCTCTATATTCCTCCAAAAACGCTTGATTTGCAGAGTTACGCAGCCTCCAATGCGGTGTTGACCACTGTTTGAAAAATGTGAAACCTGTATTAGGTAGCAAACCGCGAAAAAATGCAGGGAAAAACGGTTTTCTCCGCTAAACACAGCTCCAACTAACGTGTTTACCAAGCTGACGTCACATTGGCCATGTAGCCTTGCGAAAAACACAGCCTCGCTTTGGTTTCAAAATTGCCCAACGCGGGCGGGCGGGCGCCGGCACACGCACACGCACGCGCCTGCCAAATGTTCCGCTAGCCATGACTATGAAAAATGACGGGCATAAGTTCTGAGTATGGGGCTGCGCAGCCGGGCCTTCGGCCCGGCGAGTGCTCCGCTATAAACTGCAAACAGGTGACCGCCGTTATATTGCTTCTCTATTTTATAAAGAAGCAATATAACTGACATAAGCACATGCAGTGTACGTGCAGTACTACGTGCGCAGTGCAGTAGAATGACGATAACAAACTTTAGTGGCGATGGAAACCAGGAAATAATCTACAGATTCGATGAACCACGTTGCACGGCAGAATTAACTGAAGGAACACACACGCAGCTTATTTGTCTTTCGGTTCTTAACATCTTTTTTTCCATTTGTGCATTTCTGGAGAATACATTGATCCTAGTTGCCCTTCACAAGGAGTCGTCCCTTCATCCGGCGACTAAAGTCATGTTTCGCAGCCTAGCGACAACTGATCTCTGTGTTGGTATTATTGTCGAGCCTCTTGTTGTTGCATATTGGATATCTGTGTTGAACGAGCAGTGGAATATTTGCCGTTACATTTTAGACGCAAATATTATGACCGGCTATATGTTTTGTTTAGTATCTTTGGTAACATTGACTGCAATGAGCGTGGATAGACTCATCGCGCTGTTATCAGGGCTCAGATACAGACAGATTGTAACTTTAAAGCGAACATTTCTCACTGTACTTGTTTTTTGGATTTTCTTCATTGCTGTCTCAGCAATGTATTTTTGGAATGTCCTTATAACCGCATGGGTTAACTATATAATGATATCGTTGTGTCTAGCAACCTCAATTTTCTCGTACACAATGATTTTCGTCAGGCTTCGCCATCATGAAGCGCGAGTAAATGTTCAACAAGGTCAACAAGGACAACCGATCCAAACAAGTCCACTGAATATGGCGCGTTACAGAAAGGCAGTTTACAGTGCACTGTGGTTGCAGTTGACATTAGTCGCTTGTTATCTACCATTTATTCTTGTGGAAACTCTATGGAAGACTACTAAAAACACGACATCTCTTTATGTGGCAAGGCAATGGTCAGCAACTTTGGTCTTTTTAAATTCATCAGTAAATCCGATACTCTACTGCTGGAAGATCAGAGAAGTGAGACAAGCAGTAAAAGACACAATCAGGCACATTTGCTGCTCATCAAGTTAATCAGTCAAGAGAAGTCGTTTATGCCGTTAACGTTTAATTAGTAACTCCGTTTTAATAGCTTGTCTATATGGTGCATCCCCAATTTAATGTATGTTTCTGTATATGGCAAGACTGAAAGTTAATCATTCTAGCGAGTAATAATTCCCATGGCCAGTTTAAAGCATGTTTCTGTATATCGCAATGTTGAAAATTTCGCTGATGTTAAGTTTATGATGCAAGTTTAATTTGTTGTAATTACAAAATTGCATTCGTGGGCCGGCAATTTTGCAAAATAGCCCTTTTTTCAAGCTCGTTCCGCCATGTGGTTTGGTTTAATTTCTAAAAACCGATTATGGTTTGTGTTTCCTTCATATCAAGATATCAAGAATTCACTTGATATCTTCTTCTTGATGTCTTATTAAGATGTTTTCGCACAATATGAGCCAGAAACATGATATCCACTTTACATGTGAGCAGATGTTCGCGGGGGAGTAGCGTGTGATGAGCCCTGCGATGGAGGTAATAGATGCAGGGGTAAACACAAAATGCTGGCTATTTGTTTCGTTACAGATTAGTGAAAAGTTTTATTACGCTACCACAAAGTACCGCTTGTGATGTAAGTTCGTTATCTTTGCATATATTTTTTATAGTAGGGTTTAGCAAGTTCGCTATTGTAAATATTTATGTCCAACAATGCTTTAATGGGTGCATTAAAACTGTAAATAATCGGCTGCCACATGTAGTGCTATATTAAATGCATGTATATGAAACATTATAACTAATGGTACAGTCAGGAAATCCGCATTAAAAGTCTTCATTTTAAGCGGGTCAGTTTTACAGAAAACATTAGAGTTTATAAATAAGAGTTGTATGAAAGAAAACATCTTTCTTTCGAGGAAGTTGCTTTTATCCTCCTCCGAGAGGAAACACAATATGGTGTTGATAATGTTTTCTCTTACATTTCCAATCAACCTAAAGCATCATGTTGCCATGTCACGTTCCACAAAGAGAAAAATATTACACGAAAAATAATGTTTTCAGATACACTAAGTACAGGTAGTCACAAGGTGGCTGGCTACTAGTAAAATGGTTTAGACGTGTGAAACGCTTAAGACTACTTGGGGAACTCCCCCCCCCCCCCCCCCCCCCTCCCTTCCCAACGCTCGGTGTGGAAGAGACTGAGCGGTCGAAAATTAAACCGAAGGTGGCTCAATCGTGATAAACGCCGCTTCTGGTTGGTTTATACTAGCAACGATAGCGGAATACGAAGCCGTATAGGAATCGAAAGAAACTTATGATCTAGTTAAAATCAACACGACGGAGGCGGAAACAAAAGCCTCACATTCATGCTACGAACAATGTCATGAAACCATTTCAATTTTAATTAAAAGTATGAATTAATATTTCAGATCAACTTTTTTTCCACTGTAATATTATAAAAGGCCACAATTATTTATGACATTGACTAAGCTGTTCTGTAAGCAAAACACAACATGCGGAACTCCGCGGAAATAGAATATTCAACTGAATTCTGTAGGAATAGAACCAAATTATATAAATTGCATTTGAGATCCTTTAAAAGTAGTTTGTCAATATAGAATACTGGCTTCCCCTTCTTTGAACGTTTCTTTACAAAAGATGCGAGACGTCGCTTGTGTTATTAGTTAAGTGCTATGGACTTGCAGCGTGTTCTTTTATCGCGTTGCCATGTTAAAAACTTCAGGACCTGTTCTTATCTTTCTCTGAGTGGCTAGAACAAATCGGAGCCTCTTTGGGTATAAAACGAGAACTGCCCAAGAATAGTACTTGTTCCCCCAAATGCTATGATGATAATAGTAAAGGAAAAACTCCGGAATCGGATTCAAAGAATGTGCTTTATTTTTGGCTTTTTCCGATTCCGATTCTGTTCACCTTGCTCTCGATGCAATAGATCGTGTTATACAAGAACGTAAACAGAACAGGATTTCTAAAATGAAAACCTTTCGATCCATCCGATTCCGATTCCGTCGATGTTTTCGATTCCGAATACGATTCCGTAACACTCTTTACACTTCCGACACCTATTCCTATTCCGATGCTTTTGGAAACTGGGTCTAATCAATTGGTTTTCCTTAAAACTGCCGTTTAACGCATATTTGCTAAAAGAGCAACAACACAGGGATTTGGCGTTTTTTTGGTCAAGACTGTATTACTGCGCCTTTCAATAACATGCAGAATTTGAAATTCAAATCTCCACCAACAGTTGCGTTGTTCCCTGTCGTCAATCATAATTAATATGAAAGCCAACGGACCATGTAAAAAAGAAACAAACAAAATGGATCGAAATCTACCAATCATAATGCACGGACGTGACCTTGTGACCTCATTGAAGTGAAGATCTGTTTCCTGAGAGGTAAGCTAAGATGATTGACGGCAGTGTAAAACGCAACTGTTGGTGGAAATTTGAATTTCAAATTCCGCATGTTATTGAAAGGCGCAGTAAATACTTGATTAAGTACATTTAATACCCAAGTAAAACGAGTGATTTCAGGCTTTGAATTTCTGCAGTAACCGTTGAATTTTCACCACGTTTGTCACCAATAACTATGATGCAAAATTTTAATACAAGGCTTATGCTTCTCGAGAAGTTTTATTATTAATTTAGAATAACCTCTTCAGCCGCGAACAGGTGACAGCAGTTCTATCGCTTCTCAATAAAATCTAATAGAGATGATAAAAATCTGGCTTTGTTCCTTTTGCGGTTTGACGTTAATGGGTTAAAGCCAGATCTTTATCATCTCCATTAGCGGTGCATGAAATGAAGAGGTGATATTACTGACATAAGGGATGGACCATTAGAAAAGTGATGGGGGGGGGGGGGGGGTGGGGCAAAAGCAAAAAAAAAATTTTTCCCAGTAAATTATTAAGAAAAAAAAAATATTCCCACGCATTATCGCAAAAAAAAAAAAAAATCTGCCTAAGGAAAATTAAAAAATAAAGTATTAAAAAAATATATATTCCAGCCATCGAGTGGAAAAAAAAAAAAATTTCCACCTTAGGTGGACAAAAAAAAATTTCTTGCCTCTCCCAAAGTTCCCACCCCCCCCCCCCCCCCATCACTTTTCTAATGGTCCATCCCTAAACACGTAAGACACAAATTGCTTTTTTTTTTTAATTTTATGAATTTATAATAAGGCTGATAAGGACTTCGAAAACGAAAAACGTAGTCTGATTAGGACTTCGAAACGTGATGTACGATTAGTTAACAATTCAGAAAGGTTTTTGATAAGTCCCTTGGCAGGGACGAAACGTTTACTTATCACACTGGATCCTCTGCTTATTGTTACAGCGCATTGTTCAGTAAAAAGTATATTTTTCTCTGGTTGGAAGATATCTTAATCTTTGTAATAATATACATGAAAAAAATACTCAATTCTGATTGGCTAAGAGCAGTGCAGTTCAAGTGTAACACCAGTGCAAAACGTGTAACACCAGTGCAAATTACAAATCGAAAAAAAAATTTTTTCTTGCCAAAAAAAAAAAAATTCCCCAAAAAATTTTTTGCAAAAAAAAAAAATATATTCCAGACAAAAATGGATGCAAATTTTTTCATGTATAATTATTAATAAGTAATCATACGGTTTTCTCGTTCAATTTGGGATTAATTTGCACTTGTGAGTTTTTCAAAAAGCTCAAATTGCACGAGCCGCTTGAGCTTTTTGAAAAACTCACTCATGCAAATTAATCCCAAATTGAACTCGAAACCGTATGATTACCTATACTAATAGTAAAGCAAATAATATATATGTGGTTTTCACCTGCTATTAGCTTTAGGCTGTAAAGATGCGAAAAGTGATATAAGTTAGAACTTCCTCTATTTGGTAAGCTTACGCAAGGTAAACTGAGTTGTCCAAATACTATTACATGTAGCTACAACTTGTATATGACAAAAATCCTTTCAGTGAAAGCATTGAGTTCTGCTTGTAACCGAATGAGTCAACATCAGCAATAAAACAACATTTTCCTGAGCAAAGTTCTGATCCACTTGAGACTCGCTTGATGATGTAAAAGATCCGTTAGTAGCAATTAAGTTACCTCTCGCTCAGCCATTCCTTCAAAACATGCGTATTAACGGGTTCCCGTGTTATTAAAAGCGGGTCAGTTTTAGAGATAGTCTGTGGGCTTTAATTCCACCGGGATCGGCCAAAAAACTTACAGGTTTCAGTGTTAAGCGAGTGTCCGTAAAGCTGGGTTTGACTGTAATTTTTTTAAAAGCGTCTCAAAATTCTTCTTTAACAATGCTTAATAAATTTTAAAAAGCGGTCCGAAGAAAAACATCTTTCTCTCGAGGAAGTTGCTATTATCACTGCTCTTGTATGTCTTAACTTATCGACTATCTTACTAACGAGAAGAATCATAATAGGGTAGTTGATCGACACAGAAATTGGACAGTATATTATAGTTTTGAAAAATTATCCTCTTACATTTCCAAAAAACTTAAAGAATGATTACCATGGAAACGTCACGTTTGATAAGCAGAAATATGCTGTAGAAATGTCAAACTTTAAAGTCCCCTCCACGTCCGGCGTTTGAATAATAATAAAAACGGTAATGGCCGTTACCATATTGTTTATTTAATAAACAGGTGGAGACGTCAGCTAGCCAAAAATTAAAAAATAGGTGGCTCGGATAAATGCCGCCTAGGGCTGTTCACACTAGCAACAGAAGCAGAATTAGAAGCCGAATAGGAATCGGAAGAAAGTTATGATCTAGTGGAAATCGACACGACGGAAGCGGTAGCAAAATCCTCACTTTCACAAGGACGGCGGAGCGTATTTTCAATTAGGGCGGGTGGCTTGAAAGAGAGCGCCAGAGACGCGATATTTTTTTATTTCTTGTCAAATTTTATCTTTATGCTTGAAAGTGGGGGGCTTCCCATCTCCCCCCCCCCCCCCCCCCGGCTCTGATGATAGTGAAAAAGGAGAACCTCCGGAATAAGATTGAAAGAAAAGAGATGAAACCTGAAGCAGGAAGATCTACAATTGCCACGCATAAATGCGTCATTAAGCTAAGGACTTCTGTATCAGCCCTGAGTCATTGGAAAGTTTTGCTTCAGAGAGAGCCACCTGGTGCAGTCTCATCAAGAAGTCAGCCGCCTCATTTGAGCAGAACCGGATCAGCCAATTAACCAGAGAAGAAAAGGGAACTCCGCAAATCCAGGGATACCAGTGCAATATCATCAAGCGCTGACTGGATGTCTGCCCGAGGTGCTACAGAACTGTTCATGCTCGGATTGGCCTCATCAGCCATACATGGACGCATCGTACTTAACTATACTAGAACAGTGATGCCAATTGGTTATCATTCCTCCGATGGACCAATATCAACAATTGAACACCAGATTTAGTGCAAACACATCCTCTCATGAAAGTCTATTTTGTATCTGTCCTTTAATTTTTTTTCAGATTTGCCATATAGGACTGGAAACATAATACAACGGCTTCAGTAAGTTTCTCATCCGCCACCGCGAAGATCGTCATGTTTTGCACTTCAAGGTACTGGGAATGTGCTTTTTGATTGCCTTTTATTCGATTCCAATTCCGATTCTGTGAACCTTGCTTTCAGTGCAATAGATCGTAAACGGTGGAAAACAAAAGCGGATTCCGAAAATGAAAACCTTTTGATCCTTCCGATTATGATTCCGTCGAGGTTTCGATTCCGATTCTGATTCCGTAAGGCTTCCGACTCCAATCCCGATTCTTATACTCCGTCTAGTGGAAACCAGCCCCAATCAATTGGTTTCCCTTAAAATTGCGGGGTTTTTTAGGTGAAAACTGTACTTAATACTCGATTAAGTATATTAAATACACAGATCAGACGAACGAATTGAATTCCAGAAACCTTTGAATTTTCACCACGTTTGTCGCCAATAACCTACGATGCAACACTTTTCATAAAAGGGCCCGACTCATGCTTCTCGTGAGGTTTTGGTAAAAGTAAAATTAATTTATTCTAAACTCTTAAACCGCAAACAGGTGGCCGCAAGCCGCAGTTTAAAGAAGCGTTATAACTGACGCGTTCAGATTGAATGGCAGTAGGTGGTAGAATGGAGCACCGGTGGCGAGTCGACTGTGCTTCAAGACGACCCGACTCAGTAGTTCGGGTGTATTGGACATGCATGGGTGCTGCTCATCAAGTTAATCAGTCTAACGAAGTAATTTATGCCGTTTAAACTTCAGTAACTTAGTTTTATAGCTTGTCTGTGATACATTACAACTGATTTAATGCATGTTTCTGCTTATGGTAATGTTGAAAGTCAAGTTTATGCTGCAGTGTTTTTTTGTCCATTATGTTACATTATTTTACTTAACTTCAAAACTTGTACCTGACCTACGCTCACGACGAAAGTTGCTTTAAATTACACGAGAACGAATTTTGGCTACGCTGCACAACACGTCAGACGCATATGACGATAGTGTTAGGTAAACGTTCGCGGGGGCGAAGCACGTGACGAGCCCTAAGGACGTATACGTTGAAAGCTAATAGCTATCAATACAAAATGCTGGCGATTGGTTAATTACTGCAAGTTGTATATGCGATCGCAAAGTACCCATGTGATGTAAGTCTGTTATCTTAGTATATTTAGCAGGGTTTAGCAGTTTAGCAGCATGTTATTCTCGTACACTAACGCTAAATAATGTGTCTGAATAGTTATGCAAATCAATGTCCTCATATTTTATTTTTTTTCTGTAATTTTGAGGCCAATAAAAAATGCTTTTTTTGTTTTTACCAAAAAATAATAGTGCAAATTGTGGGTTAAATAAATTTTATGAATTTATAATAAGGCTGATAAGGACTTCGAATGCGTGATGTCCAATAAGGAATTCGAAACGTGATGTTCGATTAGGACTACGGAACGATGTTCGACGAGTTAGCAATTCAGAAAGGTCACTGATGAGTCCCGTGGCAGGGACGAAACGTTATCACATTATTACGGCACACTGTTCGGTAGAAAGTATATTTTTCTATGGTTGGATAATATCTTAAAATCTTTGTGATCGCGTAAAGCAAATAACATTTAGGTGTTTTTCACCTGCTATTAGCTTTAGGCTGTAAGATGAAAAAAGTGATAGGAGTTAGAACTTCCTCTATTTGGTAAGCTCACGCAAGGGAAATCAGGAAATTGAGTCAGCTGTCTATTTTGTAAATTATATTGGCTACAACTCGTACATGACAGTTAACCTTTCAGTACTGAAGAGCTTTCGCAGTTCTGCTTGTAACCGAATGAGTCATGACCAGTAATATATATGTTGATGTTTCGTTTTGTTATACATGAATTTGTTAAAATCTTTGATAAGAACATACTAGTGGTTTTTATTCTCTTCTGTAATCAATAATAATTCAATATGATCTTCAAACATTTCTTTTGAAATTTAGACTGGAAATGGTTGCTTTTCTTCATATCCAAACACATTGATGTTAATACTATTTTGTTTTTCTATTTTATAAAACTGTTTTTGATTGACAGGAAATTCAATGCCTGAATAATCCAAATTTTGAATATACTGTTTGTCTATTTTTATCTTTATTTTATCTTGTGGATTTAAATGCCTAATATGACACCATCTGAAACATTCATTATCAGTATTTTTTAATTTAATCAATCCTTTTGCTGAATTTCGTAATTCTTGCGGTAATATTATATACAGCTTGATCCCTTTAATGGGTTGTACTTAGTGATATTGATATAATGTTTATCCATGAACTGATGCAATTGTCCAACCAGATCCTTCCGAAGTCCACACTGCAATAGCTTCCAATATTTGTTGTTTGGTAGTTTGCAATGCTTGATTGATGTTGTTATTATTGATAATTGTTTGAGTTTTACTCAAAACAACATGTTCCTGAACGATGTTCTGATCCATTTGATGGAAAAGATCTCCGTTAGTAGCAGGGCACCTCGCTCTCAGCCATGGAGCTAAATTCCCCAAAAGTCCCGGTTTCATTATTATTGTTCAATTTCGATGCATTTAAACTGTGAATTATCGGCTGCCATGTAGTGCTATGTATACATGAAACATTATTTAACTAATGGTATACACTCAGTTGAAATCCGTATGAAGCGGGTCAGTTTTATAGATCATGTGTGGGCTTTAATTCCGCCGGGACCAACAATTAAACTTGTCCGTAATAACCAAATTTATCTGGAAACATTTGCGTGTGACATATTTGTGTTTATGGAACGTGACGTTTCCATGGCAACTATGCTTTAAGTTTCTTAGAAAGGAACGGGTATAACTTTCAAAAACTATAATGTATTATCCAATTGCTGTGTTGAAATTGTGATAAAATTTCCTCCGGCCCTGTTAGATTCCCCAGTTCCTCGGCCAGGACCTTATCTATTTCACGACGCCGGCGTGTAGAACAAGTTACCGCATTACAGCCCATCACCAGTAGTTCCACTGTAATTTATGCCACATGCATCTCCCGCTACAAGCACCGAAATTAACCGCATCCTCTGTAAGAAACTCCTTCGTATAAATATAGCGAGAATTAATAGAATTGTAGTCATTAGAAACGCTTCGTCTTCCACCATTTTTTAAAGTTGGCGCTTTTGTAAATTGAATTTTCTGAGTTAGCGGCTTAAATTCCGAGTTAAATTTCACAGTGAAAACGGATGTCAAATTTAACTAGTAAATGTCGGTCTATAAACAAACACCTAGAAAAAATGTTCAGCTTGTAAATCGGCCTAGTGAAAACACAACCATTGTGTTTCTTCATGTTTTTTTTTTCAACTTATGTTAAGTTAAGACAGACAAGAACAGGATAAAAGCAACTTCCTCGAAAAAGATATTTTCCTTCAGACTACTCTAATTTATTAAGCAGTGTACGTTATAGTAGAATTTTGAGACACTTTACGAATCGGACACCAGTTACTCACAATGTGACTGTTAGTAAAAGTGCTTTAGAAATGTCAAACATTTTTAAGACTGACGGTGTGGGGCACTAAGCTTGCACTTGAGGTACTCGGGGAATGTGCTTTGTGATTCCAATTCCGACTCCGTTCACCTTGTTCTCAATGCAACAGATCGTAAACGACGAAAACAGAAGCGGATTCGTAAGAAAAAGCAATCTTTTTAACCTCCGATTGCGATTCCTATTACGTCGAGGTTTCAATTCCGATCACGATTCCGTAAAGCTTTTTTCACTTTCGACTCCAATATCATATTCCGTCGCTAGCGGAAACCAGCCCTAATCAATTAATTGTTTTCCTTAAAATCGCTGTTTAATACATATTTTAATTAGAGAGACAATATCACATGGATTTTGCTGGAGATTTTTTCAGTGGTGAAAACTGTACTAACTACTTCTTATTTAAGTGAATTTGGTCATGCACGAAATGCTCTTAAAACACCAATGGTAAAATATAAAGTGATTTCCTCAAAGGGAGACCATTAACTTGCTGCGTTTTAAGCAATTTTTCCAAAACACAAGTTATGTAATCAACTTCCATCCTTGCCATCTACAGCAATACACGATAAATACTGGTTTCAGTGCAGTTGTGTAGCACATTGTTAACAAAATTCGACCATTGTTTGTTTTTAGGTTTGCATTGATTCAAATTTTTCTCAGTTTTTGGCTTTCGAAGTGATACTTAAAATAGATGATATTGGCCTTTTGACGTAACGTGACGGAATCCCAGCAGGAAAGTAAGCAGGTGATCGTCACAAGTGACCAACGGAATGATAGAGAATCACAAACCATGCATGATTAACAATTATACAGAAACATCCAAACAACAGGAAAATAATCACGATCTATGGCTAGATCACGCCAGAGTTTTGACGCAATAAAGTTTAAAATATTTTTATGTCGTTCCTAATACGACACTGATATCAGTTCTATCGTTATTTCTTTAGGCCTAAAATATTTCCATGCGAGCCACGACATTTTGAAATACATGGCTTTTGTTTTGATGGATTAAACAGGTTGCTATCAATCCATAACAAATATAAAAACAAACCGAGTTGATTTGACAAGAAATCTAATAACAATGATGCCCCCGGCAAAAGGGTTTGCTAAGATCTCCCACACTGGTCTTTGCTATTATTTTGAATTGATTGTTGTAATTTTTTATCACGGAAAAGGGCAAAATGAAACTGATTGATTGGATGGTTGATTTATTGATTTGATCGATTGGGTTGAATATTACACTCTGAAGCGAACACGGGTTGCTGTAACAGCTTTTTGGGTAGTAGGTCACTTGTCAGGACAATCATTTACATTTGGTCGGAATAACCTTATTTTCTTATGGTATGGCTATTTATGCATACTACAGTTACTGTGCCTAGCAACCTAAATATTCTCCTACACAAAGATTTTCCTCAAACTGCGTCATCATCAAACGCAAGTACAGGACCATGTTCATCAAGAACAACCGAGACAAACAACTTCACTGAACATAGCACGATACAGAAAGGCAGTGTACAGTGTACTGTGGCTGCAGCTGACTTTATCTGTTTGTTACCTACCATATGTCTTGATGGGGACTTTATTTAAAAACGTCCAAATATCTTCCTCTTTATATCTCGCAAGTGAACGGTCAACAGTCTAAGTTTCTTTAAATTCGTTATTAAATCCGGTTCTCTACTGCTGGAAGATGAAAGAAGTAAGAAGAGCAGTGAAAGAAACAATCATATACATTTTCTGTTCATCAAGATAATCTTTACGAAGTGTTTTAAGCCATTATGAATGTTATTACAGGTAGTGTTCAGTTTTAGTCATCATGATCAAATGCAGTATCTTGCGCCGGAGTGATACATTGTATTTGTATCATTAAACACTCTGGCAAAATTTATAATATTCAAACGCCAGCCTTCATCATGTAACTTGCTTCCATAAAGTAAAATGATCAATGCAAGAAAAGAAACAAAGGTAAGCAAATGGTCAGGACTAGTGGGTCCTGGAGGGGGGGGGGGGGGGGGGGGGGTGAAATTCCCTGAAAATTTGGGTGGGGGTGTACGGCACGCTTGTTAAAACCCTTACCTTATTTCAGACCAAAATATGCGATTTTCCCTACCCTATTTCAGACCTGAACCAAAATTCGATACCCTATTTCAGACCAGAAAGTGCTTCCGTTTGCGTAAACATTTGAGAAGAGCTTCTAATTCCCGATGTTAATCAAACCGCATTTCTCAAGGAATGAAAAAAGTAGCTTCTTCTAAAAACCATACCCAATTCCAGACCAGAGTGCACAAACCATACCCTATTTCAGACCAAAATGGTCAAAATCTATACCTTATTTCATACCAAAACGGCTTGAAAACCATACCCTTAACATCGTGTTTTCATGATTATGGCGATGAGCTTGCTTTAAGCTTGCTTTATTCCGGCGGAGGTACGACATGACCCCTTTATTGTCTTAAAATAGGAAGACGAAATCGCCAAAAGTGATGAACGCAAAGAACCATGAACTAAAAATACAAAATAACGACTATAAAACAAAAAATTCCATCAGAATGGAAACTTTGATTTCTTGAGCGCCTGTTACGAAATCAAAATTGATCAACTGTATTCTACTTCTTTCTTTGTAATCCTGCACAATTTCTGCAAACAACTGCTTTTGTTTTTGCTCTATTTAAGGTAGTTTTCACGTTACGTCACGGCGGCCATGTTGGTGCACACCTACAAAAGAATTTTAATGATTTTCTTTTGTTATGTACACCAACATGGCGCCATGGCCTTTGTCATTTGAGTCCCACAGGACTGAAGGTCACGTGAGTGAAAAGCATTTATATGTATATTTGGTGGCATTTGGCGATATAACATGGAAATTAAGTGAACAAAATTTCGTTATTTCGCCGGGACACTGTTATATAAAATTCCTGAGTTGGCAACAAAAACGGAGCCATGTTTTTACTATGGAAGAGAGCGATGATAGCATGTAGTACTTTCATATGACAATTTAAGGGCGCTTACCATTTTTCAGAACTGCCCGGCCGGACCGCCCAATTCGTAATTCTATTTCATTATTTGCCAGAACTGGTCGGCCAGACTGGTAAAATCGGAAATAGTATGCACCCTTTCGATGGACTTGTAGGAACAAGTCTTCAAAAAGATGCATTCTAGTTACAAATGGACCGGTCTGACAAATGGTAAAGTCAAGTTTACCACAACGTATATATTAGGAAATCATCGAAAAAGAAATAAAAATCAATAAATAAGCTTAAACGTTGATTTAAAATGTAAAAGAAACTGAGAGAAAATAAAAGATTAAGTGAAACTGAGAACTTAACACGTGTTAAAATGTTCCCATTTGGCTAAAAATAATTGACAAAGCATGGTCGTCAAGGAAACGACACGTGCAATAAATAGAAATATGTAAAATAATATGTCACACCAAAATGTTGCAAAAGTTTGAAGTCCGCACAGACACTTTACGCCCGCAAAATACGTTGACATGAAAACATTTACTGCTTCTTTAGCTTATGCATCTCAATTGTGCAGGGAAAGCGCTCACTTCTTTTTTTAATATTACTGAATAGCCAATGATGTTTCAGGGAAAACATTAGTTTGCATTGCAGCGTAAGTTGAAAAACTAATAACTAATCTGTATGACTTTAGCCAATCATAATGGAATAATTTCTCGGGTATAGGATAAATTTGGTAACAGAAAGCTTCCGGGTGAAAAAGTAATAATCGATGTGTACATGTAAATCTGTAAAACAAGCTATTAAGATCTCTGAAATTTGACCCAAGCCGTGAGAAATAAAAGGTGCCGCCTACTTAAGTGCCTTTTATGTGTTCAAGTTGCATTCGATATATTGGATTTGTTTGACTCCCTTCAGAGGCATGACAATGTGAACAAGCGATTAAGGGCCAAAGCCATCGCGTAAGCGTTTATCGTAAATATTTGTCATTATTTTGACAAACCATGATTAATAATTAGGCAGAAACGCCATAAATATGGTCCGCTGTGTCTACCCGGACGTTTACACACTTTGCCCTTTTATTTCCATCGCAACATTGCGTTTTGAGAATGAAAATATTTTTAACAGTTGATATTTCAAACCATTTACTAAATTATTAAACAGAACGCGGCACGATATATTTTTTTCAAGCACGCCACGTTCTAGAACTTTAAACTTGTAGCTACGTTTTCGTTAAACCAGCTGCTTTTTTTAATTTCATAACTGACGCAGCCTAT
The DNA here is from genome assembly GCA_022457155.1 of Cladopsammia gracilis. Taxonomy (NCBI): domain Eukaryota; kingdom Metazoa; phylum Cnidaria; class Anthozoa; order Scleractinia; family Dendrophylliidae; genus Cladopsammia; species Cladopsammia gracilis. The sequence continues at coordinate 1,898,503 of JAJGOT010000047.1, read as the reverse complement.
TTGTCAAAAGCTCGCCATATCAATAAGGATATTGTATTAAGCTGATCAATAACCGACATAACGGGCTGAAATAAAGTATACACGAACTCGCACTTAAGAAGAATGGCGATAGCTAATCTTACTGGCGATAAAATCCAGAAAAATTACGAAGAACTGTTTTGCTCTGAAGAATTTACTAGAGGAACACGTAACCAGTTAATATGCCTATCAGTGCTAAATATATTTCTGTCCATCGCTACATTTCTGGGGAATACTCTGATTCTAGTTGCCCTTCACAAGGAGTCTTTTCTTCATACGCCATCCAAACTCTTGTTTCGCTGCCTCGCTACAACGGATCTCTTCGTCGGTCTTATTTCAGAACCACTCATTGTTACCTATTGGATGTCTGTGGTAAACGAACGTTGGGATATTTGTCGCTATGCACAAGCCTCAATTTTTATTACTGGCCATGCGTTGTGTTCGGTGTCTTTGTTCACACTGACTGCGATAAGCGTGGACAGACTTATCGCTCTCTTGTTAGGGCTCAGATACAGACAAGTTGTCACCTCAAAAAGAATGCACGTAACCATAACTGCTTTTTGGGTTGTGTCCATTGTCGGCGCATTAATGTATTTTCGGAAATATCATGCAACCTTATTTTATGGTTACATAGGTACTACAGTGTGTTTAGCAATCTCGTTGTTTTGTTACACAAAAATTTTCCTTAATTTTCGTCACCGACAAAGTCAAGTACAAAACAACGTGCAGCAAGGTCAACCGAGGCGGCCACTGAACATAGCGCGATACAAGAAGGCAGTGTCGAGTGCACTGTGGCTGCAGTTGACATTAGTTGGTTGTTATTTGCCCTATGGCATAGTTGGGGTTATCATGGCTCAAATAGAAATATCTTCATCTATTTATCTTGCTAGGCAATTTGCACTGACTTTGGTTTTGTTCAACTCATCATTGAACCCGATTCTCTACTGTTGGAAGATAAAAGAAGTGAGAGAAGCAGTAAAGGAGATAATCAGACAGTTTTGTTGTTCATCAAGGGTGAGTTCGATCGATTGTATTCCGGAATAAAAATAAACTCAACAGTCTACCAAAATCACTTGTTCGCACCTATTTCAGTGTAAATATCTGCAAAAATCGGCTTATAAGTGAACATTTGATGTGCATTTAGTTTCCCAGTGGCTCCCTAATTCTGTTTTGTTTTAGCCAACTTGTGTATTCTTATTGTGGAATACGTGCACTGACTGATGTATTTATTCAATTATTTCATGCCGTCTCACCAACGCTAGATCTTAGAAGAGTAAATTTCGAGTTTGAATGTAGCTTACGGCAAAAACCAAATAAGGAGAAGGGAGAAAGAATGACTGTTGCACGAGCAATGGCGACTTTTAGCGTTTCATGTTTTTCGTCATTCGTTATTTCTAAAGGTCTCAATAGAAATTTAAAAGAATATTCATTATTTCACTGAGAAAAAACTTTTTATACTAATTGCTTCCATTAGTAAAATAAAGATGATGTTTACACAGATGGCGTAGTCATCAAATGGCGTTAAACTACAGTTTAGCCAAACAAATGGAAAGGTTGAATAAGTCGGAGACATAACAAGCAAGACTGTGGAGGCACCAACAACGGAAGTTTTCCATTTCATTCATTTAACCATAACACAGTCACCCACACAGCAGGAATAGCCGATTTCGAAAAATATCATAATAATCTTTTATGTGCGGGCTCAGACTCAACGGGGTGTAATTATTCATTCACAAGTCTCTTTTGCTAGAATGGCACAATGGAATTGAGTACATGTAGGAACGCTAGGACGTAGCATTGTGTTTCGTATGCAAATTGCCAAGAAGTTGAAGCATAGCACGTGCAGTTCGTGCTGAAAACTAAAGAAATTGAAGAAATCAGGTTTACATCAAGCACCACCCAAACCTGCACTTTAAGTAATGGTCTTAGTAAGAACTATGCAACCTAACGCAAGGAATGCAGAAAGGTGTTAATTGTGTTACTGTTAAAACCGTCCACCTCATTGGCTAAAACGTGAAAATCTACCATAACTTTACCAGGTAGTGCATTTATTTCTCTCTAGTTTACTAATTGATTCCCTTTTAGTGAAAACTATTCTGTGTTTTAATGCAACCAAAATTCTATGTGGGAAACATGTAAAATTAGAAGCCTTTTTTGGCCATTGTTTTGGAGTTTCACGATTGGATGAAATCTTGTGGCACAAAAGAAACATCACTTTAAAATAAAGTTCCAGTGCATTTTATTTCAAAAACATGTTGCCATAGGTTGATGTATTCTCAGTAAGAAACACCTAAACAATCTTATGTAGGGAAAGCGAAATGCCGCGGAACAATGGAGCATTGCCTAGTTCAACAATTTTTGCAAGGGTGGATTTTTGTTTTTGACTGTAGTGCGACCAGGCCCTAACACACACAAACGTAAACTGGAATTAAATTGAAATTCAGTAAATTTAGGAACCGATGGCCGACACTGAAGAGGAACAATGACAACCACCACTGAAAAATAAACGGCGCAGACAGCTGTAGACAGCTCGTTTCATCACGATCTTTGAAAATAATTTCTTAAAGCCGTGACATTCCCTTTTGTCGCTTTTAGCAACATAAACGGCATGATCAATTCCAAAATGTTACTTTCAAAAACTTTCATTTAATTAAGGTAAAGGAAACAAAAAGTCTCAAAGAAATTGCTTTTCAGCGATTTTAAATGATTAATTGGACGAATTTAGTTCCATTTATTAACATATTTGTCTTCACGAGATAATACGAGAGGGTGAATATCTCACAAGAGCTTCCGTATACCATCATAATAGAATTTATAAATGAATTATAATGTTTCTTCTATCTAAAACAGGCAATTTGCCTAGCCAGTTAATTGGTAGGGCTTTTTACAAATAATGCGATGTCTAGTTGATAATGGACTTGACAATAAGCCAGGATTAATGGCAGTTGATTTGTCCCAGGTATACAGCTTTGTTTGGTTAATGACAAGCAAGTGCGGACACAAACAGGAACAGCAAATTAAGCAAACACAGGAAGTTTTAGTAATGTAATGGGCTCCTGGTGATTGAGAAAAAAAGAACACCCGGTTCTAAATATTTCTTGTAAAAAAGCGGCTTAATAGACCATTTTCAATATATTAAAATACATACTTGGCTCCGAGGCTTGGGGGAATAAAACAAAAGAAATGAATAATTCAACGCTGAACCTCAATGTGATTTCTTTTGTTTTATTCCCCCAAGCCTCGGAGCCAAGTATGAATTTTAATATATCGAAAATGGTCTATTTAACACATACCGTTTTCTGAAGGTTGTTTGCGCGCGGCAGTCATGTTGGTGCCGGGCCAGAAACAATATAAATCGTTTGCATGAAAATCGAGTTTTATTCCCAAAGGACGGAAATTTCATTGTTCTGACTCCCAACGTGGCCGCCGTGCAAACCTCCAATAGTTTTAGAAAACGAGTTCCCAAGTGAAAAACGTTGGGGAATCGGGGTTGTGCCTAAATTATACCGTCCAGAAGGACGTCGGACACCTTATTGAGACTTATATAACGTAATGTCGACTCTTAGAATTTTATTTTCAATACATTTTTAAGTGTAAAAAAGAAACTCAGGATTGAACCTGTGACCTCAGCTAGGCTTAGGCTTACAAAGCCTACCGTACCACTGTACAATCTAGCTTCTCGGGTTGCTTAGTCCTTAATTTAACTATATAAACTGCTGCCCCTAACCCCAACTGAAAGCTAACCAGTTACACCGTTATATAAGTCTCAATAAGGTGTCCGACGTCCTTCTGGACGGTATGATTTGGGCTTGACCGGGAACCGGCTTCTTCGTTTTGGAGATGGGGTGTGTGAAACTGAGAATAACATGTCACCCTCACGTCACCTTGAAACGGTTTGGCCTTGAACAATTAGTTTACAAAGGAATCGGTTGAGAAATATATTTTCATCTGGAGAATATCCAAGAGAGTAAGATTCGCGAAAAGCAAGTGATGATACATATGCCCCAATGTGCCAAGTTTGTCTGAAATAAAATTGCAAGGCTTTGAAATAGAGAGTCGAAGGCTTTTCAGAATATTTCTGAGGGCTTCATGAAGCTAACAGAAGTGACGATTGTCGAAACACTCATAAAGATTGTTTTATATTTGTCATGATTTGTGAAGTTTCGAACATTATGGGAAACCTTGTGAAGAACTAACTAACATCCGCATAATATGCAATAAACTACTTCCAAAAGAACGAAAACAAAATGTGAAAACTAAATTCTGTGAAAAACCAATTATATATACGTTACAAAATTTAAGCTAGAAAATAATCGCTTTAATATCGTTTCGTTATGTCAAAAAAGCAATTACATACATAACAAATTTAAGCCAGAAGATCGATACTCGCTTGTTAAATATACATTTAAAAATTCAATGAACCAAACGGTAAACTGGTATGTCATCAGTGCTTATATTTCTTTCCGTATAGAATTTATTTCATGTTTATACAGAAGAGATTAATTTCATGAAAAATTTCGTTAAGTGCATGGAAAAATTTAGTTGCATAATTTTTAAATATAAATATCCCCGACTTGTCACGCACATCACCTTATTTATTTATACTGGAAAAAGCACCAACGATGCGACCAACAGTGAAGTTTGAGTATAAAAGCACCAGTTTCATATCGAAAACTAACCGAAAATAAAAGTCAAATTTTAAAACTTTTTTTCAGACATTTTTCATTTCGTGACGCGAGGGAAATTGTAGATCTAGTTTGTTTACATTTCCAAATGGACGGACAAAAATTCTGCTAAGCAATATTTTATTCAGACACTCATAAGTTTGCTTTCAAATCCAAAACACAATAAATTCTCACACCGAGGTCAGTGTGGAGAATTTTAAGATTATTTTTCGATCGAATATTATATTGCCTATATTCAGTGTTATTTTTTATAGAAACTATTAATAAGACAAAGAAGCAGCGAATTCGACATTTATAACAAAGTGAATGCAAAATGGAAGTTTCTTTACCGTAGTTTCCAGTGCACGCCTAAATATTCTTCGAACATTTCGATGCTTCCACTGTAAAATATGATTAATTCTGATTCCGAACGAAGGGAAGCCTTCGCTTTGACGATCATAAATAAATCATCGTTTTCTACTTTAAAGGTGAACAATTGTGTGTGAGTCCTCAGGACATTTTCTTTACTTTTTGAAGGCTTAAAATCGCGGTGTGTTTTCATTCCGGTAATGAGAAATCAACCCCTAAAAAATCGGACCGTGCACTGAACGTCAAGCCATTAATTTTGGTCTGAACACATTAGGAACCTGCAGTGATGTTACCGATACTAAACCGCAGCGCGCGTTCTGAACATAACGAAAAGTGAAAGAGATCCGCGGCAATATGAAGAAATACGCACAGGACGAACCAAAAAATTGTGCTAGCAAGCGTTATATATTTTTTTTTACGGTAGGAGCAAAAGTAAATATTTTTCTCTTAGTTTGTACAGGAAACACTTTCAACTTCTTGCACCTGTTCTTTCAGTCGTTTCGTTTGCTTCTCCTAGAGTTTGCAAATAACAAAGACATTAAAAAGCGTTTAATCGTGCCATTATCTTAATCCCTTGCTAACTTCAGTTCACAGCTTCCTTGTCATTGCCTAGAGAGCTAACTAATACTTCATAAATAACTACTGAAGCTTCCACAGGGAGTCAACACGCAAAGCTTGCTAATATTGGCCCTGTTTTAATTTAGTGGTGATGTAATCAGGGAAAGACATGACAACTTCCTGCAAACGATAATTAGAGATATCCACGGTTCTTGCTGATTTGAGACATTGCGGTAGAAATATCACAAGAAAAAACGTTGGAAATGGCAGGTATAGTCAGTTCACATTCAGTTAAAGATTCACTTTTTTATTTTCTGTTCATATTTGAGAGCATTTTTTTTACAACATTTTTAAGCCATTCTTTTATCTTGTTCAGTCACCTGCTTTGTCATAAGATGCATAGCTGATAGGTAGGTATCCGGCCACCCTTCAGAACCGTATCCGCGCGCACCGCTCCAGCACCTGCCTGTTGTTTTAACGAAAACCCAAATATAAACCTATATTTTTGGAAAGGTTTTAAAATAGTCTAATGTTATGGCTATAATTCCTTTAAAATATAAAATATTAAAATTTCAATGAATTGTGTTTCGAAGCTTTTAACACTATATGTCACACAAACACCCGCAAAAAGTAAACATGACATGTTTTAAGATATTCGTCCTTGTCAATATGCGATCGCCACGCAAGCAAACAGTCACGTATTCATATATTGCAGTAGAATGGCGCTTAAAAATCTTACTGGCAGTAAAAACCAGAAAACATACGAAGAATTGTTTTGCTCAGCGGAAATTACTGGAGAAATACACAGCCAGCTGATATGTCTGTCAGTTCTAAATAGTTTTCTAGCTATCGCTGCATTTCTGGGGAACACCGTGGTTCTAGTTGCCCTTCATAAGGAGTCTTTTCTTCATTCACCTTCCAAACTCATGTTTCGCTGTCTGGCTACAAGTGATCTTTTCGTTGGTATTTTTTCAGAACCACTTATTGTTTTCTACTGGATATCTGTGATAAAGGAACGTTGGGACATTTGTCGCTATGCACAAACCTCAATTTTTCTCACTGGCCATGTGTTGTGTTCGGTGTCTTTGTTGACACTGACTGCAATAAGCGTGGACAGACTTCTCGCTTTATTGTTGGGGCTCAGATACAGACAAGTTGTCACTTTAAAACGTACATATCTAACGATGACCGCTATTTGGGTTGTGTCCATTGCCGCTGCAACAACGTACTTTTGGAAATACCTCGCAACCTTTTGGTATGGCGCTGTTGGGACAGCGATGTGTCTAGTCATCCCGATATTCTCTTACACTAAAATTTTCCTTACTCTTCGTTATCGTCAAACTCGAGTACAAACCACCGAAGTCAGTCTGGAGGACAAATCGACCCAATCAATCCCACTGAACATTTCGCGATACAGAAAGGCAGTGTCCAGTGCACTGTGGCTCCAGTTGGCATTACTTCTTTGTTATCTACCATATGGCATAGTGGCGATTGTCATAACTCAAAATGGACTCTCTTCGTCTGCATATCTTGCTAGGCAATTTGCACTGACTTTGGTTTTGTTTAACTCATCATTGAACCCGATTCTCTATTGCTTGAAGATCAGGGAAGTGAGAAGAGCAGTGACGGACACAATAAGGCACCTTTATTGTTTACTGAAGTAGCTCTTGCTTAGTCATGGCCAGGGCCGTAGCCAGTATGAGGCAAACCGAGGCACTTGCCTTACTCATGACCCCAGTGTTTTGTTTAAACGTAGTCATCATAAAGACTCTAAATAGCTAGGCGGAATTTAACCATGGATATTGCCTCAGTACTTATTTTTTTCTGGCTACAGCCCTGATGGCTTGTTTTGCAAAGACAAGTTAATTCGACGGTAACGGTATTTGTTACGAATTAAATTGATCCACTACAATAAGACCATTGAATGAGACGATCCTTTTCGTGTAAGGAACATCAAAACAGTGAAACAATGTTATATATATCTCGAACTTTAAGGCTAGAACCTTTAATAAATAATAAAAAAACGAAACTCATTCATTGTAAACGGAAGGTTAATGGTAATTTTCGATAGCGAGATTAGTTTTCTATAATGAGCTTTCTCTCCCCACTACGAAAAATACTGTATAATGATGGATATAGCTGCATTGTTATTATTACTGTAGTATAGATTGCACAGATGTGTAATAATTTTATTCACAGTAGAATTATTTTATTTTAATTTTATTTCTGTAAATAGTGTATTCAGTTTTTTCAAAGGGACGACATATCATTATTATTATGTCTCGCTTATTGTCATTGGTCGAAAAGTGTCCGGATTGTACCCTAGAATATTAATTTTGTTAACATTATTGAATTATAGATTACACAGATGTTGAATAATTATGTTAATGGTAAGATTGTTTTATTTTATATTTTTTTCTGTAAATAGCAAATTCCTTTTTTTAAAGGGATGACATCATTATTATGAAGTCTCGCTTATTGCCATCGGTTGAACGTGTACATGTTATACCCGAGAATTTTAATTTTATTTCTAGTTTCATTTTTATTTTTATTCGCTTATAAGTTGACAGTTTTGTTTTTTGGCATGTCTAAAACATCCTCCATAAGTTTTTATTTACAACGAAACATACAATCATACATAAATGGCAGGAAGTATGAAAGTAAAATTTGTCAATAAATCTGTATTCAATACTTCAGTTTTGTCTTGTTGCATTAGTGATGACTAAACTTAAATAACTAGACTGAGTTTTAGTTCAGTGACTAACGATTTCGTTTTTTTTGGTCACGTGTGTATTTGTTGATAGAACCTTTGTTGAATAAAATGGAACAATTTTTTAAATTTTGACAATTGTGACATGTTCCCCAGCCCGTTAAAAAAGCGATGGATACACGATTCAACATCGTTTAACATAATTGTCGTTCAAAAATGTTCGATGATGTTGCAACTTATTGTTAATGTTGAATGAGTAGAAAACACATTCAACATTTTAAAACGATTGACTGAGGTCGTTAAACAAGTTGCAACTTGTTGAACGGAATAGAGCCTGTCTCTATTTTCATTCAACGACGTTCAACATGTTGAATAGTGGTGACTAGAATGGACATTCCAAAATCAGGTTGGACCACCTCGGACGCCTTATTGAGACTTATATAACGGAGTAACTGGTCAGCTTTCAGTTGAGGTTGGGGTAGCAGTTTATGTAGTTAAATTTAGGCCTAAACAGCACGAGTAGCTAGGTGGTACCCTGGTACGGTAGGCTATGTAAGCCTAACCCTAGTTGAGGTCACAGGTTCGATCGTGAGTCGGGGATTTTAAATTTTCTTTTCTACACTTAAAAATTTATTGAAAATAAATTCCAAGTGTCGAAATTACGTTATGTAATTCTCAATAAGTGTCCGAGGTGGTCCAACCTCATTTTGGGGTATCCATTCTAGTCACAACCCATGTTGAATGGCCTATTTCAACATTCAACATGGCGTGATAAACTGTTCACATTACGTCCAAAAACAAACTATAACTTTCCATCCTAAGTCAATATCTTGTCGCATTGATATTTGAGAGGCGAATACTCTTAGCTTTTGGTGTTTGCCTCCTTAAACTTTGGAATGCCTTCGCCTCAGGATTGGCCAAGAAAACAATAGAACAACCAACAGAACAATGGACCCCAGCCCTAAAAACAATTGAGCTGCGTGATACCCGGCCAGGTCCAATGAAAGAGATAAAGAGATAAATGGCATCTGGCACCATGAAGGTATCGTTAAGGCCCGTGTACACAGGCGATTTTTTGTGCAATTTTTGTCGCACTTGTCGATGCAATTTTTGTCGCGCTCAAGTTGCATCTTCGAATCGCATCGCCACGTGTAAACGGGCTGCGATTTCAGTGCGATTAGGGTGCGATTTGTCGCGCGATGTCGCAGAGGTTTCGAAAATGTTCGAAACCTGATGCAACTTGGCGGCGATTTTTGGGAAATAACAGGAAATCAAAGCAAATGTCGCACCCGAATCGCGCAGGAAATCGCCGCTAGTTTACACTTGTGACAAAAGTTGCATTGGAGAGCGCGACAAAAATCGCATCAAAATCGCCTGTGTAAACGGGCCTTTACTCGCTCATCACTTCTCAAACTAATTAATAATTCATCAGGTTTGAACAAAGAAAATTATAAGCATGACAGTGGTTTGGAAACCAGACCTTAATTAATTAATTATTAATTAATTAATTAATTAATTGTCAAACTCATTAATAATTCAACAAGTTTGAACAAAGAAAATCATAAGCGTGACAGCGGTTTGGAAACCAGATCTTAATTAATAAATTATTAATTTATTAATTAATTAATGTCAAACTCATTAATAATCCATCAAGTTTGAACAAAGAAAATCATAAGCGTGACGGTGGTTTGGAAACCAGTTCTTAATAAATTAATTAATAATAAAATTATTACTTAATTAATCTCAAACTCATTAATAATTCATCAAGTTTGAACAAAGAAAATCATAAGCGTGACGGTGGTTTGGAAACCCGATCTTAATTAATTTAATTAATTTAATTAATTTATTTAGTAATTTAATTAATTACTTAATTAATCTTAAACTCATTAATAATTCAACAAGTTTGAACAAAGAAAATCATAAGCGTCATGGTGGTTTGGAAACCAGATCTTAATTAACCAATCAATTAATTATTAATTAATTAATTAATTAATCTCAAACTTATTAATAATTCATCAAGTTTGAACAAAGAACGTCATAAGTGTTACGGTGGTTACACCGCTGTCAAACGTCCGAGACGTTTTTTGTTTTATTTAGTGGGATTTTATTTAATATTAAATAGAAATATGGGCAAGGATGTCTAAAAACATTAGTTCATGTTACTACCTTTTAATTTTGTCAAAATGATGAGTTTTTTTCCGTTGAAAACTGATCAAACATCTTTACGCCTGATCAAAATTATATTGGCAAATGGCGCCGACAATTCTGCAGTTCGCAGTTTTAAAACGCTTAAAATATTTTTGGTAAACTTTCAAAACGTTTGGTAAATTGACAGTGTAGTGGCAATATATTAAACTTTAAACATTGAAAATGACCCTAAGTACTTTGTTTAACTTTTGCAAATTTCTCTCGTTTGACCGCGGTTAAGACGGTGGAAACCCGGTTTTAATAAGCATAGATTTTGGCCATTTTATTCCAATGTTTTCTAATGTATGTATTTGATAATCAGTATGAGCTATATCGATTTATAAAATAACTGAGATACTACGCGCGTTCTGATTGGCCAAAGACCTATTAACTATTGTGCCGGTAAACTCATAGAAAACCGCGCAAGCGAAACTGTAAAGTAAACAAAGTTCAATTTTCCACTGCATCAACACAAGCGTGAGGAGAAAGAATTTCACAACTCGAGCCGGTTTAGTGTCTTATTGCATATTGTGTTCTGTTAGAAGATGAGAACAGAAGATATGTTTCTTGTAAACGATAAGTTGCTGCTCAAACCTACAAAATAAAAAAAAAATTCCCACGCACGCAAACAAAAAACGGCTTAACGACAAAAGAACACTAAGCTTTAATATTTTAAAACTTATATCAACAACAGGAATATATTTTCATTTAACATTGGCTTGGAAAGGCTTACATGCAGCGATCAATGACAATCAAAACAACCTCGATATGTACTTTGTGAAGTTCATTGAACTGAAGGTTTAGCTATTAGTGGAAAGCTCAAAAACTATGGATCCCAAAGAGAAAACAATGGCTTTCAAACTGAGGAATTTTCGATTAAAATTCACTGAACTGAAGTTTATAAATGTTCCTACAAATCCTAAGATAACTTCTAAATAAGACGGATTTTCACAGTGGAATTAAAAAGCAAGGCTTAAGCTTATAGCTTTGTTGTTTAGGATAATTATTTTACGCCGATTCCATTTATCTTACGCTTTATCGTGTTTTGTTTTTTAAATTTTTTCATTGAATACTTTTGTACCCGATGCAGTTTAAATTCTGATTATGTGTCCAAGCAAGGATGATCAATTAGCAAGAAGAAAATGAGGCTAACAAAAATTATAGGTTTATGGTTAAACAAATTATTTGCATGGAATGATCAAACAATTCAACTGTAGGCTTAAAAAACAATGAGATTAGTTTTCATTCAGAACTTAAAATGTAGAGAAGTACGGGCTTCATTGTACACTTCAAAGTAAGTGGATAAAGTCGAAAACATTTTCAGAAGCTGAGTTTCTGGAACTAACCTTTATTCCAATTGAAAAATTCTTGACAAGAAGGCAATCTTTGAATCCAACATACGCCATAAAAATTTTAGGCTTTCAAACTTTCCTCGTACCTTCATGTTTGCGGCGGCAGATTCCGGACACAATTTTCTGGATTTCCCATTTAAAGAACTTTTGAATCATTGAATATATTTTCTTCTTTCAGCTGATAAATTCCAACTGACGAATTTCAAAGCGCTAAAACTTTTCATCACTTTCGTTGAACCCGTGAATTTGTCAGTGCAGCTTTGTCAGTGGCATCGTGTAAAGTTCATTCTTTCAGCGGCTCTGATTGGTTTTCCCGGTCATATGATGAATGTTATGAGAACAAGCTACTTGATCGACACAAAACTACAACAAATTTCTCTCTTTCCAAACGCTTTTCATAGTTATTTCATAAAAGCAATAGAACACATTTTCTATGACTTTACCGGCGTAATAGAACCACTTGGGATGTTGGGAGAACACTCGAAAAGCTTGTAAACCACTCGCCTACGGCTCGTGGTTTACAAGCTTTTCTCGTGTTCTCCCAACATCCCGCGTGGTTCTATTACGCCGGTAAAGTCATAGAAAATGTGTTCTATTGCTTAAATATCATATCATATACATCACCTACCATCCTCGTCAGTGATGACCACTATCGTCTCGCTTTTATTCCCTTCTCCTTTCACGGTGAACGCCGAGACCTGAATAGTGTAATTGGTATACATTTCCAGTTTCGAGAAGCTGATATTGCGTGACGGAACAAGTACAGTTACGTTCTTCAAGATTTCCTCACTCTGATTGCTTCTCCACATTAACACTCTATATCCCCGGATAATACCCAGTTGATCAGGGAATGGAACCTCGCCCCAGTTCACGCGTAGGCTAGTTGAACTAGTATTTGTGCCAGTGACATCAGTTGGAGGAGCCCTGGGTACTGGAAAAGAATTGCGCAATCAGAAGGAGAGGCGAGAAATGCAAAGCATTAGCAATGTTGTTTAATAAGTACAAATAATGAATGGTACAATTACGTAGAAGTGTTTATATTTGGCTAATTCTTTCGCTTCTTCCTCTTGCAATTGTTTGTTAATGTACTTGGCTTTGTAATACTGTTAGCCTTTGACAGCTTTATGGATAAAGCTATGGTTATCTGTTAGTTTGTGATCATGAATGGCAGTTTGAATCAAACCGAAATATAAACGTTCCTTTTTGCCCTTGTTTATAACTTAAATTTTAAGTCTGAAAGGATTTTCCCAAGTTGTTTTTTCTTCTTTACTTGACTCATACGAGTTCTAACTTTTTGTTAGCTTTTCCAAGATTTGATATTGATTCTTCTCACCAAGCAAAAATACAGAAAATTTAAACAATCGTCTCAGGAACATGAAATGATTTTATTTGATGACTAACCAATAACACATATTGGCAATCATTGACAACGACAACAATGAGTCATCATTGGGCAAGAGCATTGTAACCATCGATTTGTTATCTTGTTGAATATTGGAGATAAGCAACAACTGACCACTAATTCGTTGATTCACGAGTCACTTCTTATGTCATTTATTATCGATTAGTTGGGCCTGAAATCATTTAGGAAGAAATACTACCACCCTTGTACACATAATGGGTAACACTTTTTTCTCAAACGGCACCCTGACCCTACATGACTCTGGTTGGGGAACTCCCACATGAAAGTGACGGAGGTGATCGTCGTACAGGCTTTTAGGGATTAACTAATGCTCCACATAAGAACTACCTCAAACTTCTTTGTTCTGCGGCATTGGCTCTTTCCCTCATAGAATATCTTTGGTTTCAAGAATAGAGGAGGAGCTAATAGTTCATATTATATTTCATTATAAAAATAAAGAAATCCATTTGCGTCAAACAAATTTTAGGACATGTTCGTGCTTAACCAATCAGAATAGCAGAAGACAATAGCTAATAATTTTGCTTCTTTGATGAAGCTCCCCAAATACAATATCTTTTAAAACTTGCATGTTGTGCGATTGGGTATTAGATTGCTTGAAACCTTAAAAAAAAAATAGACAAAATGCACCTTGAACCCTAACGTTTTAGCGGTTTTTGAGTCTAGGCCAATGAGTTCACTAGTTGTAACAATGAAAAAAGTCGACATTCCATCGTGCATTGCCGTTGGCGCTTTCCTTCTTATGCGTATCATTACTTAACATTGATGTCTGGGTAACACTAAAGGTGTTTGAATCAAAAGTAATTACTGTCAGAGTTATTCTGATACCTTTTAAGGTATTAAGCCAGAAAAAAATGCTGACATGAATTGGTACCTCTTGGTGGTAAAACATAATGCGAGTCACACCCACAAAATGGGTTTCTGGTACCTTTTAGGGTTCCTTTCAAAATTTCCCATCACCTACATCAACTTAATATGTCCTCTGTCTCTTCTTAAGTTAATTTAACTTGTTGACTTACTGTGTTCGTCAGTTCTGGTTAGGATAAACGGAGAGCCTACACCGTCTCCAATTCTAGTAAATGCGGTAATAGTGATGTTGTAGTCTCTGTATTCCTCCAATCCAGTTAATGTTGTCTGACGCGCTAGTGGATCCCACACTGCTTTGCTTTCCCATAATGCAGCAGTGTCGTTTACATTTTGATAAAACACGTGATATCCGAGGAGGATGCCAAGCACGTGACGAACGTAAGGGTCAAAGTCCCATTCTACCAGCAAGCTCCAAGCGCTCGTGTGTCGTCCAGATACGTTGAATGGTGCTTGGGTGGGAACTAGAAATCAGAAAGTTTGAAATATTGTCATTTTCCTTACTTGAAATTGCAATTAATTTTGGGTTCCCATCAGGCCGAAAAATTTTGAGTCGGTTCACGAAAGAAACATGTTCACTATGAAAAGCCATTTTCACATCAAGTGGTGTATTGCTCGAATTACGATTGAAACATTTAGGTCGTGTTCTATTGGGATCAACCGTTTCAACCTAAACCGCTTTTGGTTGAACTGGTTGAGGTGTCCCAATAGAACACTTTTAAACTATTTTCGGTTTCAACCATTTCAACCAGGTTCAGGGCCGGTTGAAATGGTTGATCAACCAAACCAACCGAAAACGGTTTTTTCCCAATAGAACACGGAAAAAATCCAACCAACCGAAAATGGTTTTCCCCAATAGAACACGACCTTATGTTCTCAATATGATTACAACTATCTCTCAAAGTAGTTTCTATGTAAAGCAGACGAAACGGAGCCAAGGGGAAGCGACTGCCAGAAGGCTAGACAAGTGAGATTCAACCGCAACACACTGCCGCAAGTTCGGGCTCCATTTTCCGGTTTACGTCAGAGTGTAATTAAGGCTTTATGTGTCTCCAGTAAGTTATGGATCCCGAGGCATAAAACGCGTTTAAAGTAGACACCTTATGCAATTACAACCAGGTTTTAAAAGACATAAACTGCTGAAAGCCTGAAATTTTATCAAGCTTCACTGCCTGCACAATACATATATAATCTAATGACAATATAAAAATTAATAATATACTAAATGAAAATATGCAAACTCCTTCTTCCACTTACATCTTAGAAGAGATATAGACTGATGTTAACAAGCAACGTCATTTGCACGCAGTCAAATTTATTATGAACCTCGCCTAGCGCAGCAAACTTGTTTCAATGATCGTGATATGAATTTCACCAGTGTGCTTGGTTTTACCTTAAATAACCATGTCACTTTATTTCCTATTTTAAACTGAAACAATTTCGTTTTGGCTTGAGCTTAAAACTTTAGCTACGAGTCAAACATTTCAAAGTCATATAACTTGGTTTTAACTTTTGAGTCTGAAGATAAAATATTAATATTATGGTGTGACCACTCAAAAGAAAGTTCTTATGCAAATTTTTAACCTGATACAGTTTGTTTATCACAGTAAATTACATGTACACAATGAGTGATTTTGATTTCGACAGCTGTTGGATGTGAAAGGTTAAACACCCTTACCGTCTTCTTCTGTCATGGCGGATAAATCCTCGCTTAAAGGACCGTCTCCCTTGATGGTGAAAGCCAGAATAGAGAAGCTGTAGCCGTAGAATTTCAGCAGAGACGAGAATTCAAACGCAGATTCGCCGCCCGCAGCAGTTTCATTCCTCACAGATGATCCGGAGTTGTTATCTTTTAAGAACAAGCGATATCCGAGAATGATGCCATGATGACAACACCCGGGGACTGGGCCCCAAACAGCTTTCAAAGAGGTGGAGCTGGTGTTGAAGAGTCGCACATCCGTTGGAGCCTGAGAAGGAACTAGGAAAAGGTGGATTTTTACCGCTGACGATTTTTGCTTTGCTCATTACTGAGTTTGTAGCTGATCGGTTATGAAAACTTTTAATGCCAAAGGTCAAAACAATGCCACTGGTGCAAGCAAGAGATGAAGCCAAGTCGAAGTCGAAACTGAAATGGCAGAAAATCTTCCAAAAAAATCTTCATTGATTGGTTATTTCTTGGGTTTAAAATTTACGCTTTTATTGGGATAGCTTAATCGTTCTTTTAACAACCCAGCCAAGATGGGTTAGCCATTAGACGTAGGAACGGCAGGGAGTTAACGTTACTTTTTGATATAATAAATAAATAAATATTAAATAAATAAAACTCACTGTCTTCATCTGTTAGTGCGGTGACAGTGTCCTCGGGGCCTTCACCAAAAAATGAATATGCTCGCACACGAGCCGTGTATCTGGTAAACTTCTTCAGCCCGGTGAAATCCGTGCTATTTACATCGAGTGAAGATGTCCTGCTGGTAATGACTACCCCAGGGATCGAAGTCTCCTCCAAAAATACTCGGTATCCTGTGATCTCGCCATGATGATAGGCTGGTGGAACCTCGCCCCAGGTCACGTGAAGGCTCGTGGAACTCGTGTTTGACATTTCAATAGGTACAGGGGAGTGCAGGGGCGCTACAGATAACAAGAAATTCGTCAATGTTTCACTTAACACATAGACAGAGCCCCGGGACAGGGCGACAAGTGCAAGTTCTCAAAATATTTATCTAACAGGTCAGTTACACGGATTATGGCTGATTATCTTAGTGTGGCTATTTCGCCCACTGCCTCTGTAGGTTTGTACGCAGAAGACCTGGGTTCGATTCCTCGTTGGTGAACCATGTTTCGCATATAATATGTTATATCGTGCTTTAATACGTTTAACATAGATCAATAGGGACATATCCTGCTGCTTAGTAACTCGTCTACACAAACAAACAAACAAACAACTTTATGCTGAGGTTGACACATGTAACTGTTAACATTAGCAAACTAGTCGCCCTAGTAAACAAATTATTGATCACTAAATTATTAGACAATAATTAATCACAGCTGCTCTCTCTAAGTTATAGGCTGAAGTTAATATAGGTAAAATCCGGGGGGACTCCCATGTAAAAATGACGGGGGTGCTAGTCGGAAATTTTCGAAAAACACCCTAAAAGGTACCAGAATGTCGTTTGATGGGCGTGGCTCAAAAGAATTTTTACCCCTAAGAGGTACCAATTCTAAAACAACACATGTCATATTCTGTCATATTTTTTCGGCTCATACCCTAAGAGGTACTGCGATAATTCTAACGGTGGTCATTTTAGATTTTAGTACCCTAAGCGGTGCCAATCTACAAATTTTGACCCCTAAAAGGTACGACGAGCACCCCCGGCATTATTATACGGGAGTCCCCCCTCCCCCCCTCCCCCCCTCCCCCCTCCCCCCCCCCCCCGGGAGGTAAAAGCACTAACCTGTGCCCAAGGTTCTCAAGGAAACGTTTGCGCTGATTTTTCCGTGCCCTTTATTTGTTCTCCCAGCAACGGAAAACGTATAAAACCTGTAGATATCTAATCCATTTACGTCGGCTTCTCTCGCATTTGTGCCCACTTGAAGAACTTGTTCTGGAGCAGAACTGCTGTTGGAGAGTTTATAAAAAATATCGAATCCCCTTAAAATCCCAAGGACGTCACGTACGTTGTTTTCAAAATACCACGACAGTCGTATGTTTGTGGTTCCTGGATTGAATGCGTGGACATCACTTGGAGCTACAATCGGGACTGAAAACAAGATGTTTTGTTATTGGCTAAGGGCTGTGGAAATTGAAGATTGAAATAACTGAACAAACGGGTAAAAAAATGCAAAAAATAAAATTCATTATAGAGCGATTTTCAACTGACTGTCGTTCCCGAGTTGCTTAATAGGGAGCCTTAAACCGGATGAGGACGGCAACACCAAGGAAAACGTGACTTGAAAAACGAATTTCCACTGTTGTAAACTACTTTGCAATTGTTCCAATTTGTTTAGTTTGTATAATGTGACAGGATTGTCCAGGAGGTGAATTCGTAGGAATGGCTTTCAAAAGAGAATGGAAATTTAACCGTCGTGTGTTCACGTTCCCCACAAAACCTATAATTTGATCATTTGACGTTGTTGTTTTGCAGGATACAGTTACTACATGTAAATCTTGACAGGTAATTAGAGAAACAGACACCAGCAGCTTTCCCTTTTTTTATGCACATAGTGCCAATTAAACATTCATTCATTCATTCATTCATTCATTCATTCATCTGTTGTTGTTTTGTTCCCTTTTAGTTTTTGTTTTGCCTTGTGTTGTGACAAAATAATCCACACATTTTGGAGTATTTGACAGTCTTGTCCAGGGGTTTCTACGTACCCCGGGGGTGGGGGGTACTCAACAAAGTTTTGTACGGGGATGCTTTGCCCCGAGGTCCAAACCCTTACCGTTTCATATACCGTTTTTGACAGAAAAGCAACCCCTTTCATATACCTTTCATTGAAAATGGTACCCCTTTCATATACCTTTCATTGAAAATGGTACTCCTTTAAAATAGACTTTAAAGGTGTCTGTTTGATATATTTTGAAAGGCCGTTTTTATAATACTTAAATGACAGTTTTCCTTACCCTTTTTTATACTTCAACTCGTGTTTTCCCTACCTTTTCCTATACTTCGTGAAATCCCTACCCTTTCATATACTCCAACTCGTGAAATCCCAACCCTTTCATACACCTCCTGCCTCAAAAGGTACCCCTTTCGGGCGGAGCATCCCCGTTTAGCCCATTATAGGGTACCGCCATTTGAACGCGTGGAAGGCCCTGGGGGCCCCTGGGGGCAAAGTTGAGCGAGAAAAGTTCATCACCATCAAATTATTGATAGGCTTTTGTAGTACATTATGCTTTTGTGTCCGAACTAAAATGCTCCACCTTATAATGCTCCAATTTCCCCACTAAAATGCTCGGTCTCCCTCAAAAAAGTCTCTAAAGTGCTCGGATAATGCTCATTATACACAGGCTTTTTTTTTATTAATTCTAAGGTTTTAACAGGGTGCTAACGTTAACAGGGTGTTAAGGTAACAGATTGAACAGAGGGTCACAGGTGAGCGAAAACAAGCATGGCCGCCTTTGACTATTGAAACCTAAAACTGCTGACTTCTCCACAGTCTCCACTAGCTGTATTAGGGTGGCATTTTAATTTTTTTTTTAATATCGAGTTTAAGGGCCCATGTTCACCCAATCTGCTTTGCGAGCCCGGGCTGATTTTCGCACAGACGGAAAATCGAAAAATCGACGTGCCAGCCAATCATAACGCTACATTGAATAATTGAACCGTTTCAAAACAAAAACACAACCGTGCAAAGCAGATTGGGTGAACATGGGCCTTTACTGAGTTTTTATTTTCTCGTAAAACATTGTTTTTATTTTTATTTTCTCTGAAAAAATTAATTTTCCGGTAAAATGCAACTAAAATGCCCGAATAATGCTTGATGCTTTTGCCTCACTAAAATTCTCGAAAAATGCTAGCATAGTACAAAAGCCTAGCGCGTCATCAGCACGCGCGGCTATAAAACTATAGGGAGCCACCTAAAAGAAACTAGTAACTTTCTTCCTCCCAAATAGTCCAAATAGCCACAGGCAATTTATCTTGTTCAATCTTCTATTTCACAGAATATATAAACAATAACCGCTATTTGAAGATCACAGTTTTCCTCGAGCTTCGCTCTCGGAAAACCGTTCGTTTCTCGAAACAGGTAATGTCCGCGGACAATTAAGAGGTTAATGTGTTTATTGTCCTCCAAATATTTTTTCACAAGGCCTCTCTATTAGGAAGAGTTGACCAAGTTGTTAAACATCAAAATAATTCTGTTAGCGTTTAAAAATATTTTCAGTCTGTTAAAAAAAAACAGTTCTATTCAAGTTACCAATATATTTCAAAGGGGACAGACCTCAAATAAATGTGGCTACTAAATATATCTGAATTTCGTAACTGTTCATCAGTAGGATGCCCAAAATGTGTGCAATTCCACATTTTGAGACGAAAACTGAACACGCAAATTTTGAAAACTGGGGTATATCATCGGATATTCCCCAGATTTTACTGCATCGCGTGACGTGTTCAGACCAATAGCGCGCGAGAAAAATATTTGATGGATTTTAATCTGACATACCCCACTCATCAGTCCTTCCCTCAACCTCCTCACTCAATGGCCCGGACCCGTGTCGGGTAAAAGCCTTGATGCGCACCCCGTACTGCCAGTAAATCTCCAGATTGGTAAAGTTAAGTCTTCTCGCTGCTCCTGCTTGGACAGTCACGTTATGCATTAAATCCGTGCTACCGCCCTCCACGTCACGAAAGTGCACTTCATACGATTGAATGAGTCCATGCCGCCGACATAACGGCACTTCATTCCACGTGACCTTTACGCTGTGATTGCTTGTGTGAGTTAGCATAATGTCTTTCGGAGGCAGACTGGGAACTGAGGAAAAATGAATCAAAATGCGTTAATTAACTTCTTTTCAGATTAGTCCCAGGACCTTCTCCTCCTTCAAAATGGCGGGCGTAAAAACTCCTGGACAAGGGTAGTGCCTAAATCATACCGTCCAGAAGGACGTCGGACACCTTATTGAGACTTATATAACGTAATATCGACACTAGAAATTTATTTTCAACAAATTTTGAAGTGTAAAAAAGAAAATCTAAAATCCCCACTCAGGATTGAACCGATGACCTCAGCTAGGCTTAGACTTACATAGCCCACCGTACCACTGTACCACCTAGCTTCTCGGGTTGCTTAGTCCTAAATTTAACTATATAAACTGCTACCCCTAACCTCAACTGGAAGCTAACCAGTTACTCCGTTGTATAAGTCTCAATAAGGTGTCCGACATCCTTCTGGACGGTATGATTTGGGCTTCACCAAAATACTCCAAGAATCGTGGAGCATTTTGTCACATGACACACAATCAAAGCTAACCAGTTACTCCGTTATATAAGTCTCAATAAGGTGTCCGACGTCCTTCTGGACGGTATGATTTGGGTTTGACCAAAATCCAAGAATCGTGGAGCATTTTGTCACATGACACACAATGAAAGCTAACCAGTTACTCCGTTATATAAGTCTCAATAAGATGTCCGACGTCCTTCTGGACGGTATGATTTGGGTTTGACCAAAATCCAAGAATCGTGGAGCATTTTGTCACATGACACACAATGAAAGCTAACCAGTTACTCCGTTATATAAGTCTCAATAAGGTGTCCGACGTCCTTCTGGACGGTATGATTTGGGTTTGACCAAAATCCAAGAATCGTGGAGCATTTCGTCGCGTAAAGCTTGCTGAAATCAGGGTCTTCGTTTTGTTTCAACAATGGTTTCAGATTGGCAGAAAACAAACACGGCTACCAATCGCTGGAGTCACGTGATAATCGAGTGTTATGTGACAAAATACTCCACAATAGGCCGCCATTCACGATAGCCGCCATGTTGGTTTTAAATAGCGTTCCGCCCAGATTCTAAAAATAGAATTGGCGCGCAGCATCATCGGATTGAAATGCTTACAAACATTCAAGAACTATGCAGGTAGCTACGAAAAAAGCAGGTGCTACGAAGCACTGTTCTTGGGTACAACTCGACAATTATCCACAACATGTACAGGAATCGCAAAAACTGGTGTTTCCGAGGCAGCCATTTTGAAATATTTGTCCACATTTCGATCCCACAATGCAATGCTGCCAAATATGACGTCACCTGGGCGGAACGCTATTATTATGCAAATTTACCACGTGATTTCTGAGGGGGCAAACAACTCAAACTCGGGAGATTTCAAACCAGTTGTTTATTATGCTGATATTTTTTCGGAGCTAATACATTTTTACAGTGTTACAGTAGTTAATATTGTTCTTTTATCCATTGTTTGCCCCCCCCCCTGGCAGAGCACATGGCTAATTTGCATCATAATGTTGCCACCAACATGGCGGATATCGTGAATAAGGCCTATTCTGGGTGTTTCTTGGTGTTGCGGAAGCCATTGTTGGTTAGCTTTTGTGTTGCGGTGTGGGTATTGTTCAGCGTCTTTTGAATCTTTTGTTTTACGTCATTTGGAGATCACACCTTCCGCAACACCAAGAAACTACCCCTATTCTTGGGGTATTTTGACAGCCTTGTCGTGGGGTTCCTGTGCCTGCCCGGCCATTTTTAAAGCACTGAAGACCCACAAATGGTTTAAAACAAGATATTCATAAAATAAATTTATATAGTAAATTTATACTTTGCCTAGCATCCTTCGAAACTGATTTCTGCTTGGAAATATTCATCTCCTTTCATACGAGACCCGAGTTTAAGTCCTCAGTCAGCTTTATTTTTATCTCGTGTTGAACGAGATATAGTATTTGGGGACAGACATGCAAATTTTCACCTGTCCTTCATCTGCTAAAGGCCCACCCACCTTCACCCAAAATGCTGTGCGCGCCGTGATCACTTTCTGTGCTGAATTTCGTGTAACACGAAATTCACGCTTGAATGCATGCAACTAATCAGATCACGCGTATGAACAATGGAGCATTTCAAAACAAAAACAAACGACCGCTGAGGTGGGATCTTATAAAAATGGAGATTAGAGGTTTTACAGTTAAATACTCTAAAAGAAAGGCAAAAATATTTAGGGACAAGGAAAAAGACATACAAGTAAAAATAAACAAGTTACAAGCAGAAGCAGAGAAGCATCCACACAATAAAAACTTTATACTTGAACTCGAAATTGAAAAATCACGTCTTAAAAAATTAATGACATATAGAACGAAAGGTGCGATTTTAAGAAGTAAAGTAAGATGGCACGAACAAGGTGAACGCAATACGAAATACTTTTACGGCCTAGAAAAACGAAATCACGCCAAGAAGACAGTGACAAGATTAAAATTAGCTGAAAACGTTTACACTGATGATCAATTCAAAATTCTAGAAGAAGAAAAACGTTTTTATGAAGCTCTTTACAAATCAAAGTTCACAATCACCGAATCTGAACTCAAAGAATCAACTTTCTTCAACTCAGAAAACATAACCACTTTAAATGAGGAAGAAATGAATTCTTGTGAAGGTCAAATAACCGTAGAAGAATGCTTTAACGCACAAAAAGACTTTAAAAAACATAAAACACCTGGTACCGATGGTTTTCCTGTTGAATTCTATCGCTTTTTTTGGCCTGAAATCAGTAAAGAAATGACAGATAGTTTCAACTTTGCCTTTCAATCAGGGACTTTATCTATTAGCCAGAAGAGAGGTATCATCTCGCTTATTCCAAAAAAGTCTAAAGACACAACAATTTTAGAAAATCTAAGGCCTATATCACTCCTTAATGTCGATTACAAAATCCTTACTAAAGCCATAGCAAAAAGACTTGAAAAAGTGCTCCCTAGCATTATAAATCCTGACCAAACTGGTTATGTGAAAGGCCGTTACATTGGTGAAAACATTCGGCTTATTCAAGACATAATACAACACACCAACCAGACAAACAAAAAAGGCATTGCAATATTTCTTGATTTTAAAAAAGCTTTTGATTCAATTGAATGGACATACCTTAACGCCGCTCTCAAATCTTTTAATTTTGGACCTGATATCATAAACTGGTTTAACATATTTTACAATAACGTTTCTAGTTGTGTTTTAAACAATGGGCATGCTTCAAATTTCTTCTCTTTGCAACGAGGTGTTCGACAAGGTTGCCCTTTATCGGGTCTCTTATTTGTCCTGGGGATTGAACTTCTAGCGAGAGCCTTAAAAAGCAATAGATCTATAAAAGGCATCCAAGTAGATAATCAAGAAATAAAAGTATCACAATACGCTGATGACACTACTGTCTTTGTCCGCGACCAAGAATCCGTCTCCGAACTACTTAAATTTCTAAATGATTTCAACTCTCTCTCTGGGTTGGAAATAAATACTGCTAAAACTGAAGCAATGTGGCTAGGACAATGGAAAAACAATCAAGACACCCCTTTTGGTTTCAAATGGCCAAAAGAACCGATACTATCTCTTGGAATATTTTTCTCACAAAATCAAACAGATGCAGAAGAACTCAACTTTGGAACCAAAATTCGAGATTTAGAGAAAATTTTAAATACCTGGAAAAAAAGAAAACTTACGTTGTACGGAAAAATCAATATCGTAAAAACATTAGGGCTCTCTAAATTGACTTTTAACGCTTCCGTTTTAAATGTGCCCAAACATTATATAAAACAAATAAATAAAATTATTTTCAGTTTCATTTGGGACGACAAACCCGCAAAAATTAAAAAAAGTACTGTTATCGCAGAAAAAAAAGAAGGTGGTCTCAAAATGTGCGATTTTGAAATTATGGAAAAAGCGTTGAAAATTGCTTGGATTAGTAGAATTCAAAGTCAATCGTCTGCTTCTTGGAAAATTATTCCTAACCATTGTGTAAATCATCTTGGTAATTTCTCTTTCCTGACAAAATGTAACTATAAAACCGAATTACTTAAGCTAGAGAGCCTCCCTATTTTTTATCGCATGATTCTCGATTATTGGCGCGACTTCAAAAACTTACCTGATTGTATTACTACCAATATCAAAAATGAAATTATATGGAACAACTGTAATATTCTAATTGATAAGAAGCAAGTTTTTTATAGAAAATGGTTCTCAAAAAATGTTATTCATGTGCAAGATTTACTAAATGAACAAGGCAACTTCTGTAACTTTTTAGAATTTAAAACAAAGTTTAATTTAGATGTACCCTTTACGAAGTTTTATGGTCTTATCAATGCCATTCCTCGCGCGTGGAAAAATGCTTTAAAACCGCATAGTCAAAACAACCTCAACGATACTTCTACCACACCCCTAATCACAAGTTTCATTTATTCAGCAATCTTAAAAAACACTTTCGTACCACCAACTTCTCAAACTAAAATTTTACGATACGGCTTTTTAGAAAAAAATGTTCATAAAGTTTACCAAATGCCTTTTACAGTTACAAAAGAAATTAAACTTATAATGTTTCAATACAAAATTATACATAACATACTCCCTACTCAAATGAGCCTTTACCGTGACGGTATCTCTGAAAGTGATTTGTGTCCGTTATGTGGGTGTGAGAAGCAAACTTTAAACCATATGTTAATCCAATGCAGTAAATCACTCTCCTTCTGGAATACGTTTCAGGAGTGGTGGTTTGAAAAAGCACGTGAAAGACTTTCTTTAAAACATGGTAGCATATTATACGGCTACTTTGACAATACAAAATACTGGCAGGCTTTAAATTACTCAATTCTAATAGCAAAATACTATATATTCTGCACGTCAAACAGGTGCCAAGGTGAACTATACTTCCGTAACTTCCTGCTGCGAATACAAGAAAAAATGGAAATAATTAAAGAAACTGCAATTGCAAAGAAATGCTTGCCTGCTTTTCGCCGAAAGTGGACAGTTCTTCTGTAATTAATATTAGTAAATTTGTAAATGTAATCGTATGTCTGTGTAGTTTTGTGTAGTATCATATTGTAATGTAGTGATGTAAATAATGTATTGTTTCAAATAAAGTTGTTTCCGGAAAAAAAAAAAAAAAAAAAACAAACGACCGCAACGTCTTTTGGGTGAAGGTGGGCCTTTAACTTTTTTTAATCCCCAGTGTCTTACGTGTTTAAACATGATTGCTGTAGTAAACGTTTTTTACTCCCCAGTGTAATTACGTCATTCAGTTGTCCAGACAATCTCGTTTCACACAATGCATATTTATGTCATTTTGAGATGTTTTGGTCGTTTTAAATCTGTTGTAGTCTTTAATTCTTTGACTTCAAACTCAGTATGGAAAATTAAAACCGATCTGACTTAACCTTACGTTGTTTCGTATTCACGAGATGGCTCTTAGAGCACTTTGATTAAATAGCCAAGTATTCTGCCTTCTTCCTGTTGGGATTGCTAACCTTGTTAAGGTAAAGGGGTTATATAGGATCACTTTGGAAAGCCAGAAAACATATTTGAATCAATGGAAATTTAAAACTAACGCTCTAGTTTTGTTAACAGTTTGTTAAAATGTGTGACTTAAAATTACGGAAGATGGCCAGGATATGGACATGGTTTGCAACTTGAGAACTTTAAGCTAAATATTTCAAGATTTTCTCTGTGTCTTTTAGATATCGACAGAAAAATTCGCTGTGGTTCGTTTTCCCTTTATAAACAATTCACTTCATGTTTTCTTTTTTAGGTTCAAACAAAAAATGTTTGAATGATTACTGAAGGAACTTATCGGTAATTTTAGCAGATTTTTGACCAAAAAATAAAGGCTTACCTGAGTCGTTCGTTTTTATGGTCTCTTCGGAGGCTGTCCCATGTCCTGGTCCTGTTACTCCACTGACTTTAACAACAAAATTAACCCAGGCCTTCAACCCAGTCACTATAAATGAAGACACATTAAGGGCAACATCATGGGGTCCTAAAACGAAACCCTTACATGGGTTCCCATTTCCATGTATGCGGAAACCCCTGGGAATTCCGTTCCACTTATTTTCAGGGATGCCTGTTTTGTTCCAACGCACAAAAACAGAAGTGCTGTTGATGGTGTATGCTTCCAGGATGCCAGGACCGACGGAAGGTACTGGAAACAAGAAGTAAACATACTTTAAGAAAAACGAAACTATTCAGCCTGGGCTTTTAGAGTTCCTGAGCCAAATGGGATTTTCTTTTGCCATGCCAACGACAACGCGCATATGGGCCCATGTGCACATTCCGTTGACCACAAACGTACTTTTGAAATCACTCCCCTAAGGAACGCCGGAGTTCTAAATCTTAAAAACACTCAATTCCGTTTAATCATTGAATTATGGGTATATGGAGTAACTCATAATCCGTTTTTGGATTTAAGTAAATAGACGCAAATCCTTTTTTTATTCAAAATTAGTGATTTTGTTTGTGTTGCGAACAAGGTAAACAATTACTCCCTATAAGTTATTTTTTTACAGATTATAGCTAAAGCCCGAGGGGTCACTATTTCTATGCTACTGCATCCAGAACGCACTTCTTAAGCCTTCTTACTTGATTAATTAATTATTTACTTACTTACTATTGGCTTCTGAAACGAATACACGACCTTTAGTAAACGGCTATGAATAGAGCGTTTTCAAAATAATATTGCAATTTCGATTCGCTAAAAACTCTCACGCCACTTTCTTAACCAATCAGAAACAAAGGATCGTGACTTCCTCGCGCGCGTTTTCCCGCGCTTAACCCCGGCCCCATGTATTTACTTAACTTCAAGCTCTGGCTGGTTCATAAGATTTTCAGCCTCGGTTTTGATTGGCCATAGTATTTATTATATTTTTGGTTTTACGACACTCAGTTAAATACCTCTCTATTTACTTATTTACTGAAGGTATGTCTCCATATAAATGGCTAAGAATATTGTAAAAAGTCACCCACCATCTTCTTTCGTTTCGTTAACTTGTATAGGTCCTGCCAATCCTCCAGCCCGAAACGAATACGGGGCGACGCGAATGGAGTAGTTTTTATACGGCACCAAATTGTTAATTGAATAATGTCGCAACCCTCCTCTGATGTTACCCTCCTTCCACCATTCGTCGGTGTCTGTTCGTTTGTACAGAACTTTATATCCCATGAAATCAGCGTCATCGTTTATGCCTGGTACATGTTTGAACCAAATTGCTATCGACTTGGGAGCGGTAGAAATGTCCTGTATAAAGACTTGAAGTCCATCGCAGAAAACTAGGAAAAATAAGCAAAGTGGGACGATATTGCAGTGCTTTCCATCCAATCGTACTTTAATGCCACTTGACAAGGCGTACAACATCGATTACGAACTACGCGGCACATGGCATAACAAAAGTTCTATTCGCTAGGATAGGGTCACAGATCTATTCTATTACGTCTTTTAATAGTTTGTCCTGATCGAGCTTCGACTGTAAAGCATAAATATTTCGGTAAACCGAGGTGCAAATGGCAAATGATAAAATCCACACCCAGATGTTATATCCCCACAGAAGGATACAGAGACTGCTGCGAATAGCTATAAGGCCAAATAGAGATAAACAATATTCTAATTTGACTCCGAGGCTCAGGAGAATAAAACAAGCAAACCTCAATGAGATTTCTTTTAATTTATTCCCTGCCCTGAGCCTCGGAGCCATCGAAGTATGAATTTTAATATATCTAAATGGGCCCATTCTTCTCTGCTCAACATCTGTTCTCTTTATGTATAAACTACTGGCGTTCTATCACGAATGCTGTTCTCTTATTGGCTACTCAACTCACTATCTATCCTGTTGTAGAAAGAGAGTGTGTGCGGTTGTCAGTGTGCGGGTGTTATTTATGTCATTATTCAATAAAAACGCGAGCCCGTCTTGCTGTTAAGTATTGAACACCTAGTAAATTTATACGAAAACAATTAGATTATTCGCTCTTGATTTCTATGTGTGATAGTTGGTTCGGGCTTCGCCCAAATCAACTATCACGCGATAGAAATCTCGAGATCATAATCTAATTGTTAAGTAGATATAAAATGAAAGTTTCCATGCACTGAAACTGGAGGCATAGTGTATACTACATGGTGCACAGTGCATAGTGCATTGTGCATAGTGCATAGTACAAAGTGCATATTAATACACAGTGCATGGTGCATAGTACATGGTGCAAAGTGCATAGTGCATGGTACATAGTGCATAATGCATAATGCATAGTGCATGGTACATAGTGCACAGTGCATGGTATATATATGACGAGTTAAAGAAAGAGGAGGAAGAAGAAGAACCGGTCCTTGGAGGACAGGAAATTGTGCAAGTTAGAGTACGGCGGATATCCTTGGTGGATGCCTTTTGCTCAACAGAAGAGTAAAGATGACCTACGTCAATTAAAAAATGCCAACGGAATTTTGCGGTATTAAATGATATAGTTTCCATATTTCAGTTTATTATAAATATCATGTTTTACTCACATCCATCGTCGACGGTTGCGCAGTCAGTAATGCTGGCACGGCTTCCCAAAAATCCATTCCTTTCCAGACTATCCTGTAAAATCATGCTGTCATTCCACGTTGTCTTGCCCAATAATGTAATTTCCACGTTTGCGTCTACGATACCAGAGTTGGGATGTTCACTGAAATTCATGACTACAGTCAGGATCACGACAGCTCACGATTGACCATCAAAGATCAGATCCCTCTATATTATCAATGCTACTAATTAAACGAAACGGACAGCCCTGTTAGTGCGAACAGTTTTGTCCATCCCGAATAAAAGCCCACATAACCTCTTTTACCCGTTAATACGGACTACGGACATCAGGCGATAGACAATAGTCATATTCTCCGTATTGAAATGGAACTTGCTTGCAGTCGAGGCTCATGCGGGACAATCTTTTCACAAGCAAATATTTTTAATGATAATACCCCGCATGAGCCTCCATTGCAAGCTACTTCCAGTTTAATACCGAGAATATGGTCTATTCACTCCGGAATCTTTGAAACAATATATAGTCCGGTATGAACGTTTGCACACCTCCCAAAGGGCAAAGACAAACTTATCTTATGTCACCTGGCCTTCTTTTCAGCAAGAGCATATACCCATATACGATGTCAATTCTGTACTAGTATCCTTAATCCGCTATAACCTACCTAAAGTGGACAACGACTATTTGACTCGGCTGGTTGTTACTACCGCTGGTGCTATAAATTGTTTGAATCTTAAAACAGAAAAAATATATTTTAGTAATCCGGTTAAACGTGTAGGATTAACTGAAGAACAAGAAAAAAGAAGGGACTGCATGCAAGACTCGCAACAGTAATTTCTATCAGGACAAAACGAATAGAAATAGACATTGGTATCCGTATTGGTATCGCACTGCACGAAAAATCGCCTTTACTACACACTATTGACATTATGTTAAAAGTGGCAAAGTCCTTCTTCGATTTAAGTAGTATTTAAGTAGTAGTATTTAAAGTCAAAGGTAGTACACCTTTGACGCTTATCAATGGTTAGGAAAAGTTGGTGTAAAATGTTGCATTGACTTGAACAAAGGTACCTTTGATGCTTTGATTCGCTTGTGTCGTGCGTCAAATATCAAGTACTTTTGCCCCGCGTCAAAATTATGTCAAAAGCAAATTCAAAATTACTATAACATTAAAATCTTGCCTCACTTGGCTACCACATGAATGCACTTGCGTTTAGTTGTGGTGACTTTCGTTAACTTTGATCGAGATCAAATTGACACGCAGTATGAATCAAGTTTTCCCCACGTATGTCCAATACTCACCACTTGTTCAAGTCGTAAAAGTTAATGTTCAAGTGGTACGACTCGTACCACTCATACGAGTCGTAAAACAAGGCTCGCCGTTCATACAACTGGTACAAGTGGTGAATGGGATACTTTTATTAAAGTGCCCCTATGATCAAATTTTTGATTTTCATTTTTTGTTTTACATTTTCGTGTACTGTTAGACTTTCTTACTCATCTTGCCATATTTCAATCCATTACGAACATCAGAAGTCATTTTATTTTAGCATTTATTTCCGAGAATTTACGGCCGCCATTAATCAACCTTGTTCCGAGGCTTGGCTGCGAATAGGAGAAAGTGACGTTTAAGACTCAAACATACCTCACGGGTTGAAATTATAATAACAATCAGCATAGTAAATTGCACGAAGAACAAGTCCAAAGTTTTTGTTGCTTTTCGCGTGATTTTCAATACATATTGTTATTATAATTTCAACCCGTGAGGTATGTTTGAGTCTTTGACGTCACTTTCTCCCATTCGCAACCAAGCCTTGGAACTAGGTTGATTAATGGCGGCCGTAAATTCTCGGAAATAAATGTTAAAATAAAACGACTTCTGATGTTCGTAATGAATTGAAATTTTGCAAGATGAGTAAGAAAGTCTAATTGTACACGAAAATGTAAAAAATGAAAATCAAAAATTTGATCACAGGGGCACTTTAAGTGCAATAACATGGAGTGTTGGTTTGGCCAGGGCATTTTATATGGCTCCCGTTGACAGGTGGGAAGGTAACGAGTATATACGTCATTCATATACGAGCCAAAAGGGCCCACATAGCCAAAGCTTAACCCGTTTTCTGTAGCATGAAGCGACCGAGAGTATTACTACTCCGGTCCCTCTGGATGGCACGCTAATCCATCGCAGGGTTACCCTCAGCACTATGTCGCCGGTACCCATTTATACACCTGGCCTCGGTTGTTCAAAAGATGGATATCGCTATCCACCGGATAAGTCACTATACAGCGGATAACACAAAGGATTTTCAATTGTCAATACTTATCCACTGGATAGTAATTTATCCGGTGGATAACGCTGTCTAAATTTGGAACAACTGGGGCCTGGGTAATCAGGTACATTGTAGGGGTTCGATTGAATTTGAAGTTCACTTAAGTTTATCACACCGGATACATTATACCAGAATGTATCAAATATTTAAGTAATGATCCGCATAAGAAGGATAGCGCTGAACGGCAATGCACGATGGAATGTCAACTTTTTTCATTGTTACAACTAGTGATCTCATTGGCCTAGACTCAAAAACCGCTAAAAAGTTAAGGTTTAAGGTGTATTTTGTCTAATTTTTTTAAGGTTTCAAGTTATTTGGGACCCAATCGTACAACATGCAATTTTTAAAAGATATTGTATTTGGGAACTTCATCAAAGAAGCAAAATTAATAGCTATTGTCTTCTGCTATTCTGATTGGTTAAGCACGAACATTTCCTAAAATATATTTGACGCAAATGGATTTCCTTTATTTTTATAATGAAATATAATTATTAACCATCAGCTTCTCCTCTATTCTCGAAATCAAAGATATTCTATGTGGGAAAGAGCCAATGCCGTAGAACAATGAAGTTTGCTGTCGTTCTTATGTGGAGCATTACTTAAAAAGCAAAATAGAAATCAACCCTTTTGGATGCTGCTCTGTCACTGGCAACAGATCTCAGACACATCTATTTCCACCTTTGCTTCTCAAATCAGTCCACACCCTGCAGGTTAAATGCCTTCAACCCCCAAGTGGAAGGAATGTCGAACAAGTCAGACTCTCAATTTACAGTTATTACATGGACCCGTTAGTCTGTGTTGGTTGATTCAGCACACAGTATTTTTCAAAGAGTTAAAATAACTCCTAAAGTGAAGTTAAATTAACTCCTTGCACTGGAGTTATTTTTTTCGGAGTTATTTCAACTCCAAAAAAGAGTTATTTTCCCCCAAAAAGCAGTTACCTTGCTGTATAGTAGAGTTAAATTAACTCCATTAGTGGTTGGAGTTATTTTAACCCCAGATTCGGAGTAAATTTGGAGTTAAAATGACCCCAAAAAGGGGTTATCCTGAACCTAAAATTTTTACTCCACTTTTGGAGTTAAAATAACTCTTTGAAAATTGCAGTGCAATTATTGTGAGAATGAGCCTTCCTTCATGCCCTAAATGTTATTATCTATTTCCATACAGTCAATTTTTTCTAGATTCCGTTAACTTTACCTGATTGACGAATTGAGTTTTCAGGACGTTGAATTGCGATGACCCTGTGCTACCCAAGTCTGGAACCCACTGTTTATCCCAAAGCGTAATCGTCAGTGAAAGAATGGTTGAACCACCGTAATCTGCAAATCGGAAACAGTGTCAAGAAGCTATTTTCAGTCAAAGTCTTACATCATGTAAGCAACCAGCTAAACATTATATCAGGTAGAATATTGCTACAGTAGATGTCTCATCCTGAGCAAATTTTAAAAAATAACATAAACGTACTAACGTTTCTGTTGAAGACGGCCGAAGAACATTCATGCGGACTTTCGTCAAGAGAGTAGCCCCGGTGTTGGCTGTTCCAGTGACTGGAATTTGTGGCCGTTGGCCCAGCTTGGGTGAGGGTACTAACCTAGCGGTTTTGGAGGAATTAAATCTGGCCACTGGGTGCTTTTAAGTCTTTGATTTTGCATATCTCAGTATACTTGAGAGCTGGGCACATTGGTCCCAGCTGGGATGCTGCAAAGCTATGTTAACCTGCCGGCCAGAATGAAGAGGGCAGCTTAAGTGGGGGAGGGTCATTTGTAAGTGCACATGGCAGGGGCGGGTAGCGTCCTCAAGCTAGCAATTTATGACCTTTTTTTGTTTTTTGTAAATTTAAATTGTTCCGGTTGTCACCTTTTACGACATATTTATTCTATACAATAAAATAAACGGCACCACAGTAAAGAACTGCTCATTGTCGCATTTTAATGAGCATTTTATATTTTATCCGCAGCCTCAAACTGTTTTACTCTTCAATGGCTATCATTCACATACTTTAATTTTGTTGTTGCACATAAATTTATCCACTGGATATAGATGCATTGTCAGTACAGATGTAACTCTTGGCGGACATTTGCATTTGGCTACCTACAACAATGCATCAACTCTCTCCCAAAAGAAGGCTGAACAA
This sequence comes from Cladopsammia gracilis, assembly GCA_022457155.1. Classification (NCBI taxonomy): domain Eukaryota; kingdom Metazoa; phylum Cnidaria; class Anthozoa; order Scleractinia; family Dendrophylliidae; genus Cladopsammia; species Cladopsammia gracilis. The sequence continues at coordinate 1,864,930 of JAJGOT010000047.1, read as the reverse complement.
TCAATCAGAGCTTGGATTGTTCACAGTCCTCTATTTTCCTGTGTGTTGGCCGAGTTCGATGTCTAATTTTTTTTATGCTACAAACTTGATTAAGAAGGTGAGTGTGATCAGCTGATAATCAGTCAAACCTGCTGCGGGGGCAGGGAATTATGAATTGCATCCTCCCCAGCTTCCACTAATCCAGTTTTCAAACTCAGAGATCAAACTCATTAGGCCACGTTTCAATTCCATTAAAGTGTTACTGTACCTAAAATATAATTCCAAGGCGCATCAAACGCCACTTTTTCCTGATACCATATCGCTAAATTGTCGAAGTAAGCCACCGGAAATGCTATGTGACCAAGGCTGTACATTTTCTTTGTAGGAAGGGGCGTGGTTATGGTGCCGCATTGGACATTGCCGACAGGGGATAGATTCTCCTCAACGAAAATATTTAGCTCCCCAGTTCTCTTCCACTTAACATGGAGACGGGTCCAGGAGTTCCTCACTATGGCTATCAAACATAGAATCAAATAAAAAAACTAGATTGCATCGACAGCAAAGTTGCCATACTTATGAAATTTTAGCCGCAATTTTCTAATTTAGAGACATCTCGATTCAGCAGAAGGAAGTAACAATGTAGTTTAAAAACTCAAACATCATTGAATGATAAAATATTTCAAAATCCTGTTTAGGAAAATTCGCTACATTAAACAGGCAGTTAAAGTGCCCATAACGTTTAATTTTTTATTTTCTCATCTGAATATAAACATCACACAAGGAACCTCTGCGGAACAATTTCGCGCTTTGCAGAAAACGCGAATTTTTTATTATTTCAAATCTTCAAAATCCTATTTTTTGCGGTATACCCGTCCCGCTGTTAAGAAGGCCAGCGGGCTCACATGTTCCTTAATCTACGTCACGATTGCTTTGTTTGAAGTTGCGCGTTCCTTTGTTTGAAATTACGTGTTCCTTAATCTACGTCACGGATCCTTTGTTAACCGAGAGGGACCGAGAGGAGACTAATGCGAATGGTGGACCAATTAAAATGGCGGCAAATTTCGAAATCTTAAAAAATTCACGTTTTGCTGAAATCAAAATTTTTTTTCGCAGACGTTCATTACTTGACGTATGGATTTAGATAAGAAAATAAAAAGAAAATCGTTATGGGCATTTTAAAAACTCAAACATCATTGAATGATAAAATATTTCAAAATCTTGTTTAGGAAAATTCGCTACATTGAACAGGCACTTAAGATGTTTTATAATATGACCGTACGGCCCCGCTGACGCAATCCTACAGAAAATAGAATCGCAAGGTGACGTGAGCGGGGTCGGACGGGTTGACGTGAGCCGGTCCGGAAAGAGCCGTCCGGCCCCCGCTCGAGTTCAAGCGACCTCGCACTGCACGAATATTCTTGTACTTTCCAGTCATATTATAAAATACTTATTGACTGAGTTAGGTCGGGCCAGACGGGAAAATATTTGGCTCTCGTTCATGGAGCACGGACCTCGCTGCGCGCGGTCCGTACGCCATGACCTCAAGCCAAATATTTAGAACTAAATATAGAACTACGAAATTTGTAAGGGTATTGAGAAATATACATTGTTACCGTAAAATCCCGGTTATAATCCCCCTTTCCCTCCCCCGGTTAGAGGGCCCATCACAGTTCCTCCACAACAACTCGTTTCAAAAATTTGCACCAAATTATATAAAACGAGGCTTATTTATCACAATATGTTTTGTTTGCCAACCAAAAAACCCTTACGAAGTTGTATACGGCCCAGGGCTTATAACCGGGATTTTACGGTAGCATATATATATATATATATATATATATATATATATATATATATATATATATATATATATATATATATATATATATATATTATATATATATATATATATATTATATATATATATATATATATATATATATATATATATATATATATATATTATGTAGAAAATGTAGTTCCAGGCTTCAGAGGTTATTCATCGCTTTATTGCTACAGTCCTGTTTCGTATGGTCGAGAGATGACCACACTCATCAGGCAACTTGAGCGAATGACCGTTAATTTAACTGCTGGCGGTATTATACATACGACCGTTAATTTGAAAGTTGTTAGGCAGCGCGCGCGTAGCTGCGTTACATTACGTAATTCTAAAGTTCTATTGCACCACTGTATACAAGTGACCGTTAATTTAAAAATTGGTAGGCAGCGCGCGCAGTTGCGTTACATTATGTTACTCTAAAGTTCCTGAGTGTGAATCTGTTTCTGTGGGGGCACGAACCTGCCAATTCGTTTCTTTTGTTTAGGGTACATAGATCTTTACGACAGATGATGAAAAATTTTTCTTGGAGGCACAGGCTGCATTTCTTGCTCACATTATTGTACGGTTTGCATTTCCTAAGTACTTTCCACTGCACACGAAAGGATTTTTTCGTATCTTTTAGGGTCCATACGTGTTTTGACAGTTCTAATTGGCAGGTTCGCGCCCCCACAGAAACAGATTCACACTCAGGAACTTTAGAGTAACATAATGTAACGCAACTGCGCGCGCTGCCTACCAATTTTTAAATTAACGGTCACTTGTATACAGTGGTGCAATAGAACTTTAGAATTACGTAATGTAACGCAGCTACGCGCGCGCTGCCTAACAACTTTCAAATTAACGGTCGTATGTATAATACCGCCAGCAGTTAAATTAACGGTCATTCGCTCAAGTTGCCTGATGAGTGTGGTCATCTCTCGACCATACGAAACAGGACTGTAGCAATAAAGCGATGAATAACCTCTGAAGCCTGGAACTACATTTTCTACATAATAGTTACCGCTCCTGAAAAGTAGAGCGCTCTCGGAAAATTTTTTCTACTCAAGTTCAGAATTTATATATATATATATATATATATATATATATATATATATTTACAAATTAGTGTGGGAAGGGAGATATGGACAACTAATTGCCTCATAATCTTTGCATCACCAACCTATTCTCGTTCTGAAGGCGATTCACAGCGATTTCTGAAATAAATACATAGACAGTTAAAGTGAGAACAGAAATTTTCACAACAAAGATTATGAGTGAAAAAGTGCCTCAGCCGGGAGTTGAACCCGGTTCTCCTGATGACCGGACAGATGCCTTACCACTAGGCCACTGAGACAACCACACTAACACAAACACACAAACAACACATTTGTGGCTTCATAGTGGAAAGCTCTTGGGAGACATTTTTACACAAATTCTGCAATTAGGATCGCGTCACTTTACCCAGTCGTTCAGCGATTCACAGTCCACTCCCCTTGGAAATTAATTTACAAATTAGTGTGGGAAGGGAGATATGGACAACTTGTTTGTGTGTTTGTGTAAGTGTGGTTGTCTCAGTGGCCTAGTGGTAAGGCATCTGTCCGGTCATCAGGAGACCCGGGTTCAACTCCCGGCTGAGGCACTTTTTCACTCATAATCTTTGTTGTGAAAATTTCTGTTCTCACTTTAACTGTCTATATATATATATATATATACATAACTCTTTTTGGCAGTCTGTCTGTCGAGTGAGATCGTCCGTCATGTGATCAGAATTGTGAATAGTCGGTTGATGGTATATACGTCTGGTTATAGCTGTCACGGGTCAGTTTAGCCATGATGTTATTGGCTGTAGAGACTCAAGTCAGTGATTGGTACGCAATATACAGCCAATAACATCATGGCTAAACTGACCAATGACAGCAACAACCAGACATTAATACCATCAACTGACGGTTCACAATTCACATGACTCTGAAGATGACTTCCGCTCAGGTTGTCGAAACGTCAGTCAATGTCAACAACAGCAGTTCTTTTCAGAACTACACCGCACCCGGACGATCACAAACGACAGGCTACTGATACTCCCGGGTTCAAACCATTTACAATGTTTAATTTTAGTTAGTTTAAATTTATACTTACGTAACCAACCAAAACAATAGTGTGTGCTTCCGAGAACAGTCACGTTTACACGGTTAGTAGTCTCGTTGTAGTAGATTGAAACTCCTTGCCTTAAAGCTAGGCCTTCGCTGTTACCAAAGAACATCTGCGTCTTATTGATACTTCTCCACGCTATTGGTCTGGATTTGATAAACATGGTTATCGACAACCCGGTAGCGCAGTTTGACGGATCGAAGAGACAAGAAGACTCCTCGACCTCCATGAGATCTACTGAAGAATTAACCGGAGGCCCCTGGAGATAGATAGCCTTGCCTGTTGGAGAGTCCATAGTCTCCGGTGTTCCGTGGAGGGTGATTGGTGTGTCAGTCCTCAGATCAGCAATCTGTGAGTTTGGTGATTGCTCAAAGTTCCAGTAGTGGTCAGTATCATTGTATATACTGCTTATGTCTCCTTTATGACAAGAAGAAGAAATGTCATCAGTGTTTTGCTTTATGGGAAACATTCACAAGGCTAAAAAATATTAACAGCCCTTAACGTCATGCGCAGAATTATGGTACTTTTATTAGTATTTTTATCGCATTTATACTACTTTTATATATTGGTCTCAACATGTAAATTTCATTTTTATTTTATTTGAAATTTTAAGGCCCAGACCCATAGATAAACCCTGTCAACTTTTTAAATTAATAAAATATTCGTTGTAGTAATATCGAAATTCGCTTTTTAGTGCGATGATTTTACGAATAAACGCCTTTTATTTATTTATTTATTTATTTATTTATTTATTTATTTGTTTATTTATTTATTTGTTATTCATTTATTTATTTATTTTAGTGTTTATTAAAAGGACCCTGTCAAGAGGTACGCATGGACATATTTCTGATGAATTAGTACAATTTTAAGAGAACATAATCTAATAGAAGAGATCCCCCATACATGGGACTCTCACAATGAAAATTATTTTTATTCTATTATTAATTCGGTGTCATACTGCGTGTGGTGGCGTAGTTATTTTAAGGTCGAGATCTGATTGGTCAGTTTGAATGACGTCATGTAATTTTAGAGTTCAAACAAGGAATCAGGGAATTAACTCTGTGAGTAAATTATAGTGCTAAGGTAAACCCATAAATTTCCCTGTACTGAGCGTTAGCCCTATAGTAAGGAAATGAGGGACCCCACGAGTTAGAGTTGGTGGGTTTATTGATTTTCACAGCCTTTCGTACAACTAACACGCGATTTCCCTTCGTATCGCTGTACAAGCAAAATACCTCCAGCAATGATCAGAGCTATATGATATATTATATTTGATGTCTGTGGAATAAATACCGTGCAATTATGGGAGCAAGAATGCAAATAACCTTCACAGCATGTGCGCAGGCTAATATGTGATTGAAAATAATTATCATGGGTCTCGGGGTTCTGTTGTCTTTCGAAGCAGCCGTTAAGCAATCAGAGGATAACTGCCGGGGGGTGGGGGGTACTTCCTAGTAATGGGCTAACGGGGATGTGCCGCTGGATGGGGTCGCATTTTCACGACTGGATTGACTATAATGGGGTTGCATTTTCAATAGAGTTACTAGAATGGGGTCGCAAATTGTCGGGATTTTTGGGGGTAAGAAAATTCTGGCAAGTATTTTTTTGGGTAGTTTAACCTTGTAAATATTTCGGTTAACAAATGTACCAGAAGGTTTGTAGGTGAAGAGAGTAAAGTCTTCTACATTTAATAAATGTGTCAATCCATTTGAGGATGACCTAGTTAAAAGTGTTCCGAACTCAAGGTACATGGCTAAACAGAAAGTGACTAAGTTGGGATTGCAAAATTTACATTTACTCAAAAGTGACTAAGATGGGGTCTATAATTGGCCACAGAACAGACTATAATGGGGTAGGGTCTCTGAGATGCCAGCGGCACATACCCAGCAAAAGTTGACCCAAGTACCCCCCGGGGATAACTGCAAGCGATCGAATAATGTGAATAGGAAGGGGCAATTGTAGTCCCAGCCCCCTCCCCTCTAAAATACGAACTTTCCCTTCAGGAAAGCATCGCACTGGGAAAGTGACAAAAAAAGTTGTCTTTGGAGTTATGGATAATCAAAACAAATAAATATCAAGCAGGGTGGGCTCATATGTTATTCTTCTGGGACTTTGCCTCATAATCAGTATATTGCGTAATCAGTATTAATTTTTGCGGATTTCACGTAGATGTGTTATGAATTTTGTAACGGTCAAAGTGGCCGCAATAGCCGATTTCGAAAAATGCCATAATAATCTTTTATGTGCAGGCTCAGCCTCACCGGGTTGTTATTAGAATGGCACAATGGAATTCAGAGTACATGTGGGAACACTGGGACGTAGCATTGTGTGTTCGTAAACAAATATGCACCGTATGCAAATTGACAAGAAGTTGCAGCATAGCACGTGCAATTCGTGCTGAAAACAAAAGAAATTGGAAAAATCAGGCTTACATCAAGCACCACCCAAACCTGCATTTTGAAGAGTATTTTGCATTTTTTCGAAGTGGCCTCCAGAAAATGCTTTCTGATTTTTCACCTGAATCATAACGGTTGTATTGTCTCAACCCTCCTCAATTGATTCAACAGGCTAATAGTTAGAGATAGTTTCCGAGTCTCATTACCTTAAGTTAGTAAGAAAACGTCGTTTATTTCTGGATTTATTTCAGGGATTCGAAAACTTAAGAAGTGTATGAAGATAAATTTTTAATTTTGTTTTATTTAAGAAGGTCGCCAATTCCGTGATTAAACGTCGCGTTGCCAAATTTCGTTACTTGCAAAACGTTTCGAGAAACAAGTCGTATAAGAACTAAATTTTAAGGTCAAGTTGCTCTTTGTTTAATTTCAGTTTTCGTTTGTTAAAATTGCCTTTTGTTAGCGCCCTTCGGCGTTCAGTTTTACAATGTATAAATATATAAATGATATGAAATAGAAAACAAAACAATCAGCCGGCGAGTCTCAAAAATCATTCTGACATTAATAGACAGGGAGAAGATAGCACTGAGTGTTCTAAAAAACAAAACAGTCGAGAGCCACTCAGACTAGACGCCGGCTCATGAACATAAACCTCGAGCTCGATCAAGAGAGTACGCCTCGATTTAACCAGATTTAGCGATAATATAATTGCAATTCGCTATTATATGGGCTACCGAAGAACCTTATCCAAAAACTTCAACGGGTTCAAAACTGTGCCACACGCCTTATTGATGGTTTGCAATCACGTGACCTTCAGTCCTGTGGGACTCAAATGACAAAGGCCATGGCGGCCATGTTGGTGCCAGAACAAAAGAAGTTCATCAAAATTCTTTTGTAAGTGTCCTCCAACATGGCCGCCGTGACGTCATGTGCAAACCAAGGATAGTGAAAGGGAGAAAATACGACCACATCACCCAGATATAAAGAGATCTCCATTGGCTCCCATTTGATCAATGTATTGTTTTTTTTTTAATTTTGCTGTTTACTTATAAAGCTCTTCATGACTGTTTATATATGTTGTGGTTCAAATTTTTATTTGGTTTAATTTTTTTCAAACCAGTTTGATTTTTGTTTTCCTTTGTCTTAGATTATGATAATGAATCTGAGACAAAGGAAAATAAAAATTAAACTGGTTTGAAAAAAATTAAACCAAATAAAAATTTGAACCACAGCATATACAAGGCTTACTCTTAATTTACACCCCAGCACGGGGGCAATCTTAGATCTTCTTCTTCAAAACAATTAGTTACACCTTTCTCTAATTTGAAGCCTTATGGAGACAGAGCGTTCTCTGTCTGTGCTCCTAAATTATGGAACTCTTTACTTTTTGAAATAAGGAACTGTACTTCAGTTTATACTTTTAAAAATAAGTTGAAACGTTTCTTTTTTAACGAACATTTACGGTTAATATCTACAAGTTAATTTTCACATATTTTCTTTTTCTCACTTTTTTAACGTGCCATAGAACTTTGGATTTTGGCGCTATAGAAATTATCGTAGGTTGTAATTGTAAATTGTAACCAGGTTAAACAAAGAATTAGTTCAAATAATCGGCTCCGAGACAAATGTTAAAAAATAATTTATGCTTTCTTTTTGCATTTTTCGTCAGTTACTTTTTGATACTTGACGCGTGACTTTAAGAGCACGTGTGTTAAAGCGTTAAAGTCAATTGGAAATTTAAAATGAAATATTTATAAAGCAGATAAAATTAACCGTTATTTCGCAAAAATTGTCTCAAATCGGACTGAAATACCCGTTTTAGGTGCCACCTCATTTTTATCCATTTAAACATAAACCACTTTTTCTTTTCTCTTTTACAGCCAAGTTTTGTGCGTGGTGTCATTTTAAAACGTTATTGACTGATAATAAAGTGTATTATAGTTTGTCTCACGATGTTGTCAATGGTGACGCATATTATCAGTCGACCTCATCGTCTGATGAAGACCAGCAGCAAGCAGTCAAAACGGCGCAATCTACATCCTAAGTGACTACATCTTGATACAAACGACAATACACTTTGTTATTGTGCCTTACCACGATGAACAATAACCAACTTTTTCACTAATTGACTAATTTCATATTTTTATAAACGCGACGAATGAATGCGTCATGCATCCTTTTTAAAACCAAAATAATGTTTCCTACCTGACGTGTTTGACACATAAAATAATAAAAAATTCTGAAAAGAAAACAGAGGAGATTGGTAAGACTTGTGCTTTCACAATTATAATAAATTGATTGGATAAAGTTAATGGGTGTTTGAACGACTTGATGTTTCTTACCAAAACAATTATCCAGGCTGAATTCATGTTTCTTCTCTTCTGTAAATCCTTCAAGAATCAATATTTTTGAGTGCTTCAGTTTTTTAGTCTCCTTGAATTATTTTTTCCAAAGAACGTATAAAGAAGAATCAAGAAAGGCTTCCAGTGAGTTTAAAGTTATCGGCTTCTGAAATCCGTTTCTTTACGTTTGATACATTTTCATGTCGTCGCTGCCTCTTGTCACCTGAGCAAGTTCTCAAATGATACTTTTCTACACGAAATTAAACTCTCTTTTCATTTGTCGCTTGTTAAGACGTACGGTGCTAAAAACATCTTTGGTAGCTTCGAAAGAACTCGAAGATTCAATAACTCTTGTATATTTAGGGCGATGATTTAGTCATTAATACTTTAATGCTAAGCATAAAAACGCTACATGGCACCCCGCTATAGAGGCAGGTGTTGCATATAGCTCTTGCACTACTTATAAGCATTTGCATTAACTTAGCTTTCCATAACTTTTGTTTACTTTTGTGAAGTTGAAATTCCCCGCAGCAAGTCGACTTGACCACTTAAATAAATTGTAAATTGTCGCAGGTTGGACAACTTGATAGTCCGTAAATAGTGTCCACAATTAACCCTTATTTGGCTAAATGCCCAGCCACTTAACAAAGTTTCTTTATACTTTTATTTAGCTATTTTAATATAATTCTTTTTTTACACTAAGTATTGTTTACTTTGCCACGATTGCTTGTGGCAAAGTACACTAAATATCGTTTACTTTGCCACGATTGCTTGTGGCTGCATTGACGAAATGGTTTTCCTATTCCCTTTGGCCACCCAACGAACATTTGCTTGCAAGTTGGCATGTCTACCTAATTTCCGTTTACCTGGGTTTCTGTTTTGCTGTTACAAAACATTGAAACATTGCACGTCATGGTATGACTTGTCAAGCAAAAATTGCTCTATTCTGATTGAGCAAAAATGGAAAATAGATTTCATGTAACACTGTGCACATTATACAAGTGCAAATTGTCGTTTTTTTCTAAAACGTTGCGCGATAGAGTCATGAGAGAGGCCATGTTAGCATTTATGACCTCACAACTGCAGCATTTGCTCATACAACGGTTTTAATGTTTTGTGCAGGCGAAGACCTCTTCTCTAGGGTCAAGCCCAAATCATACCATCCAGAAGGACGTCGGACACCTTATTGAGACTTATATAACGGAGTAACTGGCCAGGTTAGCAGTTTATATAGTTAAATTTAGGCATAAACAACCCGAGAAGCTAGGTGGTACTCTGGTACGGTAAGCCATTCTCTATTTTCGAATTGCCCATAATACACTTTGTTTGCCCCCCAAACTTTGCATAAACTATTGTTTGTAAATGCTCTTGGGAATATGCAGTCCTCCCAAGAGCATTTACAAACAATAGTTTATGCAAAATTTGGGGGGCAAACAAAGTGTATTATGGGCAATTCGAAAATAGAGAATGTAAGGCCAAGCCTAGCTGAGGTCACAGGTTCAATCGTGAGTGGGGATTTTAGATTTTCGTTTTTACACTTAAACATTTATTGAAAGTAAAAATTCTTAGTGTCGACATTACAACAACGAGGTAAAGTTTGCCCTCCGTGCTTCTTTTTATTCTTTTTGTTTTCGTTGCTTATTTGTGCATCGCATTAGAACTGGGTACGAGAATGCGCACGCATGCAAGCAGAAGCGAAACTAAATGTAAATGTAAATGGTTTTATTTGCCTGTTGTTGTGTTACGTCAGTGTTCCCTGCGAGTAACGTACATTACCGGAACGAGTATAGCCTACGGGTAGCCTCTCGTTAAAAATATTTCGCTTTGCAAAACAAAGCTTCTTCGGGGACTAAAACTATAACACTGTGTTAATACTGATCTAGGTCTTGAACGCTAGATCCGGCCATTCTTAAAGGCTTGTTGCGGTGATCATTCTTTTTTAAAGAATGATACACGGTGCAACATTGGTTGGGCAACAAATGTTAAACGCTGTGGCAACTTGTTGAATGAGTAGAAAACTCATTTAACATTTTGAAACGATTGACTGGGGTCGTTCAACAAGTTGCAACATCTTTCAACATTTGTTGAGCAACCAATGTTGAACGATGTTGCAACTTGTTGAATGAGTAGAAAACGCATTCAACATTTTAAAACGGTTGATTAAGGTCGTTCAAAAATTTCACTGCAAGTTGCAACTTGCTGAACGGAATAGAGCCTGTCTCTATTTTCATTTGCATTGGCCACGAAATCGTGTGATTACCAACATTATATAAAATACAAACTAACATTAGTGTAAGCGTGCCGTCACAGTTGATCATAAAATCTCCGCCAAAATGCGCATTAACGAACTGAATACTGAAGATTAGGTACTGCAACAGAAAACAATGATGTGTAATATTAAGTACGCTGTCCCGTATCAGTCTAATAGCAAGGGTTTCCATAGCAACCGGACAATGTCATTCTTTGTACTTTTACACAGACAGACACGGTTAATTTTCATCACCACATTGTAAAGGTTCTTGATTTTATTGCAAGCCGCAGTGTTGAGCTGTGTAAACAATTTAGTTTTTCCAAGAACGGTTGGTTGTAAGAGCAGAAACCCTCTCGCGGTCACCTAACGTTGTGTGACGTTGTCGAACTGAATCGAAAATCTGTCTTAATTCTTGAACAGCTTCACGCCGCATTGAGAACAGGTAAGCAACGAATCAAAGTGAATTTTTAATAGGTTCTTGAATTGCATATTTCGTGGACAACTTATATATTGCAACCTAACAAAATAAGCCTGTAATTGTATTATCACGTTAATTAACAGTTACTGAAATAAATTAACTGAACTTCCAGGCCCGTAGCCAAACCAAAATTACTACGAAGGCACAGTAGAGAGAAAGAGTAATCTGGTGAATAATAATTCTCATAAGTGAATTTCTCTGAGGTTAATCACTGTAAATGCTTAGGTCGCGTGGTTCAGTTCCAGGGCTACATTTTGTATTTTTTTTCTATTAAACAACAACAGAAAAATAAAGCAACAGAAAATCTTAACCGAGGCAACTGCCTCAGTCAATACTTGCTAAGGGCCTGGCTTCGTATTTAGTTCCGTTTGCCTTGAACACTGCCGTTGGATTTGTGGAAATCCGGTACTGAAACACCTGACTAAAGATTTGGTTTCTGCAGTCCTACATAACCAACCATACGTCTTTTTAAAGTCGCAAATATTGTAAACAATTCCACTTAAAAGTTACCACGACTGCTTTAATTCGTTTGAATTCGCTGTAAGAGGCTAAGTTCACTGATCCATTTAAACTAAAAAACGTTTTTGCTTATTATTGTTATTGCTATTATGCAGTATGAACTGTGTCACGAAAAGGTAGTTTATGATGGAAAGACCACAGCACTTGCGTGAATTTTAAGATAAACGTTTCAAATCAGTCTTGACTGAGGTAATTTGGCTTAAACCGTCTGATTAAAATAACAAGCTTAATTTATTTACATATTTAACTTTTGCTGAATGGTGGAATTAGAATTGAATGGGCCTTTAGCACCTTATTGTATTGCGGGAACTATTATGTCTGAAGCTGTTGTATACACCTGATTGAAGAAACGTTGTCATTTAAAAAAGCATAAACCATGAACGATGAGACCGAATGGGATTCTGGGTAGGCAGCATTGGCAAGCTAGTTATATTCTATTTCTAGATAATCAAGATGTTTTCTTTGTTCGAGACATTTAAGAGCATGATTTATGTATTCTGTGTTAATATAATGTATATTCTGTAACAGACGAAGATTAATTTTTCCAACTTCCCAGTAAACCTTTGGGTCGCATCGTTCATGGTTTATGCTTTTCACCCGACAACGTTTTTTCAATTTGGTGTATAGGAGTCCCTGTTTATTCATGCACTCTTTTTTTAATAATAACGTCTATTTTTTGGCTTGAGGCTAAGCTGGGACTGAACCTTCTCATTTTTTGGGCACTTTGAGCCCGACAAAGTTCTCAGTACAATGTTAAGATAAATTGTAAAGTATTTCAGTAAATCATAGTGCTGAATAAAAAAGAAAGAAAAATGGTCCAATCTCTGCCAATTATTGAAATGTTACACATATTTACTATTTTCAAATGGTAGCGACCTCCAACGTCGAAAAACAATTCAAGCATTGCCGGGCTCAATTGGACCGTAAATTTTCCCCTGACCAAATTATTACATTTTATTTCATTCTTAGTTACCTTTAGTTATTTGTAAAAATAAGAAGACAGAATAAAGACGTTCTTAAAGGGACACTGTCCAGTCTGAAATATCGTGTTTTCATGATTATGGCCAGGACTGCGTGGTCAAGTTAAGCTTACTTCATTATCTTGACATTGGAAGAAACTATCACTAAAAGTGATAGAAGCAAAGAAATATGAAATAAACAGACAAAATAACGGCTAGAAAAGTCAAAATTTCACAAGAATGGCAAGTTTGATTTATTGACAGGCGATCAATAAATCAAATTTCATGAACTGTAATCCACTTCAATCCTTGCGATCCTACACTTTATCTCCAAACTATTGCTTTTGCTTTGCTCCATAGAATATTTTTATCCAGCTAAGTTGTATATTTGGTGGACATAAGCTATGTGAAATTTTGCTATTTCGCCGGGACAGTGCCCCTAAACAAAATCTCAGTCCAGGGGCGGATCTAGGGGAAGGGTGCAGGGGGTGCGCACCCCTCCCCCCCCCCCCCCCTGAGATGACCTAGTCTGCGTTGTTCGCTTTTAAAATTTGTTTACGTTACCCTTCAGTTACGTCATTCCTTAGAGGTGCACCCCTCCTAAGAAAAATCCTGCATCCGCCCCTGCAGTCTGGGTATGTCCTTAGCACGTTCTTTACAATGTTGGCTCATCCCAGCCTCAACATTCTCATCAAAAAGTTTCTTACAGAAACGAAAAAAAATGTAACCACCATTTACTTTCGTAGACTAACGTATAGCTGAATGCTTCTCTGAACTGAAACTTGTACCATTAATTCACATTAATGAGGGGTAGGTTGTTATGGTAAATAAATAAATAAATAAATAAATAAATAAATAATTAAATCTGCTAAAAGTTGTGATTTTCTTCCCCCTGCCTCCTTCTTACTTTAAAATTCAGTAAACACCCGGCCCATCCATTTAAAAAGTCGTTATGGTAAAATCTTTGTTTTCTTTGCAAGACAGCGAAGCTAGAGTTTTTTCTGCAAGCCCGCGACGTTTTGTCTTTTTAAAGGGGCCGTGTCAGCATTTTTATTGTTACTTTAAAAAGTCCAAAAGAGCTATTTATAGGGGAATCTTTGTTTACCATTTTTGCCTTATTAGCATATTCGCCTCGTTCTCTAACCCACCTACAGAAAAATCAACTCTGAATATTGAAAGGACATAGCACAATTAGCTTTCTCTAAAAATTTGAGCCCGATGTACTAGATACACTTCATGCAATGCTGTACTAAAAACTCAAAATGCTACAAAGAATGTATGGCTCATTAGCGCTTTTGCCACCCAACAATTTTTCAGGTTTTGATAGCAGATATTTCCTTAAATATTGCATATAAAAAGCTGAAAATTGCATAGATTACTAAGTTTAACAAGCTCTTTCAACTTTTGAAGTCAATTCATATTTAGCATGATGCCTTCTCTATGCAGATTCGTATGCTAATGAAGCAAAATGTAAACAATGACGTCAGCAAAGGTTCGCCAATATCAGTTGAAACCCAAAATTAATGGTCCAGTTTTGTTTAAAACTATAGATGGTTTTCAGTCACGTGACCTTCAGTCCTGTGGGAGCTATGACGGCCATGTTGGTGCACATAACAAATTAAAGAAGTTTATTAAAATTCTTTTGTATGTGTGCACCAACATGGCCGCCGTGACGTAACGTGAAAACCACCTATACTTCCCTAGTGGTCTAAAACCACAAATGAGTGTCTTAGGCTGCAGATGGCCAGGATAGATATGGATTGCAACTTGAAAAAATTGGGCCAAATTTTTCAAGTTTATCGTCTTGTTTCTTGGAAAACTCAATAGTACTCAGATTTTAGTTCATTCTATCTTCGAAGTTCACTTGACATCTTAGTGTTTTATTAGCACTGACTCCGACATAAGGCCATGGAAAAATATCAAAATCGAGACTCCGAAAAAAAAGAACCGCTCAAAAAACGAGACTGCGAAACCTGTGAAATTCGACTGAAATTTTGCGAGATCCATATCTTTTTGGAAGACCACTCGCTACCTCCAACCTGATAAGGCACAAGATAATAATATAACTTGAAATAATAGAATAAAATTGTTTTATCCGTAGTTGTTTCACTTCCACCAATTGACTGATTGTCAAGTTTTTGACTTAACAAACGCTTTTCGAGTCTCTCAGGAATGCTGGAAGTGGCGTTTTAGAGAGTAAAATTGGAAATGTTTACTGGGGGGCATGCACCCAGACCACTCCCTTTCAGAAATTCCTGGATCAGCCCCTGTATAAGTTATTGAATAAATAAACTTGCTACAAACTTCAATAAAGCAGAGTACATTTAATATAATTTATTTTAATACAACGTATAAAATATTGCTACAGAATCATACAAACAGACAGACGCCTTATTGTTATTCTTTATTCTAATAGAGACATGATCCGTAAAGCGAGAGAATCATATTTAATCACTATAGCCAATACACTTGAACCCAATGGCATGTACGTACAGACGCGACGAAGTTTAATCTTCCACACATTTATTGTTATAATCATTACTAGCCGTTTCTAGCTTTCAACCGTTACTTGACATTTATTAGCCTATCATGTGCATGTCAGCATTTTACCTTAACCCTTTTTAAATATAATTGTAACCGTTTGTTTCCATCTTCACTTATAGCTTTCTTAGCCCCTGATGAAGGTTAGGTTTTTCTAACCGAAATATTGGGCAAATATTATCAAAAGAAATCGAACGAATTTTCTGTCTAATTAGCCTTGCATGTTAAAGTTATTTTGCCTTCATTAAAGATTGGGGTATAAACTTCATCAGTGTCTAAAGTCACTGTTATCAACGGGAGCCCTCCTAAAAAAGCTACTTTTTACAATAATAGATTAAAATAACATAAAGATATAATCATACAAGTAGCAATACTGAGTTAGCACAGAAACTGGGCTGTGGAATCATTTGAATGGGGTTAGTTTCTAGAGAAACTGTGGTGCTGCGTCGGTGGAGGTGAAGCACAAGAATTTGGTTTTATCGACTGAGTCGATAAGGTAAAGCGATGAAGGGCTAGCGCTCGAAACGTCAGCTTTCTCGAATCTTTTTACGGTGGCTAATTTACCTTATCGACTCAGTCGATAAAACCAAATTCTTGTGGAATCATTTGGCAGTGCATTATGACCACAGGAGTACTGCCACCGTGGCATGGATACTTCCGATTATTCAATTTGCTAAGAAGTTGTTACAGCCACATTTGGAAAATCAAGATAAAAATTTAACCAATCAATTCTCTAGAACAACGTGCTTCCAATCTCGAGGGACCGAGGGGTTTCCAAATATGGTACTAAAAATATAAGCAAAATATGAATGTCGGAAGCTGTGTATACGTTTCAACCCACTTACGGGTTTCTGGCATAACTCAGTCACACAGCGAATTTATGTTTGGAACTTTTTTCTGCACAGAAACATGTCTTCGGACGTCGAGGCCTCTTTAAAGCGCATACAGTCACACAGAGGGGTGGTAGGAACCATAGTGGTGAATGCTGAGGGACTACCAATAAAAACGGACATGGACAACTCCAACACATTGTTGTATGCCGCCGCGTGCAGGAACCTAACTTCAGTAGCCAACAACACGGTGCGGGATATAGATCCCCAAAATGAGCTTCTTATAGTGCGAGTGGGATCTCGGAAGAACGAACTGATTATCGCACCGAACGAGGATTATCTCCTGATTGTTGTTCAGAACAATAGTGAGTGACGATTTAAGATCATCAACAGCTGTGTGGTGCAACTGGATATTTCAAGTGTGCTCATTCATAAGTCTCATATCATAACACTGAGATGTTAACACATCAATTCAATAGGCCTCACTACTTTGCGATTCCAGTTCATATATGAATGATATTTTTTGTATGATTTCATTTATCTAACCATATAACCGTTTCTGTGTGCAAATTGAAAATGTCTTTGAGTGATAATATACGCTCACCCAAATCCTTTACAAAGGTTTTTCCCCAATACCCGCTAAACATTGTTGAAGGCCATAAACTGTGCAAGATGTCCGACACATATTTGACTCCATTTTTCGGGGGAGAGGTTTGGGTAACTGCATTCTTTAGATGTTTTGGTGACCAAAAACGATTTGGCCACGATTGTATCTATTAATCTATCCAACTGCCTTTTTGCTAAGCCTTTATTGAACATTTTCAACGGTTTGTAAACGCAGCCGATAGGTCAATAAAATCTGCAAACAGGTGAACATGGTACTTTTCATTTTACACTTCGCAAATGTGTCTTTCCTTTATTTCGTTTCGCGCTTCGTCTTCAGCTTTGCTTTTTAAAGTGGAACGAATTCTTTTTAATTTTATAAAGCCGGTAAAGAGAAATGCGAAAATGAGAGGCTTTCGACTACTGTCATGAAAATGTCAAATACCTGAAATTATTTGTTTTCCATTATCTCAGAACAAAACTATTTTAGAAAGATCTTCACGTGGTCGTCTTTTATCAGTGAATACATGGACATGTTTGACAAACTATTTCTACAGATTTGACGCAAATGGTTGTGTACCCGCCTCTATTTGTACATCGACCTCCATACAGGAAGGAATACCTCAACAATACGTTGTCTTTCTGTATTTCACTAGTTCTGGCAGGTATTCATTTTCTTGATTCGCAACTGTTGCGTTTCTCCCTTTGCAACATGGCCTGTATTTAGTAACAGTAAGACGGAACAAGGTTTGCAGAGTGACTCGAAAATTACTACTGAATAAAAACAAAATAACCGGGTTGATTGCTGTGCTGAGCGTCGGAAACACGAAATACGCAAAACCAAGAATCCATCTACACTTATCTTTGATAAAAAGTTCCGCGAAAGTGATTTAAAGAATCAAATAAACACAAAAAAGCAAAAAGCAAACAAAATACGCTACAACAATCGATTTAAATATCTTCATGATATTTTGGTTCTGCTTGCGTCTCTTTTCTTCCGAGTAATTGCTTCTCGTACCATATTCCGGTTTTGGTCTTCTCTTTAAAACGCGCAGAATTCGAGAATAAAGGATGATAATTGCAACCAACGGTGCGATGTTAATCATAATTATGCATGTTATGTTGTATATCATAATCTGCATAATCGCAGAAGCACTCCTCGCAAATCTGCAGTATGCTTCCTTGCCGACTTCTTCAACTTTGAAATAGTGGAGCGTGGGCGCACAATATGATATCGATAATCGCCCATGTGACAAACAGTAAACCTGCCCTTACTTTTCCTGTCAGCAGCGAAGCTTTTAAAGGGAATGCAGTAGCAATGAATCTGTCTACAGCAATCAACACCAGGCTATGAATGGAAACACAAAAAGACATAAGCCTCACAAACACTCCCACTTTGCATCCAACACTGGCCAGAGGACCTTGGATTAGGCTTCCATTGCTTGTTATTATCTCGTTAGTGAGATACAATGGGTAAGTCGCAAGACTTGAAAGAAATTCAGAAACCGCCATATTGACGTAGTAGTAGTTGGTGCTCGTTCTGAGGAGTGGTGTCTTGTATACTGAGGCAATTACAAGAATGTTGCCGATGAAAGCTGCTAAGCTGATTAAAGCTATGGTTGTTGTGAAGAATACAGAAACAGCGTATGGGCAGGACGCGTAATCATCAGAGTTCATGACGGTGGCGTTGTCCAAAATCATGGTTCAAATGAGAATCTAATGTTTAGTGTTTTTATACGACCTGCAAATTAAATGTATAAAATTTGAAATTTGTAAGCCAGTGCTTTTGCTTCCTTCCTACATTATTTTTTATCAGATGAGGTTGAGGAAATTATTGTGATTTGTCATTATTTTCAAGCAAGCAGATCTATTATCTGCTGATGCCAAAGCCGTAGGAAGCACATAATTGATCTCCGAGAAGCTAACCGCAAACAACGACATTTTTTTATCATCACATCACGGCTAAACTGACCAATGACAGTTATAACCAGACGTATATAACATCAACTGACCATTCTAAACCACGGCTAAACTGACCAATGACAGTTATAACCAGACGTATATAACATCAACTGACCATTCACAATTCACATGACTCTGAAGATGACTTCCGCTCAGGTTGTCGAAACGTCAGTCATTGTCAACAACAACAGTTCTTTTCAGAACTACACTCACCCGGACGATCACAAACAACAGACTACTGATACTCCTGGGTTCAAACCATTTACAATAATAAATAAATTGTTTTCTTGATGGCGAGAAAAGCGCTGGTTAATGGTTGATTGTGAAAATTTGGAATACATACAGAAATACTGACGAATATGAGTGATTTCCCAGGACGCTAAACCGATTTAACAGAAATCCGTTCTCAGAGGAGTAGAAAGAAGAAAAAGGTATGGGTTTTGGCTTGTAATAAATCCTTTTTAGCGCAGAATGTCAACAGGATGCCACTGATCCATCATATAAACACAGGGACTCCAAGCTTTCAATAGAAACGAAGACAATTAACTGCTGAAAAATAATTGCATTTCAGTCACGTTTGCAAACATGGCTTGGTGCAATGTGGCACAAAGAAAAATCGTCAATGGGGAAACAGTAGTTCCGAGAAATTGAAATCTGTATGTAAACAACTATGAACAACTATGATGTATTGCCATTCTTATCCCTTAAATAAACTAATAAACTCTAGGACCCACATTGCATCCAGCTTTTCTCTATTTCAATCAAAATACCAATTTCAATTTTTATTTACGGTTAATTTGTACGAAAGGGTGATAGAGAGGTCCTATCTATCTAAGAGTAATGTTAAAGGGCTAACGTTTGCTCGCGATGAATCCTGAAATTTGAAGATGCAACTGGAAGCAACGAAAATAACGTTTTTAAGAATAAATTAAAGAAATCTGACTTAAACCGTGGCCAATAAATAAGCAACCTATATGCGTGCATATAAAATTAATTTCGCGTCTTGATATAAAAAGCAATGAATGACAGTTGAATGATCAAAACCCGTTTTGATTGAATTAACAAATGCGCGTAAAGACCAAATACCATATTTTCTCTGAGAACTCCACGGTTGTTACAACAAATTCAAACAGAAATTTAACAATTGCAATGAAACTTTCAAATGTAAGCCTGGCTTTACGAAGAGTAACCTCAAGTGTTTATATATCTTAAATGTAAATCGTCTGTAAGAATTAAATTAAAGGATAAGAACTGAAATAAAAACATTTTGATCTTTGATCTGCATTTGCGTCGCACCTGCACTGAATTGACTGTAAGGTCCGTAAAGCAACAACGACTGCAACGGCAACGAGAATGTCAACTGAAATGAAAAAACTACAGATCTGTACGTGCGTTATAAAATTTAATAGATTTATTTGCCTTTCCCTGCAAAGCAACAACTCATGAAGCAGGTAAAAGAACGTTAATTCACCTTATAAGTGATTCAGAAGTTTTGTTTGGCGATGCCGCCGTGGTTGCTTCAGTTGTAGGGTCCCAATACTACTAACACTGAAGCGTGTCAGCACTGTATTCACGGAGGGTGAAATAACAACTCTTCGCTTTTTGATTGATTCGCTTCCTCTTCTCGTGAAAACTAAGACTAGACTTCATCAATATGGAGTCTCTGGACTTCTGAAGCAAAAACAGTCATCGAATTACAGTCTTTTGCCAAAAGGACACTTACCTTTCGTGACCTATAGAACCAAAACGCATCAATGAAGATTTTTACTCTGTGCAAATACATCTTTTAGCTCAGTGAATATACAGTATTTGGAGTTCTGTCATTTAGAAAATGAAAAGGTTAATTTTGTCACTAGAAGATAAATATTGTTTTCTCTTTACTCTTCGCAAATATTCCCTTTTTTCATTTCGTTTTGCGCTTCTTCCTCAGCTCTCCTTAATTGTGCAAAGTCGGTATTGAGAAGTGCAAAATGAGAGGCTTTCAACTACTCTGATAAAAATATCAGTGAAACAGAAATTCTTTTCTTTCCATCGTCTTAGAAAAAAACTATTTTGGAAAGATCTTAATGTGGTCATCTTTTATCTGTGAAAATCCATAAGGTCATATTTGACAAAATATTTCTACAGATTTGACACAGTAGCGTGCCCCCTTTGTGTCAACATACGAGGACTGTCTGTATTTCACTAGTTCTGGCAGGTATTAGTTTTGTTGCTTTGATGTAATTGTTGCGTTTCTTACTTTTCAACATGGCCTGCATTTAGCAAGAGTAAGAGAGAACAAGGTTTGCTGAATTTCTCGAAAGTTGCTACTGAATAATATATATAGATAGGCTTTAAGCCTAACAGCGGAGCTCTCTGGAAAGAAACGATGATGATAAGCTTAATTTATACGTGAAAGATCGGAAGCACAAGAAAAATTAGAATTAAGATTGACGACCGGGCTATTTTTCAATTTTAGTAATTCTCAAAATAGTATTAAGTGAAAGTCTGTACAGTACATTTAGACTGCACAAAAGCTCAGAAAAAAAAACACTTTTTTTCGGTCTAGAAGTAACTAGTATGACTCTTTCCGAATAAAATGCATCTGTTGCGTATCGAAAATTGCCCGAGAAACTGATTTGGAGATAAAAAGTTGGAACTACAAAATCCAAGTCTTGTTTTGTTTACATAAAATCCACGCTTTTTAACATATGTATATTAATGAATGAAAAAACACATAAAAATGGACAACAAAATCTTCTTTTGAAAAATTTTATTCAAATATCCGTTAGTTTATGTTGAAAGCAAAAAGGTGTACCAAAAAGGTGTACCGGTTATCTGATATTGAGCATGGACCGTCTGGTTTATAGCGTACCGTTGTAGGATCCACTTTGCAGCCATCCTGGGTGCCTAGGTTTTACTATTTTTAGTGATATCAAATTGATGCAACTCAACTTCACAACACAATTGAAAGAAAATTTAAAACATTCTAAACATGCAAATATATATATATATATATACCATGTATACATTTGATATCTTGGTTTGCCTTGTGTCGAAAACAGTCCTAAAATTGCTAAACATGCTCGTTTCTAGGGACTTTTTCGGATTTAAGGTGGTACTTACCAGTCAAATACGTCCTAAATGGGTTTTTTTGTAAATATTTTATCGACTTAATTTCAATTCCTGATTGCACTTACCCTAAGTTAATTTTACCGTAGAATCCGATTTTGAAATAAAAATTTTCAATTTCTTGTCAAAAAGGTGTGAAAATTAGCACCTAAAACTGTCACTCAAATCAATATTTATTTTATTTTATCCCTTGCTTTTCTTTTAAAAGCTTTCTTCTTTTTGTTATTGAATAAAAACGTAAATCCTGCAAGAAATAATTGAACTTCTCTAAAACCATTCACGTGACATACCGTTATATCGATCCGAAGTAGTGATACATGTCGACTAAGTCAGGAAAGATAGCTCCATTTGTGTTTGTTAAGTCTGCCAAATATCAGCAGCTTTGTGTTAAAGCTCTTGGAAATATCTTTCGTCTCATGCATGCTGGGAATCCGTCCAATTTTTCACAAAATCAAGCTATAAAACTGCAAAGAAATCGCTCTGAAAGCTCACATCGAACTATTTTCAATGGCAGCCATGTTGTTGGTGTCTACAATAATAGTTTCCAGCGGTAAAAAGTCGAAAATGGCCCAATTCCTTTTACGGGGTGCTATTTTTCCCGCGAAACCAATCAAAAGAAGCAATTGTAAACAATGACACATCTGCATAGCAACGGAACCCGCAACAGAACCCCAACAGTGTGATGGCATGAAATGTAAGAAATCAAACAGAAGAAACGTGTGATCGAAGAAAATACACGTAGATCAGAGCGAATGGTTTAAAAAAGGAAAAAATTGAAGTTATGCCACCGAAAAAGCGGTTTAATACACATGACGAAGGAGAAGTCAGAAAGGGGTAACGAGACTCGTGGTTCAGGCTCGCAGTCGAGAATACTGAGTGCAAGATTTTGATAAGTCGAAGAAAGCTGGCTGTATTATAACACAGGACAAACGATCGTCTTTATCGGGAGTGAAGGTTTACTTTCGCTACATAAACCCTGGTGGAAAAACAGTTAAAAGTGCTGAAGATGTAGAGCGGGAACTGAGAGAGATGAAGGGATCTTCGAGAGATTTCAAGTAACACATACAAATGAACCAAGCCGGCGCCGGAGCCCGCGCCAAGAAGTGAAATCACCACAGGGGGCCCATACATTGTGTAACATAATGACCGTTTGTAATTTTATAGGAAATGTATGGAATTTACCTAAATTTCATATTATAGCGACGTATCGCCAAATGTATGTACTGATCAACGCAAAATAAACGTTAAATTACCTTATATGTTGTGTTGTCGTCCTTTTGCCGTAAAAGTGATATTTTGAGCGATTTTGAAGGATTCTGAGTTCGCCGTTGACTGTTCGTCTGAGAAAAAGACAAGGGTGGAAAGAGATTTTTGAACGGCTCCAGCGCCGAGGCGATTTTTTCACATAAAATCACATCGCTCGGCTTTCAAACCACGCAACAGAAAGGCCCAAAGATTCACGCTTCTTCTCGTACCTCTCGATCGAAAATCCGTCCAAACGGCCCGGAGCTAGCCGTCGAAGAAAATCAAAATCCCACACTTTCCAAGCGGTCGATATTCGTATCATTTTTTCCTGTGCCAGCCAGAAACCGTCCTGCTGATTGCCTCTTTCTGATTGGTCGCCGTTAAACAATAACCGATTCAAAATACTTACCGAGGGTGGGGAGCCATAGGCATTTTCGTAAGGTCGAACCGTTTACTTACCAGACTCGGGTCGTGTGAGCGGCGACTACCGGAAGCCCAGAAAGACTTCCGCTCATTGTTCGCGTAGACCAATGAGGTTGCAAGGTTACAGATGATTTCACATTTGAATATTTACAATTTTATAAATACAGAACAGTTAAATCTGGTCAGTAAACCGTTCGACCTTAAGAAAATGTCTATGGCTCCCTACCCTCGGTACGTATTTTGAATCGGTTATTGTTTAACGGCGACCAATCAGAAAGAGGCAATCAGCAGGACGGTTTCTGGCTGACACAGGAAAAAATGATACGAATATCGACCGCTTGGAAAGTGTTAGCCTGCGAATACAGCCGCCTCTCATCGCTCCCAGCCGCTAGGGGCATTCGCGCGAGAGAACGCCTTTAGCGGCCGGGAGCGATGAGAGGCGGCTGTATTCGCAGGCTAGGAAAGTGTGGGATTTTGATTTTCTTCGACGGCTAGCTCCGGGCCGTTTGGACGGATTTTCGATCGAGAGGTACGAGAAGAAGCGTGAATCTTTGGGCCTTTGTGGTTTGAAAGCCGAGCGATGCGATTTTATGTGAAAAAATCGCCTCGGCGCTGGAGCCGTTCAAAAATCTCTTTCCACCCTTGTCCTTCTCTTAGACGTACAGTCAACGGCAAACTCAGAATCCTTCAAAATCGCTCAAAATATCACTTTTACGGCAAAAGGACGACAACACACAACAAATAAGGTAATTTAACGTTTATTTTGCGTTGATCAGTACATACATTTGGCGATTCGCCGCTATAATATGAAATTTAGGTAAATCCCATACATTTCCTATAAAATTACAAACGGTCATTATGTTACACAAACAGATTGTATGGGCTCCCCGTGAAATCACAGGCAGATGCTTCCCTCTCCGAGGACTTTGACTTAAGTGACAGGCCTAGCACAAATCCTGCTCGTCGCTAAAAGCGTTTTATCCCAGATTTAGAATAAGTCTGCCCTAACTACATGCCTGAGAGATTTTTCCTTTTAGATCAAAATAAAGATATAACAGACC
Source organism: Cladopsammia gracilis (assembly GCA_022457155.1). NCBI lineage: Eukaryota > Metazoa > Cnidaria > Anthozoa > Scleractinia > Dendrophylliidae > Cladopsammia > Cladopsammia gracilis. The sequence continues at coordinate 1,840,266 of JAJGOT010000047.1, read as the reverse complement.
TGTTGTTCTAAATGTTGTCGATTCTTTGCTCAAATTACACGGTTTTATTTGATCGAGCTGTCAACAAGGCCATCCTTGGGGAGATCCGCAGCAGGACGCAACTGCATTTAACGCAGTATGGTGTTCGTATTTTTACCTGGTCTAAAATTTGGTGTACGCATTTTTTAAAAAAATATCTTTGACCTGTAAAAAAATCGCTGCAATCCAAAAAAGTCTCTTTACCCGTCAGTACCACCTTAACCTGATCATGTTTTGGCAGAAAAATGATCTACAAACAGTAAAAAAAATGACATATTTAGTCGAAAAGGCAGAGAATAAATCAATGACTCCAAGTTTCCAAAACGAAGATGGTTTTTTTTGCACGACTAACATATCAAAACACGTGATTTTTCTTTCGATTATTGTGAGGTTTTTAGACCAGAGAATACCGTACCCAAATATTGAAAGTTTCTTAAACATAACGTTATAACAACAAGAAGATTACTGAAGATACCAGCATTTTGAATATTTATGTTTTCCTTTCAACTTAAAGCAGAGTGGGACGTGTGATACTAATTTGGACTTCCCTAGCAATCACGATAGCGTTGTTATGCGAGATAAAAATGTTGTTCCTGTTTAGTTAGAGTGTGCTCATTTCACGAGTCAAGTTCGAGCCCGAGTCAAGTTCGAGTCACGAGTCAATAAAAAATATGTATATTCCTTTTTTTTTCTTCCTGGATGCCTTTTTTGTTTTAATTTTTTTTGTCTAAATGATTTTACAGTGGTAAACAGCTTGAAAAAACCTTTCAAGATATGAAAGACTAGCTTATTTTATTCGTATCCGTACGTGAACTTGAATATTTGTTATTCGTACGGGAGTCCAGAATTTTCGTAAAATTTCCTGCCATGTAATCACTATTATTTAATCATATTATATCTTTGTTTAGATGCTAGTGAGCGTTGTTAATTTGATTCAGACTAATTTGCTCAGTAAGTATACACTGGCTACACGGGCGACTCATTTCGATCGTGAAAAAATAAACAGGTTTTTAGACGAGAAAATACCGTATCCAATTATTAAAAGTTTCTTAAACATCAATGACAACAAGAAGATATATTGCTAAAGATACCAGCATTTTGAATATTTATTTTTCCTTAATTCAACTTGAAGCGGCAGCCTGACGTGTGCAACTAATTTTAGGCTTCCCTAGCAATGACGATAGCGTTGTCATGCGAGACAAAAAATGTTGTTCCTGTTTATAGTTACAGTTGTATTAATACTTCTTCATCCTCTTGAAATAAAGAATCCGATTTTAATGATATGTACTCAACGATAACTAAAGCTTTGTATTAAAACGTATTTTATTTTTAATTTTTTAGTATCTTGTAGTATCTCTGGTTTTACAGTACTCGTTATGAGCGCCACTTTGCAGTCATCCTGGGTACCAAAGGTTTTGTATTTTTAGTGGTATTAATTTGATGCAACTCAACTTCACAGCACAATAGGCCACTTCGAAAACTACCATAATACTCTTTAAAGTGCAGGTTTGGGTAGTGCTTGATGTAAGCCTAATTTTTCCAATTTCTCAGTGTTTTCAGCACGAACTTCACGTGCTATGCTTCAACTTCTTGGCAAACCTGCACTTTAAATAGTATTATGGCATTTTTCATAGTTTCTGGAGAGGGGAATTGAAAAAAGTCGGGTATTGCATAAAATATATAACAAAGGAAACAAAAGCCGCATCGTTCTTTAAAAATGCCCGTGCAATGCGATGTTTTGAGGACAGCAAAGATGCACAAAATCATTCCTCTCCTCTAAAAAAGATTATACCTTTTACCTTACGAACAAGTTTATTGTTTCATGGAAGCCAAAGGGTGCGATTTCATATGCTTTTTACAACGAATATAAACATAAACAAACTACCACAAATCATTGTGGAAGACAGACAGTCTTTCACAGGGTGAAATTGACTGAGCTTTTGTTGTTCAGGCTGAAAACAAGTCGTTATTATACCGAGTAAGGCGGGTTCTACTGCGGCAGTCTTCCTGTTTTGGTCTTAATATGTCCCGCCAGTCTCCTAAGTAAAATGTAATTGGCAAGGAGATAAAGTCATCCCGCTTACGCATTAATCAGTTCTGTAAGAAAGGAAATGATATTATATGCCCTCACAGATATAATTCCACCACCTTTTAAAGGTCGCTTTTTTAACTTCTAGTGACACGAACAGCAATTCATAACATCATATCAGTTGCTGCTTGCCAGGTTGGCGCCTTTCAAAGATTGTTTATAGCTTAGAACCGGTTAAGAATTTCAATGTGCAGAAATTAATAAAAAAAATATGTAATTTTAAGTAGTTTCTGTTATCGTGTTTTGTAAACCTTATTTCATTCCAGTTATAATCCCCAACTCCCAACCCTACTAAACCCCTTACGAAGAAACGCAAGAAGACTTCTTGATAAGCTTTAAATTACCCTGCGAGCAGAACCTCTTTCGATCCTGTATGCTTATTCTTTTAAAAATGATAGAGCAAATTTACCCTACTGGTCGATCAATATGGCTTGCGTCCTTTTGAGAGGCGTCAAAAGCATCCAATCACGCGATCAGTCTCAAATAATTTTCTAACATTATTTGAATAAAGTCCTTACTATAATTTGTATTGAACGACAATATGCTTTAAGTAACATTGCAGTAGAACACGTACGCATCTCTTAGACGACAATATAGTTATTATTTTAGTCGAATCCATAAGGGGTAACTATAGCGAGGAGCGACACCCAACATTTTTATTTTTTACTTACTTCCACTTAAACAACGGAAGGGAAGTGTTTCTTTAGAAAAATCCAAATACGGATTTCGTTTTCTAAACACCAGATCCATTTTGCTCTCTTTGCTATGATCCATAAACAGACTGTGAATCCTTTTTATGAAACACAATGGAGAATTAGAAATAAATAAACGACGGATCTGAAAAGAATGGCGCACAGCCAGCGGTAACTCGAATCATATAGCATTGGCCGTTTTCACACTAGAGACGGACAAATCGTCTGGACGGACAAGTCGTCTCAGACGGACAAGTCGTCTTAGTGAGAAAACGGGACGAACAAAATTTTGGACGTAAAAGTCGTCTGATTTTGTCCGTCGATTTGGCCGTCTGTTAAGACGATTTTTCGAGGACGATTTGTTCGTCTAGACGGATAAGTCGTCCAAAGTCCGACTTAAATTCACACCAGACGAACAAATGGTTGTATCTCGGTCCCAGTACTCGCTAAGGGGAATGGAACTAGTAAAGGGAGTGATAGTTTATGGGAAAATCAAAATGGCGGATAGAAAGCAAGGTAACCACGTCTGTTAGTGCCAGGCCCCTTGCTTTCAAAATCGTCTGTTTGTTCGTTCAGATATGAATTTACGATGACCAACACAAGGTGAGTTGTCCGTCTAGAATTCACATTACACGAACAAATCGTCGGACGACTTGTCCGTCCAGACGATTTGTCCGTCTTTTGGTGTGAAATGGGCCATTACGAACTACTCTGTGGAGTCTGCTTATTCCATCATTTTATCCCTTTTATGGAAACGAAGACTTGAAATGACCAAATGTTTCAACAAAATTTGTAGATTTTTTACGAATGTATCTGATGTATTCTTGGAATCTTTCCTTTAACGGCTTCATAAAAAAATCATTTTATCATTTTTTAATAATAAAAATGTTTTGCATAAAAAAGAAAATCGGCTTAGATTGGAGGATTGGAGGATTTCTCTCCGAGGACGGCTTTTAAAGTCCTTTATATTACAAAATACGTCTTGTACGTCAATGAAGACGTGACATGCGTTGCATTGAAGACAGCAAAGACGCACAATAACACTTCTCTCTACAAACTCTTGAGTCTTGATGGTTACTTTTGAAAACGTATATTGTTTAGCATACGAAACGTCAAGTTTATTATAAAAATGTGTTGGTTTACCATGTTTATCACCGCTGTTTGTGTATTAGTTTTCTTCCTCTCTACATATTCTCTAAACCAATTTACGAGCGCTGTATTTCAGGGTTTGAGTTCTCGTCACTTTGGCTGCTTGAAACTTGTCACAGTGTTTCTTTTGCGTGTTAGCGCATTTTATAAATTCATTTTAAAAATGTCATTTTTCTCGGCATTATTTGGCGGACACTTAATGTCATCGAAAACCAACACGTAAAAGCTTTCAGCTGTTTCTCAGTTTAACAGTCGGCTGTCAATTTGCTACGTGCCCCACTGAAACACGTTTTTACATATTAATAACAGTACACGTAGAAATGTTCATAGTACATGTGAAAGCCTACCAGTGTTTTGCAGCGGCGAAGTGAATCGAAACAGGATTGGTGATCATTGGTGGTAAGTTCTCAATTCGTGATCTGTTTAAAATAGCCATTTATTTTACACAGTATTTAAACTTACCCAAGTCCAATCCTAAATCTAGACCTACTGAATAGCAACAAACGTTTTTGAACTAATACATGAAGAAAAAATTCTCTACTGAAAATTATACTATTTCTCAACGACCCTGAGAATAACGAATCAAAGCTTGACATGGGATTTGAAAAGGGGACACAAAATTGCTGCCTCTCGGCTCATTGCTATTTTTTCTCTTTAAATGCGATTTTTTTTTTTCACGAAGCAGTTTAGAAATTCCTGGCAGTTCGGCCATGAAAAGTATTAGCCTCGACATACAGTAGGTTCCTGACTGTGGGGAACCATGCGCCAAGAGAGTTAAAAGGGCGCAAAGCTTCACAGCGAAGCCCAACGAAATAGGATGGGAAAATCTTTATTGAGTAATGAGACAAATATATAACTTGATACAGTATTTCTGCAAATAGCAAATACTAAATGCTATCCATTTTTATATTAATCATCTACGCTCTTTTATAGATGTGCTTTACGCAACGCAAGCTTTATGCGTTATTCGATTTAACGAGTCTTGACTTGACGCAACGCGAAATTCGTCTGTAAAGAAAACACCTTATTTTTCCGGAAGATTCTTTACGCAAAAAGTTTAAGATGCGAAAATTGGTTTCCTTTAATGCTGTGTCCTCGTACTGTCGAGCTGCCCATTAATGCGATAGTAACACAGCAGCAAAGGCAGGAGACATGGTAGAGTATTCATTTGAGAACATTTTACACAACACCGGAGATAATCAGTTGCAGAATTAGAAAGTGTTTAAGATATCCCAAGGAATCATCGTGTTAATAAACTGTTTTATGCAAAAATATAACAACAACATGTTGTTATCAGGTGAGTGAAAATGGTCATGATTTGGGAATACAAAGTTCCACTTGATATTACCACCTGAAAACAAAAGGAAATGTACTTTTGTTAAAGTGAGAAAATTGTGTATACAGCCAACATATGCGCTGCTATATTTTTTTGTTGGGTAAAATAGGCCTAACCCCTAACCCTAAACCTCGACTAGATACTTTAATATGCTCACATACGAGCGCGGCTCACACCTTTCGACACGGTTTTGTCAGCTGTTAGCAGGATTAATTGTTGTACCTCTCTGAATCCAATTATCCTTTTGTCGTAACAATAAATTGTCATTTTGAAAAGGAGACTAAGACACTGGAAGGGAGGAAGATGCTCGTCGCGTTATGACTGTATGTGTTACAGAGCTTCTAGTCGTAGCTCATATTTACGGTGTGAAATTGACTGTGCTTTTGTTCAGGCGGAAAACAAGTCGCTGTAATATAGATCGAGTAAGACGGGTTCTACTGAGCAGTCTTCCCGTTTTGGTCTTATTGATATGTCCCGCCAGCCTCCTAAGTAAAATGTAATTGGCAAGGGGATAAAATCATCCCGCTTATGAACCAACTGTAAAATAATATTATGTGCCCTCGCAGATAGAATTCCACCACCTTTTAAAGGTCGCTTTTTTAACTTCTAGTGACATGAACATAGAGGCAGCGTGTGTAGTGTATTAGGAACGACACCCCTCATTTAGGGCGAGTAACGCCTTACTGTTGTAGACTAAAACCACGAGTTGTGATGGTGGAATAAAAGTCAATTGTTTGGTTCAATCCGATTCAATCCTTCTTTATAGCCGACTAGCTCGGCCCGCAACAGCGTGGTCAAGTGGTTAGGGCGCCTGTTTAATTTGAATACTCGGTCCCACTAGCACTTGTGCTATTAACCGAGGGTAAATAAAGGATATTTATATTTTAGCATCAGTTGCTGCTTGCCAGGTTGGCGCCTTTAAGGAGCTTAAGCAACCACGACGGCGATGGCAGCGAGAACGGCACAAAACAATAGGTTTAATGAGAGAAAACAATGCCTCTGCACGTGCGTTTTACATTTTGGTACATTTCTTTGCCGTTCCTGCAAAACAACAACGTCAAATCATCAAGTTATAGGTTTTGTGGAGAACGTGAACACCCGGGGGGGGGGGGGGGGTACTCCCTATAATGGGCTATACGGGGATGCTCCGCCCTAAAGGGGTACCTTTTGAGGCTGGAGGTATGTGAAAGGGTCGGGATTTCACGAGTTGAAGTATATGAAAGGGTAGGGATTTCACGAAGAATAGGAAAATGAAGCGAAACCACGCCGGTTGAAGCATAAAAAAGGCAGGGAAAAATGGCATTTAAGTATTATAAAAATGGCCTTTCAAAATATATAAAACAGACGCACTTAAAGGCTCTGAAAGGGGTACCATTTTTATTGAAAGGTATATGAAAGGGGTACCATTTTCAATGAAAGGTATATGAAAGGGGTACCTTTTCTGTCAAAATCGATGTCAAAATTGTTTTCATGGACTCCACTACAAGGACAAAAATTTCGCTGAGGAATCAAGGTTCACTTTTAGCGTAATTTTGTAGCTTCAAGTTTGTTCTTATTAGAGCCACTACCACAAACGATAACTCTGAACTTAAGTTTATAACCAGACAAAAACTTGATCAAGCTTACATGATACAGTTTGCCGATGGAAGTCGTTTTAAGTTGTTTTGCAGCTTAATGTTTTTCATAGAGACGTTTTCTTACGAAGAAAGACTGTTTTGTTAATGCTTAATTGAATTGTAAGAGTTAAACGAATTTGCCGTGTTACTCGAGTTTTTATAACTTACAGCCTAAAAGCTAAATACCAAAACAACAAAGCTTACTCGAGAAAATTGTCAATGCTTTTTGATTCGCAGCTTATCAGTTTTTTGCTAAAGTTATATTTTAATTTCATCGGAGAGTTTTTGTAACCTGGCATGTTAACCCATTTAGCTCCAAACGTTTCCTCTGGATAATTTTTAATATAGAAAACAACTTTTGTAAGCGTGTGTTAGGCCCGATGCTGAGACTCTCAAATTTAGCGGGCCGTACTGAAAAATACGGCCCGCTTAATTGACCAATCACAGCGCGCGTACTAACTAAGAGATATAATAAATTTCAGTTAATCAACAACTCTTGTTTCTATTTTGAGTTATGAGCTTTGCCGAAACATCCAATCACTGACTTTAGGTTGACTTCACGTGAGAATCCCAATACCCATCCAATGAGAATGAACTTTGGCATCTCGGCCCCATTTTCAGCCACACAAAGTTGTTGTCCTTATTTTATGGGAAAAAACAAGGGGAAGTTGATTAAAGTCTTGTTTACCGCATAAAGATGTTCATATTTGTGCCAAGATTGCGGTCTTTCCGTTCTGAGCGACTTCTGAATGTAGCGATTACAAAGAGTTTTTATGTTTCAAAACTACATCTCACAAGCAATTTTCTGTCAAACCGCAAGACCTCTAAAGTCCTCATAAATAAAGATATTTGTGTAGAAATGAATTTTTACGCCTAAAGATTATAACGCCTTGGTGCAAAAGTTCACGCTTTACGTGGAACAGAAATGGTCAGCATAAGGGATTTGATTACATTGGTATGCTGGAAGTTACTAGACCTCCCTCTGAGATATAGGGAAGATTGCCCTATATCTCAGAGGGAGGGTCTAGCTATTTTTTGGTTGCTGAGAGCGTCTGGCTTGTTATGCTGTTGGTGGAGATTTGAATTTCAAATTCCGCATGTTATTGAAAGGCGCAGTAATCGGATTTTGAATTGAGATGAAAGAAAGCCAATTAAATTTAACATTGATGACAGCTACAAAACATGTCAGTTCGACCTCTTTTGATGGAATATCCCTGTTCATTCGAAACAAAACGATTCACACCAATAATCCCCCCATAAATGTTTGAAGAACGCCATGTCAAACGTCGCCTTGGTCCTGTAAAATCGGGGCTGTGGCTTGTTATGTACATGGTTAACTTTGGACAAGCCATACTCATTAGTTTCCGCATAAAAATCCATGTCAAGTTGTTAATTATTTCAGATCTGATGTTCAGGTATGAAAACAAAACAGTACTTTCAGCAATTACGGCACAGTAGATTTTTTACCCATTGACGACCGGGCTAATTTCAGTTTTAGCAATTCTTTAAAACGGTATTACGCGGATCGTTTGCGCAGTAGATTTGGAGTGCAAAACAGCTCACAAAAGACAACTTTTTCTCAGTCTAGAATAGCTAGAATGAGACAAATTTCCGAATAAAATACACCAGTTGCGTATCAAAAATTGTCCGAGAAACTGATTTGGAAGTTAAAATTGCAAAAAAATGCGCAGGCATCTTTTGCACAAGGCGACGCAAGTAAAGTTCAACTATAAAAAGCGCGCATTGAAGTCTTATTTTGTTTTCATAAAATCGCTTTTCAACCTACATAATGAATTAACAAACACATAAGAAAAGGACTGTAAAGCCTTGTTTTGAAAAATTTTATTCAATTTTAAAAGCAAAACGCGTACTGTTGTTGGCGCATCGAGGAACTGACAGTCCTCGCAAGCAGCCAAAACTGACGAAAACATAAAGAAAAAGTCAATCACAAATTTATATCAACATAAATTCCCATCGAACAATCTCATTTCTTTATCCTAATGTTCCTCCTCGGCTGCTTGAAAATTCTTTAAAACTCCGCTTCTTCGGTTCTGACTTCCGAAAGAAGAAATATCGTCCCGCATTGGCCCGATTTATACTGGAGACGGATAATCCGTCTGGACGAACTTGAGCAAACATTCGTTAGTTCGTCTGATAATTCGTCTGTGTATAAATACGGGCAAAGAGACGGATTATCCGTCTAGACGAACTATCTTCTTAGTTCGTCTGCCAAGATGAACTTAGCAGATAGTTCGTCTTAACGGATAATCCGTCTCTTTGCCCGTATTTATATACAGACGGATTATCAGACGAACCAACGAATGTTTGCCCAAGTTCGTCTAGACGGATCATCCGTCTCCAGTATAAATCGGGCCAATTTAAACATATGAAGTTCCTCCAAACAAGATTTCATCGCTTGAAGCTCTTCTTTTCCACCAAAGTAGCAACTGAGTATTCTTTAAAACTTTTTCATTCCATGCATTTTAAATCTTTCATATATATATGTGTGTTACTACTCCAATAATGCGAAACTACGGTTTTGAAAACCAAGTACATGGCAATCAATTTGTGTAAAATTTGAAAATTTTGTCCGAGTTAACTAATCGATTTTTCAGCGTGTTGAGAAATGACTTCCTGTACTTTGCAATTATATTTTAATGGGTGGCTGTTTTAAAGTAAGATGTAAGGGCATTTTGGAAATTTTGCTTTATGAAAATTATTTGCTTCATTACCTAAAAGGCTTATTATGAGGAGTTGATTGCGTTAACCAAATGCTGTATTTTCAGGTGGCAAAAAATGAAATGGACTTACATGTTCATCTACACGCTGCTCGCGTGCACCATTAATCTGGTTTCTGGTAAGCATACACTGTACCCTTGATGTGGTCTAATCACTTCTTTTTCCAGCATCCCACTTTTTCCAAGCTTCGATAAAAGATCGTCGCGCTGACGGTATTGGGAGCTTGCAATAGCAGCAGGTTTGGCAGAATATCTTTACTGGGGTGTATTATTTTTGAGAACAAATTATTTTTATTTGTTATTAATTTATTTATTATCTTTTAAAATGAATGAATGACTTTTTTCTTTTGAGGAAAACCCGTTTTAAAAATCTACAAAGAAAAGGTGTCAGTACCATTCCTATGTATTGTATTATTCAGAACTGACAAGCCATGTCGTTTATAAATGAATGAGGTTAGTTTCTAGACAAACTGTGGTGCTGCGTCGATGCAGGGGGTGAAGCACAAGAATTTGCAACGACGCGGACAAAATAACGGGACCCAAACGATCTATTAAAATCACTGATCGTTTCACATGCACCTCCGTAAATGTTATCTACTGCATAACATGTATTTTTTCCAAAAAGATATACAGTCGGACCTCTATTAAGCGGCCACCTATTAAGCGGCCACCCTCCATTAAGCGGCCACTTTCCAAAGTCCCGAATTATTTGTCAGTAAAGTGCTGTATTCGATACCTCTATTCAACGGCCACCACTATTAAGCGGCCGCGGCCACCTTTTTGCTGTTGCAAGTTTAGTATTTATTGTATTTTTACCTCTATTAAGCGGCCAGCAAATCATCTTTTCAAGCGAAATGGTGACAGATAATATGAAGGTGATAACTGATAACAATAAAAACTACAATTTAATCTCCACATGCCCAGTTTCACGGTTACCAGGACCTTGCCCTATCTATCGGAAAGGCAAATGACTTGATCTTCTCGTTTCAACTCCGAGCTCCACAACGGCAAACAGCAGTGACGGATTATTTTAAATAAATCGTCCGTGAAATATTTTGAGCTAAAATTTTTACAGACTGTTGGTGCAAAAAAGGCCTAAGAAACTTGCTGTTTTGTTACATGGATTTGCATATTTTTCTGTACCTACTCAACACCAAAAAGTGCTGTACTCATCGACTACATGCTCTCTGTGTTAGAGTTAGAACTTTGCACGGACTTGAAATGCGCAAAAACAGGGCACTTAATTTTTTGTTTCAATGATTTTTGCATTCATCTTCACATATGTTCACTTTTCAACAAGCCTTTTGCTATATAGAGGCAATAAAATCATGTTGACTGCCATTTCTATCCAATTTATATTGTACCTCTATTAAACGGCCAACCTCTATTAAGCGGCCAGTTTTCAAAGTCCCTAGGGTGGCCGCTTAATAGAGGTCCGACTGTACATTGGCGAAACAGGGAGGTGACTGGGCGACCGTTTTCGTGAACATCTCCGAGACGTTGAAAAAAATGACAAAGACGCATCCAAACCAGTCGCGCGACATTTTAATCTTACTAACCACTCTAAACAACACATGACAATCTGCGGCCTTTCCCTACATCAGGATAACACAGAATGGCATAAAAACTTAGAAAAAAAAACATCTTTCAAATGGGCACTCTCAAACCCCACGGAATCAACGAACGCTTTTCATTCAACTAATTTACATTTGTTTTTCACGTCACCAAATTTCCACCAATAGCGTAGCTTCGCCGCTAACTATACAAAACCACACACGACCCACAATCCTTTGATTCGCTCCGACGAAGGGCTAGCGCTCGAAACGTCAGCTTCCTCGAATCTTTTAACGGTGGCTAATTTACCTTATCGACTCAGTCGATAAAACCAATTTCACTGATGTCGTTTACATATCATTTCAGATTATTTTATGTTAAGACCTTTTCGTTTTCAGTTCTTAGTGAATGTCCACCTGGAAAAATGACAAATGATGCACAAGGGCGCTGTTGTGTTTTTCCATTCACGTATGGAGGAGTGTCGTACGACTCTTGCACCACTGTCGACTATGGGAATACACTATGGTGTTCATTTGATGCTGTTTACAAAGGACAATGGGCTAACTGTGGTAAATATACATTGTGATGGAAATTTATTGCAAGCTTTAAAAAGTTCTTTATAGCTATGCGAGGTACAGTAGCATCGAGAGAAAATCAGTCAAGGAGAAAAAAATCAAAAACATTAATTTAAGGGAAATGTGACGTAAAAAGCCGTTCTGAAAGCATACTTTTTCCATTGTATATGGAATGTAAATGAACTTGTGAGAGGGATTACATCTTAAAGTTGGCAATGTTTGTACAGAACATTAGGTGTGTATTGTGCAGGCTCCAAATGTTTCCCGATAAATTGCATTTGTATTTTTTTTTCAGTCTTTTATTTTTGCTTAATCAATATCTTAACTTATAGTAAGAGGTTTCTTTTCGTTGCCAACCGTAAGACTATTTCGCTGATTCATCAACAATAACTTGCATCACAAGTATTTTTTTTTTGAAGTTTATGTTAATCATACTGCCAACAAAGCGGAAAATAAAACTAAAATAATTTTGTTCAAGGAAAACAAATGTACCATAATAACATCCTTGTTTTTATGTGATAGTAAATCCGTGTACAAGCAATCCTTGTAAGAATGGAGGATCCTGCACAGTAACTGGAGAGGACAGATACAGTTGTCAATGTACTGAGGGATTTTATGGAGACAGTTGTGAAAAAGGTACACACACAGCAACTTTAATCGATAATTGCAAAATTTAACTTGAACGGAATCATATTTTTTATATCGTCTTTATTTTTTTTTTCAGAGAGTCCGTGCAAATCAGGTCCGTGTAAGAATGGCGGATCCTGTACTATGACTGGTCCTGATTCATTCTCGTGCAACTGTACTGATGAGTTTGAAGGACCAACGTGCGAGATAAGTAAGCCATCTTTGCATTGAATACGATACCCCAACAATTTTTATATAATCATTATGCAATTTGTAAACGAAAAAGATCACTTATTTAACACTCTTTAAACAGGGCTTCCATGTCCACCTGGAAAAAAGACAAATGATGCACAAGGGCGCTGTTGTGTTTTTCCATTCACGTATGGAGGAGTGTCGTACGACTCTTGCACCACTGTCGACTATGGGAATACGCTATGGTGTTCATTTGATGCTGTTTACAAAGGACAATGGGCTAACTGTGGTAAATATACATTGTGATGGAAATTTATTGCAAGCTTTAAAAAGTTCTTTATAGCTATGCGAGGTACAGTAGCATCGAGAGAAAATCAGTCAAGGAGAAAAAAATCAAAAACATTAATTTAAGGGAAATGTGACGTAAAAAGCCGTTCTGAAAGCATACTTTTTCCATTGTATATGGAATGTAAATGAACTTGTGAGAGGGATTACATCTTAAAGTTGGCAATGTTTGTACAGAACATTAGGTGTGTATTGTGGCTGCAGGCTCCAAATGTTTCCCGATAAATTGCATTTGTATTTTTTTTGTCAGTCTTTTATTTTTGCTTAATCAATATCTTAACTTATAGTAAGAGGTTTCTTTTCGTTGCCAACCGTAAGACTATTTCGCTGATTCATCAACAATAACTTGCATCACAAGTATTTTTTTTTTGAAGTTTATGTTAATCAAACTGCCAACAAAGCGGCAAATAAAACTAAAATAATTTTGTTCAAGGAAAACAAATGTACCATAATAACATCCTTGTTTTTATGTGATAGTGAATCCGTGTACAAGCAATCCTTGTAAGAATGGAGGATCCTGCACAGTAACTGGAGAGGATAGCTACAGTTGGCAATGTACTGAGGGATTTTATGGAGACAGTTGTGAAAAAGGTACACACACAGCAACTTTAATCGATAATTGCAAAATTTAACTTGAACGGAATCATATTTTTTATATCGTCTTTTATTTTTTTTTCAGAGAGTCCGTGCAAATCAGGTCCGTGTAAGAATGGCGGATCCTGTACTATGACTGGTCCTGATTCATTCTCGTGCAACTGTACTGATGAGTTTGAAGGACCAACGTGCGAGATAAGTAAGCCATCTTTGCATTGAATACGATACCCCAACAATTTTTATATAATCATTATGCAATTTGTAAACGAAAAAGATCACTTATTTAACACTCTTTAAACAGGGCTTCCATGTCCACCTGGAAAAAAGACAAATGATGCACAAGGGCGCTGTTGTGTTTTTCCATTCACGTATGGAGGAGTATCGTACAACTCTTGCACCACTGTCGACTATGGGAATACGCTATGGTGTTCATTTGATGCTGTTTACAAAGGACAATGGGCTAACTGTGGTAAATATACATTGTGATGGAAATTTATTGCAAGCTTTAAAAAGTTCTTTATAGCTATGCGAGGTACAGTAGCATCGAGAGAAAATCAGTCAAGGAGAAAAAAATCAAAAACATTAATTTAAGGGAAATGTGACGTAAAAAGCCGTTCTGAAAGCATACTTTTTCCATTGTATATGGAATGTAAATGAACTTGTGAGAGGGATTACATCTTAAGGTTGGCAATGTTTGTACAGAACATTAGGTGTGTATTGTGCAGGCTCCAAATGTTTCCCGATAAATTGCATTTGTATTTTTTTTTTCAGTCTTTTATTTTTGCTTAATCAATATCTTAACTTATAGTAAGAGGTTTCTTTTCGTTGCCAACCGTAAAACTATTTCGCTGATTCATCAACAATAACTTGCATCACAAGTATTTTTTTTTTTGAAGTTTATGTTAATCATACTGCCAACAAAGCGGAAAATAAAACTAAAATAATTTTGTTCAAGGAAAACAAATGTACCATAATAACATCCTTGTTTTTATGTGATAGTGAATCCGTGTACAAGCAATCCTTGTAAGAATGGAGGATCCTGCACAGTAACTGGAGAGGATAGCTACAGTTGTCAATGTACCGACGGATTTTATGGAGACAGTTGTGAAAAAGGTACACACACAGCAACTTTAATCGATAATTGCAAAATTTAACTTGAACGGAATCATATTTTTTATATCGTCTTTTATTTTTTTTTCAGAGAGCCCGTGCAAATCAGGTCCGTGTAAGAATGGCGGATCCTGTACTATGACTGGTCCTGATTCATTCTCGTGCAACTGTACTGATGAGTTTGAAGGACCAACGTGCGAGATAAGTAAGCCATCTTTGCATTGAATACGATACCCCAACAATTTTTATATAATCATTATGCAATTTGTAAACGAAAAAGATCACTTATTTAACACTCTTTAAACAGGGCTTCCATGTCCACCTGGAAAAAAGACAAATGATGCACAAGGGCGCTGTTGTGTTTTTCCATTCACGTATGGAGGAGTATCGTACAACTCTTGCACCACTGTCGACTATGGGAATACGCTATGGTGTTCATTTGATGCTGTTTACAGAGGACAATGGGCTAACTGTGGTAAATATACATTGTGATGGAAATTTATTGCAAGCTTTAAAAAGTTCTTTATAGCTATGCGAGGTACAGTAGCATCGAGAGAAAATCAGTCAAGGAGAAAAAAATCAAAAACATTAATTTAAGGGAAATGTGACGTAAAAAGCCGTTCTGAAAGCATACTTTTTCCATTGTATATGGAATGTAAATGAACTTGTGAGAGGGATTACATCTTAAAGTTGGCAATGTTTGTACAGAACATTAGGTGTGTATTGTGCAGGCTCCAAATGTTTCCCGATAAATTGCATTTGTATATTTTTTTTGTCTTTTATTTTTGCTTAATCAATATCTTAACTTATAGTAAGAGGTTTCTTTTCGTTGCCAACAGTAAGACTATTTCGCCGATTCATCAACAATAACTTGCATCACAAGTATTTTTTTTTGAAGTTTATGTTAATCATACTGCCAACAAAGCGGAAAATAAAATTAAAATAATTTTGTTCAAGGAAAACAAATGTACCATAATAACATCCTTGTTTTTATGTGATAGTAAATCCGTGTACAAACAATCCTTGTAAAAATGGAGGATCCTGCACAGTAACTGGAGAGGATAGCTACAGTTGTCAATGTACCGAGGGATTTTATGGAGACAGTTGTGAAAAAGGTACACACACAGCAACTTTAATCGATAATTGCAAAATTTAACTTGAACGGAATCATATTTTTTATATCATCTTTTATTTTTTTTTAGAGAGCCTGTGCAAATCAGGTCCGTGTAAGAATGGCGGATCCTGTACTATGACTTGTCCGGATTCATTCTCGTGCAACTGTACTGATGAGTTTGAAGGACCAACGTGCGAGATAAGTAAGCCATCTTTGCATTGAATACGATACTCCAACAGTTTTTATATAATCATTGTGCAATTTGTAAACGAAAAAAAAATCACTTATTTAACACTCTTTAAACAGGGCTTCCATGTCCACTTGGAAAAAAGACAGATGATGCACAAGGGCGCTGTTGTGTTTTTCCATTCACGTATGGAGGAGTGTCGTACGTTTCTTGTACCACTGTCGGCAATGGGAATAGGCCATGGTGTTCATTTGATGCTGTTTACAAAGGACAATGGGCTAACTGTGGTAAATATACTTTGTGATTGAAATTTTTTGCAAGCTTTAAAAAGTTCTTTATAGCTATGCGAGGTACAGTGGCATCGAGAGAAAATCAGTCAAGGAGAAAAAAATCAAAAACATTAATTTAAGGGAAATGTGACGTAAAAAGCCGTTCTGAAAGCATACTTTTTCCATTGTATATGGAATGTAAATGAACTTGTGAGAGGGATTACATCTTAAAGTTGGCAATGTTTGTACAGAACATTAGGTGTGTATTGTGCAGGCTCCAAATGTTTCTCGATAAATTGCATTTGTATTTTTTTTTTCAGTCTTTTATTTTTGCTTAACCAATATCTTAACTTATAGTAAGAGGTTTCTTTTCGTTGCCAACCGTAAGACTATTTCGCTGATTCATCAACAATAACTTGCATCACAAGTATTTTTTTTAAGTTTATGTTAATCATACTGCCAACAAAGTGGAAAATAAAACTAAAATAATTTTGTTCAAGGAAAACAAATGTACCATAATAACATCTTGTTTTTATGTGATAGTGAATCCGTGTACAAACAATCCTTGTAAGAATGGAGGATCCTGCACAGTAACTTGGAAGGATAGCTACAGTTGTCAATGTACCGAGGGATTTTATGGAGACAGTTGTGAAAAAGGTACACACACAGCAACTTTAATCGATAATTGCAAAATTTAACATGAACGGAATGATGTTTTTTATATCATCTTTTATTTTTTTCAGAGAGCCCGTGCAAATCAGGTCCGTGTAAGAATGGCGAAAAATAGCCCGGTCGTCAATTTTAATTCCGACCTTTCACCTAAGTTAAGGTTACAGTGTACCTTCAGATCGAAAATTTATCGAATTTTTTTTTTGGCGTCAAAATAAGGTTTACAGAATGAACTTTCATCCAAAAAAAAATTATCGACAAATAGTGAAAATTGACAGAGAAATGACGGTATAACTTTTGTGGGCGGAGTTTGTTTATGAAGCGATATGTTTTTTTAAGCGCTGTTTTCTCAAAGTTAATTTTTCGCCTGTTGGGGACACTTTAAAGAGCTACAACTCAAAGGGAATTTGTTCGATTTTCCTCAAATTTGGACAGAAGCTAGGCTAACATATAATCAACAAAAGCGTGACGGCGAATTTCTTATTTCCGAAAACTTTTTCGTCAAGAGCCATTTCCGTGCGATCATTCCAATTTTTTTTTCTCCCTGTTTCGAAAATATTCTGTAACTTTTCACTGCAATTGAATATGGGAAATCGCCGACGCGTTTTATTAGCGCTTCGTCTCCGGAAATCCGAGAACAAATCAAATTAGCAAAATACAATAATCGCTTTGAGTAACAGCGTTTTAAAGCTGATTCGGACGTTCGAATTAAGACGTCGTAAAAAATTCGACAATTCACTTTATTACCAAATGGTTTCCATATTTAGATAGGCAGCTCTATAAGCTTTAATTTGATATTTGGGTTTAGGTATATTAAGTGTAATCTTAAGACGCTAGAGCTGTTATACTGGAGACACCCCCGAAGGTACACTGTAAACTTAAGTTTCATCTTAGTTAAGCTTGTTCAGAGGGTCTTCAGAGGGCAACGCTGTTAGGCTAAGCCTAACTATATATATTATTCCTACCTATCTTCAGTGGTCTACTATTTTTTCACGGCATTGTATTAATATTGCCACAGCCATACTGTGACACTGGTTAGGATGTTGCTATAGCATGACATGACGTAAAACTAAAACTTTGGCGTGGCCTGTTTTGTTAGTATTTCGGGTTTGGTATTGTAGATATTTCTATGAAATCTAGAAATGGACTTTATAGAGACTCCAAACACACTCACCTCTATGAGAAACCCCATTCATTGAAAAGTGTTGAGATTAACGTTATTTTGTATTTTGAAGTTGACGCGTGCGCAGATTCACCGTGTAAGAATGGAGCGAGTTGCAAGACGACTCAGGATGGTTACAGCTGTCAACCGTGTCCTGTAGGATGGCAGGGAAAAGATTGTGACCAAGGTCTGATATACATGTAACACATTACATTGCTTTCTATTTTCATTTTGATGCGATATATAGTACTTACAGTTAACTTCGATTTCAGGCACATTGCTTTTACGATGCGACGAAAAAAAATCCGTTATAACGTTCATTCCGATGCCACAGACACCGCGGACACCTCGCCATAATGAACACCCTGACATTTGGGGTCGAACCATGAGACTTCTAAGGGGGGAGGGGAGGAGATGAGTTAGTCTGCCCTCAAATTTTTGGTATATTTTCAAAATCCCCAACCACCCCTCATAGAAATAAACTGGATAACATTGTGAACTGTTGAAATGTACAGTTACTGCGCCTTTCAATAACATGCGGAATTTAAAATTCAAATTTCCACCAACGGTTACGTTTTACACTGACGTCAATCATCTTAGCTTACCTCTCAGGAAACAGATCTTCACTTCAATGAGTTCAAAAGGTCACGTCCGTGCATTATGATTGGTACATTTCGATCCATTTTGTTTGTTTCCTTTTTGCATGGTCCGTTGGCTTTCGTATTAATTATGATTGACGGCTGGGAATAACGCAACCGTTGGTGGAGATTTGAATCTCAAATTCCGCATGTTATTGAAAGGCGCAGTAAACAGGAAAAAACTGTGAAGGGGGTATTTCGTAGAAATAAGCTGGATAACATTGGCAACTGTTAAAATGTACAGTTAAACAGTCGTAGTCCTTTTGAGGGCCGCTTTATTCATAGTGAGACGTCTTGTTGGCACAGTTGGTCATTTACCTCTTAAAAATAACTTTCAAAAATTAATGTAAACAAATACAATCCAGTGATTCTTTTTTTAAAACGGTTTTTTTTTGCAGGTAAACAAAAGGCCGACTATGCAGTTGTAAGCGCCTAAAATATGTTATAACTGGAATCCACGAGAGGCTTAAAAAACGGGCGAAAAAGTGGGACACTTTGGTTTATTTGGTTATTGGTTGAGGTTGTTTATGTAATAAGGAGAAATTACGAAATAAAGCAAAAGTTATGAATTGGGTAACAAGCGTTATCGTTTCTACCGTATATTTTCCTCTTGCAATCCTTTCAAGGTTGATAAATCGACTTAAACTGTAAACTTAAGCTTAGTTCCCACTAGCGACATAAGCGACGTAATCGGAATCGTAAGCGGAATCGGAATCGTAAGAACATTACGATCTAGTGGAAATCAAAACGTCGGAAGCAGAAGCGGAGTCGGAAGAAAAAGGAAACCTTCTGATCCTTCCGATTCCGTTTTTTTGATTTCCACTAGAACGTAAGGCTCCTTACGCTTCCGACTCGGACTCGGCTTCCGATTACGTCGCTAGTGGGAACCAGCCCTTAAATGACCTTTTTTGGCTGATTCCGTTGACAAATAAGTTAAAGATGAAGTGGAATATGAAACTGCTTGAAATCAGAATTTTCAATTTATCATATGTCTTGTTGACTAGGATACACCAGGTTATCCCAGGGTTATTACAATTGAGGGCTATGATTTTAGACATTTTGGGATTCCGTAATCAACCTCGGTAAATTATTGTACGTTTCCGTTACTCCGTGGCACAACTTCCTAATTCCCAAGAGAATAGCCTCGTAGTAAGATCGGGCTATGTCGTAGGCAGTTTGCGACACGTGGCACGTGACACGTGGCAAATTAGATACAGTAAATGTCAAATTTGTGAACCAATGCTTTAACGGTCAGGATTATGGATTGGCAGCATCTTCCTCCATTATTTTTATTTCATGAGGTTGAGGAAAGTATTGTGATTTGATAGTAGGAAGCAGATCGTAAGCAGACCTGTTATCTGCTGATACCGAAGTCAGAACGGGCAAATAATCTGTGAAACACTGACCGTAAACAACGACATTTTGTAATTACTGAAAATATATTGATGAATGTGAATATATGAAGATCATATATTTGAACTGCGGATAAACATGAGTGAAATTTGTGATCCTCGCATAGTGCTCTCAACTTAAGCAGTTGAAAAAGCAACCTGAAAAAAAAATCAGGCTTGAACGGGATTCGAACCCATGACCTTGCGATACCGGTGCAATGCTCTATCCACTGAGCTATCAAGCTAATCATGAAGCAGTTAAACGAACGTAAATTCACTTATAAGTGACGTTTTCTTTGGCTATGCCACCGTGCTGGCTTCAGTTGTAGGGTCAACCTCGTCCCCAGGGCCTTCTCCGCTTTTACTAATTCAAAATGGCGGGTCGAGCGGAGAAGACCGGAAGAGTCTACGTTCTATAGCTCAGAAGGAGGTCGGACACTTATTGAGAATTATATAACGTAATGTCGACACTTAAAATTTTATTTTCAATAAATTTTTAAGTGTAAAAAAGAAAATCTAAAATCCCCACTCAGGATTGAACCTGTGACCTCAGCTAGGCTTAGACTTGCATAGTCTACCGTACCACTGTACCACCTAGCTTCTCGGGTTGCTAGTCCTAAATTTAACTATATAAACTGCTACCTCTAACCTCAACTGAAAGCTAACCGGTTACTCCGTTATATAAGTCTCAATAAGATGTCCGACCTCCTTCTGAGCTATGGAATCTAGACTTCACCGAGAAGACCCTGGTCGAGGCTGATCTAACAGGACCGCTGATTGGCAGTTGATTTGTGGCATTCTTTCACAAATTCTGATTGGTCAGCTTTTTCTTCCCTTGAAAATGGCTGACTAAAAAGTTTTATGTGCGGTGTATTTTGTGGCAGTTTTCGAGAAATAAATGAATTCTCCATTAAGCTTGCCTCGGAAATCATAATTAAAGAAGATGCGGACTTCACATCAAAGCAAAGCTGACTCACACTTTGCAGAAAGAAAGCATGCAGACCGCGATGAAAAACAAGGTGACGAAGGATCTCCTTTATACTTTCAAGATATAAAGGTGTTTTGTTTAGTTCTTTTAGGCTGGAAAGCTTGTGAATCAGATATAACCTATAAATTTATTTCATTTATAGCGGTTGCTTATAAATACTGTAAAATGTTCGTATCAAATATCAAAGACATTTGCCGATTGAATACAGAGAGATTGAGAAGTGTTCGAAACAAGCTAAGCTAAGTACATGTTTACAGTTTATTCATCGCACATTTTTTTTTCCAATTATTTAAAAAATACCAGAGAAACGATACTCGAGCCCCCTTGATCGTGGAGGATTAATTAAAATTTGACAGTTTTTGATATATTTTAAAACAATTAATAGCACATTTCAAAATCCTGAAATTTTCCATAAATTTATGTAAGAGTGAGTAGCTTTATGGCATTGTCTTGACATTTTTGACAAGAGATGTTTTTGGAAGGCAGCTGCATATATTATGATCATCCACTTGTCTCTGATGTGGACTCTTTGACCAGGAGCATTGTAAAATGGCAAAGTTAAATTAACTTTAAAAAAGTCACCTGCCCAGTAAGATATTCTTATATTCAAATACACAAAAGGGGGATTTAGTAAGGGATTCTTCTGCTTTTAGAATATTGTTTAGACATCACGTCTTTTTTCCACGTTCGACGCACTTAAAAACTATAAAACTACAAAAACTGTAAAATTATAAAAAAGTAAAAGGATGTTCTATAAAAGTCACTTCAGGCTGCTATCGATTTCGATCCTACTCGGATCCTCTTCAGTCGCCATTTTGGAAAGCTTGTGAATCAGATATAACCTATAAATTTATTTCATTTATAGCGGTTGCTTATAATTCTTCTTCTTCTTTATGATTCTTCTGCTATTTTTGTGGAATGGTGACTGCATGAGTATTTGTACTTTTACTTGAGGTGTCCAGGGCTGTCATTAGTAACTGACAGCAGCTATTATGACCAACAACAACAGTAAAGATCGATGGCCAGCTACTCAAAGATTGAAAATAACTTCAAGTCAAAAGGCTCAGAAGTTTTTCCTCATTTTGTCTCATTTTTCCTCATTTTACTTTATTTGTGAACCCAGTTTCTTAAAAGTTTAATGGAAAACCATGGCATTTACACCTCCCATAAGTTTTGCATTTTTTTTGTCAATGTATTTGTTTTTCTCTTTTGCATCATGTCAGAAATCTGTGGCTGTCAAAATTAATGTTCTATACACCATTAGTTTTAGATGAACTGTTTGTATTGGTGGCATTTCTTATTGACAGAAGGGAATCCTTCATTGAGAGAATTTATTGGCAAATTGATCAGGAGGTTAGGATTCTTCTCCGCTCGACCCGCCATTTTGAATTTGTAAAAGCGGAGAAGGCCCTGGGAACGAGGTTGTTGTAGGGTCCCAATACTGAAGTTTGTCAGCACTGTATTCACAACAGGGTGATATAACAACGCTACCTTTTGTGCTTGATTCGCTTCCTTTTCTCGTGAAAACTTAGACTATATACTTCATCAATATGGATTCTAGACTTTTTAAGGAAAAATAGACACCAAATTACAGCTTTTGGACAAAGGACACTTACCTTTGATAACCCTAGCTAAAAAACCAACACGCATCAATGAAGATTTTTGCTCGATGCAAATGCATCTTTTACCTTTAATATATCGCATTTGACGTTTTTGTCATTAAGAATATGAAAAGGTTATTTCTGTCACTAGAAGGTAAATATTGATTTAATCGGCTATCAATATTAGGTATGATGAAATAAATTTACTTTTTTGTGTTGGTACAGTGGAACCATTACCCGGCCACCGTTGTGTCACCATTGCGCCTCGATTGTATCACCATATTGATGACATTGGCCACAAGATTATTACAAATTGTTGTTGTTTAGTGGCTGTTTAGGCCATAAAAATTGCACTTAATAATGAGTTTGGCTTATTTTAAAACAAGATGAAAGTATGACAGGGTCCACTATATAAAGCAATGTATCCATTCAGTTCGTATTCATCTACTTTTCAAGGTCGTCAAACGGGGGTCCTTGGAGCCCAGGAGCCCTGACCTTTTTTCTTTGAAGCCCCGGACTCCATGCATTCAGTTTTTTCCTCTGGACAATCTCTAGAACCCGGAACCCCGCATGTTTGCCCTTGGAACCCTGGAGTCCTGCTTTTGCGGCCTGGAGCCCTGGAGCTCTAAACCCCTTTGGGACCCTGAGGTTTCGCTTTTTTCCCTTCCTATGTAAATCAAATTCAAAACAGCAGCATCATGTAAATTGTCTTCTTGCTCAACGTTTATTTTACATTATAATTCAACACATTGATACACTGCCCAAATATGGTCAAAAAGTTATCGATATACGTTATGTTCTCATGACGTATAACCAACGATGGCGGTAAATTTCGCATTTTGAAGGAAAGTGAAAATGACTGCTGCCTGCAATTTCGTGTTTTTGGGCGAAAAAGTGCGTGAACTATTAGTTAAAAAGGGAAAAGAAAGAAAAAAAGAGAAGAAAAGAAAAGAGAAAAAATACTGTTCACATGATTGGACAAAAAAGGCGCGAAATTTTCGCGTTGTCGCGGTCGCAGTGTTTCTTGGCGTAGCTGAATGAAAACTGGTTCAAAGTTTAACCGCTCGACAAGGAGTGAATGAAGGAGCACAATTTTCGTAAAATTCCTTTGGTAATCACCTCTGGAATATGATATAGACTTGATGTTTCCTCAGAAAAGTTTATGATCTCGTCATTACGGCTGTAGGAGCTAAAAAACGAGCATTCCAAGTTTGTAAATAGCATTGATCACATTGATCGACTCATCTCGTACTTCGATGTTTGAAAATTTGGTGCTGATGGAAGGGACTAAAAAGCCAAATCAACTGCAGGTACAATGTTTTAACCGTTTCTTGTATCCTTTAGCTGTGAATTTTTGAAAGACATACTGTCCACGCTGCAGTACTTTCCGACTTTTCGCCGCTAAGTTTAGGTTCGTAGCCGTGTGTTTGTTCAATTGGTTTTGATTCTGAATTGAACTTTTTAAGATACGAAACACTTGTAACTAAGACATTCTATGCCATTTTACTGTGTTTTAATTCTTGTAGTCACTACTCTGTCCCGTTCTTTGAGTAGACGAAAGCTCTTCGCAGAAACTCTCAACTGATTGTGTACACTAAATTAATTTTAGCTTGGCAAAAGTTTCGGCATTCGCTGCTTGTTGTTTAAGAAATGGTGCGAGGTAAAATATTGTTATTAGCCTTTTTACTTAATGAAAGGTTGTATATCTGAATGAATTTTTTCTCGAAACTGTGATTTGTTATCAATGTGTTGAATTATAAGTGTTTAAACTTGCGCAATATTGACAAAGGTGCCAGTTTCATTCATGAACTGTGTGATGTTGCAAGTTTCGCGCGGTAAAACATATGTAAGCTTTTTTTTTTCAAATAAAAGGC
The DNA here is from genome assembly GCA_022457155.1 of Cladopsammia gracilis. Lineage (NCBI taxonomy): Eukaryota > Metazoa > Cnidaria > Anthozoa > Scleractinia > Dendrophylliidae > Cladopsammia > Cladopsammia gracilis. The sequence continues at coordinate 1,815,738 of JAJGOT010000047.1, read as the reverse complement.
TTGTCGGCGATATTTCTTCTTCAAACTGTGCTTTGTTATCAATATGTTGAATTATAAAACTATTATAGCGCTCAAGCTTGCGTGATATCGCCTAATTTTAGCCGACTCGGCCTACGGCCTCGTCGGCTAAGTATTAAGCGATATAACGCGCGCTTTCGCGCTATAATAGTTAATTATCGACAATTTGCAAATGTAGCCCATAGCAATAAAACTTTAAAACAGCAAACGCCATAAACGAAGATCCTGTTAAAATGTACGTTAGACACGGCGAAGGACTTAATAAGCTTGAAAGATAAACAAAAAGTAAAAAGAAGTGCGAGGACAGCTGATACAAAGTAACCTGAAGAAGGCTAGGTTTGAAATATAACCAATATATTACGTATATCAACTGTGCAGTAGTGCTCGGACTTCTTTTACCTTTACACAGGGAACCCAAACGCTTTATTAGCTATAACATAATCATTTATCATTCATTGTTATTTACCTGTTTTCCTGTGTCTCATTGAATCGTTTTGGAAGCGATTTGAATCAGAGCGAAGACGGTTGACCTTGCACGTTTCAAATATTATCTTGTCTGCCGCTTCGTAAATACGACGCGCCTATTTAATACGTCTCAAGTTTCCATTTATTATTAACTCAAGTTCCCATTACCATTAACTATTAACTCTCCTCGGGGGAGAATCTCGGGTTTCATTAATAGTTAATAATAATGGAAACTTGAGACGTAATAGGCGCGTCGCATTTACGAAGCGGCAGACAAGATTTTTTTTTTAAATAATGATAATAATAATAATAACAATAATAATAATAATAATATTTGAAACGTGCAAGGTCAACCGTCTTCGCTCTGATTCATATCGCTTCCAAAACGACTCAAAGAGACAGAGGAAACAGGTAAATAACAATATTTTCTAAATGATTATGTTATAGCTAATAAAGCGTTTGGGTTCCCTGTGTGAACATGATAGTTTTCTTTTTACTCTTCGCGAATGGTATTATTTCTTTATTTGGGTTTATTTTGTTTTGCGCTTCTTCCTCATCTTTGCTTTCTAAAATGGGGAGCGAATTCTCCTTCCTAATATAGAGTTGGTATAGAGAAATGCGAAATGAAAGGCTTTAGATTACACTCTCATGTAAACGTCAAATACCAGAAATTCTTTTCTTTCTATTATCTCAGAATAGAACTAGTTTGGAAGGATCTGCATGTAGTGTTCGTTTATCTGTGAAAGTATGGTTCCTGTTTGACAAAATATTTCTACAGATTTGCCACAAAACGTTGTGTGCCCTATGTGCGTAAATAGTCCTCCACGCAGGAATACCCCAATAATAATAATTAATAATTATAATAATAATTTATTGCTTATATACTGCGCAAATTAACATGCATAAGATATGATCAGATGCGCTTTACATTTTTCAATCAAGTTAAATAAAACATAACAATAGATAAAATGCTACAATAACAATGTATAAGGTAATGCTAATGAAACTGATAATAATCTGATAAAAAGGTAAGAACTATTTGCAATAATTATAAAACAACAATATGATAAAACTATTTACAATTAATATATCAGGGAATTTTAAGGTTACACGTTAAAGGCTTCTCTAAAATAGTGGGTCTTTAGCAATGACTTAAAAGTACTAAAATTTTCCTGATTTCTTATTAAAACAGGAAGACTGTTCCATACTTTTGCAGAGGCATTAGAATACGTGTACGTCTGTCTGTATATCACTAGTTCTGGCAGGTATTCATTTTCTTGCATCGATGTAATTGTTGCGTTTCTATCTTTTGATATCAAAAAGAGTTACTTTCTTACCCCGAGTTCTCTGTTGTGCAGCGTGGACATGACATAACCAAGCAAGTCTAAATAACCCATTTCCGAGTTGCTCTTAGCCTCCTTTTCAAACTAAGGCCAAGTGCAAAGCCATTCATATCGATGTAAGTTTTATTTGCATGTGAAAGAAAACTCATTTTCATATCAATGGTTTTGCACTTGACCTCGGTTTGAAATGGAGGCTAAAAGCATCTCGGAAATGGGCTATTGTCTAATTTTTAGCCCAATTTTTAATCCTCTTTTCTAACGTGTGTAAAAATATGGAAAATTGCAGCAAATACACACCTCTCTTCAGCCACCCATCTCTCTAAGATGAATTTGAACAACCCCTAGCTCCAAAGCAGTGTATGCACGTTGGAATGCGCACGACATCCTGCATAGATTGCACGCAATATATTCTAGGAAATTCCCACATTTTGCACTGCCTCTTCTTTGGGGTGAATGGAGGGAGGATGAGCAAGCCTGATTCCATGGGATACCTCAACAAAACGCGGTCTGTCTGTATAATTCGCTAGTTCAGGCAGGTATTCATTTTCCTGATTCGATGCAATTGTTGCGGTGCTCCCTTTGCAACATGGCCTGCATTTAACATGAGTAAAAGGGAGTAAGGTTTGCAAAGCTACTCGAAAATTACCACTGAATAAAAACAAAATAACCGGATTGATTGCTGTGCTGAGCGTCGGAAACACAAAATACGCAAAACCTAAAATCCATCTACACTTATCTTTGATAAAAAGTTCCGCGAAAGTGATTTTGAGAATTAAATAAACACAAAGAAGGAAAAAGCAAACGAAATACGCTACGACAATCGATTTAAATATCTTCATGATGTTTTGGTTTTGCTTGCGTCTTTTTTCTTCAGAATAACTGCTTCTCGTACCGACTTCTTGGTTAGGTCTTTTCTTTAAGACGCGTACAATTCGAGAATATAGGATGACAATTGCAATTAAAGGTGAGATTTGTAGTATAATTATGTCTGTTATGTAGTATATCATAATCGCAGAAGCATTCCAAACAAATCTGCAGTATCTTTGCTGGCCGACATCTACAACTTTGCAATAGTAGAGTGTGGGCGCACCATATGATATCGATATTGCCCATGTGACAAACATTAAACCTGCCCTTACTTTTCCTGTGACCAGCAAGGCTTTTAAAGGTAATACAGTAGCTATGAATCTGTCTACAGCGATCAAAACCAGGCTTAGAATGGACACAGAAGTAGAACAAAGCCTCACAAACACTCCCACTTTGCATCCAACACTGGCCAGAGGACCTTGGATTAGGCTTCCATTGCTTGTTATTATCTCGTCAGTGAGATACAATGGGTAAGTTGCAAGACTTGAAAGAAAATCAGAAACCGCCATGTTGACGTAGTAGTAGTTGGTGGTTGTTCTGAGATCTGGTGTCTTGTATACTGAGGCAATCACAAGAATGTTGCCGATGAAAGCTGCTAAGCTGATTATAGCCATGGTCGTTGTGAAGAACACGGAAACAGCGTACGAGCATGATGCTTGACCATTAGAGTTCATGACGGTGGCGTTGTCCAAGATCATGGTTCCAATGATCGCCGAGAATCAGATGTTTACTGTTTTTTTTTTACCTGAAAATTAGGAAAATATAACCAATAAAAAATATTCCACCAGAAAACGTAAATGTGACTTATGATGGATAGTAACATCTTCCAATATTTGTAATTGGTTGATCCCGATTTGTCAGTGTACGTGTCCAACTGATCTTTTATCTGCTGATGCCGAAAAGAGCAGTGATTTGCGTGGGGGAGACAACCGCAAACAGTGACATTTTGCACTCCCAGTGAGATTGGACGTCAGCCCATATAGTATAAAGGTTCCTGTGGCTTCCGTTATTACCCAAACAATCCCATGATATGTGAAGTACGTGCTAAGCTGAGGTTGATTCGTGATAATTCGGAATACATACATTCGTTGATTCGTGAAACATTCGTTGATTCGTGATAATTCGGAATACATACATTCGTTGATTCGTCAAAATTCGGAATACATACGGAAATGTCATTACGAGTGATTTCCCAGGATGTTAAACCAATTTAACAGAAATCGGTTTACAAAATAACAAAACTGAGAGAAAATAGTAGGAATTTTTTGGTTTGTAATAAGTGCTTTTATTAGCATAAAATGTCAACATGATGCAGCATACATCAAATAAACACAATGACTTCTAGCCTTCAATGGTGAAAAATAATCACATTTCAGGCACGTATTCAAACATGGCTTGGTAAATTAGTAAACATTTGCTCCAAATCAGCTCTCGGTTGCCTTAATAACGACAACAATGCACATTTTTATAAGCCGATTATATATTTGTAGTATTTTTATTAGATATATTAGATATATTCCACCCTTTTTACAAAAAAAAAATACACTTAAAACATGTTTTAATGTTATATTTTACCTGCATTAATTAAGAAAATTAATAATTAAAAAAAATTCAAATTTAAAGAGCGCAAATTCCATAAAGAAAGGAACAAATGCGCTATGTAAAATATATATATAATTTTAGATAGGAAATTATTTTAGAAGGTCTAGATGTTAGCAGGCAGGTTATAATTTTAAGAAAAACGACAAAACGTTTTAGTTTGAAAAACATGTTTCGACAGCAACTTCTGTCATCTTCAGTTAATTATTAGTGTACAAAGCGTTGACAGTGAATATATAAGTGGAAACAAATGTTAATTATGCTAGTAACAACAATGTAAATAAAAGCGTGACAATGTGAGAATTATAAGGATAGTTTCAAATTTACATGATGTAATTGTTGATTCAAAGACGGTTTTTCTCTATGAATATGAAAAGCCTCTTTTATCTTAAGTTGGAAACTCGTAGAAGCGTGATCTAAAATATGAAAGCAATCTTGTGAACACAAGGTACGGCAATGTTCAGAATTCAGTAGATGTTTGAAAATGTGCGAGGTCCTGTCATTGACTAAGTGCTCACGCACTAAGTCACTTAGTACGTGAAACTCGAATAGTGTCTCAAATAATTTTCTATCTAAATTGTTTTTCGCTCTCAGCATGAATTTGCATGAAGCACTCCTACTATACGACTGCGTGAAACACTATTAATATATATTGTTTCTCTGTTTATAATCATACTGTATGTATATTTATATATTTCTAGCTCGCAATTTTCTGAAAAAGGTATAACATGTATATACCCTTTTCGATAATGTTATGATGTTATGATTTTAACAATATATATATATATATATATATATATATATATATATATATATATATAGACAAATTACATTATTAATATATTTGTCCTTTGTGTGCACATCACATACACTATAGTGTCGCTTGTCATCGTGTATGTCATGTGAACACAAGGACCAATATAAACTACACCCTTTTTTAAAAAAGTATTGCGACTTAGAATTTACATTTTTTTTTTATATTGTTCCTTGTGTTCACATGACATACACGATAACAAGCGACAAATAGTGTATGTGATTTTTTTATCAGCCAAAATACCAATTTTAATTTTTAATTGCAGGTTTTTTTTTTCTACGAAAGTAGTCCATTAAAAGATATACTTCGGTCGACAAAGAAATTTCATTTCCTTACCTTTTTCCCTAATTTTGTTTTACATCTCTTCCGATGGCTTTAATGGAACCTTGGTGATTATCCTTAAAGTTGTAACTTGTGCTCAATGAATTCTGGAATTTAACAGTGCAAAGAAGTTATCAATTAAGAATAAAAGAAAACTGGCTAAAAGCAAGCCGAATAAATAAGCAACCTATACGTTTATTTATAAACTTTAAGATAGGTTGCATGGCATTTGCGTTTTCGCATATAAAGTAATGTATAATTAAAACCTGCTTTGACTGAATCAACGAATTCGCGTAGGGTTAGGACTAATGCCTTAATTTCTCTAAGAACTCCGTGGTTGTAAAACAAATTTATATACTGGACGAGTTGGAAAAATCGTGAAGTTGCTTTAAAGAACTGACGTGAATTTACAGGTTGCTTATTAAAGGTTCCTATACTGAAAAGTGTCGGACCTGTATTCACGTTTGTGCTTGATACGCTTCCTTTACTCGTAAAACTAAGTCAATATATATATATATATGGAGTCTCTAGACTTCTGCAGCAAAAAAAGAAAGCAAATTACAGCCTTTTGCTAAAGGATACTTACCAATCGGGAGCCTATAGAACCAAACCGCGTCAACAAAGATTTTTACTTTGTGTAAATATTGCAGCTTTTTTAAAACACGGAGAGCGCCTTAAAAGGAAAGGACACGCCCCCTTTCAAGCGCTTTCAATTGTTGAATATTTCATCAGATAGCGAACGTGTTCCAAACTAAAATGCGTCTTTCCAAAATTGATTTTTTTTCCGCTAACCACATTGAAATCTCTCCGAGCCTGAATGAGGGTCAGTGTAAAACCAAGTATTCTCACACAACAAGCCCACTGATTTGGTACAAAATGTTTGTATTTAACTGCATCATTTTAACGCTCAGTGTGTCTGATTAACTAAATAGGTCTGCAATATATTTCAATCACTTTGTACCACAAGAAAAACTGTTAAAGGCATCGTCTAATAAATTCAGTTAAAATACATGTTCATACCGCCGACGGACTCAAATATGCAGAAATTCTGCACCATGAATAAATTCAGTCAAAATCTAGTATGTAAATTACACAGACTAACTCATGAACGCAGAAATTCTCCATCTTTAAATAAATTCAGCCAAAAGCTATGTAAATTGCACCGACTAACTCATGTACACAGAAATTCTGCATCTATGAATAAATTCAGTCAAAATCTATGTTAAAATACAGCTGTAGCACCGACTGACTTAAGTACGCAGAAATTCTGCACCATGAATAAATTCAGTCAAAATCTAGTATGCAAATTACACAGACTAACTCATGTACGCAGAAATTCTCCACCTTGAAATAAATTCAGTCAAAAGCTATGTAAATTGCACCGACTAACTCAACATGTACGCAGAAATTCTGCATCTATGAATAAATTCACTCAAAATCCATTTAAATTGCACAGACCAACTCATGTACGCAGAAATTCTGCATCTATGAATAAATTCTGTCAGAATATCATGTTAATTGCACTAACTGACTCAATTATGCAGAAACTGTACATCTTAATATCACTGACTGATTGAAGCCGATGTAAAATGTAGACTGAAATTCTAATTAAATGATTTTATTGAATAATTACCATTTAATAATTAATTAAATTGAATTCGGTAGTCTGCTTGATTTATTCCAAAGGATGGAAATTGCACTGTTCTGCCATCCAACTCACATTGCCATGGTCTATAAATTTTTGCTCCTGATAGTTCAAGATTATGCAAAGCGTCACTGAAACAACTTCTCCCAACTATACAAAGACAATAATTATTATAATTGAAATTTTTGGCGTTCAATACATGGACATACAAATTCTGCTGAGATTGCACTGTATCTGAACCTATAAGTGACCATTGGATCAAATCCAACCGGTGCCATGGTGAGGCTGATACCATCAAAATTCGATTTAAAAAAATCGCACTTTGGTATAACTGTCTCAATTTGCTTGAAAAGCACACTCCCTTTCGACTTTCCATCCCTGCTTTGAAATTCATCAGCTTCCAGTTCAGTCACATCCTCCTCACTCTCACTGTGAAATTACAACAAATCTGTTTTAAAACAATGTTCTTTTGGTTACAAAATACAAACCGAAAACTGCAACAAATCGTTGCATGTGAACAACTAGGCGGGTTACCACCCGAGCTACCCTGGGCGAGCCAAGTTTTCATACTTTCCCATACAAAATGCGGTGAACTGTTTATCTGAGAATCAGAAAGTTGGCTCGGCTAGCCGGGTCACTCTCTTTCGATGGCAGGGTGACCCAGCTGGCCAAGCCAACTTTTTCTCATATAAAGGGTTTGGCTTGGCTAACCGGGCCAACTCAGTCAAAGATAGATAATCCGGGCATGCGCGGGCTAGTTTATCATCAATAAACAAACAAAATGGCTGCAAAAATCGAAGTCGGTTGTTTAAAAGAGTATTTTTACTGGGACGGACAGCTCTGGCTCGGTCAGGCGGGACAACTTTTTTGTTATGAGATCGCTCGTTAAAGTTATCCCGGGTGACCCTCCTACCCAGGACAAGTTTTCTCCATATAAACAGGCCCTTAAACGTTTACTGTTTAGCGATATCTCTAAGTTGCCGGGTATTCTGAAATCTGTCCAAGCTTTTAAATAGCAATATTGAGTGGGTCATTCTTATACAACGGTTTAATTTGTAAAATTAATAACACGTTGCCAAAAAACAAAATATGTTTACCTCGAAGAAGGGTGTTTAAAAGTGATTAACATAACTTATATGAAAGCAAACAGAGATGCTACTTGCTCTATACCAGCTCTATATAAGTAAGGAGAATTCGCTCCATATTTTAGAAAGCAAAGATGAGGAAGAAGCGCAAAACGAAATAAAGAAATAATACCATTCGCGAAGGGTAAAAAGAAAACAATCATGTTCATTTGCTTCTGAGGCTTTATATAGCTATAGGTAAAAGAAGTCCGAGGACTATTGCACAGTTGATACAACTTAATATATTGGTTATATTTCACAATATTTGGGCTGGCCAAACCTAGCCTTCTTCAGGTTACTTTGTATCAGCTGTCCTCGCACTTCTTTTTACCATGGAATAGCACGCAACTTCTAACTTCAGATAATTAAACTTTTAAGCTCTATTTCTGCAAATAGGGTCTGCAAAGGACACTTACCTTTGATAACCGGCCTATAAAACCAACACGCATCACTGAAGATTTTTGCTCGATGCAAATGTATCTTTTACCTATAATATATAGGCATTTGACATTTTTATCATTAAGAATATGAAAAGGTTATTTCTGTCAGTAGAAGGTAAATATTGATTTAATCGGCTATCAATATTTGATATGATGAAATAAATTTACATTTTTGTGCAGGTACAGTGGAACAGTTACCAGGCCACCATTGTGCCACCATTATGCCACCGTTGTGCCACCATTGTGCCTCGATTGTGTCACCGTATTGATGACATTGGCCACAAGTTTATTACAAAATGCTGTGTTATGGCCATAAAATAATGCACTTAATAATTAGTTTGGCTTATTTTAAAACAAGATGAAAGTATGACAGGGTCCACTATATAAAGCAATGTCTCCATTCAGTTCGTATTCATCTACTTTTCAGGGTCGCCAAACGGGGGTCCTTGGAGCCCAGGAGCCCTGATCTTTTTTCTTTGAAGCCACGGACCCATGGATTGTTTTCCTCTGGACAATCTCTGAAACCCGGAACCCCGCATGTTTGCCCTTGGAACCCTGGAGTCCCGCTTTTTCGGGCCCGGAGCCCTGGAGTTCTAAACCCCTTTGGGATCCTGACGTTTCGCTTTTTCCTTCCCATGTAAATCAAATTCAAAACAGCAGCATATTGTAAATTGTCTTCTTGCTCAACGTTTATTATACATTATCGACAATTTGCAAATGTAGCCCATAGGAATAAAACTTTAAAACAGCAAACGCCATAAACGAAGATCCTGTTAAAATGTACGTTGGACCCGGCGAAGGACCTAATAAGCTTGAACGATAAACAAAAAGTAAAAAGAAATGCGATGACAGCTGATACAAAGTAACCTGAAGAAGGCTAGGTTTGGCTAGCCGAAATATTGTGAAATATAACCAATATATTACGTTGTATCAACTGTGCAGTAGTCCTCGGACTTCTTTTACCTATAGCTATATAAAGCCTCAGAAGCAAATGAACATGATAGTTTCCTTTTTACCCTTCGCGAATGGTATTATTTCTTTATTTCGTTTTGCACTTCTTCCTCATCTTTGCTTTCTAAAATATGGAGCGAATTCTCCTTACTTATATAGAGCTGGTATAGAGAAATGCAAAATGAGAGGCTTTAGATTATACTCTCATGAAAACGTCGAATACCAGAAATTCTTTTCTTACTGTTATCTCAGAATAGAACTAGTTTGGAAGGATCTGCATGTAGTGTTCGTTTATCTGTGAAAGTATGGTTCCTGTTTGACAAAAAAATTCTACAGATTTGCCACAAATAGTTGTGTGCCCTATATATGTGCGTAAATAGTCCTCCACGCAGGAATTCCCCAGCAATATATAATAGAACAAGATGTTTATTAACAATTAAAATAACTATATACAATACATTAAAATTCTAATAACGATAAAATATGTACATTTGAAATGGTATAATAAAAGACTCGTACACATTACATTTTTAAAATGAAACTGATCATTGTCATAAAAAAAAATAATAATAATCATAATTTTAATCTTTAAAATTGCCTATATTACATCTCATCTGGCCGATCGACTGCAACTGCAACACTGTAAATCCTTGGCAACCTAGGTCCTGGGTGCCCTAACATTATGTCTGGTTATGTTGACTTATGAATGCAACAAAACCTCATCTTACTAAGAAAGCTCACCAAAAATTACAAAAGGAAATTACAAAAAAGAAAGAAAAATAAAAATAGTGTTAATAATAATAATAATAATAATAATAATAATAATTCATTGTTTATATAGTGCAAATTAACATGCGTAAGATATGACTAGGTGCGCTTTACATTTTTCAATCAAGTTAAATAAAACATAACAATAATAGATAAAATTCTACAATAACAAAGTAAAAGGTAATGCTAATGAAACTGATAATAATCTGATAAAAAGGAAAGGACTATTTGCAATAATTATAAACAACAATATGATAAAACTATTTACAATTAATATATCAGGGAATTTTAAGGTTGCACGTTAAAGAATTCTCTAAAATAGTGGGTCTTTAGCAATGACTTAAAAGTACTGAAATTCTCCTGATTTCTTACTAAAACAGGAAGACTGTTACAAACTTTTGCAGAGGCATTAGAATACGTGTACGTCTGTCTGTATATCAGTAGTTCTGGCAGGTATTCATTTTCTTGCATCGATGTAATTAATGCGTTTCTATCTCTTGATATAAAAAAAATACTTTCTTACCCCGAGTTCTCTATTGTGCAGCGTGGACATGACATAACCAAGCAAGTCTAAATAGCCCATTTCCGAGTTACTCTTAGCCTCCTTTTCAAACCGAGGCCAAGTGCAAAGCCATTCATATGGATATAAGTTTTATTTGCATGTGAAAGAAAACTTATTTTCATATGAATTGTTTTGCACTTGGCCTCGGATTGAAAAGGAGACTAGGAGCAACTCGGAAATATTAATCGGCTATTGTCTAATTTTTAGCCCAATTTTTAACCCTCTTTTTCAACGTGTGTAAAAATATGGAAAATTGCAACAAATACACACCTCTCTTCAGCCAACCACGATCTCTCTAAGAGAGATTGCACAATATCGGAAGTCCCCAATGTTTTACGTGCAATCGATAGAGGAAGCGTGGTAAAGCGTGGAAGCCGAAGCGTGCAAAAACGGGAAATGCCACGCAACCAACGCCGGGACATCATTAGCCTTTCAATGCTTGCGCAAAAACAGACGAAAAATTACACAATTTGAACAACCCCTAGCTCCATAGCAGTGTGTGCGCGTTGGAATGTGCACGACATCCTGCATAGATTGCATGCAATATATTCTAGGAAATTCCCAAATTTTGTACTGCCTCTTCTTTGGGGTCAGTGGAAGGAGGATGGGCAAGCCTGTTTCCAAGGGATACCTCAATAGCACGTGGTCTGTCTGTTAAATTCGCTAGTTCTGGCAGGTATTCATTTTCCTGCTTCGATGTAATTGCTGCGGTGCTCCCTTTGCAACATGGCCTACATTTAACATGAGTAAAAGGGAGCAAGGTTTGCAAAGCTACTCGAAAATTACTACTGAATAAAAACAAAATAACCGGATTGATTGCTGTGCTGAGCGTCGGAAACACAAAATATGCAAAACCTAAAATCCATCTACACTTGTCTTTGACAGAAAGATCCGCGAAAGTGCTTTTGAGAATCAAATAAACACAAAGAAGGAAAAAGCAAACGAAATAAGCTACGACAATCGATTTAAATATCTTCATGATGTTTTGGTTTTGCTTGCGTCTTTTTTCTTCAGAATAACTGCTTCTCGTACCGACTTCTTGGTTAGGTCTTTTCTTTAAGACGCGTACAATTCGAGAATATAGGATGACAATTGCAATGAAAGGTGTGATTTGTAGTATAAATATGCCTGTTATGTTGTATATCTTAATCGCAGAAGCATTCCAAACAAATCTGCAGTATCTTTGCTGGCCGACATCTACAACTTTGCAATAGTAGAGCGTGGGCGCACAATATGATATCGATATTGCCCATGTGACAAACATTAAACCTGCCCTAACTTTTCCTGTGACCAGCAAGGCTTTTAAAGGTAATACAGCAGCAATGAATCTGTCTACAGCGATCAACACCAGGTTTAGAATGGACACAGAAGTTGAACAAAGCCTCACAAACACTCCCACTTTGCATCCAACACTGGCCAGAGGACCTTGGATTAGGCTTCCATTGCTTGTTATTATCTCGTCAGTGAGATACAATGGCCAAGTTGCAAGGCTTGAAAGAAAATCAGAAACCGCCATGTTGACGTAGTAGTAGTTGGTGGTTGTTCTGAGGAGTGGTGTCTTGTATACTGAGGCAATCACAAGAATGTTGCCGATGAAAGCTGCTAAGCTGATTATAGCCATGGTCGTTGTGAAGAATACAGAAATAGCGTACGGGCAGGACGCATAACCATTAGAGTTCATGACGGTGGCGTTGTCCAAGATCATGGTTCCAATGATAGCCGAGAATCAGATGTTTACTGTTTTTATTTTACCTGCAAATTAAGAAAATATAACCAATAAAAATATTCCACCAGAAAACGTAAATGTGATTTTGGATGGATAGTTTCACCTTCCAATATTTTTTATCGGATGATCCCGATTTGTCAGTGTACACAGCTGTTACCAGCTGATCTTTTATCTGCTGATGCCGAAAGGAGCAGTGATTTGCGCGGGAGACACAACCGCAAACAGTGACATTTTGTAAAAAAAAAATACAAATTGTTTTCTCGATTTGAATTTGGAGAAAAACGTCGCAGATGAATGAATGAACGGACAACACACGTGTCCGCTTTACATTGTATTCCCAGTGAGATTGGACATCAGCCCATATAAGGGTTCCTATGGCTTCCGTTATTACCCAGCTAATCCCATGATATGTGAAGCCCGTGCTGAGGTTGATTCGTGATAATTCGTAATACATACATAAATGTTATTACGAGTGATTTCCCAGGATGTTAAACCAATTTAAGTAATGATCCGCGTAAGAAGGATAGTGTTGAACGGCAATGCACGATGGAATGTCAACTTTTTTCATTGTTACAACTAGTGATCTGATTGGCCAAGACTCAACAACTGCTAAAAGTTAAGTAACAATCCGTGTAAGAAGTAGGCAATTCTCTATTCTTCCGCTGCATTTCGCTTTCCCCACATAAGAATGTTTAGATTTTCGTACTGAGAATACGTCAACCTATGGACAACATGGTTTTGAAATAAAATTTACTGAAACTTTATTTTAAAGCGATGTTTCTTTTGAGTTACAAGATTTCATCCAATCGTGAGACTCCAAAACAATGGCCAAGAAAGACTTCTAATTTTCCATGTTCCCACATAGAATTTTTGTGGCATTAAAAATCACAATAGTTTTCACTCAAAGGGAATCAATTAGTAAACTAGAGATAAATAAATGCGCTGCCTGATGAAGTTATGGTAGATTTTCATAGCCCTAGCCCTGTTTTAGCGCTAGTCATGTTTTAGCGCTAGCCCTTCGTCGGAGCGACGAAGGGCTAGCGCTCGAAACGTCAGCTTTCTCGAATTTTTTCACGGTGGCTAATTTACCTTATCGACTCTGTCGATAAAACCAAATTCTTGTGCTTCACCCCCACCGACGCAGCACCACAGTTTCTCTAGAAATTAACCCCATTCATGTATCATCATATATTGTCATATAGCTTAGTGTAAAGCTTAAGCCAGAGTACAATACGGAAATGTACAACAAAAATTATTATACCCCGCACTTTGCATTCAAATAAATGCAAGTTCACCTTATAGCCTGCAGTGCACCATATACAAATTTTGCCACCCCAAAAGCAATTTCCGAAAGGGTTTCATTTTTGTCATTAGTGTTAAATATCACTACTAATCGGCAGTAGTAAATTTATAGAGGTGTACATTCCTGTGTTTGGCATGGTGATAAGCAAATTAGCAAACAGCCAAAGTTTTGGACACAAAACTTTGGCTAACAACATTGGTCACAAAATTAATTATTTTTTGGAATTTTAGACTTGTAATTTTGGATTTTTATTTTATTACTAAATTAATATCTTATTGTAAGGCGCAGTTGAATATTTTTATAGAAACTGCGCGGTAGAAATTTTAATTTATTATTATTATTATTAAAACAACATTGATAAGGGGGGGAGGGGTAAGGAAAGGTAGCAATGGTGCAGTTCTTCCAAAAAAGCACTTGTGAATGAGTGTCTCAACTACTTTTGCAGCTAATTGTAGCATTTATTAATTTGAGAAGTACAAGGCACAGCTTATGAATAATACATTCTGATATATCCCTGACAGTAAGTTTATGCTATTGAAGCAAATACAGCAAAGCTTATAGAAAGCTTGCGTCACAACCATTATATCCTTATAATATTTAAAAGGAACTCAAACCAAAAACTATTCATATTTAGTGTCATTTAGAATTAACGTTTCCTAAGTAAATACCTCGTAGATGTGAAATCCTTGTTAAAACGTATGTTTATCCAGACTTGGATGTTTATAAGACACTTTTCGTTATTACTTTTAGATCAAAAGCCAGTCCGATCGTTATTGCTTTTTCGAAATTGGAAAAGAAAGCTGTTTAAACATAGTCTCCTTAACTTCAACTCATTGTAAACATGGCCTGAAATCAGGAAATTAGTAATAATTACTTTAGTCCAACGCAATATTCTGGAAGGACTTAGGCGTTTTCAGTTGCGTTGAATATCCTTTCCAAGAGCGTATTTTTAATAATGGTCATCTTAGTTATTTACTCTGCTGTAAACTTAATTTTAGTTGAAAGGCTTACCTAACTTTATTTGAACTGTATTAGGATATCGAAAGTACAAATAAGTAAGCTTGTACATTGTACAATTTGAATTACCTCGGAATTACCTCCAAATTGCTTCCGACATGTCCGAGTTACCACGAGCCTTATTGTGTGTGTGAAGACCACGAAGAATAAACCTTGAAGAGTTCCGAGTTCTGTTCCACCGTTTTCTGCTTCGCTAATAGGGACGAGTTACAACGACCGTGTACCTCTGGCATTTTGTGACGAGTGCCACGCTGCTAAGTTGTATGCTCACCGAGCTTCCCCCCCCCCCCCCCCCCCCGCCAAATATCACAGTTAGCTACAGTTCAACCGACGCTCAATCGTTTTTCCAGTCCAGCGCATCGACGCGCATTATCGAGATTTATCTCTGCAGAACACGCTTAAAACCTATCGTTACAGTGCTACCTATCGTTACACTTCACTTTTTTAGGAAAATTGAAGATGATTCTCAGGATTCTTACTATTGAATTGGCCGCTGAAAAAATAGACTAATGTTCAGTGACGTTAATTTTTATAAGATCTTATATGTAAGTGAAATGATCACGAATCAAAGTAAGCTTACACGAAGACATATTTCAAGTTTACACCAAAGAGAGGTTAAAAGTGTAACTGTTGATTTTCCCAAGACGTAAGCTTAGCTTAACTCAAATTCCTGGCTGCAAGTCGATCATTATATTTATCGTAATCCAACCAAATTGTGCTATAAACTTCTACAATTATTACCAATCAAGCTACAAATCAAAACTGATATGGCTGATAAACGTAATAACGAAAACAAATGAATCTGAACACATTCCCCAATGCGGTGCATCATTGGCCAAAAGTACGATTTCTCGTTTTACAGGCGAACAAGTGAAGGAAAATATTTTGAACCATTAAAATAATAATGACAACATTTAATTAATATCTTTACCTTATTTTAAGGTGACATGCCAGGCTAACCAGCTGTATGTTAAAGCAATCCAAATGTTAAAGCTCGATGAAAATTCAAACCTTGAATTCATCCCGGTTCATGAAACGTCAAGAATTATTGAAGAAATGTACTGTGATAGATTCTAAAAAAAGCCTAATTTTAGCGGTTTACATACTGTTGTACACAAGAAAAGAGCTATTCCATTTCCACTGTAGAAAGTCGTGATGAATGTGTCAGTTCTTTTGTTTCCAAGCTGCAAACTGAACCATTTCTTCATCTCGGCCTTATGAGCACCGCAAACAAATTGTAGTGTATTTATCTTAACCGGAACCGGAACTCTATTGTTCCCGCGTTTATTGTCATGTGACTCACTAAATATTATGGTATGTAATTGGACGGGAAGCATGTGGTCAAGATGTTGAGAATCCATTAAAACCTGTTTTGATTTGTAAAGGAGCTTTCTCTATATAGTCTTTGAGACGTATCCACCACATTTGGCGACGAGGAAATCGGAAAGTTAAATCGCCGGACGGCTGCTAAAGTGGTTAACGAGTTTAAACGGACGGAAAACTCGCACAGATGGCCGTATCTTTGAGCGGATTGCCGGGGTTGCCTGCGTTCGACGCTGTCGCTTGCGCAACGATGGTTAACTTGGAAGGAAGAATTTGAACTGTACGTAACTGCATCGAGAATCAGCGACCCTACCCAAAAGAGAGCACTCCTACGTCACCTCGCCGGGCCCAAAGTCAGAGATGTTTTCAATAACTCGATTTCTGCTGACGCACGAGGCGCAGCGAAGGATTACAAAAAAAGCTATGGACTGCCTATCGGACCATTTCAAACCAATAAAAAAATGCTCCGATGGCTAGACAGGCGTTTATCGCGGCTAAACCAACCGCTGGGGAAACCATAAACAACTTCAACAACTACGAGGGTGAAAGAGACAATCAGGTGAGAGATCGTGCGATTTCTTACATTCAAGACAAAAACCTCAAGTCCAAGTTGTGTCGGGAAGGAACTCTGACTCTCAGCAAACTCACGGAAATCGTTAGCCAGTACCATGACAAAGAAGCGCTCATCATCATCCCTGAAAGCCAAGTAAACAACTTATCTACCGGAACAAAACAAGGCCAAGGCCCAGGTGGAAAATGCTGGAGATGCGATAAAGTTGGCCATTTTGCAAGAGAGTGCCGTCGTTCATGTGACCACAAATGCGGGAAATGTGGCTACGTTGGTCATTTTGAAGTGTGCTACCATTCCAAACAAGGCAAAAAGCGAGAACCAAGCCGCAGTTCGAGTCGTGGTCGCGGAAATAGTCGAGGAAAACCAAGTCGTGGATGAAGGGGAGGAGATACACGTGACGTACGCAACGTGACCGGCGAGGACATGCCGGCTGAGAGCTCAACGAGCAGCGATGATTTCTACGTGTTCAGTACAGGGAACTCTGATGACCAGAACACTCTGAAGTTGGAAATAGAAGATAAGCCTATAAACGTTATTATAGACTCTGGTGCTAGTTGTAATTTAATGTCACAAGAAGTATTTGACCATGTAACGGGGGTAATGTTAAATTGCTGGAGTGCAACAAACGAATTTTTGCATATGCATCTGTAGAGCCACTCCCGCTTAAGGGAAAATGTAAGCTTAAAGTATGCGTACCACAAACCCAACTGACCCTAGGGGTCGACTTCTATGTCACTTATGGCAAAGCTGCAACGCTATTAGGCCGTGACACATCTGAATTGCTGGGTGTTCTGAGGGTCGGTGTATCCGTAAACAACTGCAATGTTAATGACCCTAGTAACAATGCAAAACAAGCAGATAGAAAGGCCCCCCTTAAAGCAAAATTTCCTAAAGTTTTCCAGGGCCTGAGCAAGCTCAGAGGGTACCAACTTAAGCTACATATCGATGAGAGTGTGCGACCGGTGGCACAGCCTTTGCGCAGAATTCCTTAGGGAAAAAGTCACAGAGAAACTGGAAGAGTTATTGAAACTTGATGTTATCGAAAAAGTTGAGAGACCAACAAGCTGGGTCAATCCCTTAGTAGTGGTCCAGAAACCCAATGGGGACATTAGAATATGCCTAGATATGAGACAGGCAAACCAAGCCATCGTGCGAGAGAAACGCCCAGTTCCCCCTGTCGAGGAGACACTTCAAGAATTCTCAAATGCTAAGGTTTTCTCTAAATTGGATCTAAACATGGCTTTCCATCAAATCGAATTACACCCCGACTCTAGGGAAATAACAACTTTTGCTGCCTCTAACGGCCTATACAGGTACAAGCGCCTGCTTTTCGGTGTAAACATGACTACGGAAAAGTTTCAGCAGATTGTCTGGCAGATCATCAAAGACTGCCCAGGGGCATACAACCTCCATGATGACCTACGAGTCGTTGGCGCAGATGACAAAGAGCATGACGAAAACTTGGAGAGAGTCGTGCGCAAACTGGAGGAAAACGGGCTTACACTGAACTATGACAAATGTGAAATTGGGGTCAGCAGCATGGTTTACATGGGTGATGTACTCTCTGGGGAAGGACTGAAAGTTTCCAGTGAGCGAGTGAAAGCCATCGTCGAGGCGCCAGCTCCTCAGAATCAGTCAGAAGTAAGAAGTTTCCTTGGATCGGTACAATTTTGTGCGAAATTCATTCCCAACTTTGCAACAATATCGAGTACACTGTGGGACCTCACCAGCAAAGACACAAAGTGGAAGTGGGGACCAAAAGAGGAGAAATCATTTCGAGAAGTCAAAGACCGGTTGACTCGTGCACCAGTGATGGCATACTTCAGACAAGGTGCAGAGACCCGGCTGACAACGGACGCTTCACCCGTTGGAGTTGGAGCCATTCTGGAACAAAAGCAAGAAGACGGGAGCTACAGACCAATATATTATGCCAGCAGAAAACTAAGCAAAGTTGAAAAAAGGTACTCCCAATTTGAAAGAGAAGCTTTAGCAGTTAGGTGGGCTTGTGAAAAGTTTTACCTCTACCTCTTTGGAGTCAGCTTCGAGATCTGCACTGACCACAAACCCCTAGTCATAGTGCTCGGAGCAAAGTCAAAGCCTCCATGCGCACGTATAGAAAGGTGGCTCCTGTACCTGCAGCAGTTCCAGTACAAGTTGACACACATTCGGGGGAAAGACAATGCTGCAGACGTCCTCAACCGCCTCCCGGCTGGTGCGACCCAAGATCATGAAACACAAGTTACAGAGGAGTTTGCCTACAGCATAGCGAGTCAAGCCGTACCAGCTGCTCTAGTACCAAAGCAAGTAGAAATTGCCTCAGAAAATGACCCAACGTTACGTTTGGTACGCCAGGCTGTCATGACAGATGATTGGAGCCAGTTACAAGGCACAAGTTACAAAGCGATAAAGGAAGAATTATGGGTGGTAGGACAAGTGGTGATGAGAGGGAGTCGTATCGTTATCCCAGACAGCATTCAAAAGCGCACTATCATGTTGGCTCACGAAGGACATCAGGGTATGGTCCGGACTAAAGCGAGGTTACGAGAGAAAGTATGGTGGCCACAAATGGACAAACAAGTAGAACAAGCGGTACGAGCATGCTACCCCTGCCAGCTTGTAGGAACCAGATCTGAACCAGAACCCGTGAGATCAACCAAACTGCCAGACTCTCCGTGGCAAGACATCTCAATCGATCTTCTCGAAACATCAAGTGGAAGCCACCTTCTGGTAGTCGTATACTATTATTCTCGCTGGATCGAAGCCATTCCCCTTAATAAGACGGATGCGAAACATGTGATTAAGTGCATGGAAGCCATTTTCAGAACGCATGGCTTACCAGAAACTGTCCGCAGTGACAACGGAACCCCTTTTGCATCCAAGGAATTTGAGGGGTTCCTAGACTACTTGGGAATACAGCACAAGAAGGGTGTGCCCTATTGGCCCCAAAGCAACGGAGAGTTGGAGCGTGGCAACGAAACCTTACTAAAGATTGTGAGAATTGCGCGTCTCGAGGGCAGAGATTGGCGGAAAGCACTTGAGAACTTTTTATTCCAGTACAGAGTCACCCCTCATACTGTTACTGGGATCTCGCCTGCAGAACTGCTGATGGGGAGGAAGCTGCGTGACAAGCTCCCAAAAGTTCAAATCCCCAAAGACCGAGCCACAGAAGCACAGTGGCAACACCTCTTGAGAGAGAGGGACGCTCGCGCGAAACTGAGACAGAAGGAGTATGCAGACAGGACACGAGCTGCTCAGTTCAGCACCATTGGAGAGGGTGATCAAGTGCTACTGAAGCAGGCCCGAGAGAACAAGCTGTCACCCAATTATGAGCCTGGCCCATACAAAGTCGTCCACAAGGATGGAAACGCCGTACTTCTAGAAGATGCTAAAGGGAACAGTAAGATGCGGAACATAGCTCACATGAAGAAATTTGTAGAACCTGAAAGCGCTAAAAACGGGGGACTTGTGCAACCAGCAGAGCAACCCCAGGAACTTAGCGGGGAGTTTGAGCATAATCCAACTACAACCGCGAGCCAACCAGCACCTGACGTGCAGCAATCTTCACCCAACCCTTTGCCAGGCAATTCAGTTGTTTCACGACCTGCGCGCTCCAGGCGACCGCCCGCCTGGACACAAGACTATGTATGTACTTAGTTGTAAAACACGCCAAGAGACATTAACAGATCAGAGAGACGTTTTCATTTGCTAAGAACCTTTATTGGCTACATGTGTTTTAGATTTACCATGTTCATGTTTTAGGTTTTTAGTGCTAACATTTGTAATAACTTAGGGGGAGATGTAGTGTATTTATCTTAACCGGAACCGGAACTCTATTGTTCCCGCGTTTATTGTCATGTAACTCACTAAATATTATGGTATGTAATTGGACGGGAAGCATATGGTCAAGATGTTGAGAATCCATTAAAACCTGTTTTGATTTGTAAAGGAGCTTTCTCTAGTCTTTGAGACGTATCCACCACACAAATAAGCAAGAACATCGCCAGTTGAATTATAAATTTTCTCAAACAGTTCGGGTCAGTCCATTGTTAGACTTTATCCAGCGTAACAAAATAGCTTTAGGCAGTTTACTGGATCCATTTTGCTTGAAATGACTGTAAGAATTAGCTGACTATCGCAGCGCAGGAAAGACTTTTCAGTCAACTTATACTCCTTCGCTAATTTCATTCATTCAACTCAAGCGCCACAGCGCCACAATTTTGGCGCCTTTCGGTCTTTTCGTGTGGGTCATGTGATATATTTCTTGACTCAAACTTTCCCTAAACTGGTATTGAGCGTTCCGTGTTCTCTGTGTGAGTCTTAATCTATAAAAGCGCTCACTTTGGAGAAAAATCCAACCTAAAAGTACAAATTTCGACCGCCATTGTTTTGAATTTTTTAAACGCTACGTTCGCGCAGACCCACGCGCGTGTCACACGCGATAGCGCAATTTCTGCTAAAAATAGCCCAAATTGTCCTTTACATGGAAACAGGCAGCTCTAAAGAAATGACATGTCTTTACGGTCTCCTTCCCTGATTATGGCTCCTGATTCCACCCTTTTGCAAGAAGAAAATTGCACTTAGAACATGTTTTAATATTTATATTTTACCTTCATTGATTAATATACAATTAATAATTGCAAAAATAAAAATACAAAGAGCGCAAATTCCATGAAATGATCAAATGCACTATTAATATATATACAATTTTAGATAGAAAATTATTTGACAGTTACTCGAGTTTCACTCACCAAGTCGCTTAGTACGTGAAACTCGAATAACTGTCTCAAATAATTTTCTGTTTAAAATTGTATTTCGCTCTGCATGAATTTGCATGAAGCACTCCTACGGCTGCGTGAAACACTATACCTTATTATAGGAAATTAACAATGCACTTTATTAACGCGATTTTACGAAAGTGTCACCCTCGTTAAATGAGGTTTGATTGATTTGATTGATTGATTGATTGATTGATTGAATTTAATGTATCTTAATTAATGTCGATGTAAATTTAATGCACGCTATTTTACAATATTGTTATTTTGAAGCACCTTTATTTCATTACAAAACCTTATTAGTTCATGACTCCTCTATTGGCTCTCCAGAGTCACATTTCACGGAGGCTTTGAAAGATATTTTGAATTGATAGGGTCTAGTTATGCTTCAAAACCAAATTTTCGGCTTTAAAACAAAACTTAGAAACTTCCGTGCACTTGTCTTGGAAGGTTTTATTGACGGAAGCCAAAACGCAGTTTGGCGTTCAGAAATGTAAAGTGCGAGTTTGCAGAATTATGAAAATGGCAGTAAATAAAGCAAGATGCTTATCGAAAAATTCGCGTTAATTTAATGCATGTAAACCTAACTTTTCGCGTTGTCACTCAAGACAAGAAGACATGCAACTGCCGACAAACGAACACATGCCCACTCGACGGAAACTGCTTACAATCATCAGTCATCTACCAAGCTACAGTCACGCGCAACGACAACAACACAACAGAAACATACATCGGACTCACGGAAAACGACTTCAAAACAAGATACCGAAACCACACCGCATCATTCCGCCACTCTAAACACAGAAACTCAACTGAACTAAGCAAGTACATCTGGACTCTCAAAGACAACAACATCGAACACTATATTTCATGGCGCATCCTGTCTTCGCATTCACCGTACAACAGCTCAAGCAAAAGATGCAACCTCTGCCTAAAGGAAAAATTTCTAATCATTTGCCGACCGAAACTTTCTACACTTAACAAACGTAAGTAGTTATTAAAACCAGTGATGTAGACCACCCTTAAAGTATTTAATTTCCCTCATTTTTCCGAAAACCCCCGTCATTCAATTTTTAGTACCGAGTATTTTCAAACCCTGATTAAAACTGTGATATTGATTTCTATGATTTATATTGATTTTCATTTTAGAAAATTTTTTTTTAAACGGAAATAAACAACTCTTACACATGAAAACATTTTGTAAGAGTTGTTTCTACTTAACTAAGTTAAAAAAAATTCTAAGAATTAAATAAATGAAATAAGATAAACAAATTCGTGAAATGTAATATTTGTTTGAAATGACTGAAATGTAAAACAAATTATGACCTCACTCACTCGCCCTTCGGGCTCGCTCGCTCGGGGGGTTTTCGGAAAAATGAGGGAAATTAAATATATTTAAGGATATCTACTACATCACTGGTTTTAATAACTACTTGTTTCGTAGTTTAGATATAAGGTTTTTAGTATATTTGGTCACTGAATTTTATTCACAATGATTTACAATCACTTGCAGTTTGTTTTGACTAAGGTTAAATATTTAATGATTTTATAACTACTATATTGTTTGTTGAATTGAAAATGGAAGCGGAAGAAAAAAAATTTAAAAAAAAAATATAATTTAAAAAAAATATTTATATATAATAAAATGATCGCTACGCAAAACCAATCTGATTGTTCGCAATACAAAGCAATTCCTATCTCTCTTTATGGAGTTAAATATTTTGATAAAATATTATATGGTAAAATGTTTATAATTGATAATCACTTTTACAATATATATAGAAATTATCAAAGATTTTATGAAATAAGAAAGAAAGAAGTTGAAGATATAATTAAATCAAATAAGAAAATAAAAATGAAAGAATTAGTTTCAAAATATAAAGAAAGTAAAAAAAGTAATGAATTAGATAAAGAAAAAAGAAAATATTTGAATAGAATAAGAAAAGAAATTAAATATATGAAAAAATATTTAATGAAAAAAGAATATAGAGAAAAAGTTGTATATGAAATTGTTAATGGAAATGTTTATCTTAATGATTTAGATGAAGATGAAGATGAAGATGATGTAACTGAATATCCATTTAATCTGTATAAATGGGAATTCAGAATTCTTAAACATAGAAGGTTGAATTTGCATTCCAGTTATTTACAATACGCTGAAATTAAAAAAATTTTAAGGAGACAAAAAAAATATAGAAAAGTATGTACTATTGAAAAAGAAGTTAAATTGGAAAGATATTTTTCATTAAGAAGAGATCATAATGAAATACATAGAGAAATTGAAAAAATAATTGATGAATTTGAAGATTATTTTGTAGAATATGTAAATATGAGTGATAGTGATAATGATGAAAATTATGAAGATGTTATTGATGGTGAAGAATTTCATATTGATTCAGATGCTGCTTATAATTTATGAATAAATATTAGAAAAAAAAATAACCAATAAAAATTATATCCCTTTTTAGGGATTTTTTTATGCTGAAATTTATAATTTTTTAAAAAAAAAAATTTAAAAAAAAAAATATTTATATATAATAAAATGCAACTAACAAGTTTCGAAAACATTTCTAAAGAAAATCTAATTTTTAACGAAGCCAAACAATATAAAGTCAAGAATTCCAAGATGAAATATAACCGTATTAAAATCGAAACAACTTATCCTAATGGTAAACAAGGTCCTCTTATAATTGAAACACCTTTACTTTTTAGTTTTGGTGTTTCTGAAAGAAAGAATCAAGAATCACAAGAATTAGTTGGATATACAATTCCTGTTTGTTTATGGGAAAAAGAAAAAGATCCAACAGAAGAAGAAAAAAACTTTTTTAATGCATTAGAAAATATCCAAAAACTTTGTTATAACCATCTTGAAGATACAATTGGTATTGAAGATTCTCAAAATTTATCTCATATTTTATATTATAAAAAGAAAGAATATACTGATAAAAAAGGAAGAACTAAAACAACAATTGATGATAGTGTTTCACCAGTTTTATATGCAAAACTTATATATTCAGAAAAATCTAATAAAATTCTATCTTTATTCAAAACAAAAGGAAATAAAAATGTTGATCCATTTGAATACCTTAATCAATATTGTAAAGTAAAATTAGCTTTGATAATTGAGAGTATTTATATTTCCAAATTAGTAAAATCTATTCAAATTAAAGTTCATGAAGTTTATGTAAGACCATTAAAACCAAGAGAATCATTATTAGAAATAAAAGAAGAAAGTGATGACGATGACGAAGTCGAGGAAGGAAGTAATCCACAGGATTTGTTTTAGACTGGAAAAAAGTATTAGCCCTTTTTAGGGCTTTTTTTTTATGTTGCTTGAAACAATTTTTTAATACTAATTTAGTATTAAAAATCTTTTAAATCACTCAAAGGAATCCACGAATTAAACTTGTCAGGATATCCACTCCATTTAACTAAAGCTAACTTTTTCTTGGTGTCTCGTTTCAATACTTTCTCAATTCTATATATTTCTTGTTTTGCTTTTTGTAATTCTTTTTCATAAAAAGATCCTTTTACTTCTTCTCCCATTAAATCAACAATTTTATAGGTGATAGGTTTTGTATTTAATATTTCATTAACCACAAATATTTCTTCTGTCCAGTTAGGAGTATATCCTTTATCAAATACAGGTCTTTTATACTTTGATATACGAACGAAATCTCCAACCTTAAATTTTACTTTTCCAGGTTTCAAATAAATTAAATCTGAATATAAATTAGCATAAACTTTTTCTTCATTTTCTTTTTTACTAGCTTGAATTGGAGTCATTTTAATACTAGAATGTCTTGTTTTATTATAATCATTAACTAATTTATCAAGGATGCCCCAATAAACAGTATTGTTATTTACACTGAACATCTTAAACATTCTGGTTTTCATTGTTTTATTCCATCTCTCAACAATGCTTGATTTCTCTTCATTCTCTGTATGATATAATTTGATTTTATTCTTTTCAAGAAAATCCTTAAAATGTTTACTGATAAATTCAGAACCTTTATCTGTCCAAAGCATTTTTGGTTTACGTTTACTTTTTTTAAATATATCATCAAATGCTTTACTAACACTTTCAGTCTTTTTGTTTTTCAATGGTTCAATCCATCCATATTTACTAAAAATGTCTATTACCATCAGTAAATAATTTATTCCTTTATTCCATTACTAAACTTTTGCATTTCAACCAAATCTGCAGCCCAGATTTCATCAATCCCATTTGATATTACAGTTCTCTTTGAAAAGTTTCTAGTGATTGGTTTATGTAATTCATCGGCTAATTGTTGAGTCCAATCACTATTATTACTCAACGCCGCTTTACGTTTTTTGACTTTGTCTTCTTTGGTAAACCCAAACCAAGTTTCTGTTTAGTATTTATAATAAATCTCGCTGTTTGACCCCACTTTGGTATTTCACCGTATGGAATCAGATCTAAAGATTTAACCATTTGTCTATCACATTCATTCTTATTTTTTCCCATATCATAACATATATCATGATAAGCAGAAATTTCATCTACTTTATTATATGGTTTAACTTTCCATTCTAATACTTCACCTGTTTTAGGATCATATCTTAATTGATCATTCAAAGGGTTATACGGACCCATGTACTTATAATTTCCTGGAGTCCAACCACCTTTTGGTTTTGGTAATTTTCCAATGAGGCTATGAATATCTACACTACCTCCTTGAAAGTCTAAATCTTTTCTATTTGTTTTATATTTTAATTTTGGTCTTATTTTAGTACTTAGTTGATCCATCATATCTGAAGTTGTTTTTTGTAAAAATGGTTTTGCTTTATCTAAAGCATAATCTAATGCTTTTTTTTGCATGTTTTTATTTCTCATTAATTCACTTGCTCCATATCGTCCCATTTCAACTGTTTTTCTACCTAACCAAGGTAAAGCATGAGTTAAACCTGTTAATGCTAATTCACCAAAGCCTTCTCCTTCTTGTGTTTGTGAAGAAGAAGGCTTTATTAGTTTCCCTGTTTCTTAACAAAACGTGTTTTTTTTATTCCACAAGAAGCACATTTACAGAAAAACATTAATGTTCCATTTTTTGTTGTTTTATATCCACTAGGTTCTACACAATCAGTTTGTTTTTTTCTTTCACACAATAAGATTTCTTTTTATATTAAGATTATATAAATTTATAACAATGATTGTTATAAAAAAAAAAGATTATTCAAAGTATTTTTTAATAAATCTTTCATTAAACATAGTATCACTTAAACTGAATGGTTTTAGTATATCATAAAAATCTTTTTTCATTGACCATTGATGAAGAAAATAAAGACAATAATAACCACAAAGAACACTTTTAATATTTTGATATTGACTTGAGTTGTAAATTACCATTAAGTTTTGTAAGTTTGTAAGTTTGTAAGTTTACCATTACTTTTAAATTCTTCAGGATAACCCATTCCAAAACTATCAAAATACCATATAAATTTATTATCATGACTTTTC
The DNA here is from genome assembly GCA_022457155.1 of Cladopsammia gracilis. Lineage (NCBI taxonomy): Eukaryota > Metazoa > Cnidaria > Anthozoa > Scleractinia > Dendrophylliidae > Cladopsammia > Cladopsammia gracilis. The sequence goes on along the minus strand of JAJGOT010000047.1, from coordinate 1,788,627 downwards.
ACACAACAAACCCAATGAGTTCCAACGTTTTCATATGAATCAAGATTTATTATACATGGACTATGATTTTTAGACATATTTTCATCTCTTGAATATATACCTTTGAAATTTGGAATTTTTAAGTATTTTATCCATTTCATTAAATCAATATTACTTAATGGTTTGTTTATGAATTTTGGTTTTATAATATTGTTCCGAGAATTGGAATGCTGTTGAATGGACTGTCCTTCCCTAATAAAAGACCTTTTCCTTTTTTCGTAGTTTTTTTTGACTTTTTTTTTCCCATACCAAAAGTATTTTTCCCCATTGACCTATAAAAGGTGGAGGAGGCTCATACATTCCTATTCTTGGTGCTCCTTTTCCTTTTGGTCTACCTACTCTTGGTGCTCCTTTTCCAGTAATTTTTTTAAAAGCCTCAATAGCAAGAGGTATACCAATACTAGCTAGTAATGTACCTAATAATCCACCAGATTGTTTTTTAGTTGGTTTTATCACTAATTTACCTCCAGATTGAAGAGCGTTTAATATGTCTTGTTTTTGTTTATTTGTAAGTAGATTTTTATTATCAATGAGTTTTTGAATTTTATCTTGTGGTATTGAAAACCCACCTATTTGACCATTACCACTTATCTTTTTAACAATTTGACTTGCTCCTTCACTTGCTAAACCAGCAAGAGCTGATAATCCAAGTGTTTTAGCTAAAGTTGGTGCAAAAGTACGAGCTAATGGAATAATACTACTAAATAAACTTCCTCCCTGCCTCATTACTTTTCTAATTTGTGTTTTTGATATCTTGATGTCTGTTCCTTTTCCTAATGATTTAGCCTTTTTAATTTTGTTAATTTGATTAGTTGTTAATAGTAATTCATCATTACCACTTGTTTGATTATTTTTCAATCTGATTGTTAAAGGAGTGTTTGTACTATATGCTTTTGCAAGCTTTTTTTTTGATTATCAGATAAATTTATTTTGTATGGATGATAAGTTGTCATTTGAATTTTATTATTAGATTATATAATTTTTACATTTTATACAATTACTAATTCATTTCCAATTTTATCAATTTTCACCATTTCTTCATATAAATCTATAGCATGAACATTAAAGTTAGCAGTTGCATTTCTGCTTAAAGTATATCTGAATATTAATTGTTTAGGATCTCTAGTGATTTTTTCTGTTTGATATGTAAGATCAAAATATATCAATCCATATAGAGAATTATAATTAGCTAAATTAAGTTGTGTTCCTGTATTATAATCATTTTTCCTCATTGCGTATGACATTACATCATTGAATATTCTTACTTTACCTTCACTATCATATTCTGTTTCTGGATAAAATACTCCATTTCCATATTCTAATCTACAGTTTTGTAAGTGAGAAAGAGCATCAGCTTCATTCAATTTGTAAGTATTCATAAGATAAGGATTATCTTCAGCTTGATCATCATTAGGTGGATTTGTTCTTTTCAAGTAAACAAAAATATGTTTAATATTATCAATACTGCTTGATATTTGAAAAAATCCTGATGATCGTGTAGGAGCTGATGATTCATACATTCCCCTTAAATATTTCCATTTTGTTTCTTTCATGAATGAAGTAACAAATTTATCATATAAAGAGTCTTTTGGTGTTAATTTTGGTACCCAAAGTAAAAATTTTTTAACAACAACTCTTCCAGCATCAGTACCATTAGCCATATGAATTAATTCACTGTCATTTTGAAGCTCAATGTTGAATTGTAATTGCATAGGTACAAGCATCTTATCTTCAAGTTCTTCAAAGAAAGAAAAGCGATTTAATGGTATAATAGTATTAATATTTTTAGCACCTTGACTACCATCATTTGCATTCGCTTGAGATTGTATTCGCCTAGCTTCAAACCCTGAATTAGTATTAGCTGTTGTACCATCAGTATCCAAATACCAGAAACTATTTTTAGCTACTGATCTGCTATAATCATCAGAATATTCTAACAAATTTTTAACAAAAGTAACTTTATGTAAATTATTAGTATCATAAATTATTTTACCTGCAGATTTAAGCATGATATGATTAATTAAACTATGTGAACCATTTAAAACTGTAATTCTATCAGCTGCAGCATAACCAGCACCATCTGCTAATTTTTGTAACTCAAAATCTACTTCAAAATATGCATTATACCAATCGTAAAATGCTGATCTATCATTAATTGTGAATTTATAACCAGTTTTAACTTGATGTTGAGCATTAGCTGGAGTTCTAATCACATCATCTAATTGAAATCTTATCATTTCATTTCTTTGTAAATATTCGCTTGATCTGAAAGCCATTTTTTATTTTATAAGATTATATAATTTTTATTTTTTTATTTTTATTCCATTACCAGATATTAATCTATTTAATATCATGTCAGTATTTTCTTCTTGTTTTTTAACTGTTTTTGGTGTTGTTTGTCTTGTTTGTTTTGTTATTTTAGGAGTGTTTATTCTCATATTACCTAATTTTTTCATTATTAAATCACCAGATTTTTCAGAAATCTTTTTACCTAATCTTTCTCCAGTATGAGAAATCCCTGCTTCTAATGCTTTTTTAGCTATAGGTTTAGCAAATTTTTTGAAAACAGTTGTCATAACACTTCTCATTGGTTTTAAAATATTATCAACAACCAAACCATTACCTTTATGTTTATACATAAATCTACCTAATTTTGGATTATAAAAACGAGAAAATTCGTAAGATTTCATTTTTTTATTATTAGATTTATATTATTTTTTTCAACAATAATGAAAAAGATGTATCCGCCCCATTGAGGTCAATTAATCTTCTTTTTCCATCTGTAATGTAAATTCTTATACTATTAATAGTATTTTTATTTACTGGATTATAAGTAATTCGTTTTGGTTCAAGAGTAAAACTATATGATGGTCTTAAAACAGAAGTGGAAAAACTATAAATAATATCACTATCTTCACCATCTACGAGTGAATCATTAATTAAATCACAATGTATATTTAAAATATCTGTATCTTGACTTAAATTTGGAACTCTAGGACCCACATTTATTTTATCTTTTATAATTTTCTTATCAAATCCTAATAATTCATAAAAATTACTTTGTGTAAAATCCAGTTGATAATTTTCTTTCATTCTTATTGTTACTCTAAAAGTTGTTTCATTGAAAATAATACTGATTGGAAACACATCTTCTTTTCCAGATTCTTTTATAACAGTTTCTTGTTTAACATGTTCGTTGATGTCTTCATAATTCCAAACCCCACCTGGAAAACTAATATCATGAAACGTTGTACCATTATCAGAACTGTATTTGATTAATTGATTTTTATATCCAGCATTAATATTGAACCAAGTAAAACTCATATTAATAACTCGATTAAGACCAATTACATATTGTGAGTTGTTGTCTAAAAAAATTGGTTTACTAAATTTTGTTGTGAAATTTTCAGGTTTGTTGTTGTTTTCTGTTTTAACAGAATATGATGATAATACTATTTCTCTATCCATTTTATAATAATAATATATTATTGTTTAAAATAATTTTTATAAATCTTTTCATGTTGAGATTTATTTATTACTTTTGTTTTCAAAAGGACGTCTAAAATTGCAATTCCAATATTATACATTTCAATATTTGTATTACCAGCTATAATAGAACCTACAATTAATTCAAGTTTTTTAAGAAGTTCTTTAGGATCATTGTAAAATGTTACATTTCCACCTTTTTTTATTTTAAGTCCTTTACCAGTTTTTTTTAATTTATCTCTTCTTTGCATAATTAAAATACTTTCATCCTCTATTAATTGTCTTAGTTTTTGTTTTTCTTCCTTTTTAGGAGAATCTTCCATTTTTTTATTTTATTTGTTAATTTTCTTTTTGTATTTGCTATCTCTTGTACTTTATCATCCCAAATTTTAAGTAATTTTTCTTTTGATTCTTTGTCAATATTTTCTTCAATAATAGGTAATCCCCAACTTTTAAATATTTCTTTTTCATCTAAAGCTTTTCTTTGTATTTCTTCCAAATATTCACCAGGTGTATATTCTGGTGGAGATTCTTCTGGTAATTGTTTTTCTTCTTGTGGTGGAACTTCATCACCAAAATCTGGTGGTGGTGAAATGATTTCATCAGTGTCTTCATCTTCATCTTCATCTTCATCAATTAAACCTTCTATATCCATTTCTTCATATGGATCTACTTCTGGATAATAATCAATGTCTGTTTTATCTTTCATTTTCTTTTTTGATTTTGTCACTTTGGTTGTTTGTATTGGTACTAAATTACTAACATTTACATCATCTAATTTTGATGTTATAGGTTTGAACATTTTTTCATAGCCTAATTGACTTGTTTCTTCGCCTAATTTTTTCTTTGTTATTCTATCATGAACCAAATTGATTTTATTTCCTAATTTTGATTTATTTTCTGCAAGTTTTTGCCATTTCAATAGACTCATTTTATTATAAATATATATTATTCTTTATATTTAATAACCTCCAAAATCTTGTTCTTCAAAATCATCATCTTCTTCATTTGGTGAAATAGATTGTCTTCTAAATTCTATTAATTTGGATAATTCTGATTGTTCTGGTGGTAGTGGTTTTAGTGGTTTTGGTGGTTTTAATTTTTTTCCTTTTTTTATTTCATCTAATATATCTAATGGTGATTTTGTTGGTGGTGGTTGATATATTGGTTCTTGAAAAAGATCATTTGGATCTGGATAAATATTATTAATATCTTCTTCTATTGGTGAAGGTGGTGGTGGAAAATCTTCTTCATCTTCTTCATCTTCTATTGGTGAAGGTGGTGGTGGAAAATCTTCTTCATCTTCTATTGGTGAAGGTGGTGGTGGAAAATAATCTGGTTCTTGAAAAAGATCATTTGGATCTGGATAAATATTATTAATATCTCGTTTTTTATTAATTTGTAAATAATAATTTCTATCTAATCTTGAAGTTATAGGTTTAAATATTTTTTCATAACTTAATTGACTTGTTTCTTCACCTAATCTTTTCTTTAATATTTTATTATTAACCAAATTTATTTTATTTCCTAATTTTGATTTATTTTTTGCAAGTTTTTGCCATTTCAATAGACTCATTTTATATTATCTATATTTAAAATAAAATGAAAATACCAAACTATGATCTAGATGATGACTTAATTTCTAATTTTAAGCAATTACATTCTTTCATGCCAGATCAAAATTTTAGAATGCTTATTTGTGGTCCTTCAGGCTCTGGAAAAACAAATGTTTTACTAGATATGATTCTTAGGTTATTATATTATGATAAGATATATTTATATGCTAAAAATTTAGAACAACCAAAATATAAGTATTTATTAAAAAAATTTAAAAAATCAATTAATAAAGAAGCAGGTTATGAAGTTATAGAACCTAGTAATGATGAAATTTTACCAGTTTCTGAATTAACAGATGATAACCAAAAAGTAGTCATATTTGATGATTTTGTTTGTGAAAAGAATCAAAAACCACTGATTGATTATTTTATTAATGGAAGGCATAAAAATTGTAGTGTTATTTATCTTTCACAAAGTTATTACAAAACACCAAAAGATATACGCTTGAATTGTTCTCATTTTTGTATTTATGAATTTCCAAGTAATAATGAAATTTCTATGATATGTCGTGAAAATAATGTTGATAAAAAGAAATATAGATTAGCTACAAAAGATCCTTATTCTTTTTTATATATTGATAAACCAAAGAAAGAAATATTTAAAAATTTTAATGATATTATATAAATTTAAAATAAAAAAATGAGTTACTCAAATGGTTTATTATCAGAATCTAGTAATTATAAAACAACTCAAGGAAAACCAGGATTACAAGGTGTTGGTTTTAAATTAACTTCTTCAGGCGATTATGATATTCAACAAAAACGATTAGTAAATCTTGGAAAAGGTTTTAATTCTTCTGATGCTATAACTAAACATCAATTTGAAACTAGATTATCAACAAAGCCAAATCCTACTGAAGTTATTCTTGTTGATGGATCAACTCATATGACTGGTGATCTTGATTTAAGAGGAAATAAAATCATTCTTCCTGGAGGAATTGAAATGAATCGAAAATTAATTACAAATATGGATACAGATGAAAATAATGATTTATCAGCTGTAAATATGATTACTTTGAAGAAATATCATCCTGATGTTCCTCCTCATACTCATGAAGTTACTAAAAATATTGATTTGAAAGAACTTTTTAATGTTGTACAAAGTAAGCAACAAAATTTTAATTATTTAACACAAAATTATAACAATTTAGTTTCTTATAATGATGTAAAGAATATTTTCTTATCACGTAAAGAAGTCTCTCCAATGGAAAATGATATTGATATCAATAATAATCGAATATATAATCTATCAAAATTACCTACATTTGACCATGAAGTACCGAATAAAGAATATGTTGATCAACAAGATAATAACTTAAACAATATGATAAATGAATTAAACACAAGAAAATTAAGCAATCCTTCTGGAAGAGACCTTATAATGCAAAGACAAAAAATTAGGGGATTGTTAACAGATGAAAATGATCCAAATTCAGCAAGCAATGTTCAATTTGTTAAAACAAAAACCAGTGAAAATACTACAAAAATAACTAAATTAGAACAAGATTATAAAGATTATGTTAATAAATCTCATATCTCTTCTACTTTTTACCAAAAAGATCAATTTAGATATTTAATGGAAGATGATGATTAAAGTAGCAGTGAATATGGAATTACAGTAATTGGAATAAATGATTTTTCGGGGAGTCCTCATTTATTCAATAAAAAAGCATATGATTTTAAAATAAATAAAAGTTCAAGTGATAATAAATACTCAGGAAGACTTGGATTTAATTTATATAAAATTCCTGAAGGAGAATATACTATTTGTATTGAATTTTTTCCACTTTCTATGACAAATGTGAGTGTTGATGTTGTAAGTACAAGTTTGAATATTAATCAACAATCAACAAAAAAGTTTTCTAATTATACAAGATCAATTATTCATTTACATAAATGGAAGATTTCCCCACCTGAGTATATTTATGTTGACATGAAATGTGATGGAATTTCATCTTCTCCTAATCAAGGACAAGGATATTTAATTATTTATGGTGTTAAAAATTACGTAGCAGACGTTGAATCAAGTGTTTATGATTCACCATTCAATTTTGAAAATAAGAAAATGGAGATGCAGACGGATATTGATATGAATAATCATGATATTAGTATTAAAAATCCAACAAAAGATGATCAACCTGTTAGTTTAGCTTTTTTGAAATCGTTGAAACAATATTTTGTCATTACAGGTTATCATCCTAAATCTGGTGGATTATTTGTAAAATTCGATTATGGATCAACTTTAATCGTTTTTCCATTTGATTGCACTTTAGAAACATTATACTCTTCCGTTCTTAGCAGAGTAATTACAAACTCTGTTCGTTTTAAAATAAAAATAAGAAATCGTGAAGGAGATAGATTTTTAACTTCTGATGATAATGTTGAACAAACTTTTACAAATATTAATCTACTATATAGAAAAAATGTAAGATTTAGCGTTACAATATTAAAAAAAAATCCTACTAGTATATTTGATTATCCAAAAATACCTATTTCATTTACTTTTACATTCAGTAAAAGTTTATTATAATCATTATAAATAAAATGCCAATCACAAGAATAAAATCATTAAGAAATAAAAAAGAACAAAAAGATATATTCGAATTCAATCATATTGCTTCAACTTTAAATCCTGAGAAAATCCAACAAATAAAAGATTTATACTCTTTTTATCATAAAAAAACATGGATATATAAAAACAGTCAAAGTAAATATAAAAAAATAAATTATATCATGAATATCCTCTCTGTTTTACTCGCTTCAGTTGGTGTAATCACAGGTGGAATAACCTTAAACCCTATTATTTTAAGTGTTTTAACTGGAGCTGGAATAATATTAAAAACATATCATGAAATGAAAAATTACAAAGGTAAATTAGATATGGTTAAATTTGGATTTACAACTTATGAAAAAGTCTTGACTAATTTACGAACAGCAATGAGAGGTGGTGAATTCGATTATCAGAAATTTATATCTGATATGAAACTTTTAGATCAAGAAATGATAGAATTAACACCTACTTCATCGAAGATTGAAAAGAAATACAATAAAAAGTATAAGACCTAAGAAATTTTAATACTTTTTAGTATTAAAATTATGTTATTTCAATTTCTTTTTTAACTAATTCCCACCATTCTTCATAAAAAGCTTTTGTTGGTTCTGAAAGTTTTAGTGGTAGTAATTCATCAACATTATTATAACCAAGAATTATTAAAATATTTTTTATAATAAAAGTGATATTAATAATTCTCTTTCTTTCAAATTGTGTATTTACTTTATTAATTAAATTTGCATTATCAATTTTATAAAGTATTTCATTAATCTTAGAAATATCATCATTTTTTATATCAAAAGTTTTTTGTATTTCATTGATCTTTTTCTTAAAAAAATACTTTCTTTGGTATACTGATTTTTTTCTATAACAACATCTTTCCCAATCAGATATATTAACATCATAATTTAATATTCTTTGAATTTGAAGACCACAATCACAACAAACTTCAGCATAATCAATAATTTCTTTATTCTCATGTTTGCATTTTTCATATTTTAGTTTACTTTTGTTTTTACTTTTGTTTTTACTTTTTCCATAAGATCTTAATATAGAAGAATATAATTTAATTTCTTCTTCTGTATACATACTCTTATTTTTTATTTTTTTATTTTTTCTTTTTTAAAAATTTTTCTTATTTATACATTTTATATCTAAACTCTTCATCAAGATCTTCTATCCAAAATAATCTTCTTAAATATAAATTTAAAATTTCTTTTTTTGTAAATTTAATCATCTTCTTTTATTAAAAAGAATTTTTTTTTATTTTCTCAAAGCTAAAGTATTAATTTTATTTTTACAAATTAACCTTTTATCATCATTTGCAGATAATGCTACTTTATTCATTTTCATCGAGTAAATTTGATGATCTTTACTTCTGATTATATTCATTGTTCTCATTTCTTCTTTTTCTGAGAATAAACATTTCTTGTAATCTTCAAATGTTATTTCCCTTTTAATAACATTCTTCTTAATTCCTTTACATTTCTTTACTAGGTTATCTTCGATGTCTTCAACTTCATTTTCAACTTTAAAAGAATAAAGCTTAGGTCTTAAACCAACAAAATGAGTAATCTGTTTTCCACAAGCTTCATCTTTAAACATTCCTATTACTTTCTTATTAATTCCAGTTTTTATTCCAGATTTATGATCTTCTGGATAATCACTTGTATCAAACTTTTTTTTGATGTCTTTTCTTATATCATAATAAAAATCGTCTGTATGAATTTCATACATTAATGAATCTGTATCTGTGAATAATAATTCAGCTTTATTTCCATACTTCTCTCTAATATAATTATAATGAAAATCATACATATGAAATTTTGACAAATCAAGAACAGCTTGACCCACATAAATCGGTTTATTAAAATATATTTCTGTCTTTTTCATATGAACTGCAATTAAATTAGAATCAAATATTGTTGAGCGGTCAAAATTAGGTTTTGATGATAATTTCTTTCCTTTTTCAGCATTATCAAGAAGTATTACATTTTGTCTTTTTCTAATATTTTCAATTGTTTTACCAAAAACTGAATTATTCATTAATTTGAAAAAGTCTTTCTCAAAGGAATTTTTTGATTGTTTTCTTAATTCTGTATTCTTTTCTATATAAGGTTTCATCCATTCAGATTGATAAAATGATATTCCTCTGTGTACTTTTTTAAGCCTAAGTCCTAATTCAAGACATTGTCTAAGATTTCTATAATGTATTACATAATTCTTTTTATTGTAAAAAGATCCAACAAGTTTCTCAACGGAATCAAAATCTAACTTCTCTGTAGCAAGTGGATAATCATTATGTTCTTTCCATAATTTTTCTGGATATTCAAGATCTACTTCAAATATATAACCATGATTTGTAATTTTCTTTTCCAAAAGTTTAATTACGTTTTCTTTTGAAAGATTTTTCATCCATTTAAAACCATGAGTTGGAAGTTTTTGAATCATTGACCAACCATAAAGATTATTAGCATCAAGATAAGTAATAAATTTTGATTCTTCATTTGGATTATAATTTTTCATATATTTATTATTTGCTTCTGAATATCTTTTTGATATATGAGTAATTCCACCTCTAATTCCTTTTTCAAACATCATTAACATATCATAATCATGCAATAATTGAAGTCTTTGTTTCGTTTCTTTAAGACAAGCATCCCAAGCTAATCCAGGTGATGTATAATAATGAGCTGGATCTAAATTATAATGTTTCAAGCATGTCTTACGAAAGTTTTCAAAGACATCAGCTAAAAGTAATACATCTGTTTTAAGATATAAATCATGATAATCTTTAATGGTTTTACAATTGAAAGAAGACCAAACCTTTATTGCATGATTATAATCCTCATCTGAAATATCTTCATCATTTAATTTAGAATAAAATTTTTCTTTAGGTGGTAATTTGGTTTCTTGAAATATTTTTATTGAAGTAACATAATCATACGGATATACTCCTTTTCTTATTAATAATTCAATATTATTATATACTTTTTTTGTTGAGTGAAAATCATTTGGTTGTAAATTTTTAACAAGATTTGCTAAAGAAGTTTGCATAAATTTAAATGAATCAATAAAACGAATTTCAAAATTTAATGACACTATTTCATTTGTCTTTTTCGATTTGTATTCATCAACTTTAATTTTCTTAGAAAATGATATATATTTCTCTTCCGTTGTTGGAATACATGATAAATCTCCTTTCAATCTTGATAATTGTTTTATAAAAAGATGAGAATCATATCCTTGAAGATTGTGAAATACTACTGGAAGTATTAAAGGTTTTCTACAATTAAGATTACAACTATTATGAGCAGCTCCTCTATATTCACCAGAGAAATGACAATGATCTCTAACTTTTCGGTCTTCTTTTTGAAATGGTTGTTCACAAATATGGCAAACAGATGAATTAATAAAATCTTGTCTATTAGAATTTGTAAATATCATTTTCTTTGGGGAGGTGTAAAAATTTTTATACAACGATTTAGTAATTGATTTTAACTTTTTCACAAATATTTTAGAAATATCTTCATCTTCTGTTTTCTTTGTGTAAATTAATGGATTTGGTTCTATTTGAATATCAATATTATCTAATGGTTTAATATAAAGACAAAATCCACAAGGCTCATGTTTTTGATATTCCATTGTGAAAGAATTATTTGGATCTGGTTCACAGTTTTCCATTGGTTTTGTGAAACATTCAAAATCTGCATAAGCTACAAATGGTAAAGGTAATTTTTTATTATAATTTTTAAAGAATAGAAATGAGTTTTTAGCAGGCATTTTTACTGCAACTGTTTCATTATTAGAACAATAGCTAATATGTTTATCTAATAATTCCTCTTTTGTAAAAAAAGATAAACATTTTTTACAATAATATTTTTTAAAATTACTTTTACTAACTTGTGAATTAATAAATCTTGAAAAATTTTTAATAAGTGTATAATGTGATTTTCCATTTTCTTCATAAAGAAATAAATCTATTGAATTATTACAATCTTTATCATTCATTCTTAAAGGATAAAATTTATTATTTTCATTAATTGAAAATACATTTATTCCTGGAAGATCCGGATTTTGTTTTTCAAACTTTTTAATATCTGTTAATTTTACTGGAAAATCTATACCTTTAAAATTAAGATCATTTTCATATTGTTTTAAATCTGATATCCTTTGAGGATGTCTATATTTAGGTTGATGAAGGTGTCTTAAAATACACCACATGAAACATTTGTTATCTTTTCTATTTTCTAAGTTAATTATCGCTTTCTTTTTTGAAATAAAATCAGGAAGTTTAATATATGTTGATCCTTTCAAAGGTTTGTAATCTATAGTATGAATTTCTAATGATAAAACCTCTTTAAAATACCAACCTGAACCATTTCTTTGATAAATTAAAACTTTATTAAGAATTTCTTTAATTATTTTAAACAAAATCTCTTTAACATCTGTACTTTCAAGATTAATATGTGTTTCAGAATTAAAATAAGCTTTATCTCTAATATATATAGGTCTAATTTTATCTTTTTCATACTCCACTTTTTCCATTAAACAAACTAATAAAAATCTAACTTTAATATTTCTATGATTTCTAAGAAAATCTTTTAACTGTGAGACTTTTTCTTTTAAATAATCATTAGGAAAGATGTTTGGTTTTCCTTCAATAACATACTTCTCAGTAAAATTATCAAGAGCAGATTTTTCAAGTTTAATTCCAATTTGATATTCTCTCACTGCTTTTTCAATAGCTTTTCTTAAATATTTTGGAGTATCTTCTGGGATTTTTTTATTCTTTATACATTCAAGAAAATAATCATCAAATGTTTTAATTTTCTTTGATTTAGGTTTATATTTAGGTTTTATTTTCTTTCTTAGTTTTGATTTAGGTTTCATTTTCTTTCTTAGTTTTGATTTAGCTTTATTTATATTTTTTCTTTGTTTTTCTATTTCCTCAATTTCATCAATCAGTTTTTGTTTCTCTTGATTTTTATATTCAGAATACTCTGTTTTCAATTTAGTTTGTTTATCTCTTTTTATATTCTTTAATTCTTCGATTGAAAGATTAGTTAAATCCTTTGAAGGCATTCTTTTATTTCATGTAAATATTATTTTTTTTAAAAATCAATTTTATTTTTTTCCGCTACAAGGTAAATTCAAAAATATTTACACTCCCTACAGACAAAAATTAATTAAATCCAGGCTTGTTTTTATTTCACGCTGTTATTTTAATTACATCCTTTCAAAAACAAAGCAGGTGTTAAACCAAGCATAAATTATATTTATATAAATTTTTTTTATATCTTGTGTTACTTAAATTACAAGCTTTTCATCAACTAATAGCAGCTGCCAAAATATTTATGAATCCATGGATACAATCTTTAGTTCTAAACCAATCAGAATGAAGGAAAATGAAGGAACATGAAATGTTTGTCATTATAAATTTTACGAAGAAAGTTTACTCGTAAAGTTTACACAGAAAGTTTACACAGAAAGTTTACTCGTAAAGTTATTCAAAAAAAAGTTGGAAATGCCGAAGTCTTTGTCAACCGTACAAAACCAGATTACTACGTGTGAAAGGAATATCAGTGAAGCATTAGCTCAATGTGCTTCTTTAGCAGGAGACCAGAATTTCCAATTTACTTTCTGCCTCAGTGAGTTTGTGGATGGAATTACAAAGTATAACCTTGATGTCACCATGAATTCGATAGTCAAAGTACAAGACCTATTCAAAGAGTGTGAGAAAATTATTGATATTGAAAAGAAAAGGAGGAAATATGCAGGAGAATTACATGAAATCATGAAGAATCGCGAACGAAGAGAAACAGTGAAACGGATAACTAAAAAACATTCATTCAAGAAGAAATCAATACCATTCAGAATACCTACACCGCCGAGACAACAGGAGGATCCGAGTGATTTTCAAGATGAAGAGACCATTGAAACATAACTTTTTACAAGGAAACACGTTTTCCTATTTTATTGTGTCCGTAACTATCTAACCCATTCTCATTGATATATCACTTGTCGAAGCAGGATTTTAGCTCATAGTTGGTTTCCCCAAATTATTAGAAAATTCTGTAAATCATTAATTATTCAACCATAGTCAAAACAAACTGTAGGTGTTTGTATTTCAAGAATTGTAAATCATTGTGAATAAAATTCAGTGACCAAATATACTAAAAACCTTATATCTAAACTACGAAACAAGTAGTTATTAAAACCAGTGATGTAGTAGATATCCTTAAATATATTTAATTTCCCTCATTTTTCCGAAAACCCCCCGAGCGAGCGAGCCCGAAGGGCGAGTGAGTGAGGTCATAATTTGTTTTACATTTCAGTCATTTCAAACAAATATTACATTTCACGAATTTATTTATCTTATTTCATTTATTTAATTCTTAGAATTTTTTTTAACTTAGTTAAGTAGAAACAACTCTTACAAAATGTTTTCATGTGTAAGAGTTGTTTATTTCCGTTTAAAAAAAAATTTTCTAAAATGAAAATCAATATAAATCATAGAAATCAATATCACAGTTTTAATCAGGGTTTGAAAATACTCGGTACTAAAAATTGAATGACGGGGGTTTTCGGAAAAATGAGGGAAATTAAATACTTTAAGGGTGGTCTACATCACTGGTTTTAATAACTACTAACGTAATGAACTCGTGTCTTCTTGCCGCCATAGCAACAAAGCCCTTCTACGCAACAGCTGAACTGTTAAACTTCGCACCGCAAAGATATGTAAATTATTTTGTATGTAAGAAGCGATTGTAAAGAATATTCTTATTGAATCCCCTGATGAGTGGGCAACCACGAAACAGGCTTGTCGGGATGAAAGCGTAGTTTATTTGTTTCTTTCCTCTATAAACATATATAAAGACAAATTATATTATTAATATATTTGTCCTTTGTGTGGACATTACATACACTATTTGTCGCCTGTCATCGCGTATGTCATGTGAACACAAGGACCAATATAAAAAAAATTGAAATTCTAAGTCGCAATATTTTTTTAAAAAAGGGTGCATCATTTTTCTTTATCAGCCAAAATACCAATTTTAATTTTTAATTGCATTTTTTTTTCTACGAAAGTAGTCCATTAAAAGATGTACTTCGGTCGATAAAGAAATTTCGGGGAAATTTCATTTCCTTACCTTTTTCGCTAATTTTGTTTTACATCTATTCTGATGGCTTTAACGGAACCTTAGTGATTAATCTTTAAAGTTGTAACTTGTGCTCAATGAATTCTGGAATTTAACGGTGCAAAGAAGTTATCAATTAAGAATAAAAGAAAACTGGCTAAAAGCAAGCGGAATAAATAAGCAACCAATACGTTTATATATAAACTTTAAGATAGGTTACGTGGCATCTGCGTCTTCACATAAAAGGTAGTGTGTAATTAAAACCTGCTTTGACTGAATCAACGAATTCGCGTAGGGTTAGGACTAATGCCTTAATTTCTCTAAGAACTCCGTGGTTGTAAAACAAATTTATATACTGGACGAGTTGGAAAAATCGTGAAGTTGCTTTAAAGAACTGACGTGAATTTACTGGTTGCTTGCTAAAGGTTCCTGTACTGAAAAGTGTCGGACCTGTGTTCACGTTTGTGCTTGATACGCTTCCTTTACTACTAAAACTAAGTCAATATATATATAAATTATATATATATATATATATATGGAGTCTCAAGACTTCTGCAGCAATAAAAGAAAGCAAATTACAGCCTTTTGCTAAAGGATACTTACCGTTCGGGAGCCTATAGAACCAAAAAGCGTCAACAAAGATTTTTACTTTGTGCAAATATTACAGCTTTAAACACGGAGAGCGCCTTAAAAGGAAAGGCACGCCCCCTTTCAAGCGAATAATTCATTAGATAGCAATCGTGTTCCAAACTAAAATGTGATTTTCCAAAATTGATTTTTTCCGCTAACCACATTGAAGTCTCTCCGAGCCTGAATGAGGGTCAGTGTAAAACCAAGTATTCTCAACAACAAGCCCACTGATTTGGTACAAAATGCTTGTATTTAACTGCATCATTTTAACGCTCAGTGTATCTGATTAACTAAGATAGGTCTGCAATATATTTCAATCACTTTGCACCACAAGAAAAACTGTTAAAGGCATCATCTAATAAATTCAGTTAGAATACATGTTCATACCACCGACTGACTCAAATACGCAGAAATTCTGCATCCATGAATAAATTCAGTCAAAATCTATGTAAATTACACAGACTAACTCATGCACGCAGAAATTCTCCATCTTTAAATAATTTTTTTTAATATTTTATTTTATTTAAAGATCATACATTAGTTACAGGTACAACTTAATTTACATAGAAACAAATGAAATTGAAAAAAGAAATTAAAAAACAAAGAGTGGTACACCCTTGCGCGGCAGAACATTTGTGGGAGTTTATGTGCAAAGTGTTGTCCATTTCGATTCAGTATTGTTTTTAAAAGCAATCGTTCGTTCAGAACTAATCTTATCATTTACTAAAAGACAGAACAGTTCGAGGCATGAAAAAGTATTATTTAACCAGCACAAAAAAAATATAATATTTGGCGATAATTATAAAGTGGTTCAAAGCATAATAATGACTAGATCCTGGTTTATATCCACAGACGATGTCTAAAGTACATAGGAAGACATTTTCTGATCGCTTATCATTCATCTTTAAATAAATTCTGTTAAAAAGCTATGTAAATTGCACCGACTAACTCATGTACACAGAAATTCTGCATCTATGAATAAATTTAGTCAAAATCTATGTTAAAATACAGCTGTCGCACCGACTGACTTAAGTAGGCAGAAATTCTGCATCCATGAATAAATTCAGTCAAAATCCATGTAAATTGTACAGACTAACTCATGTACGCAGACATTCTGCATCTATGAATAAATTCAGTCAAAATATCATGTTAATTGCACCGTCTGACTCAATTATGCAGAAACTGTACATCTGAATATCACTGACTGATTGAAGAAAGTAAAATGTAGAAATTCTAATTATTATAAATGATTCTATTGAATAAATAATAATAATTAATTAAATTGAAATTGGTAGTCTGCTTGATTTATTCCCAAGGATATAAATTTCACTGTTCTGCCATCCAACTCACATTGCCATGGTCTATAAATTTTTGTTATAGTCCATGATTGCAAAGCGTCACTGAAACAACTTCTCCCAACTATACAAAGACAATTATAACTGAAATTCTTGGCATTGAATACATGGACATACAAATTTTGCTGAGATTAGACTGTATCTGAACCTAATATGACCATTGGATCAAATCCAACCGGTGCTATGGTGAGGTTGATACCATCAAAATTGGATTTTAAAAAATCGCACTTTGGTGTAACTGTCTCAATTTGCTTGAAAAGCACACTCCCTTTCGACTTTCCATCCCTGCTTTGAAATTCATCAGCTTCCAGTTCAGTCACATCCTCCTCACTCTCGCTGTGAAATTACAACAAATCTGTTTTAAAACAATGTTCTTTTGGTTCAAAATACAAACCGAAAACTGCAACAAATCGTTGCATGTGAACAACTAGGCGGGTTACCACCCGAGCTACCCTGGGCGAGCCAAGTTTTCATACTTTCCCAAACAAAATGCGGCGAACTGTTTATCTAAAAATCTCAAAGTTGGCTCGGCTAGCCGGGTCACTCTCTTTCGATGGCAAGGTGACCCGGCTGGCCAAGCCATCTTTTTCTCATATAAAGGGTTTGGCTTGGATAACCGGGCCAACTCGGTCAAAGATAGATAATCTGGGCATGCGCGGGCTAGTTTATCATCAATAAACAAACAAAATGGCTGCAAAAATCGAAGTCTGGTAAAGTTAAAAAGTGGTCTTGGACATCCGGCATGATTGAGTCCATCATCGATTGTTTAAAAGAGTATTTTTACTGGGACGGACAGCTTTTGGCTCGGTCAGGCGGGACAACTTTTTGTCATGAGATCGCTCGGTAAAGTTATCCCGGGTGGGCGGGTGACCCTCCTACCCGGGACAACTTTTCCTCATACAAACAGTCCCTTAAACGTTTACTTTTTAGCGATATGTCTAAGTTGCCGGGTATTCTAAAATCTCTCCAAGCTTTTAAATAGCAATATTGAGTGGGTCATTCTTATACAACGGTTTAATTTGTAACATATATAACACGTTGCCAAAAAAAAAACAAAATATGTTAACCTCGAAGAAGGGTGTTCAAAAGTGATTAACATAACTTATATGAAAGCAAATAGAAATGCTGCTTGACTGGTGCCCTCTTCCTCTCAGAAAGCCTGCCAGAATCCCATGGAATGGCACGCAACTTCTAACTTCAGATAATTAAACTTTTAAGCTCTATTTCTGCAAATAGGGTCTGCAAAGGGCACTTACCTTTGATAACCCTATTAAACCAATACTCATCAATAAAGATTTTTACTCGATGCAATTGCATCTTTTACCTATAATATATAGCATTTGACATTTTTATCATTAAGAATATGAAAAGGTTATTTCTGTCACTAGAAGGTAAATATTGATTCAATCGGCTATCGATATTAGATATGATGAAATAAATTTACATTTTTTGTGCAGGTACAGTGGAACCGTTACCCGGCCACCGTTGTGTCACCATTGTGCCTCGATTGTGTCACCGTATTGATGACATTGGCTACAAGTTTATTGCAAAATGCTGTGTTATGGCCATACAAAATGCACTTAATAATGAGTTTCGCTTATTTTAAAACAAGATGAAAGTTTAACAGAGTCCACTATATAAAGCAATGTCTCCATTCAGTTCGTATTCATCTACTTTTCAGGGTCGCCAAACGGGGGTCCCTGGAGCCCACGAGCCCTGATCCTTTTACTTTGTTGAAGCTCCGAACTCCATGGATTGTTTTCCTCTGGACAATCTCTAGAACCCGGAACCCCGCATGTTTGCCCTTGGAACCCTAGAGTCCTGCTTTTTGCGGCCTGGAGCCCTGGAGCTCTAAACCCCTTTGGGACCCTGAGGTTTCGCTTTTTCCTTCCTATGTAAATCAAATTCAAAACAGCGGCATCATGTAAATTGTCTTTTTGCTCAACGTTTATTATACATTATCGACAATTCGCAAATGTAGCCTATAGGAGTAAAACTTTAAAACAGCAAAGCCATAAACGAAGATCCTGTTAAAATATACGTTTGACCCGGCGAAGGACCTAATGAGCTTCAACAATAAACAAAACATAAAAAAAGTACATCCGAGGACCACTGTACAGCTGATACAAAGTCACCTGAAGAAGGCTAGTTTTGGCCAGCCGAAATATTGTGAAATATAACCATAATAGAAATATAACCAATATATTACGTTGTATCAACTGTGCAGTAGTCCTCGGACTTCTTTTACGTATCCTATATAAAGCCTCAGAAGAAAATGAACATGGTATTGTTTTCTTTTTACCCTTCGCGAATGGTCCTATTTCTTCATTTCGTTTTGCGCATCTTCCCATCTTTGCTTTTTAAAGTGGAGCGAATTCTCTTTACTTATATAGAGCTGGTATAGAGAAATGCGAAATGAGAGGCTTTAGACTATTCTCATAAAAACGTCAAATACCAGAAATTCTTTTCTTTCCATTATCTTAGAATAGAACTAGTTTGGAAGGCTCTGCATGTAGTGTTCGTTTTCTGTGAAAGTAGGTTCCTATTTGACAAAAACGTTTCTACAGATTTGACACAAATGCAGTAGTTTTGTACCCTATGTGCGTAAATAGTCCTCCATGTAGGAATACCCCGACAATACGTGGACGTCTGTCTGTATATCACAAGTTCTGGCAGGTATTCATTTTCTAGCATTGATGTAATTGTTGCGTTTCTATCTTTTGATATCAAATAGAATTACTTTCTTACCCCGAGTTTTCTGTTGTGCAGCGTAGACATGACATACCGTAACCAAGCAAGTCTAAATAACCCATTTCCGAATTGCTCTTTGCCTCCTTTTCAAACCAGTTTTATTTGCATGTGAAAGAAAACTCATTTTCACATCAGTGGTTTTGCATTCGGCCTCGGTTTGAACAGGAGGCTAAGAGCAACTCGGAAATGGGCTATTGTCTAATTTTTAGCCCAATTTTTAACCCTTTTTAACGTGTGTAAAAATATGGAAAATTGCAACAAATGAACACCTCTCTTGAGCCACCCATCTCTCTAACACAGATTGCAAAATATCGAAAGTCCCCAATGTTTTAAGTGCAATCGATAGAGGAAGCCTGGAAAAGCGTGGAAACCGAAGAGTGCAAAAACAGGAAATACCAACAGTTCTCCCCATTCTAAATGGATGCACGCAACCAACGCCGGGACATCATTCATCTTTCAATGCTTGCGCATGCAACAGACGAAAAATTACACAATTTGAACAACCCCTAGCTCCGTAGCAGTGTATGCGCGTTGGAATGCGCACGATATCCTGCATAGATTGCACGCAATATATTCTAGGAAATTCCCAAATTTTGTACTGCCTCTTCTTTGGGGTCAGGGGAAGAAGGATGGGCAAGCTTGTTTCCAAGGGATACCTCAATAGCATGTGGTCTGTCTGTAAAATTCGCTAGTTCTGGCAGGTATTCATTTTTCTGCTCCGATGCAATTGTTGCGGTGCTCCCTTTGCAACATGGCCTACATTTAACATGAGTAAAAGGGAACAAGGTTTGCAAAGCTACTCGAAAATTACTACTGAATAAAAACAAAATAACCGGATTGATTGCTGTGCTGAGCGTCGGAAACACAAAATACGCAAAACCTAAAATCCATCTACACTTATCTTTGATAAAAAGTTCCGCGAAAGTGATTTTGAGAATCAAATAAACACAAAGAAGGAAAAAGCAAACGAAATACGCTACGACAATCGATTTAAATATCTTCATGATGTTTTGGTTTTGCTTGCGTCTTTTTTCTTCAGAATAACTGCTTCTCGTACCGACTTCTTGGTTAGGTCTTTTCCTTAAGACGCGTAGAATTCGAGAATATAGGATGACAATTGCAATTAAAGGTGCGATTTGTAGTACAACTATGCCTGTTATGTAGTATATCATAATCGCGGAAGCGTTCCACACAAATCTGCAGTATGTTTCCTGGCCGACATCTACAACTTTGCAATAGTAGAGCGTGGGCGCACAATATGATATCGATATTGCCCATGTGACAAACATTAAACCTGCCCTTACTTTTCCTGTGACCAGCGAGGCTTTTAAAGGTAATACAGTAGCAATGAATCTGTCTACAGCGATCAAAACCAGGCTTAGAATGGACACAGAAGTTGAACAAAGCCTCACAAATACTCCCACTTTGCATCCAATACTGGCCAGAGGACCTTGGATTAGGCTTCCATTGCTTGTTATTATCTCGTTAGTGAAATAAAGTGGCCAAGCTGCAAGACTTGAAAGAAAATCAGAAACCGCCATGTTGACGTAGTAGTAGTTGGTGGTTGTTCTGAGGAGTGGTGTCTTGTATACTGAGGCAATCACAAGAATGTTTCCGATGAAAGCTGCTAAGCTGATTATAGCCATGGTCGTTGAGAAGAATGCAGAAATAGCGTACGGGCAGGACGCATGACCATTGGAGTTCAAGACGGTGGCGTTGTCCAAGATCATGGTTCCATTGATCGCTGAGAATCAAATGTTTACTGTTTTTATTTTACCTGAAAATTAAGAAAATATAACCAATAAAAATATTCCACCAGAAAACGTAAATGTGATTTTGGATGGATAGTATTATCTTCCAATATTTTTTATCGGATGTTCCCGGTTTGTCAGTGTCCAGCTGATCTTTTATCTGTTGATGTTTAAAGGAGCAGTCATTTGCGCAGGGACCACAACCGCAAACAGTGACATTTTGTAAAAAAAAATACGAATTGTCTTCTTTACATTTGAATTTGGAGGAAAACGTCGCAGATGAACGAATAAACAGACAACGCACGTGTCTGCTTTACATTATACTCCCACTGAGATTGGACATCAGCCCATATAAAGGCTCCTGTGGCTTATGCTATTAGTCTATTATAATCTCACTGTTACCCAGGCAATAATTAATCCAATGATATGCAAAGCGCGTGCTGAGGTTGATTCGTGATAATTCGGAATGCATACATTCGTTGATTCGTGATAATTCGGAATGCATACATTCGTTTATTCGTGATAATTCGAAATGCATACATTCGTTGATTCGTGATAATTCGGAATGCATACATTCGTTGATTCGTGATAATTCGGAATGCATACATTCGTTGATTCGTGATAATTCGGAATGCATACATTCGTTGATTCGTGATAATTCGGAATGCATACATTCGTTGATTCGTGATAATTCGGAATGCATACATTCGTTGATTCGTGATAATTCGGAATGCATACATTCGTTGATTCGTGATAATTCGGAATGCATACATTCGTTGATTCGTGATAATTCGGAATGCATACATTCGTTAATTCGTGCGTGAAGATTCGGGATACATACAGAAATGCATTACGGTTTACAAAATAATAAAACTGAGATAAAATAGTGGGAGTCTGTGGTTTGTAATAACTGGTTTTATTAGCAAAAAATGTCAACTTGATGCCACATCCATCAAATAAACACAATGCGAGCTTTCAATGGTGAAAAATAATCACATTTCATGCACGTATTCAAACATGGCTTGGTAATTGGTGGACATTTGCTCTAAATCAACTCTCGGTAGCCCTAATATCGACAACAATGCACATTTTTATATTCGTAGTAATTTTATTAGATATATTTTACCCTTTTACAAAACAAAATACCCCTCTTAGAACATGTTTTAATGTTTTTATTAAACCTGCATTAATTAAGATCAAAGGCTCCTTAGAGCCAACCCGTGAATAAAAAATGCTAACACGCAACGCAATATTTCGGTAAGCTTATGTTTTCACACTGACACGGTTCGATATTTTTCTAAAAAAATTAACCGTAAAGATTTTTGACGAACGCAAAAAAAAGGAAATCACTTTCATGATGTCCAGTTCGAGGAAAAAGAAATAGAAAGGAAGAGTCAAGGGCGTGAATTGAACCCGGGACTCCCGAGTGCAAATCGGGCGCCTTAGCCCTCGAGCAGGCGGTGTGCGTCACGAGATTTGACCAATAGAAAGCCGTTGTTTAAACAATAGTCCTCGCGGCAAACAAGAAGCTATTTCAGTGCGTGGAGTTGAAAAAATTGTTCCTTTTCAAGGATTTCAGCGATGTCAATTAAAAATATTTTCAGGCAGATTTAAAGAGAAATATCCCTTCTTTGTTATGGCTACAATTAAATGTTACATTCGAGCAGAATGACTGCCTTAGCTGATCTCAAAGTAAACCTACTCGGTTCAGTTGCCACATTATCGTAAACTGAACTTTCACACCTTTTCTTAGACTTCTCATTCCTTTGCACGTTTGTTTTTCGTCAATAATTTGGGACAAACAGTTAATTTAGCCTGTCTTCTTTGAGAATTTCGGGGTCTACCCGGGTCTACCCCTTTTAGTTTTCTTGGTTGAAGCCGTTCAAAATTGATAAGTTCACCAACTCGCCTAGGTCTCCTGGTGAGTAACAATACAAAACGATAGGTTTAATAAGCGAAAACAATGCCTCTCTACGTGTTGCACGTGCGTTTTAAATTTTGGTACATTTCTTTGCCGTTCCCTGCAAAACAACAACGTCAATGAATAGAAAAATCGGCCTTTACGAAGTATTTTTGCGTTTGTAGACTTGCATATTTGATTACTTTACCAAAGAAAAGGCGCTAGATTTAAATTCAGGCTAAATAACGCAAACGTAGGAGATGCTCACTCCGTCGAGACGAAGGGAAAATGAGCCGCTCCACAGCTTAGCCCATGGGGCATTGCAAGTCGTGACGCACACCGCCTGGCCCTCGAGGCCATCGAGGAACACATGCTCAATAGGCCAAAATTTAGTCTCAATAGGCCATTTCCGAATTGCTTTTTGTCTCGTTATCAGAGTGAGGCTTGGTGCACAACCTTTCATAAGACTCCAAATGCGAAACTTCTTTAAGCTTATTGTTGTTTATATTCGTTTACAACAAATTGGTTATTGTTATCGCTGGATTCACGCTGTTCGTGTTACGAAAAGCATTCGTAACAAAGCATTACGTCACTAAGTTTACAGCTGATGGAAGGAGCGAGTCAGTGAGCAAGTGAGTGAGTGCTTATTTGCATATCTGTCGCCGTTACCGATAACCCGTTCATTGCGCATGCGCGTATTCTCGGGCTAAAAATGAAAAAAATAAAAAATAGTAATTAAAATTTATGAAGCGCAAATTCCACAAAGAAATGATCAAATGCGCTATACATATGTAAAAAGAATATATATATATATACCTTTGACAATAATATTGTGATTGAAATAATATGTAATGTATACACCTAATTGCAATAACGTTGTCATAGAAAAATGAAAAATGTAAAAACGAAAAATGAAAAAAGGCCAGTAGGAATTAAGTAGACATACAAATAACAATAGCCGCTGCACGCTAAATTTAAATTAACAATAGCCGCTGCACGCTTAATCGTGCCGCGTGTCGGCAAAAATCTAATTAATTCCTATTTGCCTTTTTTCATTTTTCATTTTTCTATGACAACGTTAATGCAATGAGGTGTATATTAAAGATAAAAAGAAACATAGAATGCACGGTCACTACAACAAACCGTTAAGAATGGCCAGATCTGGGTTTACAGACCTGGCAAACTGATCCTTACGGCTTTTTCTGCCGTTAGGATCACTTTGCCGTTTCTTTTGTTCACTTCACTATATAAATATGGACAAACTAAATCATTAATATATTGGTCATTTGTATGTGTGCACATCACAAACGCTATTTGTCACCTGTCATCACGTATGCCATGGTGAACACAAAGGACAAATGTAAAAAATGTATATTTTCTAAGTCGCAATATATTTTAAAAGAGTGTGTATATATTAAATTTATCCTGCTTTGACTGAATAAACGAATGCGCGTAAGGTTAGGACTAATTTAGGATTTAATTTCTCTTAGAACTCCGAAGTTGTTGACAAATTTATATACTGAACGAGTTGGAAAAATCGGGAAGCTTCTTAAAAGAACTGACATAAATTTAGTGATTGCTTATTACAGTTTCCTATACTGAAACGTGTCAGACCTGTATTCACGCTTCTGTTTGTGCTTGAATAAGCTTCCTTTACTCGTAAAAACTAAGTCCATATCAGTGGAGTCTCTAGACTTCTGAAGCAATAATAGAGAGCAAATTACAGTCTTTTACTAAAGGGACACTTACCGTTCGGCACCCTATAGATCCAAAACGCGTCAATAAAGTTTTTTACCTTTTGAAATATTAAAGCTTTAAACACGGATAGCGCCTCTTAAGGAAAGGACACGCCCCCTTCCAAGCGCTTTGTTGAATATTTCATCAGACAGCGATGTCATATTCATCATTTCTCGGGTATAATAGAACTCACAATTGATTAAGCCCCCTTCTGGCCTTGTAGCTTAGTGGTAGGGCGTTTACACCGGAATCACAAAGGTCATGGCTTTGAATCCTGTCGAGGCCTGTCTTATTGCAACTCCTTCAGTTGCTGTCAATACTGCGAAGATCACATTCTCCTCAACTAGCAACTGGGTTACTTATTAGTTACCGTTTTTAATTCATGAGGTACATATCTGTTGAGCGGTTGTCACAACACCTGTACACTTTTCATGGCCTAGAACGAATAGATGGCTGTGCAAGAAAACCTCTAGTTCAATTTTTGTGACAGTCGGTTTTTTGCTCATTAGTTATTCAATATGCAATCAGTTTGATAGCTACCGGTCGACCGAAACAAACACATTTATCTCATTCTGTTATCCCCCATTTTCAGTTGAGGCCAAGGTGTAATTTAATTACCTTTTTACCATAATACAAACCACCTGATAAAGAAAAGGAACAATTCTCCCGAGTCATAAAATCACGAGGAACCTTTATTGTTAATACCGACAGGAAATTAAAATGGCAAAAGATTATTGCATAAGATAGTCACGATCACAAAGCAATTAATTTTAAGTTCGGAAATAGGCGGTATTTTTCGGAAGAGTTGGTCATCTCTCACTCTTAAATGTGTAACATTTAGCTATACTTTCCATTCAACATTTATTTATAAGGTTATAAAACATGTAAAGTCAAACCTGCATTAAGCTGATTAAGCAGTCGCCCTTGGGGAATGACTTAGTACAGACTTATTTATAATATAGAATAAAATTTTGAGGAAGAATTTGAGGAAGACCCATCGCAAGACAAATTTGATACCACTTTTAACCTTTGTGATGATTGAAATTACATAATTTGCTTTCCAGCAAGCAAAACACAAATATGTTTAATGTGTACTCGCATGTTTTCCCATCACAAAACGACCGTTTACTACAAGAGAAGCGACAAAACTAACTCGTGTCTAACTCAGGCAAAGGTGACCGGACCGCTTAAAAGAGGTCAGATTTACAGTAAATAAGGGAAGAAATTTCAACTGACTTCTGAAGCAAGAATAGAAGGTAAATACAACCTTTTGCTAAAGGACACTTACCTTTCGTGACCCTATAGAACCAAAACGCATCAACTAAGATATTAGAATACCAATAATAAAGTTATTGATTGATTGATTGATTGATTGATTGATTGATTGATTGATTGATATTGATCGTGCGCAAATACAGAAAGGAAAGGATACACCCCCTTTCAAGGGCTTTGTTGAATATTTCATCAGTAACTGGATGCATGAACTAATGGTCTAGCAAATGTATAACTCAATGGAGAATTTTCGTTGGTTTATCGTTGGTTGGTTATACAGGTAAAACAAGCTAAATGATATATTTCGTGGAAAGTAGATATCGAATTTGAACGAAAACGACAACTTTTCTTGGTTTATGGAATTAACTTTGTTCTCTGAAGATTCTAAATTCGCAGCAAACATAAGTTGCTACAAGTGATAACAAACTCAAAGCTGCGATCAAGAGCCACCTGAGTCCCTTCACAACTAATACAAATCTGGTAAAAGCTGAGTTTGGCGACATTTTCCGTATTTACGAGTGTTATTGTCAACACAAAAACAATGTCCAATTTATTAAAAAAAAGCATTATTTAGAGAAAGGAAATCCCTCCCTTTCTGATCCCTTCATATGTAAGCTTGCTTCCTGTTTTAACCCTATTCAGACTGGGGCGGGGGGGGGCTTTTCGAACCCCCCCCCCCGGTAAAATTGTGATAACTCTTACACCGAAATAGCTATGAGGCTGAAATTTTCTGACTTTTCCTAGAATTTATCTAGAGACGTTTTGGTATCCAGAACATGTCAGTGTGAATAACCATGTTGCCATGGCAACCGGTTTTTGACACAGGTTTTCAAAATATTAAAACATGGTGAATTTTTTATTTTAAGATCTTGTTCTTTGACTTGTAGTGTATTTTCTTGTTAGAATAGTTTTTTCTTGGGACTAGTTCTTGAAAGACATCAAAAATTTTTAACATCAAATATTTGGGGGGAGGGGTAGGTAAATTTTTGCTCTCTTTTACTTATAGACAAACATTTTGTACTATTTATTAAATAACGCTTCTAAGTTCAAAGTTTGGATAATAGACATTAGTTTGATACGTGTTTTATACATTCTGACCCTTTTCTCTTTTAGATATTTTTTAAATTTTAATTTAAACAAAAAAAAAGAAAATCCAAGATGGCGGATCCAAGATGGCGGACAATAATTTCAAAATTATAGCTTTTATCGCAAAATTATCGCTTTTTATTGCTTTTTCTCGCTTTACAAGTGTGTCCTTGTTTGTATTTATTATGTTTTAATATTAAAGAGATGATTTTACAGTTATATTTGATATTTTAAGCATCTGGATTGACAAATATCAAAGAAATGACAAAAAAACAAAAAATGACGTCATTGTGACGTCATGATTGGGTGTGGCAGGTCAAAACTGGGTGCGAGGTTTTCTTGTATGGAGGTGAACATTGTGTGAAAATTTCATGGTCCTAGCCTTACTGGTTCCAGAGATGTAGAGGGGGGTCCGAGGAGCCCCCCCCCCCCCCACCCCCAAGTCATAGATTGTCTAAAAAAGCCCAGTCTGAATAGGATTAATTTACATAGCATTTGACGTTTTGTCATTTCAGAATATGAAAATATTATTTGTGTTACCACAGAAGGTAAATATTGATTAAGTCGGCTATCAATGTTAGCTATGATAAAATTAATTAACGTTTTTGTGTAGGTATGGTAGAATCCCTTCGACCTCGTCAGTGTATTTAGAATTTTAGTGAGCCACTGCCTTTCATGAACCCGAAACTTAAAGGAAGTATCACGGTGATTTTGAACTATTTACAATACCTTTACTTATTAAAAAATTATTACTAAAACATCAAGAGAACGAGATCAACCAATTTTCGAAAGAGAAACAAATCATGGTCTGTTCTACCCCCATTTTGGAAATGAAAATATGGCAACTTGAAAAAATTCGGTCACATTTGTTGAGTTTTGTTGGAACGGTGTCCGCTTTCTTCCCTTTCTTTCCCCTTCAATGTTGTCCAATGTTCAAGATGCCAGAATAAAAAACATTGGGGGAGAGGAGCATGTGTATGTTTTACTCCATAACAAGAAAAAAATAAGTACTTTGGCGGTTAGGTTCACCCTGGCTTTTTCAGAAGAGATGTTAAGGAATCATTTAAGACCCTTTTTATTTCCATGAGATTTGGACAACTACTATCGAATCGCGTTCTAAAATTCGGTTTTTGCGCTGACTTCAGTATGGAAAATACACCGTATTGATATTCAGGATGACCTTTCTCTTCAAAAAAAGAAATTGCTAACTAAGGTTCACCATGGAAATGTTAGCCTCATGTCTAAACAAAAGATTGGCGAAGTTTGGATTTAATACGATGCGTGGAAATAGTATCGAAGCGCTATTTTCTAGAAGGTGTTCCGCAAACTAAAAGTGGCGCTCCAAAATGTCTTCCTACGAACTCCCACGAGACTGGCAAACGGATTCAAATTTGAATAATTATTTCAACACAAACAATGTTCCCTCAGTCATGAGAGGCGGGCTCTTGCTTTTTGCTTGTTCGAGTTAGGATTTCAAAGAGAAGCCATCATTTATTTCACATGTCTCATTGTGCGGCCAATAGAAAGGCCTATATTATTTTTTAAAACCTCAGTTAATGTACTCTAGGTCTGAACTACGTTAACCGATCGAGAAAAAGAGCGCGTCTAGATCTGGACTACAAAACGCTTTGTAAAGAGCACGAGAAACAAAGCGCAACGTAAAAGCGACTGACCCGTGACGGCACGCTCGCTATTTGGCAACGCTTTTAACTGAAAACCATGTTCTGCGGAAAATGTTTTTGTCATCGTACTCTGACCATTGCGAATCTAACGAGTCAAAATGAAACTCTTGTCGCAAACGAATTTGTTGGCAAAACGCTCTGTAAAGAGCGAGAAGAATAGGACATCACATCTTTTATAGACATTCGACGCACTTAAAATAACTTTAAAACAATCTAAACACTGTTAAAACACGGTAGTTTGATAACATTATTTCGGTCTTCCAGCCTCTCCAGTCGTCCGCCATATTAAAGTTCTGTAAAGAGCGCGAGTAAAAAAGCGTAACGAACAAGCGAGTGACCCGCGCAATGCGCTTGCTATTTGGCAAAGCTTTTAACTGAAAACCATGTTCTGCGGAAAATGTTTTTGCCATCGTACTCTGACCGTTGCGAATCTAACGAATCAAAATGAAAATCTTGCCGCACACGAATTTGTTGACAAAATGCTCTGTAAAGAGCGAGAAGAATAGGACATCACGTCTTTTATAGACATTCGACGCACTTAAAATAACTTTAAAACAATCTAAACACTGTTCAAACGCGGTAGTTTGATAACAAATTTCGGTCTTTGAGCCTCTTTCTTCAGTCGCCATATTAAAGTTCTGTAAAGAGCGCAAGTAAAAAGCGTAACGAACAAACGAGTGACCCGCGCATCGCGCTCGCTTTTTGGCAACGTGTCCTAGAGGGTTGCACATTACTCCATGACTGGCATCACAAAGTGTCCTGGGGGGTATTACGCTACTCCATGACTGGCATCACAAAGTGTCCTTGTCGGGTGCACGCTACTCCATGACTGGCATCACAAAGTGTCCTGGAGGGTGGCACGCTTCTCCATGACTGGCATCACAAAGTGTCCTGGAGGTCGGCACGCTACTCCATGACTGGCATCACAAAGTGTCCTGGAGGTGTGTACGCTACTCCATGACTAACATCACAAAGTGTCCTGTGAGGTACACGGTACTTCATGATTGGCATCACAAAGTGTCCTGGGGCTGCAAGCTACTGCATGACTGGCATCACAGAGTGTCATCGCCGAGAATGCCGCGACACATCCGGGACCTTCTTATGGTCCAGAGCGCTAAATTTGAAAAGCTTCCGTGTGACAAAAGAGCCAAATTACAAAGAAAATGGGGGAAAATGGCGAAACAAGGTAAAAAAAAAACCAACCTCACAAACACTCCCACTTTGCATCCAACACTGGCCAGAGGACCTTGGATTAGGCTTCCATTGCTTGTTATTATCTCGTTAGTGAGATACAATGGCCAAGTCGCAAGACTTGAAAGAAAATCAGAAACAGCCATGTTGACGTAGTAGTAGTTGGTGGTTGTTTTGAGGCGTGGCGTCTTGTATACTGAGGCAATCACAAGAATGTTGCCTATGAAAGATGCCAAGCTGATTAAAACCATAGTCGTTGTGAAGAATACAGAAACAGCGTACGGGCAGGACGAGTAACCATATGCATTAGAGTTCATGTCAGTGTTGTTGTCCAAGGTCATGGTTCAAATGAGAATCAAATGTTAAGTGTTTTTATGTAACCTGTAAATTAAATACATAAAATTTAAAATTTGTGAGCCAGTGCTTCTACTGTCAGGATTATAAATGGACAGCATAGATCTTCTTCCATTAATTTTATCGGATGAGGTTGAGGAAAGCCAGTTGTGATTTGTCAGTGGCCATGGCGAGCAGATAATAAGCAGACCTATTATCTGCTGATACCAAAGACAGAGGGAGCAAATAATCTGCAAAACACTGACAGCAAACAACGCGGACATTTTGTAATTACTGATCGAAAATATATTGTTTTTTTATTAACATATTTTCAAATGGAAAGAAGCGCGCGCTGGTTTATTCGTGAAAATTCAGAACTGTCATACCACAAATACTGACGAATACGATTGATTTCCCAGGACGCTGAACCAATTTAGCAGACATCCATTACCAGAGGTGTAGAACGAAAAAAAAAGTGTGGGTTTTTGGTAATAAATCCTTTTTTAGCGTACAATGTCAACAAGATGCCACATCCATCAAATAAACATTGGAACCCCAGCTTTCAATAGAATAGAAAATGTATTAAAAAGAACATCATTTTTAAACTGTATTAAAATAACTGCATGGTGTATATTAAAATAAACCATAGTAGCTTAATTGCATCCGGCTTTTCCCTATAAATGAAAATACCAATTTCGACTTTTTTGACGTTTAGTGTACGAATTTAGGTGATCTAAGAGTTCTACTCTATCTATTACAAATAATGTTAAGGCTGTACCATTTGCTCAATGAATCCTAAAATTGAAAGGTGTAAAAAAAGTCATTTTTTTTTAAATTTCAGAAAGTTGAAAGCCAGCCGAATAAATAAGCAATCGTATGTGTACATATAACATTAATACTGCGTACTCATATACAAAGCAATGAATGAATGATAAAAGCCTGTTTTGACTGTATAAACGTATGCGGGTAAAGATTAATATAACCTTATTTTCTCTAAGAACTTCACGGTTGCAACATAAATCTAAAACAGAAATTTGATAATAAAACTTTTAAATGTAAGCCTGGCTTTTCGAGCGAGTAACCTCAAGTGTTTATATATCTCAAATGGAAATCACAAATCACAAATCTGTACGTGCGTTAAACACGCCTAATACATTTCTTTGCTTTTCTCTGCAAAGCAACATCTAAAATCACATGAAATTTAAGGTTTTCAAACGTCAAGAGAATGTAAAAACACGGTAAATCCTTGCTTTTCTTTCAGATTTGAACGCGAATGCCGTCGAATTCAGCTGCTGAACGGTTTAGCAACTTTAGATAAATGGAACGAGTTCGACAAATCATGAAGAAGTTAAAAGAACGTAAATTCACTTATAAGTGAAGTTTTCTTTGGCTATGCCGCTGTGGTTGCTTTATTTTAGGGTCCCAATACTGAAGCTTGTCAGCACTGTATTCACAACAGGGTGACTTAACAACGCTACCTTTAGTGCTTGATTCGCTTCCTTTCCTCGTGAAAACTTAGAATATACTTTATAGTGTCTTCGTAAGCAGATAGAACCAAAACGCATGAAGATTTTTGCTCGATGCAAATGCATCTTTTACCTATAATATATAGCATTTGACGCTTTTGTCATAAAGAATATGAAAAGGTTATTTATATCACCAGAAGGTAAATATTGATTTAGTCGGCAATAAATATTAGGTATGATGAAATAAATTTACATTTTTGTGCAGGTACAATGGAACCGTTAACCGGCCACCATTGTGTCACCATTGTGCCTCGATTGTGTCACCGTATTAATGACATTGGCCTCGTCAGGTTTATTACAAATTGCTGTTGTTTTGGCCATAAAAAATGCTCTTAATAATGAGTTTGGCTTATTTTAAAACAAGGAGAAAGTATGGCAGGGTCCACTATACAAAGCAATGTCTCTATACAGTTCGTATTCATTTACTTTTCAGGATCCCCAAACGGGGGTCCCTGGAACCCAGGAGGCCTGATCATTTTTCTTTGGAGCCCTGGAGTCTCATAGATTCGTTTCCTCTGGACTATCTCTGGAACCCAAAGCCCCGCGTTTTTGGTTTTGTAACCCTGGAGTTCCGCTTTTTTGGGACCGGAGCCCTGGAGCTCTAAACCCCTTTGGGACCCTGACGTTTTGCTTTTTTCCTTATTCAAAACAGCGGCATCATGTAAATTGCCATTTTGCTGAACGTTTATTAAACATTATCGACAATTTGCAAATGTAAGCTATAGAAATAAAACGGCAAAAGCCATCAACCAAGATCCTGTTTAAATGTACGTTGGATCCGGCGAAGGACCTAATAAACTTGAACGATAAACAAAAAGTAAAATGAAGTCCGAGAACTACTGCACAGCTGATATTAACCTGAAGAAGGCTAGTTTTAGCCAGCCGAAATATTGTGAAATAATATAACCAATATTACGTTGTGTCAGCTGTGCTGTAGACCTCGAACTTCTTTTACCGATAGGAATAAGCCTCAGAAACTGAAATGAACATAGTAACTTTCTTTTTACCCTTCGCAAATGGTCCTATTTCTTCATTTCGTTTTGCGCTTCTTCTTCATCTTTGCGTTTTAAAGTGGAGTGAATTCTCCTAACTTATATAGAGCTGGTATAGAGAAATGCGAAATGAGGGGCTTTAGACTACTCTCTTGAAAATGTCAAATACCAGAAATTCTTTTTTTCCATTATCTTAGAATAAAACTAGTTTTGGAAGGATTTCCATGTACTGTTCATTATATGTGAAAGAATGTGTGCCCTCTGTGCGTAAATAGTCCTCCATGCAGGAATACCCCAACAATACGTGGACGTCAGTCTGTGTATCACTAGTTCCGGCAGGTATTCATTTTCTTGCATCCATGTACACTGTAATTGTTGCGTTACTATCTTTGCAACATTGATGTCAAAAACAGTTACTTTACTATAACCCCGAGTTCTCTATTGTGCAACATATAATTTTCTGAACTCGGATCGAATTTGTATATTTTGTTTACGCTAGTAAGACGTCAATACCGCCAGCGTGGACATCACATAACCAAGCATGTCTAAATTTTCTACTTTTTGGCCTATTTCTTCTCCCTTTCAACGTGTGTAAAAATATGGGAAATTGTAACAAATACTACCCCCTCTCTTCAGCCACTCATCTTTCTAAGAGTGATTAAAAAAATATCAGAAGTCCCCAATGTTTTGCGTGCAATCGATAGAGGAAGCGTGGAAACCGCGAAGCGTGCAAAACGGAAAATTCAAACAGTTCTCCCCATTCTAAAGAGATGCACGCAACCAAATCCGGGACATCACTAGCCTTTCAATGCTTGCGCATGCAACAGAGGAAAAAATACACAAGTTGAACAACACCTCCGTAACATCAGTGTATGCGCGTTGGAATGTGCACGACATCCTGCATAGATTGCACGCAATATATTCTAGGGAATTCCCATATTTTTTACTGCCTCTTCCTTGGGGTAAGTGAAAGGAGGATGGGGAAGTTTGTTCCCAAGGGATACCTCAACAACATGTGGTCTGTCTGTATTTCACTAGTTCTGGCAGATTTTCATTTTCCTGCTTCGATGTAACTGTTGCGGTGCACCATTTGCAACATGGCCTGCATTTAACAAGAGTAAAAGGGAACAAGGTTTGCAAAGCGACTCGAAAATTACTACTGAATAAAAACAAAATAACCGGATTGATTGCTGTGCTGAGCGTCGGAAACACAAAATACGCAAAACCAAGAATCCATCTACACTTATCTTTGATAAAAAGTTCCGCGAAAGTGATTTTGAGAATCAAATAAACACAAAGAAGGAAAAAGCAAACGAAATAAGCTACGACAATCGATTTAAATATCTTCATGATGTTTTGGTTTTGCTTGCGTCTTTTTTCTTCAAAATAACTGCTTCTCGTACCGACTTCTTGGTTATGTCTTTTCTTTAAGACGCGTAGAATTCGAGAATATAGGATGACAATTGCAATTAAAGGTGCGATTTGTAGTATAAATATGCCTGTTATGTAGTATATCATAATCGCAGAGGTATTCCAAATAAATCTGCAGTATGTTTCCTGGCCGACTTCCACAACTTTGGAATAGTAGAGCGTGGGCGCACAATATGATATCGATATTGCCCATGTGACAAACATTAAACCTGCCCTTACTTTTCCTGTAACCAGCGAGGCTTTTAAAGGTAATACAGTAGCAATGAATCTGTCTACAGCGATCAACACCAGGCTTAGAATGGATACAGAAGAAGAACAAAGCCTCACAAACACCCCCACTTTGCATCCAACACTGGCCAGAGGACCTTGGATTAGGCTTCCATTGCTTGTTATTATCTCATTAGTGAAATACAATGGCCAAGCTGCAAGGCTTGAAAGAAAATCAGAAACCGCCATGTTGACGTAGTAGTAGTTGGTGGTTGTTCTGGGGCGTGTCTTGTATACTGAGGCAATCACAAGAATGTTGCCGATGAAAGCTGCTAAGCTGATTATAGCCATGGTCGTTGTGAAGAATACAGAAATAGCGTACGGGCAGGACGCATGACCATTAGGGTTCCTGGCAGTGGCGTTGTCCAAGATCATGGTTCTAATGATCGCTGAGAATCAAATGTTTACTGTTTATATTTTACCTGCAACTTAAGAAAATATAACCAATAAAAATATTCCACCGGAAAACGTAAATGTGATTTTTAATGGATAGTATCATCTTCCAAAACAAACAGTGCGACTCAATCCGCGTTAAGTTATTTGTTTAGAAAGTCATTTAACGCTTGGTTTTATTTATTTATTTATTAGCCTAATTGTTTTTATGTAATTTTTATCACCTATATTTACATATTTTACCACATTTTAGCGTTCTCTGCATTCTTATGTTTTTATACTGTAATATATTTATGCTAATTCTGTATTTTTACATCCACTTGAAAATGACCTCGGAGTGGTCGAAACGTCGTAATTTTTAATCGCTTATTTTTATAGCAAAATCTTTTACTAAAAAACTACTCATATAACATATAATTATATAATTAATATATACCTCAGATGCTTCTGATGAAGACCGTTATGGTCGAAACGTCGAGCGAATAAACCATCAAAGCTACATTGGAGTTGAACTTTTGACCCTCACATTTTCGTTTTTGACAATAATATTGTGATTGAAAAAATATATAATGTAGTAAAGTCGCACTCGGGCCATGATGGCCCACACGGCCGGAGCGTAACCCGGTTTCCGTAGCATGAAGCAACTAGGAATATTGCTACTCCCCCCTGGATGGGATGCTAGTCCATCGCAGGGTTACCCCCAGCATTTTGTCGCCGGTACCCATTTATACACCTGGGTGAAGAGAGACAGTGTGAAGTAAAGTTTCTTGTCTAAGGAAACAACACGACGGCAGAGACCAGGCTTTGAACCACCGACCTTCAGGTTGAAAGTCCGACCCGCTAACCACTAAACCACCGCCCAACATATAATGTATATTAATATAAAAAGAAACACAGAATGCACGATCACTACAACAAACCGTTGAGAATGGCCAGGTCTGGATTTCCAGACCTGGCAAACTGATCCTTATGGCTTTTTCTGCCGTAAGGATCACTTTGCCGTTTCTTTTGTTTCACTATATAAATATGGACAAACTAAATCATTAATATATTGGTCATTTGTGTGCACATCATGCACAAACGCTATTTGTCACCTGTCATCGCTATGCAATGTAAACACAAAGGACAAACTGTAAAAAATGTATATTTTCTAAGTCGCAATATATTTTAAAGAGTGTGTATATATTTAATATGTATATCGAGAAAAGCTAAAAGTAAGCCGAATAAATAAGCAGCTATACGTTTATATTTAAAATTTATTATAGGGATGATATCTGTTTACAAACATTCTTTTTGTTATTCAAATGTGCCAACCACTGAAACAAAAGAACCCTTTGTTTTGGCAGCCAATAAGGCTCTGGTTGGCAGGTTAATAACAATTGGTGACGTCATTGATATCTTCCCTATAGGTTGCGTAGCATCTGCGTCTTCGCATACAGCTATTTCAATTAACGTTGTCGGATGAAAGCTTAAAGCAAAGACCGCAAGGTAGGGTTAGGGTTAATAGCCGTTGCATAAAAATCCCATACTACCTTGCAGTCTTGGCTTTTCGCCTTTTTCATCCGACAACGTTAATTGAAATAGCTGTATAACGTAATGAAAAATTAAAACCTGCTTTCGCTGAATAAACGAATGCGCGGAAGGTTAGGACTAATTTAGGATTTAATTTCTCTTAGAACTTCGAAGTTGTAAACAAATTAAGTTTTATACCGAACGAGTTGGAAAAATCGGGAAGCTGCTTAAAAGAACTGACGTGAATTTACATGTTGCTTATTAAAGTTTCCTATACTGAAACGTGTCAGACCTGTATTCACGCTTCTGTTTGTGCTTGGATAAGCTTCCTTTACCCGTTAAAACTAAGTCAATATGGAGTCTCTAGACTTCTGAAGCAATAAAAGAAAGCAAATTACAGCCTTTTGCTAAGGGACACTTACCGTTCGGCACTCTGTAGAACCAAAACGCGTAAACGAAGATTTTTATTTTGTGCACGCAGCAATCAGTCAGCGATGTCATATTCATCATTTCACGGGGGTATAATAGAACTCACAATTGATTAAGCCCCCTTCTGGCCTTGTAGCTTAGTGGTAGAACGTTTACACCGGAATCACAAAGGTCGTCATGGCTTCCAATCCTGTCGAGGCCTTTCTAATTGCAACTTCTTCAGTATAACTCAGCGGAGAATTTCCGTTGGTTGATCGTTGGTTGATTTTATGGGTAAAACAAGCTAAATGATATATTTCGTGCAAAGTAATTATCGAATTTGAGCGAAAAAGAAAACTCCTCTTTGCCTAATATATTGCTCAGTTCTCTGAAGATTATAAGTTCGCAGCAAACATAAGTTGCTGCAAGCGATAAGATAGCCAGGGCTGCGATCAAGAGCCACCTGAGTCCCTTCACAACTAATACAAATCTGGTAAAAGCTGAGTTTGGCGAAATTTTTCCGTATTTACGAGTGTTATTGTCAACACAAAAACAATGTCCAATTCAAAAGAGACAAATTTACTTTAAAAAAGCATTATTTAGAGAAAGGGCAAATCCCCCCTTTGGGATTTGTGATTGACACCTCAATCTTCACTTGAAAGCTTGCTTCCTGTTTTTAATTAATTTCTATACCGTTTAACGTTTTGTTATTTCAGAATATGAAAATATTATTTGTGTCACCACAGAAGGTGAATATTGATTAAATCGGCTATCAATGTTAGGTATGATAAAATTAATTAACGTTTTTGTGTAGGTATAGTGGAATCACCTTCGACCTCGTCAGTGTATTTAGAATTTTAGTGAGCCACTGCCATTCATGAACCCGAAACTTAAAGGAAGTATCACAGTGATTTTGAACTATTTACAAATACCTTAACTTATTAAAAAATCATTACTAAAACATCAAGAGAACGAGATCAACCAATTTTCGAAAGAGACACAAATCATGGTCTGTTCTACCCCATTTTGGATATGAAAATGTGGAAACTTGAAAAAATTAAGGTTGGCCAATTCGTTTTTCAAGTTGCAATTCATTCAGACTCACAATATCGGTCACATTTGTTGGAAAGGTGTTCGCTTTCTTCCCCTTCTTTCCCCTTCAATGTTGTTCAATGTTCAAGATGCCAGAGTAAAAAAAAATATGAACGCAACATTATGGGGAGAGGAGCAACGGCGGTAGGGGGAGAGGAGATGACCGCACGTGCTCTACATTTCTGAACTGACAAATATGGACTTGTCATAAAGGGTTTGAAGTAATTGTCTTGTATTGCAGTTCGTCTATGACTAGAGATACTCATCGATAGATTTGGTTTATTTTGTGGTAATTTAACACACCACTGGACCATTATTTTTTCGGTTTCTGTTAATACAA
Organism: Cladopsammia gracilis; assembly: GCA_022457155.1. Classification (NCBI taxonomy): domain Eukaryota; kingdom Metazoa; phylum Cnidaria; class Anthozoa; order Scleractinia; family Dendrophylliidae; genus Cladopsammia; species Cladopsammia gracilis. The sequence continues at coordinate 1,750,144 of JAJGOT010000047.1, read as the reverse complement.
AACATTTTCAGTTTGGTTTTTAAAATGACACCAAATCCCCATGGCATTCTCCCTTTAAGTCGTAACTGACGAGATATTGATGGTTTGCAATCACGTGACCTTCAGTCCTGTGGGACTCAAATGACAAAGGCCATGGCGGCCATGTTGGTGCCAGAACAAAAGAGGTTCATTAAAATTCTTTTGTAGATGTCCTCCAACATGGCCGCCGTGACGTCATGTGCAAACCAAGAATACGACGATTGCGACCATTTAAGTATTACAAGAGAGCACAAAAAAAGAAGAGTACAGATGTAATGGGAAATTGGACGAGCACACTGTACGCTGCTTTTTCTTTGTTCTTCAGTCAACATCAGGATTAGATCATTATATATAGGCGAATCTTTGTTTACCATAATTGCCTGATTAGCATATGTGCCTCATTCTCTAACCCAGGGACATAGCCAATTAGCTTCCTCTGGAAATTTGAGCCCGATATACTAGATACACTTCGTACAATGCTGTTTTAAAACTCAACATTTTACAAAGAATGTACGGCTCATTGGTGCTTTTCCACCTAGCCATTTTGTAGTTTTTGATAACAGATGTTTCATAAATATTGCAGGAAAAAAGCTAAAGATTGCATAGATTACTAAGTTTAACAAACTCTTTCAACTTTTGAAGTCAATTCATATATATTAAGCGCGGTGCCTTCTCTAAACTCAACTTTTCAGCATTACTGAAAAAAATTCAAACCTTTCTTGTTCAGAAAAATCACCATGAACCTTACGGACAAGAAATTAAAATGGAAAAAGATTATTCCATTATAGAAAGGCAAGATCCCAAACCAATTAGCATCAATTTCGGAAATTGTGAGTGGTATTTTTTAAACGAACTTTCATGTTTTATTTTTTAAACCTCGACATTTACCCAGGCTTTCCATTTAACATGTATTGGGTCAATCCCATTTCAAATAATTTCTGACAAATTTAACATCTGATAAATTTAGGAATCGTTGATTTGAAAATGTGGCGTGAACAGAAATTTTAACCCTCGGACGTACAAGGGGGGGGGGGGGGGGGGAGATGCCATCCCTCACCCCTTTAGGTTTTTCTCCGATTTTTTCAAGACCGTTTAAGATTAGCATATGCCGTCTTCAGTAGCTGTTCATTTATCCTTCTCAAACTCATTAATAATTCATGAGCTGATGACCCAATCAGGTTGCATGAATTAGGTCATGTGCATGTATGTTGATACCCAATGAACATACCGATCAAGACACGTTCGATTAGTTTAAAAACTGATCAAGACACTGATCAAGAAACCTAAATTTTAATTAGTCTTAATGCTAATTGTAGCATATTTCCCGCTTGACTCATTTCTTACACCAAAAATACAGCAACACATTACTCCTTCTTAGACACGGCCGTTACATTGACTGTACAGTTTTTGATGTTTTCTGGAAGTTTCCTCAAGGTATTTGGATGGTATAAAATTCATTTAAGACCAAAATATTATTTCTCCAAGCCTTGTAGAATTGTTTTGTTTTTGTTGTATTTTAAAACCTTAAAACTTCACTCGAAATTTTCTCGAAAACGCTTCCATAGAAATTTGTAAAATTTTTTAGACCTTAGGACAAATACGTCAGGTCGAAGATCCAGCGAGCGTTTTCAAAAATTATCTCTTGATGACAAGTAAATCGGTATTATGTAAAACAGGGAGTGACGTCATAACGTTGCTTTGGCAACTCCGATTTCCATAAAACTTACCTCATCTGAAACTTTAATCTTTCTCTAGTACAGCTGTGGCAATCGATTTTCCGTTGGATCGTCTGTGGTGGTATACAATTTTCTCAAAGTTAAAAGGTATCGTAACTCAAAAACCCAGTCGAGCCACCTTAAGAAGTCCACCACAATCTAAAACCGGAACTTTAACCTCTCTTAACCTCTGCCATTCGGCAAAAATGTTCACAGTTCACTTGTTTTTATACTTAGTTGAAGCTGGAACGGCGTTATTCGCCAAAATCTTTTCTCGAGAAGGCGTTTTGGGAACGAGAAATCGTCCTGATCCGGACTCGAGCTCCATCACGCGGGGTTATGTAAATTTCTTTTAACAATTCTACCTTTAAAACTCACCCGCATGACCGCATATGAAATATTCATTTCATTTACCAACTGAATAACAAACAAACAATCACCCATTGCGCACGCCTTATAACGAACTATTGTTCTCAAATAGTTCTACTAAATTCCCACACTAGTTTGAGAAGCCATCTCAAAAACTCGTGCTTCGTTTTTCATCAGGGGTTCCAAACACCTCGAAACAATAAAAGCACTCCGCCTTCGGCGTCGTGCTTTCATCTGTTTCTCGGTGTTTGGAACCCCTGATTAAAAACTCACACTCGTTTTTTATCTATTACTTGAGACACATTTTGGTAAAGTTTGGCGACAACCGGTTGCTATGGTAACGAGATATAACAACATAAGTTGCACGAGGTCAAGCCATTTTTGAATAAAAATGCGTGTTTTTCACCTTTTTTCGGTGAAAAAACATTTAAAATGCTACTAAAAGCATCAAAATGTTTATTAATAATTATAATTGTATGTTATTTTACTACTCTAGCAAAAAATATTTGCAATTTCCGCATTTTTCCGATAAATTTGATTTTTTAGTAAAATCCAAGATGTCGCCACCTTGGCGGCCATTTTGTATGACGTCACGGACCCCCAGCAGTGCTACAACCCATAGTATTTACCTTATCTTGTAGAGCACGTCACAGGCTATCTATTAGACGTAAAATATTTCCAAAATATTGCAACGTCGCAAAAACCCAAGGGGGGCAACACCCCCCCCCCCCCCCGTGCCTTGTACCACGGTGAGGGTATAAGTGCGTGTACGTTCGAGGGTTAACAGAAAAATTATTTACTTAATAGGGAGTTTAAGCAACGACGACGGCAGCGGTAGTTTCTTGGTGTTGCGGATGGTGTGATCACCAAATGACGTAAAACAAAAGATTCAAAAGACACTGAACAATACCCACACCACAACACAAAAGCTAACCAACAATCGCTTCCCCAACACCAAGAAACACGGCAGCGGCAAGGAAAACGTCACTTGAAAAGGTAATTTGCGCTATTTTAAACTCCTTACGGTTGTTCCAATTTGTTTAGTTTGTCTAATGTGACTGGATTGTACTGGAGCTGGCTTTTAAATTCAAACAGAGAAAGGAAAATTTATCGTCGTGTGGTGGTGGTGGTGGTGGTAATTTAGTTATCCACATTACACGGTTGATTCAAGACTCGTTTCAACGCGAACGTGCATATAATAAAATAGAACTAATAAAATTAAAACAATGAACTGCAAGGCTGATCTGACCCGATCTGACCACGTAAAAAAGTAACATTTGAGAGACACCATCACGACAAAAACCGATAAAGTAGGATCGTAACCGTGGACAGCTGTTTCGTTCTTATTGCAACTCATCAGCACGGTGTAACGATCTAAATGTCCCCAGCAAGAAAGCCAGCGCAAATGACCCGTTCACAATATCAGGTTCCGTACTATGTACTCACTTGTCACCCGAAACACATCGTGCCACATCACGTGTTTCGGGGAACAAGGAGCCCAGTACAATGTATCGCAAAGATGTCTCGCAAATTGAAATGTAGATGGACAAAGCCGATCTGAACATTTAAACGCATAGGCAAAACCATGCATTCATTCATTTTTTGGCTGGTTAGGTCTCTCGTAGATCCTACGTATCATTAGCAGCATTATCATTTGCGGTCTTCTGCAGTTTACTTTTATTTTAATAAAATTAACTATACCTGAAAACCTAATAATTATATAAAAAATCTTAAGATAAACTAACACTTATTTACTTAATACTAAATAACATTTACATAATTGAATTAACTTATTATAAATAATTGTAATAACTAGTCTTTACAGATAGGGCAGCAACAGTTGACCCTGGTGGTCAAGTTTACTTGGCTAAGATTAGCTTTAAAAATGTTGAGTAGTAGTCGGGTAGATTAATCCACAAACGTGAAGTAATATATTGGTAGGATCTGTGAATAAGGATCTTGAATAATAGTTAGGCTGGTTCAGCTTACAAAATCCTCTAAGGTCATGCTCATTGTAACGGAATGAAAATAATTCCCTGATATAATAGGCCATTTCCGAGTTGCCTTTAGCCTCTATCAAAGCGAGGCTAGGTGCGAAACCTTTCATATGAAAATGAGTTTTCATTCACATGTAAATAAGTCTTATATGCATACGAATGAAAACTCATTTTTATCTCCTGTAAGTTAATGTTTAACTTACAGGAGTTTATGTGGGCTAACATGCATTCTTTATGCATTTTTGTTAGCAAAAAATGCGTTAGATACTATTAATAGACTTTTTAGTGAATTTGTGGGGACATTCCTGTTGCATTTTTGTTAGCACATTACTGTTCTATCTGTCATCAGTCCTACGTCACTACGGAGTACCATGAGACGCACGCGCGCTAGCTTATTGAGCCATTGTACGCTCGCTTGCGGAGCCGAAACGACGGATACTTAATGTCGTGAGTATTTACAATCTGAATAGACTGACATCACTAACTATTGGTTGCTACTTTTCGTTTTTCCCTTTACCAATCTACATCCAAAAATTGTGCCGTAACCTCTTAATTGCTCATCATGTCAGCTAAAAACGATAAACTTGAGGCTAGCCACCAAACTGGTGCGTCAGACAGCCAACCTGGCAATAATTCTCAACCTGAGATCACTCACCCTGCTGAAGCAGGTCGGTCTACAAGCCAACCTGGCGAAAACCTAGCGCAAACACTTTCAGAAATAAACGTAAATATGGGCACAATGGCCTCCTTATTAAAAACGATTGCTGAGCGCCAAAACACACGGATCTCCTTGAAGGATCGAAGCGCCATCTCAAATCTCTCGAGGCTGACCTCATTGATGATAAAAATATTTGCGCCAAAATAAATCAAAGCTTCGCTAACATAGCGTCCAAATGGTGGGGCATCACCCTTCCCAACGATAAGCTCAAAGCACTACTGGCTAAACACGCCAAACCTGAAAATTGCGCCGACATATCCACCGTAAGAGTCAACCCAGAAATTTGGGATCAAATGAATAATTCTAAGCGCAAAGCCGACCTGTGAGTCATTTTAAAAGCAAGTGATCGATTAGTGGACCAGAAACCGAACACAGATAAAGAAACACTGGCCGCTAATATCGACGCCATTGACCTAATAGGACACGCTGTCGGGGAGCTTCCCGCTTACGCCGAGAGCAGATAAGCTGAATTTCATTCGCTTTGCACCCAGGCAAATGAGTCGGCCAGTCGTTCAGATTTGCTATTTGGGGCCGACTTAGCCAAACAAGTGCGCGATGCTAAAGATACGAACAACCTTGGGAAAGCCATAGGCGCAGGCAAATCTGGCGCGACACGTTTTTCCCGCCCATACAATTCCCATTATGATATTAACAAGCACAGGGCACAAAAGAATTTTGGCAAACACTCCAGGCCTGGAGAGAGCAAGCCGTAATTTTAGGGAAGGACCAGAAAAAACCACGTCCAAGAACTGAACTGAGAGGACATAATACAATCTCTGAAAAACATTAAAAAATCGGTACGTGACCTAAAGGAATATTTGGAGTCTAGATACACTAAATATAGGGCTGGTTGCATAACCAAGTCCATTAGCGCCTGACGGCAGATTACCTCTGATAAGGAAATTCTGACATCTGTCAGAGGTGCAACTCTTGAGTTGGACAGGAGGCCATTTAACACTACACGCCCACAATCTATTTTCCCCGGGCTATTTTCTCTGTTGAAGAATGTGCCATTATTGACAATGAAGTAGCAAAACTACTATCTAGAAGTATTATTGAAACAACTGATCATGATTCTTATGAAGTGTTTTTCCCCATCTTCATTAGACCTAAGAAAGACGGGGACCACAGACTCATTCTAAATCTCAAGGGACTAAACCAATTTGTCACTTATCACCATTTTTAAAATGGAAACGCTCCATACTAGCGTAGTAAATAGACCTTAAGTAATCAAAGACCTCAAGTATACTTTAAATCACGTATGTTTACTTACATTGATAAGCGTTCATATTTAAAATTCTGAGTATACTTCAAGTGACAGAGCTGTCAATCAAATTACACGCCAAGTATATTCAAGCATGTGCATGATTGCGGCAAAGATGTTAACATTTATTTTACATCATGCAACCTCGAAAGCTCAAAATTGCTTTTCTTATTTGGCTTTTATTTTTCCTGCTGCAACGACAGCGGGCTTTGCTACTTCACCAAGCTTTTCACTTTCTCGTTGTGGAAGAAGAATTTAGAATAAGACAAAGAAATCGACGCCGGTTTATGTTGACGCTTTTCAGTCAAATGAGTCAAAACACGCAACGAAGAAGAAGAGCTTGGGTTTGGCCACGTCCACAAAACTGGTTCCGTAGTTTGTTGGCAAATCCAGCGCTAAATTTTCTTTGGAAAGAACATTTTAGAGTGACACGCGAAACTCCGTGGTCTAAGTAGTCGTCATCGCGGTCCAACACACGAAAGTTGGCTCGAAAGTGACTGAAGTCGGGGTTGTCCGTTTTCTTTGTCGTTCGTGAAAGCAAGGCGTCAAGCAAGCAAGTAAGCAAGCAAGCAGATCGAAATGATGTGCGTGTCGTACAAGTCTTGCGTGTTCTGATATCCCATCGAAAAACGCATTTGATTGACATTCAATTTCCTGAAATTGTTTTGATAGTGCGTAAGTTCGCGGGTAGCAGAGGAGCCAAATTTGACCTAATACGCGTTCGATCTTTAAGCTTAAAACGCGCGCTGTGTCTTGCGTTATTCGATCTGTTGTTTTCGAGTTTTTCCCCAAGCGGGACCCCAAGCGTAATCGGCGCTTTCCGGAAAGGGTAAGCTTTCCGAGCAAGGCACGAAGTGCCGAGAAGAAAAAGAGACAGTCTCTCTTCTTGCTGCGTAACGATTTTGTGGCGCCCACAGTCAGCAATTTGCGGTTACCCAACGGAAAGCTCCGATTACGCTTGGGGTCCCGCTGGGGCGAAAAACAGACTCGTAAACAACAGATCGAGATCGAACGCGTAAAGGTCAAATTTGGCTCCTCTGCTCCCTGTGCGGAAGATTGCAAAAAGGAACTCCAGTGAAAGTACTGCTTCCAAGATAGGTGTAGCTTTCATTTGAATGGTAAAACTTCGGGCTCGAAACTTTAGGACATCAAGAAAACTGAAAGTGATAATCGAGGTCAACGGGATGGGTTAACTTATCCACTCTCGCGCGCAGATATCACAACTGTCACGCGCTCGATTTTGGAAGCGATAATATTAAAAAGATAAAATTCTCGTTTCGTAAGAAGATAGCCAAGTAGTGAACAGTTAGGAAGATACAGGTATATTAAAGATTATTGCTCTTTATTTGAAGTGTTTTGAAAGGTTTAAAGAAACTATTTAGTTGCCTTTCATGCATGATCAGTTTGCGTTACAATATGTTGCTCCAGGATGCTGGAATTCTCGGCGCATAGTACAGTCAAACCTGTATATAACGGTCACCCTTGGGAAATGACCAGGTGACCGTTATATACAGGGTGACCGCTATATCTGGTTTCCTTTAAACTCTACTGGAAGTTAATGAGTAACGTTTTTATGACAATAACAATTAACAGCAACGTCCAAAATACGAAAAAGTCCCCTTAAATGTGCGTGGTTATAAAAAGTGACAGGCATAGCACAAATCCTGCTCGTCACTAAAAACATTTTAGCCCAGCTTTAGAATAGGTAGTAATTGCCTGACACAGTTTTCTTTTAAGATCAAAATAAAGATATATTAAACAAGCCTGTTGTTCTAAACGTCGTCAATTCTTTGATTTTAGAAAAAATCTCTAGCTGTTGATACGGTTAGGAGGAATTTACGCTTTCCAGAGCCGTTTAGAATACAGTATTTAGTTGTATGCCGTTGTTTGTTTGCTAGCTCTTGGCATAATACATTGGAATTTGTTTTGGCTCACTTTTAAGTAATGATTCGCATAAGAAGGAAAGCTGCTAACGGCAATGCACGATGGAATGTCAACTTTTTTCATTGTTACAACTAGTGATCTGATTGGTCTAGACTCAAAGACCGCTAAAATGTTAGGTTTCAAGGTGCATTTTGTTTGATTTTTTAAAGGGTTCATGTAATTTAAGACCCAATCGCAAAACATGCAAATTTTTAAAGAAATTGTATTTGAGGAACTTCATCAAAGAAGCAAAATTATTCGCTATTGTCTTCTGCTATTTTGATTAGTTAAGCACGAACATTTCCTAAAATTTATCTGACGCAAATGGATATTCTTTATTTTTATACTGAAATATAATTATAAACCATTAGCCCCTCCCCTATTCTTGAAATCAAAGACATTCTATGTGAGAAAGAGCCAATGCCACAGAACAATGAAGTTTACTGTAGTTCTTATGTGGAGCGTTACTTAAAGTGTTGCAAGATCAGCAGTAGCCGCGTAAGTATAGGAATAAGTCGCTGCTTAGGAACAGTTCATTGCTCGGTCCTTAATGTGGGCGAAGATGAGCGCAAGTCTGCGGTTAGCATAACTTGCGAGATAGTGTTTCTTCATCACGGCTTAAAGAGTCTAAGATCCAAGTCTTTTGCGATAGTCATGGCCTATATTGGAATGATGGCATCTTGCAGATGAGCTGTTGAATAAGGCTTGTCACGTTTCGCTATTAGTTTGATCGTAATCCAATTTGGTGACCGTTATATACAGGTAAAAAATAATGAAATTGTGGATTCGGGAAGTCTTAAGGGTGACCGCGTCCGTTATATACAGGTGACCGCTATATACAGGTAAACTTTACAGTAAATATAAGGCACGATGTTTGGGAAGTTGTTCGGTGACCGTTATATACAGGGTGACCGCTATATACAGGGCCGTTATATACAGGTTTGACTGTAGTCAAACAGCCTCCTCCTCTTACAGCTTTCTCTAGCGGACATCCTCAAGGCTGGGGGATGGTCTAACGCTCGAACATTTGCTGAACACTAATAAGTCCATTAGTGGCAACCTCGGACAAACGCTATTGAATCATTTTGACTCCGGTGTTCAGGTTGACTAGCCCTTTTCACCGTTCTTCTTATAATCACCCGAAATGTAATTGTATCTATACATCGTCTAGATATTCTGAGTTGACAACATATTTGTCACGCCATTTTTCGTTTGGTTCTATTAAAGTCCAATTGTTGTTGTTTTATTGGACGTCCTGTTACGTCTTCTATTATGACTTCGTACGTCACTAATATTTGGTACGTTGCATGACCCTGTTGGATCTCACAGGCTTTGAAATCTCATGGTACTCCGTAGTGACTTAGGACTGATGACAGATAGAATTTTACAATTAAACGAGACTTACCTGTAAGTTGACGTTTGATTTGAATTCCATCCTGTCATCAGTCCGGAACGAAGGAGTAACATGCCCTCCCTATTGGCATTTACCTATCCCTTCTCCTTCGTTCCTGTGACCTCCAACAAGCCCTTTCATTAAATAATGGCTCAATAAGCTAGCGCGCGTGCTTCTCATGTTACTCCTTCGTTCCGGACTGATGACAGGATAGAATTCAAATCAAACGTCAACTTACAGGTAAGTCTCGTTTAATTGTAAAATTAGATACTATGATAAGAACACAAGAGTCGAGTAGCATATTTTTTGAAAGCGGTTTAGCGAGCGCATGTTTATGGCCTGACAAAGCGATATATTCCTACGTTGATTATTTAGTTAACTACGATTTTAGAGAACGTTAGAAGAGAGAGCAATTTATTTGGCCGTATTTTATCAAAAATTCAAGCTCTCGTTATTTTGTTTATTCTGAATTAGAGTGATTCATTTGTAGCGCACGTTTGTGGCCTGACAAAGCCATATATTCATAGCTTGATTTAGTGAACTAAGACTTCAGACAACGTTCCAAGAGATAGAAAGCAATTTATTTGGCTGTATTTTATCAAAAATTCAAGAGTTCTTGAGACATCCTTTTAACCTAAACCGTTTTTCTCAATAAAGGTTAATAAACAGGTCGATTTTAATTAAATGCGTCATAAAAAAGAAAGAAACATTTCCAGCATTTCTATATAAAATAAAGTAGATATTTACAAACAAAAGCAAAAGAAATGTAATTGTGAAATATAGATTTGGGTTATTAGAATTCAGAGTTTTTAAGTTTAGGTATTAGTACAAAACGCGTTTTTAGAGGAAAATATAACAACATATGTTATAATCATGATATTTTTAGAAAATAAGTATTTGATATCAAAGATGAAATCTGAAAACTTAAGGAAAGAAGCAGATGCATTTTGCCTGTTTACACGATCGCTGTTTTGAAAAATGCCCTGGCAATATTCAGTTAGGTAACATTCCTACTGTTTAATTCTCTTCTGCATAGCAATGATTTCTGCGGCCTACGATTATGGCAGTTTTCATGTTTTAAGGGAACATGAGTTTCACCAATAAACTTATTGTTCGCTGTGGCATGTACGTCATTATAGGTCATTCCCTGTTTTAGTAACAATGCACGTTCACTAGCCGGGTTCTCATGTTTCATGAACTTTGTAATGAAACGTTTATTTATATGTATTTACTGCTGGCATATTAGCAGCATGAAATTCGGTGGGATTCTTTCTGGCTTTGTCTGGATGGGAAATTTGGAAAAAGTATGAATATTTCCTTTATAATTATTATGTCAGATCAACTTGCAATTCCAGTACTAGGCCTTTGGAAATCGATCGGTCCGGTAGAGATGAATCATCATTCGTGCGCTTGAATTGGCTAACATCCTTTACGATGTGTGCTTAATATTTCCCAATCAGTTGTAAAAATGAACTGATATTGTTTATAGCATTAAGTTCCAAAGAAAGGGAAGAGAGAGTTTAAGGTAAGTAGTAGCATTGTTGCTGTACAGTGTGGAATCCATCTTACAACGGGTGCTTGAAAGTGTCAGAAAGAATTTCATAAACGCTGTATGTATATGTGAATAAAAAAGTTTTATTTTATCAAGCGACAATAAGTGTGTAATCAGTAGAAAATTTCTTCTGATTCTTGTACAGTGTATATTTCAGGATTACATGTACTGATTTTGCCGGTTGGTCTTTAATCTTGGCATGTAATTTTTGTTCATTTTAAGGCTCAAACATTTAGGTTTCAGTGATTTTTTAAGGCCTCATTCTGGTTCATTTTGGTCTGTTTGTTTTGGGCTACGGGGCCTAGTTTTCCTTATGGATGGTTTAATATATCTGGTATTCCGTCGAACTGTGAAATAGCTTATTTCGCTTCACGATCCATTTATATACAGTAGTATAAAATGAGACAGGCAAAAGTCGTAAAAAGTATTTTTAAAAAAGCCTTTAGAATAGCTTTTTAAAGTAGGTATACATTAGATCACCCTAGGAATATATGACATGTCGCTCGATAATATTGGTCCTTGATAATTTCAGCAGAGTTTCATGTTGACAAAAGAACTGATTAGAATTATTTTATCTGTCTATTATCCATGCCTTCATTGTAATAGCTCTCCTTATGTATATTAGGGTTTCTTTAATTTGGCTTAGACTCGTTTGTTAGATCGGCTGAAGTTTTTATTCTGATCGTTGTGAAAATATTACTGAGAATCAGAAAATTTCTTAGGCCGTGATTTAGTGTCTATTTTAATAGACTTAAATAGTCTATGGCGCGCAAGACTTGCGAGAAAGTGTTTCTTCACGGATGTAGTCTAAGATCCAAGAATGAAAATGTTGTGCATGTCTTTATTGGAAACAATACTTCTTGAGGTTAATTATTCTTTTGTGGAGTAGTGTCTTGTGTCTTGTGCTTGACAGAACCTTCGCAGAATGTCGCCTGACCTGAACAACAGGCATTGACATTCAGTTAAATTCACTTTAATTTGCAATGTCTTTTTTTTTTCTCTGCTGCGTCTTGGTAATTATTTTCCTCTGGCCTGGTGTCGTAGAATTTAAAACATGTTTCAAAATCGCACAACATTTTTCTAAACTAAAGGATAAGGTTTGCTCCGTGACTATACAGTACATCACAAAAGGAAAGATCACATAGCTTGTATATAACACTGACATTTATTGATTACTTAAATTAATGGCTTAAAATTATTAGCTTAAATAGAAACTTAAAAAAAAACTTCTACAATGTCAATTTGATATTTCGACAATAAATTATTTTTGTTGAAGATATTGCATGTTACACATAATTAAAACAACCCAGGTTTAGATAAAAATCACTAACGGAAATGGTCTCTCGGACAGGAACCACCATTTAATAAAAAGACTGGCGGTCTCTTTATGTACCCCCTCTCGCCCCACCTTAAAATATGGTGTCTTGTTCCCATAGTCCCCGTTCTATCAGGAGTAGAAACTGAGAGAAAGATAAAAATATTCCTGTGCCGTTTTAAGAGCAATGCAAGCTTCATGCCGACACAATATTAAACTCTCATCTCTGATTTTTAGGCCAAAAAAGGCGTCCATTACACTCATTAGATAGGTGGTATGCTGTGGTATACCCTATCCCTACACAGGCTGGGTCTTCGTCGAGTATACTTGCGCTGCTATGATCACTTCCCTAAGAGCCACCATCTGTAAAGTGATGTTGGCATTTTTGCTGCAGCAAATGACAATTGAAAGCTAGTAATTAATGTTATGAATGATAACAGTTATAGAAAACTTGCTCAATCTCTGAGCTGGACAACAAATCGAGATTTTGTTACCATGTACATGTGTTACACTCTGTTAAAAATGACGAGAATGCCATTATTGTATAAGTGGTGGTGCATGTCTAGGGAAGAACTGAAACAGTAACAACAATATTCCGACATAATATGACAGCACTGCATGACGGGAAAAAACTTACAGGAGATAGCCCAAAGGGCACTTTGATCATATAAGGGGTTTAGCACCTAGCCTCGCTTTGATAGAGAGGCTAAAGGCAACTCAGAAATGGCCTATTAGGTTCCTCACTGAACATACATTGTTGTTGTGGATTTCCACTCACCGACTTCGAGGTGTTTGGATACCTGATGAAACACTCTTTCGAGTGTTTGATATACAGTAGAACCCCGCTAAGTCGAACTCTGAAACGAAAATCTCTTCGAGTTAGCGGGGGTTCGAGTTATCGGGTTCGGTGAAAAATTTATTATTTTTTGGTTAATTATTAGTTAGAGTGACGATATATAGCGTGAACATAGTTTAGTGAACATATTCGAGTTCGAGTTGTCGGAGTTCTACTGTAGCTAAAACTGTTAATAGCTTCTCAAACTGATCATTAAATGCGAAGAAAACGAACGAATAAAATCGACAAAATCTATGCTAATTAAGACCGAGTTTCAAACCTCCTTCACGGTAGTGATTTTCTTTGTGTAGGCTCGTCATGAATTATTAATGAGTTTTTGAATTATATTTCAACAGTCCAGTGACGGATCTAGACTCTATCGTAAGGGAGGGGAGGGGAGGGGGTGCAAAAATGCTAGAGACTGAAATATTTGTTTGCAACATAACGGAAGAGCAACTCCTCTGGGTCCCTCCTCTTGATCTGCCACTTAAGTTAGTTTAAGTTAGTATTTACTTTATTGACAAATGTCAGGAACGAAAGATACACAAAATATTCACTCCAAGAGAGAACCACTACTTGTTAAGTTATGAATCTGTCTACTTTTCGTTGTTTTAATGATAAGCCAATTTTATGTCAATAATAGATAGCAACTTCAATGGAAGTGGCCCGCACTATCCAAATATATCCCACACTAAACTATCCAAATGTTTAATTTATTTAGTGGTACACTTAACGAATGGTGAAACCCTTGCATATATGTTGTCTTCAAAAACTCATTAATAATTCATGAGCATATCAGCCAATCACACGACGCAAATCGATCACGTGTATGAGCCTTTATACCTGGTAATCTACGGTCATTATGAAAAGCCTGGTGGCGGCTTTGATTTCAGTCACAGGGGAGTTCGGGGCTGAATGAGCAAACAATGCAATTATCGCTGAATTTTTAATGAGAATGATTTTAAAATGACCGTGATATTTATATTAAGATCACACGTAATCTTTATATAAAGATTACTGATATGCATAGTAATTGTTCAGGATTCTTAGTGCAACAAATGGTGACTTTAATATTTTTGTGCAGTACTGTTTTACGAAATCTGGTCTTTCGCTATCTCAGGCATGTTAAGGCATGGTTTGAAGCCTAATTTGCATAAAATCTGAAAAAAATCCTAACTTTACGACAATTTGCCTTAACAATCTCAAACTTGGCAAGAGTATAAAACGTAATAACTTGAACTCGTTTTTTCTTCAAAGTGTCAAACTTTTTAGTCACGTGACCTGTAAATAATAATTAAAGGGAAATAATATTCGGAGTAAAATGGAAAAAATACAAAATGAAATATAAGTAAACGTTATTGGGTATCGATCTTTTACATCGAAAAGGCTTTTCATGAATTAGCCTTTTAATCGTGTCCATGTTAAATAGGAACGCTGCAATTAATGAAAATAGGTCACGTGACTAAATAAATAGCTTAATAACTTCTAATAGAAATAACAGATACAACCATACAAGGCTAATTCATGATGTGGTTTTAGGATTTAAAAGTATAAGACCTAAAAAGACTTGATTATATTTCGTTTTGTGTTCCCCATTTTACTCTGAATATTTTGGTCGTTAATTATCATTTACAGGTCACGTGACCGCATTATTCGACACTTAAAGCTAAGAATGAGTTAAGGTCATCATGTTTTATACGGTTGCTAAGTTTGAGCGTGTTACGGCAAATTTCCGCAAAGTTATGATAGTTTTCAGATTTTATGCAAATAAGGCTTAAAACCATGCCTTAACATGCCTGAGATTCTATTTGGAATCTTCTCAACAAAATAAGCAACCAACAGTTTAACAAGTGAGCCGTTATTTGAATGATACCAGCGCCCTCGTGTAAATTGCCAGGTAAGCGACTGGTTCGCAGATGCAAGCTGCTTATTTCTACTCGTTCTCTACCTCTGAAAAAAAATTGTCAGCCGTTTTATCTACCATACCTGACAACTTTAGTATAGCATTTTTCAGTAGATGTTTTCCTTCGGAACTATAAAATCCCAAAACTTTCGACAGGAGCCGGGAAGCAATGGTCACTTCGTCGAAGACGTGGCACATGTGTTGTATGCTAATCAGTCTAGTCTACTTGTTTTCCTCGTATGCTAATTTCCTCTTTGCACAAAAGCGCAATTGTTTTAATTCCGAAGGGATACGCTTTTGAAAGAATGTTTTTGAAGCCGTTCAAAAAACTCGCAGCACGTGTATTATCAGGTGTAAAAACTCTCGGCTTCGCCTCGAGTTTTTAAACCTGATAATACACTACTGCTCGTTTTTTAAACTATACTTAAAAGATGTCCAACAGAAAACCAAATCAAGCCAGTCTGACTAATTAGAAGTTTGCGATAACTTGCTTAAAATCGTGACAACTTCTATTCTTCTTCTATTCAATGTGTACATTAACAGCTTGTCTACTGCTGTAACGAAGAGTGTCACGAAGAGTGATTGATATTGTATGCACATGACGCAGTTCTTGTGGTTGCTGCATCGACACCCCAAGAACTTAACGTTGCCCTTCGATATGATTACAATCTAATCTCCAACTGGTATATCCGTCAACAACAAATTAACACTTAACGCAAAGAAGACTAAATTGATGCTGTCAGGAAGCAAAACAATGTTGTCGCAATTTAATAACTTTCAGTTTTTTATTGATGAAGAGCAAATAAATCGTGTTCCATCTATTAAGTATCTAAGGGAAGTACTGGATGAGAAATGGAATTGGAAGATGCATATCATTAGCCTCTTACAAAAACTAGGGCATCGCCTTTCAGTGTTTAACCGAATTTATCACATGCTCGATAAGAGAAGTCTCGTGACATACTTTAATGGCCTTGTCCTACCACACCTGGATTCTATCTCGTCACCACTGCCCCAGGGATCCCATGAGATTGCCTAGCGCATGCGCAACATCAGTGCCTTTTTGCGCGCGATATCAGTTTAGCCGTGTTTTTCTCTCCGGGAGAAAAACGATTATATTTGGAAGTTTCTTGGAGGTTTTTTCGTTTCCAAAGTTCTAAATCGACACGAAAAGTATCAGAAGACATGGCTCTGTCAGGGGAATCTAGCACGGTGGACTTATCCAGCGAAACAACCCAGCGAGGAAACGATCGAGGAACGACCGAGGTCAACATGGCGACGGTCCTGCAGGGTCTTCAGACGACGCTTGCACAACTCGCCAAGAACTCGGAACTGCAGACAGAAGCCATTCAGAATTTGAAGGAGGACATTCTTCTCTGCTCTGGCGACGAAGATACTGAGGATACACCTACGATGGATGATAATACGAGTGATAATGCGCTAGATATAGCGGCCACTCTCAACAATGTGCTCGACTCGAGCGACAACAGCAAGACGACCTCTGTGAAGAGCCCTGAATCAGGGTCTCAGAGCGCATTGGTAGACAGCCTGACCCAGGCGTTTACCACATCTAAAGTCACATCCCCTGCAATTGAAGACAAAATTGCCGAATTAATCGATAATATGCTTATCGGGGGATTATCGGCCGAAACGGTCAAGGAAAGAGTAGAGAAACATCCCCCGCCAGAAAACTGTAAATTTCTAGCTGTGACAATGGTGAATGAAGAAATCTGGGACTTGTTGCCCAGAAAAAGCCGAGCTGTAGATTTGGCTTTCCAGCGGGTTCAGGAACCCTTGCTACAAGGAATATCGGCCCTGACCAAATTGGCGGGCAAATTGGTGAAAGACATCAATGATGGCAAAACGCCAGACACTCGGAATGTGCTAGATCATGTGATGGATAGCGTCGCAATGCTCGGCAACACAAATTGGAAGCTAAACTTGAAGCGACGGGAATTGATTAAGCCTGAGCTTAATCCCCCATACACGCGTTTATGTAAAGAGGACATAACTTTGTCCACAAAATTGTTTGGAGACGATCTCCACAAACACCTGAAGGATATGTCCGAAGCCAAGAAAGCAGGACAGCAGATGCAAAAGCCTTATTCCAACAGCTCCAACCGGGGTGCAGTGCACTCTCAAAAAAGGTCTTTTAGCAGATTCAAGCCTTACCATTATGACCGGACACGAGGCTCTGGCAATAAATCAACCAACCGCCAGCCTTTTTTGGGGCAAGGCCGCTCGTCAACACCGTTCCGGAAAAAGCAATGCACCAACAACAACAAAAATTAGTACCATCCAGTTGTGAGAAGGTAGGAAAACATGAAAGTTTCTATCACCCTTGCTGGGAAAAATATCGTAGGATGGTTAATAATTTTAGAGCAGGCCAGCAAGGGAACATGTGTCTGCTTGGGAGTCACTGACTAGTGACCCCTTTATACTTGATGCAATCAAGCATTACCACATTGAGTTTGAGTCTGAGGTTCCATATCAAGCACAGGAACCTAGACATATCTATTCTTCCCTCTCTGACAAAGAGGTAATTGATGGGGAGATATCTAAACTCCTCTTAAAAGGGGTTATTGAGAGAACATGCCACACAGGGAACGGATTCGTATCCAATGTTTTTGTGAGACCCAAAAAGG